>CM066992.1:86149607-86749607 GCA_033977485.1 Hydrangea macrophylla
CATATAAACATGTAGGAAAATGCTAGGGAAAACATAAGTGAAGTTCTTTTCCTTCTCTAAATCTGCAAACCAAACAGAGTGGAATGTGTTGATACAAGTATACACCTCTATCTATTTAGGCTTTTTTTGGTTCCTGGATTTAGTGAGGTAAAAGAAAGGTATACACGGAGGAAAGCATTTTCCTTTGTTTGGTTAAGAAGGAAAACAATAAGGAAAATAGGAAAGAAAAGAGACTAAGTTGGGCAATAGATTTAACATTTTGAATGTTCTAAGTCAGCTCTCTTTACATTTTAGAGTTCTTTAACTTTAAATGTTATTTAAGCAAGAAGGAAAACACGAGGGAAATAGTCTATCCTTCTTATTTTCCTTTCCCTTTTCTTTTCCTCACTAAATACATGAACCAAACAAAGCCTTACTGTCTGTTCCTAAGACAGACTTTAGACAGATTTGAGTAATCTCATGGGCGCGGTGATATGCTACTTTGAAATTGATTTGAAGCTTCATCTTTTGTTTTGTTTTCTTTTCTCCCTACTATATTTTCAAAATACAGCCTCAACATCTTCATCATTTATGCAAGCATTTATGGGTTACAAGTAATGTGCCGCACTTCTTTATTCAGGGATTAATCCAGGAGTTTATGCTCGAGAACTCATGGAAAACTGTGAGAAGATCGTCTCAGATTGCAATACTGTTCCAGCAATTAAGCCAGAGGAAGTTGTCAGTCAAAGTGCCGTGGAAGCAGAGTCTCTCGGATCATCAACAGTTATACTTGCTCACTTTGATGGTCAGGTATAGACCCACGTAAAGATGCTTCCTTTTAATCAGGATTTACAACATGGAACTGAGTACTAAATTACCAATGTAATTCATATTATATTTTGGACTCTTTTTTTTTTTTTTTTTTTTTGGTCGAGCTTCTATGGTGTTAAAATGTACATTAAATTTCCTTCACGGTCCCATATGGAACAAAAATTAAGTTTAGATTTATCTTGAAACATAACTATCAGAAAATTTCCAGTGTTTCATGCTTTGTGGAGGTATTTTGTACTTGTACACGCTAGGGAGTTATATGTATGATCTTGTGGGGACTTTCATGCTAAGGACCCTAAAAAGCATATCAAATAAATATTTCTTGACCCTGCAGTCTTACATTTTTTGACTACTAGCTTAATATGTCATGCAAGAACTCGATGAGATACTTTGTTTAAGTATGTATTGAACTTAATGAGTTATTAACTTTCTACGAATGTCTACTTTGGGACAAATGTTGAAGAAAGCACTGTTATACATGGTTAATATAAATACAAAATATTGTATGATGTTTGAACTTATTGAATTTAAACAAGTCTCAATCTGATTGTTAGAAACGTAGGAATTCTGTTACTGTAAAAGTCGTAAATACACTTGATTTAATGTCCTGCCAACAACTTGAAATTCATAAAAATGATGCAGGTATTTTGTTAAAGATTGCTGCTTGAAAGGCAATAAATCACCTCTTTTGCTAACTGGAAATTTTCATTTCAATCAGGTTCTTCGTGTGGCTAATGTTGGAGACTCGGGTTTTATTATAATACGAAATGGTGATATTTACAAAAGGTCTTCGCCAATGCTTCATGAGTTCAACTTTCCATTCCAGATTGGAAGAGGCGATAATCCCTCTGAATTGGTGGAGGTATTTTGTACTTGTTCATGTTAGATGGCCCCTTGCTGGTGAATTCTTAGAATCTGGTTTGTCAAAATAAAGATTTTGATTGTTTCGAGTGATCATCTGATATTATTTTTCTCCCTATTTTTCCTAGATATTTTGAGTAAAAGTAATTGGTTCCTTGAACGCTAAAAAAGCGACTAGAAACAATTAATTTTATGTTCAAAACTTGATTCTCAGGTTTACAAAATTGATTTGGATGAAGGCGATGCTATTGTCACGGCAACTGATGGCCTTTTTGACAATCTTTATGACCAAGAAATTGCTTCAATTGTCTCCAAGTCGTTGCAAAACAATTTAAAACCGAAGGTGCTTATTCTTTCAACTAATTGTCTACATTTCTATATTTCTCTGTAATGGTGGATCTATAACATACTCTTTCCTAAGGCAATTGTTGCAGTCATTGTGTATGAATATCTGGTTAGGCATTAGAGGTATAACTGCTTATCATTCCAAACAATCAATACATATGAATGTATTCCAAACAATCAATACTTATGAATGTAGCAAATATTCCATGGTTTTAACTTAAAGTGTCTTAACTTCACATGAGAAAACTCTGGGTTGTCCTGGTTAGACATCAACTGGGTATTAACTACAACACAAATTACCCGTATTATATACTCAATTATTAAGCCATGTCCCAACTGATTCCTGTTATATTTTCATTTTCCCTTGTAAAGAAATACTTCCTTAATAGACATTTTTTTTCCATTTTTTCCCCCTGATGATTACACTGTAGTACTTTGCTAAGAATGATGCCTCTCAATGTTCATGATATGCATAACACTTGGCCAGGGTACCTGAAAGTTTTGAATTTGTGTTGGAATACAAAAAATTCCATTTTCAACTTGTAGATACATATCAAGAATGTCCGACCAATATGCTTGGATATCCAAGGAGTACATATATCAAACACATATGATGTACACATGCTTCTTAGACACTTACTCTTCTGAAACCCATGTTTTTAGACAGCTACTCTTCTGGACTCCACTTTGCTCCACAATGACCCAAGCTTGCAACCAAACTCAAATAGCTTAGTTTATTGACTGCCCCTTGTCAAGTTTTCTCGGTGCTTTTGCATGAATGTATATATATTGCGTTCTTAATCTTTTTTCTTGTTTTTCGTTTTTCTACATTCTTTAGGAAATAGCAGAAATATTGGGCACGAGAGCACAAGAGGTAGGGAGGTCTAAATCTGCAAGGAGTCCATTTGCAGATGCAGCCCATGCAGCTGGGTACATCGGATACACCGGTGGCAAGCTCGATGACGTGGCTGTTATCGTGTCTTTGGTCCAAAACAGTTCCATCTCTCACCACCCAGAGTAATTTCAATTGCTTTCTTCATATTCTTTATTTCTTTTTCTAGATATATATACTCTGAGTCTTGCAAATGTTTAGTCCTTGTTGAATGCAATTTCTCGTGCTCCTACATTTTTCTTGTGTGGAATATATCTTTGTACTGATTAATACAAGTAAGCTAGAAGAATGAAATTTTGGTTCATGTATATCAACATGTTATTGCCAAGAGCTGCTCCATCTAGAGTGCTAGACCCTTTTTAGCCGTTTTATGCTTGGAAAATTAATTTGGAGGTTTGTTTATATTTCAATGCCTTTTAGACCGAACTATATACCCAAAGAATGGTTGGTGGTTTATTTGATTGATATTTTTGAGTTGAAGCTTTAAAATGGATTATAGAATCAAGAAGCTTTGTTTTTGTGCTGATAAACCTCTTAAAAGTAGACGGTTAGACGTGGTTCTGGAGGTGTATTAGGAAGGCTTTTGGTGTATCGAATCCCAAAAAATGGACCATATTAATCAAGTAAGTCTTCATCTATGTTTACCCAAAACCATGCTTGAAGTTTCGAGTTAAGAATGGGTGTCTGAAGTTGTAACTAAGGGGATCAAAATAAATAATGAGAAATCAAATGGGTGATTTTAAATTGTTTCAATTAAGATCCGCACTTGTCGGGTTGAATAATTAAGGAATTTTTGAAAAGCAGTTGGCTAAATGTTTGTGGGTGACAAAGTGCATACTCTAATGTTAAATCAAATTGAAGATGCTTATTATGAGCTATGAAGTTATTATGAATGTATTTTGTTCCAATGGCAAAAGAGAACACTTTCACTGTGAGAACAAATGAATGTGTTTTTCTTTTAAGTTCGTACCAGAGCTAAAAGGGGAAGGAAAAGTAGACCATGTGTTCATTTAGAGACAACAATTATTAGACCCAGAAAAAGGTGATACTTATATAGTTGTTATGGGTCCCTATCATAGCCACGCCCAACCAGCATGTGATATTATTCCTTCCATGGTTGGTAGGCCACAGGCCACTGTCATTCAAGGTGTAAATGTAGCCCTCTTTTTGGACATTTAAAAAGGGTAAACGCTATTCCAAAGCAGCAATAGTTAATTTCATAGTAAAAATTGTCGTTAAATTTTTTGGCAACATAAAGAAGTTTTTGCTAAAAAATTTTATGACACTTTTTGCTCTGCCATTAAGCATTGCTGTTTTGGCAATACAGCTAGCCATTAAAAATGGTCAAATGTAGTGTCAAATTTTTTTTTTTATATAGGTGTATATACAAACTACAAAGACACATTTGTTAGTGGTGCTCTTACTAGCTTTGTGTAGAGTATTTGAAGAGGCAAATTGGATACGAATTTAATTATATCGAACTAGTTAGTATCAAATATATATATATACACACACACTAGGGTAGCGGCACGTGCGATGCACGTGTCAATCCTCTCTTATTAGCTTCTTTCATTTTTCTTTTTTCTTTTCCTCATTTTTAATCTTCATATCAATGATGTAAAAATGTAATGAAAGACATTTTATTCTGTCAAATTATCTTCATTGACTTTTAAAATGTGAGTACTTCTAGATTATTGGTATTTTTTCTCCTTTGAGTTGTGTTTTAGCTTGGTTTTCCTTCTTCTTTTTTTGTTTGTTTGTTTGTTTGTTTGTTTGCAATTTATGATCTTTTTACCAACTATGTAACAATTTAATAAATTAATGAAAAACATTATATTCTCTATTAAATTATCTTCCTTCACGCTTACACTGTGATTACTTCTATATTATTGGTATTTTCTCTCCTTTGGATCGTGTTATGGCATTTAAGTGTTGTAATTAATAATACAGGGTCAGGAAAATGAAATATGAATAAGCTATACTTTCAAAATGTGCTTCCACAATACCTTGCATGGTCCCATTTTATGTGTCTATCTTTGCGTTTTCAAGCATTTTTTGTTTTCTTTTGAAGAAAGTACTATAATTTTCGCCTTCATATATTCAAAGTGTCTTAATAGACAATATTTCTGAAATAGTAGATGATATGTGTGTGTAATAAAAATAAATTTAGAAGCATGTGTGCGTGAAATAAATTTATATATCTGTGTTCAAATAAATAAAGCTTCATTTGGTGTTTTGAATGATATAAGTTCATTATTTCTATACATCAAAATATTTGAGTATAAGATTTGAAGAGTATTGTTTCAATTTAATATGAGATTTGAGTAAAAGTGAATTTTGTGGGGATTTGGTTGTAGGATTGCTAAGCAAAAATGTATTCATATTTTTTGAGTTAATTTGAGCTCCATATATTCAAAGTTCGGGAAAGCCACAGTATGTGTAAAAAAAACCCACAGAAGAAATGAATGATAAATATACAATAAATTGTTGACGTAAATGTAATTATACATATTACAATATATAAATCCTAAATTTGAGGGAAGAAGTTAAGTAGAATGTAAATATTAATGACCAATTCATAAATAGTCACTTTATTTGACTTTTTTTTTAAGTTAAGTATAAATATCCCAGATTGCTGATCCAAATGTAATTAGACATATTGCAATACATAAATCATAAATTTAAGGGAAGAAGTTGACCAGAATGTAAATATTAGTAACCAATTCATAAATAGCCACTAAAGTTGCCACTATTTAATTTTTTTGAAGTGAAGTATAAATATCCTAGAACTTGCTGACCCAAATGTAATTAGACAGAATATTGTTGATTGAAATCTCATCACTATATTAAATAAAATTTCAAAAGTTAACTTAAATGTAATAATAAATCTAAAATGATAGAATTACCCTCACACAAATCGAGTATGATTATGATGAGTATCACGATATATGCGTAATTATGATATAGTGAATGAGTATTATGGTATTGAGAAGATGCAAAAGGGCAACATGGTACTTAACTAACTTAGAATTTTTTGGCTCATTTATACAAGGTATTGATATGGAACTAGTTTGCGCATTTTATTTTTGTAGTGTATGTATATATACATACAGGGGTTAAATATATTTAACTGATCTAATTAAAATTATTTTCAATTTATCCCTTTTGGTTTAAAAATTCACACTTTTTTTTTACTGGTCCAAAAGTTGATACTTAATCCAACCGAGAGGAAATTTTTAATTTTTTTTGGGTCAATTAACAGATTGAATACATTCTACCCCACGTGGTTAGACTCATTTTCGCTCTACTTACTCTTATGGTTGAAAAATTGCACTTAATCCTCATGTGGCTGTGAACTAAGGATGTGTTTTGATAATCCAATTGGATGATGAAAATAAAAAGTTTCAACATTTATTTATTTATTTTCAGTGTGTTTGATAATGTACCACTTAATTGAAAAAGTAGCGAAAAATCTACTGAAAACGTTAAGTGAAATTTTTTTACTGAAATAACACTGAATCCAGTTTATTTCACTACTTGAAACACTATTTTCAATATTGCAAATTCAATTACTTAAAATTTTCAGTACTTAAAATTCAGCACTTAATTTTCAGTACTTAATTTTTAATTTTATCAAACGGACTCTAAATAAATGATATACGTCGTTTCAAGTTAAAAGTTCACACGATTGAGATTTGCACTTTACATACAATCACCTGGATTTTAAGAGTCGTAAAGTGAAAATGAATATAACCACATGAAAAATATATATATATATAAGTCTGCTCTTCGACGGAAGAGTTTAGTCGCTAAAAGTCAACAATTTCGTTGTTAAAAATAAATACACTTTTAGTGACGATAATTTTGTCTCTAATAATAGGAGACTTTCCGTAATGTCCACACACAGAATTTTGGAGTGCTATTATTGGAGCTGGTGACGTGGGGTTTACAATTCTAACTCTTACGAAGTGATGGGGTCTCCTACATGTAAGAGGTGATGTAGATGTAACCGTCATGGGCACATGGCTGTGGAAAGAGGACAGCATCTGTACACACACACATATATGTATATATATATATATGCCTCTATGCATATGTGTACAAAGGTCCTTGGAATTGTATTCCAAAAGGAAAAGGGGGTGGCGTTGCTGGCGTTTGAAGTTGTTTTGACACAGTGGTCATAAATGAAAGAAAGATGCTAATGGTGAGGGTGGCCCCCCATTAATGTGGAACCAAGAAAGCATGGGTCTCACGATCGCCCAATCAATCAAAATAAATCAAACCACACCAAATGACTAAGAAATGGGAAAGATTTGAAATGAAAAGTCTCATGCGTTGTGGGGGTCAACTAGAGCCTTCAAAGGAAGGCATTGGAATACTTAAATGCAAGATTTAGGGGTTGTTTGGAAAGGTGCATAACAAATTCTACAGATAAACTAGTTTTATAAATTCATGTGTTCGGTAACGATTCTTTTATTTGTATGAGAATCCATACTCAACATAAAGTTACTTCGAAAACTGTTTTTTGTTGTGCGTGTGTTAGTGAACATTGTTAGTTTTCATAGTAACTGAAAGTACAGACACAGCTTAGATCCTGCTCTATGAAATAGGAAAGCTTGGCTATGTTCAACTGACCGACCTCTCTCTTTTCCATTTTGAATCCATAACAATACGTGGCACATTGGTATAGATGGGCCTCATTTGGAAACTATATTGTGATGGAATGATTATGGTTGCATTAGTTTTGGTCTCAGTACTTGACTGTTTGTTAATTAAATCTCATATAGTCTGTTACCCTTTTTTTTTTTCTTTCACATAATATTCATTTACAAATACTTTGTCAATTATATCACGTGAAGTAGTAACGATCATGATATCACAGACCACTGTTCTAGGCACCAATCCATTAAGATTTGGAATACATTCCTAAATTTGAAAACCATAGGGGATTATCTGATCAATGGGTTGGAACTAGGAACACTCCTATAATGACCCAAAAAATACATTATACATTTATATTTACATGAGGAGCTGTACGTGCGGCATCATCCGTTATGCATAAAAAAAATTGTGGGTGCATTTAGAATTATTCCATTTGGCATGTTCACCAAACAAAGGAAGGTTCTGTAAGAAATTCTTATTCCACTTAGCAAGTAGTGGCTTACAAATTGGTTTCCATTATATGTACTCAAACATGTCACAACACATAAAGGACCTTTGACTTTTGGCCACATGCCCATTTTTACCAACCTCACCTCACATTTGTATTTCTATTTTTCATTCCGTTTTAGCATCACCTTTCTACAAAACGATCATGATACAAAAGAAGGAATTATTTTTATTTTTATTTTTAAATACTAGTTTCAAAGGCCATATTCAATCGGCTGAAATATATTGGAAAAATTAGTAATAAGTGGTGCAAGTCCAGTGTGATTTTTTAATTTTATTTTTTACTCCAAAGTTCATAAATTTGAATGTGTATTGGATAATTTGGATGTGATTCCTTATTTTACTGATTTTTAGTTAGATGGAAAAATTGTCCACTGGCAAACATGCACAAAATATGAAACAAGAACTACCACGTAATCTTTTTTTTTTTTTTTTCCATCGAACTTCTAAACTTTTAAATCCGTTATTATTATTATTATTATTACTCAACTTACATTTTTGAAATCGCCAAATCGAGATCTTTTAAACAATATTCATATTGGATGTGAAATTCCAAAAACTAGAAATAAAAATTGGGTGGATAAATTTATGTCTTGAATGTTAAAAAGCTGCTAAAACTTTATAGTGTCGTAGCTTGCTCTCATATGGTGTCTTTTTAAATTTTTTTGGATAATTTTTTGAAATCTATGCACTAGACCTGCGGGGAGAGAGAGAGCCTTTTTACCCCCTTTTTGAATTGTAAAAAATGAGGGTTTTTTTAAAAAAAAAAAAAAAAAAAATTCATGTTTGTCCTCAATTGAACCTAGTTATGAATTCCTTATAATCATGTTGGGATTACATCACTTCTATACGGGTATTGCATTGGCTTCTAGTTAAGACTTGCATATCTATAGAGGTGATATGTTTTCAACTAATTAGAAGGAATCTATAAATATGTCAATTCTTTACATGCTTGATAGATTTTATAAGCTATAAGCTTAGAGTTGATTATTTGATATCTTTGATCAAGGCATGCGTACTAATCTTTATTTTGTAGCGCATTTGAGGTACAATTTCTTAACCCCTTCTCTAGTTTGATTTACTTCTTTGATTTTAATTTATTTTAAACCTCATACGCGACACCTTAGCCTAGGCTTCTTCCTTATATGTATATGTGATTAGAGACATTTTCTTAGGTTTTATTTTCGTGCATACATTGCACGTTTAATATTCGCGGCTGGATCCCGGGTAAGTTCTCTAGTTCCTTATTGCATATCATATTGCTTGTTAATTGAATTATGTGATTTATGAATGATATTTTGTTATTAGCAATTTTACATCATTTTAACATGTTTGTGTAATGTATATTTATACCTATGTATTAGTTGATGGCATGCTTAGATTAATAGTTTGATTAAAATGATGTCGAGTAGATGCCTATCGCGAGATAGGATGAGAGAGGGTGTTTTAGTCTGTCAGACTCCTTCCTCTCTCATTCCATAATCCCCGGACCTAGTTATTATTTGGTTTAGCAAAAGATCAATTAGTCTTAAAATGGTTTCTTAATTTTTCTTTTTAAAAAAAAATTAAGTGGCGACTCATTTTGAATTTAGAAAAGATTTTTAACAAAAAACTGTGGGTGGTCAAACTGCGATATCCACAGATACATCAAATAATTAGCTCGGATGTCTTAATACTCAAAGGAAAGAAAGAATTATCAAAATTTTCAAAGTTCATTTGAATGAAAAAGGAGAGATTGATGATTTATTTGTTTTATTGGAATGTGAGGGTCTATTTCAAAAATATGAAAACAATTTCACTTTACAATGTGTTTGATAGCCCAATTAAATGCTGAAAAAAAAATTCAACACTTATTTTTCTTCTATGCGTTTGATAACGTACCACTTAATAGAAAAGGCAGACAAAAAGTCACTTAAAACTTTAAGCGGAAAATTTTTACTGAAAATAATCACTGAATGCGGTCTATATATTTCAGTATTTGAAACACTGTTTTCAGTATTGCACATTTAATCGCTTAAAAATCTAAGTGCTTAAAATTCAGCACTTAAATTTTCAGTTTTATCAATAGACTCATTTATATTGGTTCTTATGAAAACTTGTGTTATGTTGATTTGATAAGGGTGGGACTAAGGCTTAGTTTGGCCTCCATTTTGATGATTCTCCTTTTTTAAAGCACAATTTCATGTTAATTTATTTGGTAACTAGTTTATGAGTTTTCAAAAATTGAACTTAGGACTTTTTTTGGTTTCATGATTTTTTTGGGCAAATTACACTCTAGTCCATTAAACTACACACCTGTTTTTAATTGGGTCCATAAACTTTTTGTTTTGCAATTGAGTCCTTGAACTTCAAAAATTCATTCAATCAGACCCAAATTCTGATATTGTTAGCTTAAATTATTAGAAATTGTCACGTATGTTGTGCGTAATACCTACCTGTCACATGTTAGGTTAAGATAAACACGGGAGATTGTGAATGGATAAAAAATGATGTGATTTTGGGTATAATTGAATGCAATTTTGAATCGAGTCGAATGTGTTTTTGAATTTGATTGAATGCGATTTCAGATCTGATTGAATGCGATTTTTTGCACTATTCACAATCTCCCGTGTTTGTCTTGACCTAACATGTGACATGTAATCATTACGCGCAACGTATGTGACATTTCTAATAGTTTAAGCTAATAATGTCAGAATTGGGTCTGATTGAATGAATTTTTGAAGTTCAAGGATCTAATTGCAAAAAAAAAAACAAGTTTATGGACCCTATTGAAAACAAGTTGTAGTTTAATGGACTAAAATGTAGTTTGCCCTTCTTTTTTTTGAAGAGTAGTGTATCACTTGTACAAAATTATCAAACAACTCAATAAAAAATTTTATAAGCTACTTTTAAAAAGCCACGTGGAGACTAAACTAACCTAAATATACCACCTTTTATGCTAAATACACCACCCTTCGATAAAGAATGCATCATTTTAAGTCAAATAAGACATCCATGTATCTAGTAAAACAGTCACAAAATCACAACTTTTTAAAATTGGTTTTTCTCCAAATAAAAAAAGTGCTAGTTCTTGTGTTTACTTAAAACAACATCAACTTGTAAATTCAAACATGAGCCGCATAAAACCGACATTAAAGCACAGCAAAGGAAAGTGAGTAAGACCAGGCCAATCATCTCTACAAATGCAAACTCATCAATAATGATACACCCACATCTCCAATTACATCATTATTTTAAATGCATGTATCTTGCGCTGTGTTGTGTAAGTGGTGCATAACAAAATGTGAAAAAATCTAACAGCACAGGGTACATGCATTTAAAGCACATGATGTGATTGAAGATGTGGGTGTTTTATTGTTGCAAACTCAAATCTTTAGGGATTTTAATAACAATAATTGCTTGGTGGACATTACTTGGCAAAAAAAGATACTTTAGCGATGCTAATTATGATTACGCAATTTACAATTTCAATTGCATTGCAATTTTGGAGAAGGCATCTTAAAAATCGAGATCACATATGCATAAGTGACGCCAAACATACTCGAATCATTTGCAAATGCAAATGTTATGACTTTACATATTCATAAATATTATATCCTAAAGTTTTTTGTGAAAAATAAAGAGTACGGAAAATATTAGAGCTACCATGAAAAATATTTACTAAGTTAGTTATAAATAATAAAAAAAATTTTAGTGAAAACCCCCTTATTTTAGATAAATTAAGTTTAAACATTTATTTTTTTATTCAAAAACTCCATGACTAGTGAAACTTAATTGGATCAGGTCCTCTTATATTTTAAAAGTTATGTGAAATTTATATAATTTTTTATGTAAAAATATCACATAACTTATTCAAATTTTTATAAAAATTATGTGAATTTCACGTAACTTTTAGAATGTATGACTTTTTACTAAAATAAAAAATGAGTTAGACTTAATATTTTAATATAAAAAAAAGAAGAAGAAGAAGATGAAGAGAGAGTCTATTTTTGAGGAGTTTTAACTATAATTCTCTTTAATTAAAAACGAAAAAGAAGAAAAAGGTTGGGGTGGGGATCACTGTTGAAGCGTTGCGTGGCGTGTATAGATGCAATGCAAGTCAAGAGTCATTTAGCTGTCAGGAGATTATAAATGGTAAATTCTATGGGATTGATTTTTTAGAAGGAAAAAAAAGTTGTAAAGATTACATTTAATATTTGGGTCAATTAGATAAAAGGGCAATTTAATACAAATATGTTAATTTAAGAATAACTTAAAAAAATATATATTGATTTAAGTTCGTAAATTTTTTAATGGACGAACATACCCTCAACCACACCAAATAATCTCTCTTTCCCTCAAAGTTGCACACAACATTTCGTGCCACACAAAAAGCAGCCCATGACAGTCACTCACATAGTGTGAGCGACTGTACCATATCAAATCCAATTTCAAATGTTTTTTAAATTTTAAACATTTATAACTTTTGATCTACAATTCCAATTTTTACAAATTTTATGCCGTTGGAATCGTGTCGACGAAATCCACAAAACTAGTACCATTGTTGATATATTTTGAACAAAAAAAAAATTATTTTCTTACATTTTGACAGCCCTCTTCTTAAAAAATGGTGAAATTTCACCACTTTTGAACAGTATTCATGTTTTGTGCTATTCATGCATTTTTGTTTTTATTTTTTTTCCATTACTAGTACCATTGTTAATATATTTTGAGTAAAAAAAAAATACATGACTTGAGAGGCTTGTTTCTGAAAAGTATTGAAATTTCACCACTGTTTTTAGCACATTTAAAATTAGTGGTGAAATTTCACCACTTTTTGAGCAACCTAAATGGTACATGCCATTTTCATCATGCCAATTCTATTTTTTGACATTGTTACAATGTCAAATGCAATATTTTGACATTTTTGTTCCAATAATATATGTCATTTCAAATGCTATATTTTGGCCTAATTACCATTTATCTTTCAAGTTAGTCTTTTTTTAAGAGGCAAAATGGTCAGTTAATAAAAATATATATTCTTTCCAAAATTTGCATTCTAAATAATTTTCAAATACATGTGAGTGTAAAAAATGTGAAGTTTATGAAAGTATTTACAACAATTATAATTTCATCATTTTGAATCATTGATAAACAAAATTTTCTCCACATTTAAAATAGTGTTGAAACAGTGGTAAAATTTCACCACTTTTCAAGAACAAAGCAGTTAAGGCATGTAAAAAAATAAAAAAATTTTACTCAAAACATATCAACAATGGTACTAGTTTTGTAGATCTCGTCGACATGATTCCAACAGTATAAAATTTGTAAATATTGGAGTTGTAGATCAATAGTTATGGAGGTTTAAAGTTTGAACTTCTTTAAAATGAGTCTTGCTATGGTGTGCTTGCTTGCACTGTGCTAGTGCATCTTCACCATGTGGCATGGACATGTGTCAGCGTACTACTAGTTGCTGAATTTGACCATTTGTGATTTGGTGTGAGTGTGATACATGTCAGCATCTTCATTCTTCAACTTCATTTTTGTGAGGTGTGCTTGTGAACGAGGGCAGCTTCCACTTTTTTGATTTTTTTTTTTTATATCTTTTTGTCTAAGATATTTATTTAGTAAGGGATCTAAATCAAAATAAAAATAACTAATTATCCTTAAATCGCTATATTTCCCAAATTAGGAATTCAGATATAATTTTCCCTTAATATTTTTGGTATGAGCTTAACAATGATTCAATGAAATGATGCTAACCGAAATTTTGGCAAGAAATTTAATCTCTAATCAACATTTAACTTTCAAATTTCTTTCTCAATAATGATTGGTGCACATAAAACGTGCATATAAAGTGTGTATAAAAAAATATGGGCCATTAATTTTAGCGGGTTCCATGTATAGACCACGGACTCCAACAAAATGAATGGACTAAATCTTTATGTGCACATTTTTTTATGCACATAACATTACTTTTTTTTTTTTTTTTTGTACATTGTTTTTAGGGTTAATTACACTTTCACCCCCTGAAGTATGACCCGTTTTTAACTCACCCCCATCAAGTATCAAACTTGACAAATACCCCCCTATATTATTTGACACTTTAAACATCAGTCCATATTCTCTCTGTCAGGAGCACGTGCTTGCAATGAATTATTGAAGTTACCAAAATACCCCTGTTGATTAGCCGTTGAATTTGTTGGGACCAAAATACCCCTTTGTTGTGTATAAGACACACACTCTTTCTCTCTCTCTCTCTTCTGGTTCTGGGTCTCTCACTGTCTCTCTCTCTCTCTCTCTCTCTCTCTCTCTCTCCCTCTAAATTCTTTAATTTGCAACAATATTGATCAACACCAAACCTGTTTCTTGTTGAGGTATGTACACAATCAAGACACACACACGAACACGCAGGCACACACACACGAACACACACATACACATACACATATAAATACATATAAATATAGGTGTGTATTATGACTGAGTGGTTCATGAACAATGAATAGGTGATCAATTGATGGATTCAAGTCAACATTCTCAAAATTTAAGTTCAACATGGAATGGGAATTGCTACTGTGGAGTTCGATCTCCAATGAGGGTTTCTCACACCATTGATAATCCAGGGCGTCGATTTTGCGGTTGCATAAATTATCAGGTATGTATGAGAATGGAAATAAATTGTGACAGTGCATGTTAAATTAAGTCAATCTTTTTTTTCCAGAAGAATTCTTGCGGTTTTTTCAATTGGGTAGATCCTCCAACTTGTCCACGAGGAAGAGCATTTGGGGTGAGTTTATTGCGCAAGAACATGGAATTGAATCAACAAAACCGAGAGTTGCAAGCACTAATTGCCAAGTATAAAGTCAAAGAGAAAAAAATTGTAACAGTTTCTTCCATGTTTGCTTTGTTTGTGGCAATTGTATGTTGGCTAAGCTTTAAGTCAATGGGGGTCCCTTCATTGTATCTACCAAGAGGGTGAAGCAGTAAATGGGGTCCCTGAATTCTGTAATGAAGTTTGTATATTTATATATATATATATATATATAAGAGAAGTTGGGGGGGTTTTGTGAAGGCAATTGTAATGGTCTGTACTTCTTATGGACTGAAAAAAGCATTCTGGTATTTGGGAGTGACATATTGCAGAATTTTTTTTTTTTTGATAACAACCTCCTGCAGAATTAAGTTACACAAGAAGTATAGTAAAATCACACTCAAAATTGTAATCAACCCTCCAATATGAGCTTAGTATTTATGGTACATACATGAGATGAAAAATGAGTAAAATATGGAAACATATTAGATCTGGGCAGTAACCTCTTGCAGAATTTTTTTTTTTTTGTAATGTCATAGATAATTTGGGAGTAACCTCTTGCAGAATTTTTTATTTTATTTATTATTTTTTTTTGCTAAGCAAAGAAATTTTATTGAATCATTGGCGCAAGGCCAAATGCAGAGTAATACACCATAAAACCAAATACCACTGACTATTGACAAACAACCCCTTAGCAAAAGCCAAAAAAAAAACATACTCCAAACCAAGTCAAAAACAAACAACTTGAAAGCAAAAAAAAACAGCCCCCCTATGGTAACCAAAATTCTGTAGCCCAGCCAAAGAAACCAAATGAATGAGTAGAGCCAGCTAAAAGGGCTCAAAACCGCACACTGTCAAAACACAACTCCTACAGCAAACTGAAAAAAACTGCAGCAACAGTCTTAGCAGCAAAAATCAGCCTTTTTTTTTTCTCAGCACAAACAAATTAAATTAATCACTGAAAACCATGGATCAAAAGACCAAACACCTTACAAGCCAGAACCAAAAAGTTCATAACCTCCTGCAGAATTAAGTCAAACAAAAAGTATAGTAAAATCCATTCTGGAGGTCAAAATAATACTCAAAATTTTAATCAACTCTCCAATATGAGCTTAGTATTTATGGTACATACATGAGATGAAAAATGAGGAAAATATGGAAACATATTAGATGAAGGGGAATGCAGTTCAATAAGGTCACCCATAGTTATACAAAGAGTGGCATAAAGTGTTGGATTGTATTATTTAGATGATCAAAAGCTTACAAACATTCTACCACCAAAACATCCAAAGTATGATCACCACCATATGGTTAACCCCTATACAAAAAAGCTACCAACTATGTACAACTAGTTCTTAACAATTCCAACTAGTTCTTAACAATTCCAACCCATATGGTTAACCCCTATACAAAAAAGCTACCCAACCATGTACAACCAATTCAGTACATTTTTCCCAAAAAGCACAAAACCAAATCCAACCCATATGCCAATAACCAAAAATAGCGATAGTATTAATTAACAACATTGTTCATTGTTCATAACCAGGCCCACTCAGATGAGGAAGCTTGAGTGTTAGGTGCACTTGGATTGCCAGAAAATGAAGCTTGAGGCATAGAAGATGAAGCTTGAGTACTACTTTGAGGTACGAAAAAAGTTGCTGTCCCAAACCTAGTATGTTGTTGTATCAAAGATGGTGTTTGTGATGAATTAGCATTTGAAGTATCAATGTTTCTTTGCTGGGCAGCCATCACTGAAGGCCCACTTTCAACACCACTTGACCCTTGTGTGCCTTGATCTTTTGTTTCTTTGTCTTTCCTTCCATTTGGACCAGCTGTAGCCTTTGAAGCATTGCCTTTTCTATTCCATCTAGCTTTACTGGTGGTAGATGCAGCCTGTAAAAAGTCAAATATGAATGACATCAACATTATATTTAATTAATTCAAGAGAACAAATATTGATGGAGTACAATGCCTGTTTTTCTTTTCCTTTAAAAGATGCAGGTCCTTTCTTGGCTATCAGTGGACCTTTACAAGTGCGGGTATTATGACCATATGCACCACACTTTCCACACCTCAAGGACTGATGACGCCTTCGAACCAAATAAGGATTCTTTGCCTCGTCTGGTCCCCTCCTTCTATTTTTCTTAGGTCTTCCTGGAGGTCTACGTAATGGAGGAGGAGTGATACCATCATACTCAGTTTGAACCCACATGCTTTGATCAGGTATTGGAAAGATCATTGGCCTATAAGACCTTAGGTAGTTGTCCTTATTGTAGTATGGATGCACATACTCCTCGGGGTTCTTTTTTGCACACATGATTGAAGATACGGCATGCGAACATGGGATCCCAGACAAATCCCATTTCCTACACAAACAAGTCAGCCTATCCAAATCAACTATGTATGTCTTTGACATGCATGATACTTCAAATATTTGTCCTCCAGCCCATGTCACTTCACAATGTCTAGCTGCAACCTTTGCTTCCTCTAGTTTCCTTTGGATGTTAGGACAAATTGGGCCTGTATACTCCATCATCCATTTCTCTTTTTTCTGATATCGAACCATTAACTTTCTTCTTATCATCTCCACCATAGTGATGATTGGCTTGTCCCTTGAATCCTTAATAAAGTGATTGAATGACTCAGATATGTTATTGCTTAACATATCACTTTTACATCTATTACTAAAAGCAGATCTTGACCAATAGACGGGTGGGATTGCATCGAGCCATTGGTGGGCTGCTGGGTTCAATTGCTTCACCTTTTTCATGTTTGCCTCAAAGTCAGGAATTGTATAGGAACACGCAGCTGACCACATAGCATCCTTTAGGTCCTTGCCCTTGAACTTTTCTTTCATGTTGGCATACATGTGTCTAACACAAAATCTGTGCTCTACATTTGGCATCAATGTGGCAAAGCTCTCAACCAAACCCTGTAATGAAGTAAAAAATGCAATTAGTAATGTTATAACAAATTAACAAAGCTGTAAAAAATGAAGTAAAAAATGCAATTAGTATGTTCATTACTTTTTGTTTATCAGAAATAAAAACCCATCCCATCTGTTCAGGTCTTCCAATAACATCAATTAGATTATCTAAGAACCACATCCAACTGCTTTTATTCTCAGCTTCAACCACTGCAATTGCCAGTGGATACATTTGATCATTTGCATCTCTAGCTACTGCATGCATTAGTTGTCCTCCAAATGGTCCCTTCAAGTGACATGCATCTAACCCTATGATAGGGCGACAACCTGAAAGAAAACCTGTCTTTTGTGCTTCAAACATAAGGAATAGCCGTTGAAAAACAGGAGCTGAATTTACTCTAGACCTTTCCACTTTCAATTTTGCAACACTTCCCGGATTTTGTCTTCTAATTGTTTCACAATAGTCCCACAAACGCATGTATTGCTCAGCACAATTTCCATCAATAATCGATATTGCCTTTCTCTTTGCTCTGTATACTTGGCTTAATGAAACATCTAGCATCCACTCCCTTCTAGCAGACATTTTCATAGCACTTAGTTTCCAATTTGGATCGTCCCTCAACCTATCTAAGAATTTTTTTGACAGCCACTCTGAATTAGCCTGACTGTTTTTATAAGTCCTAGGACATTTGTGCTCTCCTTTATAGCTCTTGATTTGAAACGTTCCAGAACCATGCATAGGTGATGCATGTATCCTCCACCCACAACCACTCTTACAAATAGCAGTTACCCTAGTGCTCTCATTCTTGATCATTACGAAATCATACCCATTCTGGATAGCATGCTCCCTAAGGGCTGCCCTGAAAACTTGCACTGAGGCAAACTTCATTCCAACAATCAACTCTGGTTTTTCCATGTTCCTTTCATGGAACTCTGAGAACTCTATCTCCTCACTTGAGGAGTTGTATGGACTTTCAAGTGCATCATTTACTTCATCATCTGACATTTCATATTCATTTCCTTCATTATTTGCCTCCATACCTGACATGAGTCTTTCATTTCCTTCATCATTTATTCCATTACATGGCATGAGTTTTTCATTTACTCCATCATTTACTTCATTACCTGCCACACAGTCATTTACTACATCATTCCGTTCATTATCTGACACTCCATACCCATAAAAATCTTCACTTTCAACACTACTATCATCAAAATCATCAGCAAAGTATTCAAAGTCAGCACCACTATCAGAACCTAAACAAGGTTCATGACACAAACCTGCTGGTATATTACCCCCATCTGACATGCTTGTACCCTCTTCATGTACCACCTGATGATTAGGGGCAGTTATGTTAATTTCTGGGTCAACAAGGTACATCGTAATTGTGGGTCTGTCCAAGTGCATAGCTAACATATCCATAACATCTTGATCATCACGTAAACATCTTAATCCATCTTCTATATCTTGGTCAGGCATCCTATGATAAATGTCACATGTGCTTGAATATCCCAGCTCCTTTACAAAGTGAATTACCTCAAAGTAGGACATTTTGTCTGGGTCAACATCACTCCAAACTGTTACCTTTCCTCCAACATATGACATAGAAGGAAAAACATTAAAGTATCCTCCATGTTGAATAAGCAATGAGTACCTCACATCCATGTTATCTGTGAAACATTCAAAAACATTAATTAGCAAACAAACATAAACCAGTAAACTATGGAGGGGAAATTTATAAATGAATCAAATTCAATGGAGAGGGACCACTCAGTAAATTAATTCTTTGTGTAAAACTTGTTTTTGTTCTGATATGAGTTTGTCAAATACATTTTAAAAGTCTTGAATCCCTTAAGGAAATGCACATCCCAACACAATGGAGGGGACCACTACCACTAACCCACAAAAACCCATGCTGCAAAAAAAAAAAAAAAAAAAAAGAAAAAAAAAACAAGGAACTATTTTATAAGTGCTCTATACAATCAAAACAGAGACTAAGAGATATAACTCACATGGAGTATATAACTCATATGTAGTCCAACAAGATTCAATGGATGGTTACTGATGAATGAATCACAATCTCTTGCATTTGGGTATTCAATACAATACAATGGAGGAATGAGCAAAAAATGGAGGGAAATAGACAATAAGTAAGAAAATTATAGGCGGGAAAATGGAGAGGCAATCAAGAAAAATGGAGGGAAAATATATATATATAAGAATAGATACACACACAGAGAGAGAGATGAGAGACGTATAACAGAGAGGGGTAAAACCCACTCAGAAGGGCATTTTCGGAATTAACAAAATTGACCCAAAAATTCTTCAATCAAATGCTTAACTAGGGGTAAAATGGTAAAATCTCATTTTTTTAGTCAGAAAAATAATGGCGAGTCAACTCACTGGGGTTACTCGTTGGGTTTGATACTTGAGGGGAGTGAATTAAAAAGGGGTCATACTTCAGGGGGTCAAAGTGTAATTAACCCTTGTTTTTATTTGGAAAGGAAAAATCAATGAATTAAAGTCACTTTTGGATTTGTCCAATTCAATTTCCACTCTTGGGAAAAGTGATTCCCCAATTCAAAGTCCCCCTCTCCCTCTCTCTCATCTGTGGAAAACTTTCTCTCTCTAGGAAGGAAACTTAAGACACGTGTAGATCAAGTTCACACTTGACTTGAACCGTCTACCGTGCGCCATGGGCGCAGCAACGTCCTCTCTCTCTCCATAAGCTACATTCCTAATTCCCCCTTCACCGGAAAATATTGAATATAACCGGGACACCGCGTCTATGTGATATCATCAACCAATTATTTGCGTCAATGTGATATTATTAACCAATTATCTTCTCTTAATAGAACAACTAAGCATTAAGAGAAATTATTCAGTATAACCATTGCACCATGTCAGCATACTAATATAGTACAGTATGATAGTTTAATCTAGACCATACACTTGCTCACTATTTCTAGCAATCATGACAACATGATCCCACTAGAAGTAAAGACACATACATGATCTAAATTAAATATTATTACACATCACTATGAGCATATTATGTGATGGTTGCATTGAATAATTTTCTCTTAAATACATGACAACTTCTCATTTAATGAGATGATACCGCTTAAGCCATATGATGTCGGACATCGTGATATTGAATTCAATAATGTCAAGCACACATCACAAATAATAAAGTATCACATTTAAAGTGTAATGCTCCACATTTAAAGCACATGGTACATAGTACTATCAAAGTGTATTGTGTTTAAATGTGGTGCTATAGGCTTTAAATGTAATAATTGTATGATTAATGTTGTAATTTGTGAAGTGTGTGACTAACATTATTGCATTATTGCGAATATTTTCTCCTCTTTCACCCGTCTCTCTCTCTACATCCCAAACCTCATTATAAAGCTTCCCACCCAAAAAAAAAAAACAAAAAAGGGGCAACCCACAAAAGTTCTCAAAACCCCTTATCACCAACCCACAAAAAAAAAAAAAAAAAAAAAAAAAAAAAAAAACCCCAAAAATGGCGAGTGCGATTCAAAAAATGGGTGTTCTGATATCAGTTCTGGCCATCTGGTTGGCCGTGGGAAAAGTGGATTCGGCACACCACGCGCCGGCGCCGGCGGTGGATTGCTCTGGGCTGATACTGGAGATGGCGGACTGTCTGACCTTCGTGAGCAACGGAAGCACGGCGAGTAAGCCGGAGGGGTCGTGCTGTTCTGGGTTGAAGAAAGTATTGAAGGCCGACGCAGAGTGTCTTTGTGAGGCGTTGAAGAGCAGCGCCCAGTTTGGTGTTGTTTTGAATGTCACTAAGGCTGCCAATCTCCCCTCTGCTTGCCATGTCTCTGCTCCTCCCCTCACTGACTGTGGATGTGAGTTTTTATTTATATATATATATATATATATATATGTATATAAGAAATTGCTAAATCCATAATCTTTTCTGCTAAATTCACCACCCTAGTGTAAAAAGATGAAAAAATTATGACAAAAGATAGTGAATTTAGTAATTCCATATATATATATATATATTTACACACAGTATATTATCAGATTTCTTGTTTTTTTTTCCTACCCCACGCAGGAGCTGAGGTAGGATTATTAGTTAGGGGCTGAGCCCCAAAGAGAAATTTTTTTTGGGTCTAGTAACTCTAGTTGCTCGTACATTTGGATTAAATTAAAATATAATAATAAAAAATATGATAAGACAAATATTTAAGTAAATATTGAACTATATATATATATATATATATATGTATTATACTTACTTGGACTTGGATTATAGTAGGGCATATACACACCCACCCTAATCCAACCCCAAACTGACAATGCAAAAAAGTGTACGTAAAGTTATATTAATAAATTTTAGGAGGGACTAATTAGTTATATTATACTTTATAGAAATTAAAATTTTTATCATATAAATAATTTTAATTATTGTCTACCTTGAACCCACTAAAATTCTCTTTCTGCCTTTGCCAACAAAAATCAAATAAATAAATAAAAATTCTTTGTTTTGTCGAAGGCATTTTTTCATTTTTACCCCGGATTTAGTCATACAATTATGGAAATTAGGACATGAACAAGGACACATCACACATGCCACCACTACCATGTTTTCATGTGTTCTATTTTACTCCTATTGTTCTAGCAACACAATTGCGTGAGAATGGTGGTGCGTGAGAATTTTGCTTTGATAGAGAGTTTTATCTAATTATTACAGTATTATTTTTTTCCCTAGGGGTATCTGGTTTTCTTTTCAAACATTTTTTGCCCTTTTAGTTTTGTCCCTCTCCACTTTAGCCGGCGTAAAAGTTTTCTTTTCAATCATTTTTTGCCCTTTTAGTTTTGTCCCTCTCCACTTTAGCCGGCGTAAAAGTTTTCTCAAGGAAGTTAATGCGGCCAAATCTTAGCTATAAATTTAATTTTGATACATATTTCAACTAAAATTTTGGGTAAAAGACCAACTTCAAGGAGCTTGCCATCATACTTGACATTACCAAAGTGGCTATTGCAAGCACCAAAAATGATTTCTATTAAGGGATTAGCCATTAACTAGGCACGATGAGTAACCAAAGAAATTGCTAGAATTTATTTATGATTCGAATCTAGAAACAGAGAGGTGCGACTGCGTACATTTCACCCTCGTGCACTGGGCTACCCTTTCTTTTTGTTGTTGTGGAGGATTGACCTGGATAAAGTGAATATAATATTATGAAATAAATATGATAAAATTAGTCTTTGACTTTAGAGTGAATAAATTTTCGCGAGCTATTTTACTGTCTAACTAGGCAAATTAGCAATTTCTCAAAATATTATTTGCAACAACAATAGATCCATTGCTGTATATATATATATATATACACGCATATATTTGTAGCATGAGTTTGGAAATTTACAAATTGTTTTGGTCTTTTTTTGCAGTAAGTATTGCTCCAGCTGGTGCTCCTGGTATGTGTTTCATCTGATGATCGTTGACCTATTGATAACGGCTTTGTTTTTGTTTGACCTATTATAAGTTATACGGTTTTTATTTTATTTATATTTTGAGTCTATTTGGAGTCGAAGAAATAGATCTGGCTGTTGACCGCTAGCTCAACTTTTGGTGGTTAATTTATCATCCTAAGGATAAAACATTGAAACAGACATTCACGTAACGGACGGAGTACCTTTGCTCACATTTGTACACTGTACCATCTAACAACAATTCAAACGTAGAGATAAC
Source organism: Hydrangea macrophylla (assembly GCA_033977485.1). Taxonomy (NCBI): domain Eukaryota; kingdom Viridiplantae; phylum Streptophyta; class Magnoliopsida; order Cornales; family Hydrangeaceae; genus Hydrangea; species Hydrangea macrophylla. Next base: position 86,173,136 of record CM066992.1, read on the forward strand.
ACGACCATACACCATTCCCATAACACGAGTCCTCTTTAACATATCAAAATGAATGATGTGCATTGTCTTCAATACCAAAATACTCGGAACCATTCAAATAAAATGACAAAATTTTCAAAATCTAAACTAGTTTTAAGTCACATAACAAAAGATCCAACGGCTTAGCGTAGTTGGTAAAAAAGGCTTTCCAAGCCACGCTCGTGCCAATGTTTGAACCTCGCCCTCCTTCCCCCTGTCCTGTTACTTATGTCCTCGCACGAGACTATTACACCAAAAGATAAAAAAAGAAGAAGAAAGTCACATAATAAAAGTTAATACAGTTTGACACAACTAAACCACAAACCAAAGCTAATTTATTAATTGTGTTAGTTGGGTTGACCCATTGTATGACGTTGAGCCCATATCCACTAAACCCAAACTCATTTATTTTGTGTTGGGTTTGAGTCATGTTTGGGTGCCATTGGTACTAGCTTGCTTAATTACTCGACTTCCTTGTATCTGTTTTAGGCTTAGTTTGGCCCCCACGTGGTTTTTTAAAAATAACTTATGAAATTTATTATTAAGTTGTTTGATAATTTTGTACAAGTGACACATTACCAAAAAGTCGAAAGCAGTGAAGGATTAGTTACACAAAAGCATTGACTTGCTAACCCAAAATTTTAACTTTTATTTAGTGAATTTTATTTATAATAGCATCTTGTTATTTCACTATCACTCTTTGGCTCATAGGGCAAATAGTCTTCTCTTGTTTGTTTGCGACTTTGAGTTGAAAAAAGATGAAAATTCTCAACTTTGATGCAGCTTGGATTACTTTATCGTTCATCTTCTTCCAAACTTTAAGGCTATGTTTAGTTCTTGGATTTAGTGAGGGAAAAGAAAAGAAAACATAGAGGAAAACATGTTCAGCTTGCGCGCACCTCGACTAATCATTCGAGGCCCTAGAATAGCCGGGTGAATTCTCCGGTGACCACGCTCCTCATGACTCGAACACTAAACCCCTTGGGTAGTACACCCAAGAAGCTTAGCACTTGGCCACAAGGGATGTGGTTATCACTTCCTCTTTTCTTAAATTCCTATTGTCTTTTGAAGATTTTTAATTTCTGATGTTGTTTAAGAATGGAGGGAAACATAAGAGAAATATTTATACTCGTCGTTTTCCTTTCCTCTTTCTTTTCGCCGCTAAATCCAAGAACCAAACAGAGCCTAACACTCCACTTGGTTTGATTTTGAAATAGAATAGAATAGTATAGAATTGAATTGAAATGAATTATTGACCAATCCGAGCACTTTTGGTCTAACACATGAATTGGCTAGAACTCAATTCTAATTTTAGGTCAAACCAAGCACAAGAATTGCAAATCAATTCTTTTCTTGTTTGTGGCAAACGAAACTGACCGAAGAGTGAAAAATAGGAGAGTAAAAGATACTTTGTGTTGCATTCCATTTTTAAGTGGGTCATCTGTAATTGTTATCATTTTGTTTACGAGAATTTAGTGAATTAGTCTTTACAATTAATTATCTTCTTCTTTATGATGACGCAGCCATTTCACCATCTGGTGCCCTACCTCCAAGTGCAGCTGCGGGAGGCCCAACTTCAGGTTCAGGAGGTGGTAGTGGGGCCACTGCTCCGGTACCAGTTCCGGGCGGCTCAGGTTCTTCTGCACCACTAGCCATTACTATTACTATCGGGTCGCTTGTAACTGCATTATTATTCTGAAAGGCTATGTTTTTACCATTTTGACTTGAGATGAGAGAGATCAGGTGGAATTCTTGTGATGTTTGTTTCTAAATATTTTCCATTGGAGGAGTATTCTTCATAGTAGTATTGTTCTAGCCATTTTGATGTGTACCCAGTAGATAGATTTCATTTTGTGGGTCATATACATATGTTTTCTTGAACTTTTTTGAGATTTGGATGCTAATTTTCAGTATAATAGTTATATTACTGTTATATACGCGCTCTCGTGTGTTTTGTAATTGATAGCCTGTGCTGCCCTGTGGCATAGACTTAGTGCGTTTGGTTTTTCTAGGAAGCTGGATGTGAATGTGTTCCAAGGATTTGTCAGCACGTTAGTTTTCTGCGGGCCTTGGTGCAGAAAAATAAACTAGCTTCTCTTCAAATTTATTATTTTTTAAAAGTTGTGTCAAAATGGTGTTTTTGCCAAGGTTACATAGTCTAGTGTCCCAGTATCTTTGTAGTTGTATTATTTACTGTCACCGTGGCTGGGGACCTATGTCGAGGAGTAAATATTGGGTATCTAAGGGATACTATGTGAAATTTTATCCCCTCTTTACATAATTTAAAAATTTTTGCTGAATTGGAGGGATTTTTTGCTGAGTTGGACTAAGAATTCCTGGAAGTAGGGGGCCAGATGGATTTATACTGAATTTCTATTGGCTTGTTGTACCACGTAGAATTATATACCTGTTATATTGAATATTTTTTCCTATGTCGAGGGGCACTTGTTCCCCTCAAACTTTTTAAAATGTAATTTCACCCTATGTATTTTAGGTTTAATGACTTATACATGTATTTTAGATTTTACACATTATTAGTTTAATTCCATAAACTAATAATACTCACATGTTTAAAGGCCATGACTTTTCGTTTTTCAAGAGTAAAAATAACAATCAATGTGTAATTTACTAGAGAGAGAAAGAGACGGAGGGCAGAGAGAAAGAGAGGGAGGGCAGTTAGGCTAAGCTAGAGTTGCAATTTGGGTGGGCCAATCTGATCCCAATCCGCAATTTACTTGGGCATGGACAATTTTTTTTATAGATATCTTGGACAGGCTTGGGCTAGAAACTTCAAGTCTTGGGTTGGGCTTGGGTAGATAGATTATCAATCTGAGTAGCCTGAGGTCGATTTACCCATATATATATATATATATATACATAGAATCCTTCTAATAAGGAATCCAACATTTTAATAAAGTAATGAAATCTGTTATGATCGTTGGATCGTAGGTTATGCCAGTAAAATGATAGAAGTACCCTTAATGAAAACACAGTCCAACGACTGATATTAGAAGTCCTCATTAAAATGAGGGATTCCTCACAAGAAGGGCTCTAATATAATATATTTAAATATTATAAATGTACTATACTCTATATATGTATTATTTTTAATCATAAAATTTTAGTATTTTGTAGTGTCAAAAATACACTTTTAGATATTAGTATGTAACAAAGATTCTCTAAAGAGGGTCACCTCTCTTTATTAAAGAGAGGGCCTTTGTTTTAGCCATTGGATTGTGTTTAAAAACTGTGAAATGACAAAACTGCCATTAATGAAAACACGATCCGACGGTCAAAACAGAGGTCCTCTCTTTAATAAAAAAAGGGCGCCCTCTTTATAGCCTGACTGTAGTATGTAATAACTAAACTGATAGATGAAAAGTTTTATCATAATTATAAGGGTAAATAGATCCCTTGAGGTTTGATCTAATCACACTTAGATCCCGTCACGTTTTAATAATATCACCTACACCCCCTAAGGTTTAAAGCGCGTATCACTTAGACCCCTTCGTCTATTCACCGTTAAGAAAGTGACGGAGTTAAGAAAGTGACGGACTGACATAAATAAATACAAAACATATCCCTGAAAGTTTGGTCTGTGTCATTTTAGTCCCTATAGTTTCAATTGGATCAATTTGGGCCCTGATATTTTAAATTAAAGCAATTTGATCCGAATGTTCAATTCTGTGAAGAAAAAAAAAATTGACAAAATTACTCACATGCTATTATCACATTTTTTAAGGACAAAAATGGAACACCACCAATATGTCAACCCATTTATTAGTGCAATTATGCATAACAATGGGTAAATTCTGTTAATGTTTCTCACATAATAGAGCATTTGGATCAAATTGCTTCAATTTAAAATTATAGGGACCAAACTGACCCAATTGAAACTAGATGGACTAAAATGACACAAGGACCAAACTTTCAGGGATATGTTTTGTATTTATTTATGTCAGTCTGTCACTTTTTTAACGGTGAATTGACAGAAGGATGTGTAAGTGATATGCACTTCAATCCTCAGGGGGTGTATGTGAAATTATTGAAATGTGAGGGGTCTAAGTGTGATTAGAACAAACCTCAGGGGGTCTAGATGATATTTACCCTAATTATAAACCAAAGAATTTAGATTTGATACTCTATTTTTGTTGTTTATCTACTCCAATTCGGGCTTGGGTTCGAATTTCAATAGTAAAAACATAGTCGAGCTCAGGTTAGGTAGTTTGGCTTCGGATTTGGATAGACTCTACTAAAACTCGGAGCATGCTTAGACATATCTAAGATGAAGCTCAATCCACCCGAATTGCAGCCCTAGGCTAAGGCTTAGTTTGGCCCCCACGTGGCTTTTTAAAAGGAGCTTATGAAATTTATTACTAAGTTCTTTGATAATTTTATACAAGTGACACACTACTCTTCAAAAAGATATCATGAAACCAAAAAGCAACCTTGAGCTTTTAAAAGCTCCATTCTAGAGCTTTTAAAAGCTCCCTCCAAAAAAGCCCAAAGTTCAATTTTTACAAAGCTCATAAACTAGTTACCAAATGAATTAACATGAAATTGAGCTTTAAAAAAAAAGAAGCACCACATGGGGGCCAAACTAAGCCTAAGTGGGACTGAATTTCCTGATGGAGAGAGAAATGGAACCTTGGCCATAAACATAAGACAAATGAATGAACTGTAGGCCAATTGTTTGTTTCAAGGGAAAAAGAAAAGAACACAACACTATTTCTTTACTTCTATGTATTTGTTCACATTCCATTGGAATCCATAATATCATATGGCCAGCCAGCCAAGACGCGTTTTTAGGTCTGCAATGAAAGTATAATCATTTGTTGACTTCATTCCTAAGATCCAATATGACCGAATGTTTTTCCAAAGGCTTTGTTTGGTTAAAGGATTCATGAGGGAAAAAAAAAAGAAAAAAAAATCAAGCAGGAAAACGTTTTCTTCTGTTTGGTTCCCAAGGAAAATAGAAAAGAAAATATTTTCGTAGTTACTTTCCTCTCTTTTTCTTTTGTTATATATAAGGTTTTTTTTACAAAAAAAAAAAAAAAAAACCCTTACAACTTTTAATGTCATATAATTATGTGGAAAAAAAGCAAGGGAAATATAAGGAAACTAGTTTTCTTTATCATTTCAATGAATCTACAAACCATACAAAGCCTAAATTTCCCAATCTTTGCATCCATGAATACCAGAGAACGCATCCTTATGCTTCAAAACTTAAAAAAAATATATATATAAAAAAAAAAAAAAAAAAAAAAAAAACCGTGTTGAACTTTGAAATAATCTTGTGCTTTTTGTCGCCATAGAAAATCCAATACAGCATTCAATTTCACATTTCTTAAATTACTAACGTAGTTTACAATGTCAACATGCAAAAGATTAATAAGACACCCACAAAAATCCAATCCCCCTCCATCAAATATACATATACTATGCATATATATATATATATATATAAATAAAACACCTACTCTACTTGGAATTTGAATTGATCCAACATGGTTATGTATATTTCTCTGAGTTCAAACCTATACACTGGCAAACCATTACTTGTTAACCCACTTGCAATTTATTCACTACGGCCTCCAAAGCTTATCATCAATTCATGCAGAGTAACTATGAAGGCTTGTGACAAAGAGAGTATTAATTTGTATAAAGTACTTTCTCTGAGTTCTAACAATGCTGGTATTGATGAGATCAAAAGAGCTTATAGAACAATGGCTCTTAAGTACCATCCTGACCTTTGTCATCCTTCAATGAAACAAGAATCAACAAAGATGTTTCTTCGTGCTCAAGAGGCTTATAAGACACTTTCGGATCCTAATTCACGCGAGGAATACGATTATGAGATGGGTTTGAGTGATTTTCCTCCGCGAAGTTATAAGAATGACGCTGAGAATCAATTACTTGGAAGAAAGAGATGGGAAGAACAGATTCTTGAGCTAAAAAGGAGGTCTAGTTGTGGTGCAGGTCATAAGGAGAGATCATGGGGAAGTAGAGTAAGGGCTAAAAATGGGCAATCATGAGTGATTAGATTTGTTTCTTCCCACATATTCCACATTCAATTTATTTCATCAATTATTTGGTTTAACTAAAAAATAATTCATGTAGCAGATCTGAAATAATTTGGTACAGAAATTAGTAGAGTTTCTGTTTATTGGGTTTATTTATAATTATTATTTTTTAAATATTTTGTTTGGGTTTAATTGTTGCCCTACACAATCCACCAGGAGGGTTTCCTTTCATTATATATATATATATATATATTTAGAATTGCTGGGTTTCGTTTCCTCTTGAGCTTTTCCAAATTGCCACAATTGAAAGATGGAAGGAACAAATTGCTACAATTGACATATAATTTAGGGGTATGATACTTATTATTTGTGTGTTTCATTGATTTATCTTTTGGTGACCAAAGAAATCCTGTGGACCCATTCCCTTACGGGGCATAAGGTGCCTGGGTAATCCCGGACATATGCAATTACCGGTAAAGAGAAATTAATAAGGGCGATCGACCACCACGTTATTGTGCTGATGTGGTATGACGTATCAATCATATTCACCCATGTATTGCTTATTTATCCACTTTTGTCATTTGTACCTAAGAAATAGAAACAACTTATACTTTACACCTTAAAGTTTAGAATAAATCGTAAGGCACAAACAAATCTGATATGGGCAAGACCCAAATAATGAAAGATAGATAGGGAAAGTGTTATGGGCAAGACCCAAAACCATGAAAGATAGAGAAAATAGAGATATATAGAGAGAGACAAGACAGTAAAGACTGTTGGATAATATTTTTCATGCCTTCTCATTTCATGGATTTGGCAATTTAAAGGAATACAATTAACTACCATGCACTACACGCACTAATGGAAACGTGGCTACAACTAAGAGATGCATGCAAATAGAAAGTGTTCCTATTTATGAGGGATACATGGGAACATGCAGAACAAATTAACACATGCAATGCAAAACTAACTAACTAACTAAACATGCTATAAAATAGAAAGTTGTAGATGAACTAGTGGACTGTTGGTTTGACCAAGTCTTCCTATCACACCCCCATTGCATGACTCGGCTATTGGGTGTTGTATGGGTTTGCACGCATCAAAATCTTACAAACACAATCCACAAATACCACAATGTCAAATGTGTCTATCTCTCTCCTTTGTAGACCCCACAGTGTTAGTGGATTCCACAATATCAGTGGACCCCACCAAGAGAGAGATAGACACGTTGTGGTGTTTGTAACTTTGTACATTGTGTTTGTGAGAATTATTTGTGCCCAAAGACTTACTCTAAAGTTTAACATAGTTATAAAACATGTACATGAAATTCGAAACCACCTATAATTGGCACCTTAAAGTTTGAGATAATTATAAAATCAAATGGTAGTTTTAAAAACACGTGGCCAGATATAATTGATGTGCCACACTCTGTCAGAACTCAGAAGAATGACGTGGTAAAATGGTTACCTGTAAATACTTCTCGTACTCGAGACCCATACATCGGGACACATATGGGACCCATGTACACGGAGGCATGATCCCACCAGAATACCTCACTCTCAATGACTGAACATGGTACCCTCGAGGTATCTAAAAATCTCTAATGTTTCACGCTTACGTTTCATGTATTTTTTTTATATAAAAATTTAGTCGGGATGGATAACTTTGTTTCACATAAATTACCAAGGTTTTTTCGTACCAAGCATGATGACATGGAGTGACGAACTCAATGAATAACTTCTCCTATTACGAGTAAGTATAAAACATTACCAGCTTTTCTGTCACTATATTGCAATTAAGTTTCTCTTTAAGTGGTGACATTAGATAGCCTCTTTGTTTACATCTAAACAACAATTTATAGAAGGCCAAATTACACTTTAGTCCATTAAACTATACACTTATTTTCAATTGGGTCCATAAACTTTTTTTTTTGCAATTGGGTCCATAAACTTTTTTTTTTTTGCAATTGGGTCCTTGAACTTCAAAAATTCATTCAATCAGACCCAAATTTTGACACTGTTAGCTTAAATTATTAGAAATTGTCACGTACGTTGCACGTAATGCTTACCTGTCACATTTTAGGTTAAGACAAACACGGCAGACTGTGAATGGCTAAAAAGTGATGTGGTTATGGGTATGATTGAATGCAATTTTGGATCTAGTCGAACGTGTTTTCGAATTTGATTGAACGCGATTTCAGATCTGATTGAATGCGATTTTTTGCACTATTCACAATCTCCCGTGTTTGTCTTATCCTAATATGTGACAGGTAAGGATTACGCGCAACGTACGTGATAATTTCTAATAGTTTAAGCTAACAGTGTCAGAATTTGGGTCTGATTGGATGAATTTTTGAAGTTTAAGGATCCAATTGCAAAATAAATAAATTAATAAATTTTATGGACCTAATTAAAAACAGGTTATAATTTAATGGGCTAAAGTGTAATTTGCCCATTATAGAAAGACAATGACTATCTGATTATGATTGTAGATTTTTGTTTTTCATAGTAAGCAATGAGCACTATTTCCTTCAAGATCACTTACAAATTGTGTTAAGAACATTAACATTCATATCCAAAGAAAGAATCCACGATACACATTTACCATTTCAATTTACAAAACAAAGGGGAAAAACACATATATATTTAAAGTCAGAATAAGAAATGCACACAAAAAAAAAAAAAAAAAACACAATCCCAATGCCAAGTTTCTCCATGGAAAATTGGAAAGTAACTTCACAACCATCCCACTAATCTTTATCTGAACACTGCGGTTCTTCACAATTCATTTTCACTCCTCTAAACACCTTTTGCTACCAATTGGTGATTCTTTCATTGAACCACTTTGAAGTGGTTATGGCCTTTCAAGTATTTTCCGATCAAACTTGCTCAAGCTTTGGTGCGCACGTTAGAACAGCATCGGCTACCGTGAGGAAGATCTTGTCCTCCCCTATCATTTCTGGGAATTTTGACAAGTATAGCTTATCAATCACTGCTTGTCCTGGATTTGCTAGAATAAGCTGTTTAAGTAGGGGAAAAATAAAAAATAAAAAAATCATAAGAACCAATGTAAGTTTTGATTAAGTATTGTTGAGACATGATTTGTATGTTGTTTAAGTGTAAGTTTGGGTAATATTTGGACACAATTTTGCATTACAATATATAGAAATATTTCCTGGGCCACGTTAACAACAACTTTTGGAGTTCATAAGTGATTATCGAACTCCAGAAGCTAAAATGAATTGTCTGGCAAACCAGATTTTGCGACTCAATTGAAAAAGAAAAATGGGAGTCAACTGCAGAAATTTGCAATTGGCCAAAAGTTGTCAAAACAGCCCAGATCTTCTTCTCCTTTTTTTTTTTTTTTTTTGAGATGGAATAACAGAAATTGTGCCAAACAGGCCCCTAGTGCGAGACTATGATCACCTGAATTTCTCTTTTCTGGAGACTCCTGTGTAGATCTTCAAAGGCATGTATACCACTAGTATCTATGTCAGTGACAGCTGCAAAGATTGAAATCAAAGCAAATAAATTTTATAAAAAAAAAAAAATAGTCTTCTAAAGGTTATGGTGACAATGATCAAAAGGAAAAAAAAAAAAAAAGAAGAAGAAGAAGAAGAAGAAGAAGATTGAAGATGAGATTGGAAATTAGCTTACGTGACATTTCAACTATCAAAAACTGAATTTGGGGCTGATTATTTTCTTTCAGTTGTTCTTCTTCATCGGTTAGCCATCTCAGAATTCTGCAAGAGTTTGAATTTTAGTGTCAAAAGAGTTCCTAAAATATAATGATCAGAGCTCAAAATTATGATTTTTAAAGCAGCGCACGTATCTCAAAGTGGTTGAATTGTCAAAGCCTCCAATGAAAATCTTTTAAGGAAATGATAATATTGAACATAGAGAATTCAAGTCCAAGAAAGAAATCATGAATTTCCTGTTTTTTGGACCTTGTTTTGTTCAATGACGTTTCGTACACGCTCATACACAGATATATACTGCAAAACCTCTCACATTCATGATACAAAATTTCATAACTTGGACCAAAGAACAAGTGGAAAAGAAAATTGTAGAGTTCATTTGATTAGGAAATATTGAAAATTGAAGTTTGGGCATGTTGCTTCTAATAGAAATGCTTACCACGTTGCATAAAGTCTAGGCTCCGAATTTAGAGAAGGTAAAGAAAAAGAGAAAAACTATGTTCTCGTGTTTTACTCCATGCCTAAATAATATTAAAAAATAAAAAATAAAAAAAAAATCGAAGGAACTAAAGAAAAATACCAGGGGAAGACTTAGAAAACTCAAAAAAATTCGTTTTTACTTCACCCTATTTTTCTTTTCCTTCATGTTTCCCTTGTTGTTTTCCTTTTTTAACCGAACCATGAAATGTGTAGTCATCAGTGTTCTCTTTTCCTTTCCCTCGTTAATTCCATAGCCAAACAAGGTCTACATAACGAAAACAAGAAGGAAAAATATTTCTCCAATGTTTTTATAGTAAATTCCTCCATGCTTAAATAACTAACAGTAGAAATCAAAAAATTTCAAAGTATAATAGAAACTCGAGAAAAATGGAGGCAATCAAGATTTTCATTCCTTTTTGCTTCAATATTTTCCTTATTAACTTCTTAGCTTTCTCTTTCCCCTTCCCTACTCAATCCATGAACCAAACAAGGCCTCAAGGGCCTAACATAGAGAACATAAGGACACAAGTTTGAACAAATTCCCAAAGAGCACCAATACCTCTCTCTGATGTAGTTGGAGTTAGAAAAGTAAACTGCAGAATCAACTCTCACAATCAGAATCCCAGGAACTTTTGTAGCATCCGGATATTGCTGTATATTCCTATAAAGATTAGTCCTTGGGAGCTTCCCAAGTAACGCAGTCCGTGGCCTCGTCACTTGTAGTAGAATTTTTGCAAACGATATCGAAACCTGCCATACAATATAGTGAGTAATAAAATCTATAGCTACAGGAAAAAAAAAAAAAAAAAAGAGAAGTGAAGAAGAGTTCGTGTTTTTCTTACAGCAATTAAGAGGCCAATCTCAACAGAACAAAAGACCACACCAAAGAAAGCTCCCATGCAAGCAATGAAGTCAAACTTGTCGATCTTCCAAATCAGAATCATTGCATCGATGTCTATTAGTCCTAAAACCGCAGATATAATTATAGACGCGAGTATAGCATTTGGGGTGTACTTAAATAGTGGTGTGATCACTAACAATGTTAGTAACACGACCATTGACATAACGATGTTTGATACAGCTGTTTTACATCCTGCCATGTAATTCACTGCTGAGCGAGAAAACGACCCTGCAAAAAAATTACAATCAATATAACGAAAATATAATTTTCGGGTGTTTTAGTAAAAGCCTTTTGTCATCTAACCTGTGGCCACATAGCAAGATGTAAATGAGCCAACGACGTTCATTGTTCCTAATGCTACCATTTCTTTGTTTCCATCGATCTGATAGTCCTTCATTGATGCAAATGTTCTTCCTATTGCTATTGCTTCCTAAAATCCAAACAAAATTTTCATTAGATAATTCTTATAAGCAAGATTAAAAATTATTGGAGTAATTTGAGAGAAGGGTTGTGAAATTTGCATACCGTTAAAGCTATTAAACCTGCCACAACACCGATCTTAAAACCTTTAGCTAGATAGGAACCGGTGAAGAATATTTTACCCACAGATGAGGGATTGATGCCTTGGTCGACATGTCTCACCTTAAAAAAAAAAAAAAAAAAGGCCTATAAGTTTTCACCGAAATTATTGGTAAATTTTTCAGAATCAAAACAAAATAGATTTATTAAGCCTACTTACAATTTGAACACCTTGTTTATCAGCACGGGTGATATATACAAAAAAGGTGGAAATGATAACGGAAATTAATGGAGCGATTGCAGGCACCCAAAACAATTTCCTGTTCTTCTTTCCCTGCGTAAAAAAGAAAAAAAAAACACGCAAACACACACGAAGGGGGTGCTTAGCATAGAAAACTATGAGTTAAAAAAAATTGGAAAGAAGGGAAGTGATATTTGGCTCTTACTATGTACTTTGCTACCACAAGGAAAGCCAAGAATGACACTCCTATAAGTATAGTCTGCCAGTTCCACTGTCAAACAAGAGTAAAATACAAAAGTTATAACTATATTAATGTTACTCAAAACTGAATTGATGAACCTTTATGAAATATACAGACAAAACACACACACACGCGCGCATGTATTGTAGATAGAGATTACTCTTACCCCATGATGTACCGAACCCCAGACAGAGTGCATCACAGAGACAATGTCTGTATGTTTGGTGAATATTTTTATGCCGAGAAGGCCTTTAAGCTGTTGGAGAGCTATGGTAATGGCAGCTCCAGCCATAAATCCAACAATCGCAGCATGTGATAAGAAATCAATCAGAAAACCCAATCTGAAACACAAATCCATATCAAATTAAAATTAAGCCACCATATATATTATTATTATTATTTTATGAGTATGCAAATAAATTAACATTCATATTCAAAAGGATAAATTAGACAGAGTTACAGTACCTAAAAAACCCAAGTGTGAATTGAGTGATGCCAGCGAAGAAGGTGGCTGTGAACGCAAGACGCTCATACTCCAATTTATGCTTCTTGGGATCAATCTCATTTTGCAATAGAGTACCAAGCAATAGAGATACCACAGCCACTGGTCCTATGGCTATATCTCTTGAGCTACCCATGAACGCGTAAATCAATGGCGGTACAAAGCTAGAGTCTGTAATGTAAGCAAATAGATACATTCATAGTTACAGATTGGTGATAAATCAAGATTTTCTTGTTGGTGTTTGGCAAGTGGGAACAAAAAAAAAAATACTTACACAACCCAAATTGGGGATCCAAATATACTAGCTTTGCATATCCAATGTCCTGCGTTGAATAGACATAACAATTAGAATTCAAATTCTTGCAAAATATGTATGTATATAAAAAACACATAGTTTTATTTTTAAGTACTCTACCTGAGGAATACATAGACTTGCTATGGTGAGTCCAGCTATAAGATCACCTTTGAACTTGGAAAGATTATAATGTCTCCCCCATTCGAGTATAGGAAAAACAGCTTGGAGAGCGAGGACTAACTTTCTCGATTTTGTTTGGTCCTTGAAAGGGCGTAAAGGTTCGTCAGCAAATAGAGTTTCTTTCAAAGTTGCTTTGAATTCCTTCAGAAGATTCTGTTTGGGAGGCACTCCAACCTTGTGGACATAAGGCAAGTTCTCTGAGTGGCGTCGCGATGAGGACAAACTCGTAATATCCGTATCCTTCCCTCCGAGCTCATGACTAACACGGTTACTCATTGCTCCTGTAGATTGGTGATCACCTTTAAAAAGAAAAAAATCAAGAAAATTATCAGAAGATTAAAACATAAATGTGTATATACATTGTACACTTGTAATCTAAGAGCTTAATAATCTATGTCCCTTTTACTTATTGGCTTATCAACTTTCTATTTAATTGATAGTCATATAGAGCTAAAAAAAAAGGGGTCCAAATATAGAGGACTTTTTAGAAGAAGAAAATTTTGGTATGTATTATATGCTAGTAATATGTATGCCAAGAGCTTAGGAATCTATGTCCCATTTGGCTAATGGGCGTTACTTTCAATTCAATTCAGAATCATATATAGCTAAAAAGGTGGAAATATAGTGGTGATCCCCTTTAAAATCAAATAGAAGAGAATATGATAAGAGGACTTGTAAGAAAACAAATGTATATATCATATGCTACTAATCTATATGCCAAGAGAAAATATTCTATGTCCCATTTGGCTAATGGGACAGCAACTTCCCATGTAACTCAGAATCATATAGAGCAAATTGTCCAAATGTAGTTTTGATCACCTCTAAAATCAACTATCAAGAAAATTGAGATGATGACTTATATATACAATAAATTAAAAAAAATAAATAAAAATTGTACATGTATCATACACTAGTAATAGATATGACAAGAGCTTAAGAATCTATGTCCCACTAGGTTAATGGGATATCAAGTTATTAACTTTCTTTTCAATTCAGAATCATATAAAGCTAAGAGGAGCAGATCTGTATAGAAGCATAACAAAGTATAGACGTTACTATAAATGATAGTGATGAGTTCAGCAGATTCTGTTAATTACCAGATAGAACTACGTATGATAATCAACAAAGTATGGAGATATGAAAGGGAATGGGTGAGCTAAAGCTTATGTAAGTACAAATATATATATATATATATAAATGTATTCAAAGTCAACCTTATGAAACTTAAGTAACTCATGATTGTAGAACATAGCTATGTATCTGGATCTTTTGCAAACCATGTTCAGATTGTTGCAAAGAACTAATGGATAGAGTGTGACACAACCATGACAGTTGTGAGTTATTTAATCTCCAAAATGTTAATTTGGTCAGAGACTCAGAGGTATATACAATAGCATACTCTAAGGGCAGAGTTGACTTTTTGTGATTTGGTTACCCTTTGGCCTAATTGATAAGTCGTAAGATAAGGTTTAAGGCTAATACCACATGCTTTGGTTTGAGTCTCTGATGAAGCTACAACATCATCTTCATCATTAAGAAGGAGAAAAAAAAAAAAAAAAAAACCAATTAGATGAAAAAGTATTGGAACCAAACAAGGAATAATACTTGGTTGTTTCATTCCAAACATATGCTTAATTTTTAACAACATAACCACCAATTAAACTCTCTCTTTTATACCTACTAACAAAAAGGCCTAAAAATTAAGAGTATCAAGTTTTAACATCATGTACACCAGAACTCAGATGGACCCCCCCCCCCCCCCCCCCCCCCCCCCCCCCAAAAAAAAAAAAAAAATTAAATCTTAGAAGTAATAAATAAATAAAAAATCTTACTTGGGTAGAATAAATTCAATTTAAAAAAATTTGATTTCAAAATTGAATTGAAGCTTGGCAATTGAAATCAATATTTTATCGTCTCTCGCCGTTTGGATTGAGAGAATAGGCGAGAAGAGAAAGTATAATAGTTTACTCAACCCTGTTTTGGACCGAGAGAAAAGAAAAGAAGAGAAGAGAAGAGCACCACAACTTTTTAGTTTTCATAAAAGAAATAGAAAAGAAAGTAGTTAGAACTAATTTCCACTTTTACCCTCTATTAAATAAGGACACTTAGCAAGTGCAAGGGTATGCTGAAATAAGGAAAAATCATTCAGGGATATAATGGTCTTTTTCTTAGTATTTTTATTTGCTCTACTCCGTCTCTCCGATAATTTGTAGAGGCTCTTTTTCTCCACACTTTATCTCCGGTTCTTTCCATTAACTTTCTTTTTATCTCCAAAGTTAACTATTCAAACGAGAGAAATGGAGATAAAGTAGTCCACTTTCTTTTCTTTTTCTCGGCGATTCTCTCGATCCAAACAGAGAGGGGTAAAAATACATACTAATTCTCAATTGGGTTTTTGTTCTAATAACTTCAGTAACTACACTTCCACAATTTCACAAACATAGATATATAATATAATATACCAACATATTAAATTCCAAATAAAGCAGAGAAATTAAAGTAAATACCGAGTACCAAATTTGATGAACTTTTCAATGTAGCCTTTTGCACTTTTGCAAGTGTTTTTTTTTTCTCTCTCTCACACACACAAAAACACACACTCACCTTTTTCATGATCTAACTTGTCTGGTCATAAAGCATCTATTTGGAACCCATATATCCAGAGTGGCTCATTCACACTTTCCACAAAAACTCATTACCCAAATGATACATCCCAAAAGTAAGTCAATAAAAATGCACACACATATAAAGGTACATATATATATATATATATATATGAACAACCTCCTTCTAAAGAGATTCCTCATTTTAAGAAAATGAGAACTCATTAGATCGTCATTTAATCCAAGTCATGCCAGGAAAATGACAGAAATATCCTTAATAAAAACACGATCCTTAACAGTCGAGAATTAAATCATCACTTTCTTACAATGAGAGATGCATATATATGAATGAACATGGATATATGTATAACGTAAGAAAGTAAGCATAGAATTGAAGTAGAAAAATAAGGTAAAAGTGGGTATGAGTTAACACACCTTCCCTTCTATTGCTCTTCGTCTGATGAGGAGGAGTAATCAGATGGTGTCTAGGTTCATTGAATCTAACTCTGTTGAATTCTTCTCTGTTTTATTTAATTTTATTTTTCTGAAACTACAAATATTGAGTAGTGTATTTGAATAAGAAAGAACCCTGAAATAGAAAATGAAACTCATGACGTGCAGAGAAGGAAAGAGAGAGAAAGAGACTCTGCCAGTCAACTCACACCTGCTTGACTTCACCTGTGGCTGTAATAATAATAGATAAATCATTTAAAAAGTTCGGATTTATGTAGTCATCAGGAAAAAAAAAAAAAGTTCGAATTTATTTAGGAAATAAAAGGAAATTATTATTTGTGAAAATTTCCTTTTCTTGCCATAATTATCTTTGATTTTTTTTTTTTAGAACTTGTTTTATTATTTATTAAGTATGAGAAAAGCACTTAAATATTTTTGTGTTTCTTTTAATTATTTAAATCTTAAAACAAATGGAAATAAATTTTAAAGTTAGGGTTTGATAAAACTGAAAAATTAAATTCTGAAATTAAGTGCTGAATTTTAAGTAATGAAAGTTTTAAGCAATTGAATTTACAATATTAAAAACAGTATTTCAAGTATTGAGATGGAATGCATTCTATGATTATTTCCAGTATAAAATTTTTCACTTATAGTTTTCAACAGATCTTTTGTTAGTTTTTCAATTAAGTGATATGTTATTAAATGCACTGAAAATAAAAAAAAAATGTTGAAAATTTTCATTTTCACCACTTAATTGGGTTATCAAACACACCATAATTCTTCATTTATGTAAATCATAAGCAAAATAATACACAAGCACATGCATGATGTAGAGATAGACCTAGGAATTTACAAATGGAGGGCCGAGTTACTAGTTAGAGTTAGACTAGTCAGCTAGGCCACCGGCCACGCTATATTTGGGGCAGTGCCTCTGAGGTGATTTTTTTTTTTTTTTTTTTTTTTGGGGAATCTATTTATAAATATTTTTCGAGTATATTCTTTGTATTAGAAGGATTACAACTTTAATATGTGAAGTTTTTGCCCGTTTTAAGAGTTTAATAAAGTTTGGTGTTTGTATTACTTAGTGCGTATTGAAATCCTTTGGCGCATAGTTTATAATTGTAAGAGTCTGTTTGGAAAAACAAAGAATTGGTTTTCCAATTCATAAGTGAACCGGTTCTACAAATCCAAGTGTTTGGTGATTGCGAATTTCTTGCATAAGCGTCCGCGCACGGTCTAATATTAACCCTCTTTCAACTGGTTAACGTTCTTTATCACAATAACCAAATAAAAAGTAAACCATGGATTGAACCTGATCTAGTTTAAACTTTCATAATTAGACCTTTAGTGTTGTAATTGTAAATTAATACATATGCATGGACCATTTTACAAGAGTTAAACATTTTGGAGGAATCAATATATGAATTAATCTTATAAATCTACAAGGTACAATTTTTGATCTGGCATATAAATTTCGAGTAATGATTGGTGTACATAAAAAAATGTGCACATAAAGATCTCAGCCATTCATTTCGGTGGGTCCCATGTATGAAGTCACGGACTCCACCGAAATGAATGGTCCAGATCTTTATATGCACACTTTATGTAGCATTACCCATAAATTTCATATCTTTCACAAAATTAAATGTTACTTTTAATTTTGTTCTTTTGACAAATAATGTGATGCAATATTTGAAAACCTAAGAAGTTATTTAATGACAATTGACCTGAAAACTAAAAAATCATGTTTAGCACAACGGTCGAACTAGAAAGAAAATCTAAATAAAAGGAAGATTAAGAACGATAAATTGAATTGGTTTGGAATTTACATGGAAAAATAAACACTTTGGGTTTTGTTAGCTTAGCTTCTTGTAAGCTAGTATGTTGTCTACGTCTATGGTCCCCGTCTGTGCCGGTGAACATTAAATAAAAATAAAAAAATTGTTATTAAAAAAGATTAAATAGAAGTATTTACAATCAATAAAAAAAAAAAAATTAAAAATACTGTAGTACTTTAAGATTCATAATCA
Source organism: Hydrangea macrophylla (assembly GCA_033977485.1). Classification (NCBI taxonomy): domain Eukaryota; kingdom Viridiplantae; phylum Streptophyta; class Magnoliopsida; order Cornales; family Hydrangeaceae; genus Hydrangea; species Hydrangea macrophylla. The sequence continues at coordinate 86,191,319 of CM066992.1, forward strand.
AGTTAAATGTATTATTCATGAAAACGAAAGCCTTCAAATGCTTTTATGCGTCCATTTCCAAAGAGAAGTTACTTCAAAATTGGCCCAAATAAAGAAAAATCTCTAAAGAGGAAGTTTTGATTTGAATATGCATGTGAACTTGTCCAATAATGCTGACTATTTTATTTTTTTTAATAACATGAGCATCCCGAATGAGATAGAGAAATGGCTGAAATTACGAGAAATATAACAATCGTGTATGCAACATTGCAACGTGTAATAAGATAGAGAAATGGCTGACATTATGAGAAAATAATCATTGTAATGGTCATTTTGATGACATGTGTAACAAGTTAATAAAATTTTATTACTTAAATATTTGTGCCCCTAAAATTAGAAAAATTCTTCTTACACATCAGCAATATACCCAAATGTGTTAGTAAGGTTACAAGGATAATGTGATATACAAGGGCGGAGGTATGTAGTGGCTCGGCCGGATTGTACCCCCCTAAAATCTGGATTTTTTTTTTTTAATACTTGTGATATTTTTGCCAAAAAAAAATTGGAAAAAAAAAAATAGTACATATTATATGAGCAAAAGGTGGAAATAAAAGGGAATTAATAGGACATATTTAGCAAAATTTAGTCTATTAAGATTCAGTATATAAGTTTTTTTTTAATTACCAGTACATAAGTTTTCAGCCAAAAAAAAAAAAAAAAAGAGAGAGAGAGAGAAAAAAATAATATCCAGCAAATAAGTTGTGTGATTGATTTAATTTTTTTTTTTTCGACTCTCATAAATTTTTATGCTTTAAGTTCGAATCTATGTAGTCATCAAAAAATAAATTCGAATTTATTTAGGAAATAAAAGGAAATTATTATTTGTGAAGTTTTCCTTTTCTTGCCATAATTATCTTTGATTTCTTTTTTCAGAACTTGTTTTATTATTTATTAAGTATGAGAAAAGCACTTAAAAATTTTTGTTTTTCTCTTATTTATTTAAATCTTAAAATAAATGGAAATAAATCCTAAAGTTAGTTCTTCACTTATGTAAATCATAAGCTAAATAATACACAAGCACATGCAGAGACAAACCCAGGAATTTAAAAATGGGGGGCTAAGTTACTAGTTACTAGTTAGAGTCAGACTACTCAGATAGGCCACACGGCGTTTGGGGCAGTGCCCCTGAGGTATTTTTCTTTTTCAGTAAAGATTGGGGCATCGACAAGGTGCACCTAAATGGTGTACTGAACGATCGGTGCCATCCTTTTCGGTGGGTTTCATGCCGATCGATGACATCCATTTCGGTGGGACCTACGCCCTGCATGCGTGGAGGCCACCGAAATGAACGGCACCAATCATTCGGGGCACTATTTCGGTTCACCTTGTCAATGCCTCTAACAAGATTCTTTTTTTTTTTTTGGAATCTATTTATAAATATTTTCGGGTATATACTTTGTATTAGAAGGATTACAACTTTAATATGTGAAGTTTTTGCCCGTTTTAGGAGTTGAATAAATTTTGGTGTTTGTAATACTTAGTGCGTATTGTAATCCTTTGGCGCATAGTTTATAATTGTAAGAGTCTATTTGGAAAAAAACAAATAATTGGTTTTCTGGTTCATAAGTGAACCGGTTCTACAAATTCAAATGTTTGATGATTGTGAATTTCTTGCATAAGAGTCGGCGCACGGTCTAATACTAACCCTTTTTCAATTGGTTAAATTTCTTTCTCACAAGAACCAAATAAAAAATAAGTCATGGATTAAACCTGATACAATTTAGACTTTCCTAATTAGACCTTCAGTGTTGTAATTGTAAATATATATATAAATTCATGGACAATTTTACAAGAGTTAAACATTTTGGAGTAATCAATATATGAATTAATTTTATAAATCTACAAGGTACAATTTTAGATCTAGCATATAAATTTCATATCTTTCACAAAATTAAATTTTACTTTTAATTTGTTTTTTCCATAAATAATGTGATGCGATATTTGAAAACCTAAGAAGTTAGATAATGGCAATTGACCTGAAAACTGAAAAATCATGTTTGACACTACGGTGGAACTTGAAAGAAAATCTAAGGGCTCGCATGGTAACGTTTTGGTTTTTGGTTTTCAGTTTTTGTTTTTATTTTTTGAAGTGATCAATTCAAAAAATGAAAACAAAAATTGAAAACCAAAAACCACAACATTACCATACAAGGCCTAAATAAAAGGAAGATTAAGAAAGATAAATTGAATTGGTTTGGAATTTACATTTTTTTTTTTTTGCTTGGGAATTTGGAATTTACATGGAAAAATAAACACTTTGGTTTTGTTAGCTGGCTTCTTGTAAGCTAGTATGTTGTCTACTTCTATAGTTCTATGGTCCCCATATGTGCCTGTACGTGAACATTAAACAAAAAAAAATGTTATTAAAAAAGATTAAGTAGAATTATTTTTTGTATAAAAATTAGTACTTTAAGCAGGACTCATAATCAAGTTAAATGTATTATTCATGAAAACTAAAGCCTTCAAATGCTTTTATGCTTCCTTTTCCAAAGAGAAGTTGAACTTCAAACTTGGCCCAAATAAAGAAAAATCTAAAGAGAAAGTTTTGATTTGAAGATGCATGTGAACTGTCCAATAATGCTGACCATTTACTTTTTTTTGATAACATGAACATCAAACTTCCTGAATGAGAGGCTCCATTATATCTGTATCCATGTACTAATGCATATATCTTTATGGGTTAATTACACAAACACTTCTTGTGGTTAGGTGTTCCATCAGTTATCCCCTGTACTTTAAATTGTATCACTAATATCTTTCGTGGTCTCGACTAAAGTGAAACAGTCACTTTTTCCGTTAAAGTTAACAGAAAATGAGTAAAAGTACAAAATTACCCCTATTACATGCTAATGAGAACACCCTTATATGCTTAAATATTTATTTAGGCATATGTGGTACATTATTATGAGTATATTATTTTGATGTTATATTTGTTGCTAGAGACCATTCTGTGGTCACTTTAGGGTACCTTTGTGAGAGCGAATTCGACACACACACACACTAAGTTTTGGTGATATATATATATATATATATTTTAAATCTTAGTACATCACTACACTGAAATTCACTGTGTGTGGCTAAGGGTAGATGTTTAAAAAAAGAAGCTAATTAATATATCACCAAGATTGTGTGTGTGTGTGTGTGTGTCCAATGGTAGACAAAAAATATAAAATCAATTAATATATCACCCAGACTGTGTATGTTGTGCAGGGGCCTGCCCTGACAAATTGGGGGCCTTAGGCGAATATTAAGATGGGGCCTTTTGAACAACGGGGGTTCGGGGTGCAGTGCCCCCGAAGTGAAATTTTTTTGGTCTATTTATATATTATAGTGTTGATTTGCGAGTTTTCTTCTATCATTTTTTATAATTCGGTGGTTTTGTAATTGTAATCCTTATTGCATGCATTGAATTCAGAGGTTTCCAATATTTTCTTGGACTCCATTACAATTTGCTCCACATATTATAAATAAAAAAAATTTATTTTGGATCCTACTCAGTATTTTTCGGGGCCTTATTAAAGAACAAAAAATGACATAATTTGGGGCCTTAGGCGACTGTCTACCCCGCCTATAGGTAGGGTCGACCGTGATGCTGTGTATGTGTACGTGTGTGTATGCATGTGTTCAAGGGTAGATCAAAAGTAAAAGTAAAATATTAAATAAATTTGCTCTCATTAAGGTACCTCAAAGTGACCACATAATGATTTCTAGTAAGTAATAAATATAATATCAAAATACTATAATAATGTACTATATATGCCTAAATAAACATTTAAGCATATAAGGGAGTTCTTATTAGTTTGTAATAGGGGTAATTTCGTACTTTGACCCATTTTTCGTTAACTTTAACGGAAAAAGTGACTGTTTCACTTTAGTCCAGGTCACATAGGGTATTAGTAATATAATTTAAAGTACATGGGTGTATCTGATAAAAGACCTAACCACAGGGGGTGTTTCCGTAACTAACCCTATCTTTATGTACAAGTTTTCATTTTGCCATGTCACATGTTTTATATGAAAAATATCTTTTATTATGCTCTTGTTCTTATAAAAAAACAAAGTGGCCGGTTTTCAAAGTTATCACATTTTGGGACTTAGGTATATATTTTGGAACTCGACCACAATATTTTAGTATTAAAAATTACTAGTATGTATGATACAATTAAAAACACTGGGATATATCGTCAAAATTCCATAAGCGTTAAACGTGTACATCTGACGCAATCTCAATACAAATCTTTTGGCCCAGTCCAATTTAATTTCATTGATTATTTTATATACATTACAATTTAAAAAATAGTACTAGAAAAATGCTACTTGAAAAAGGTTGTGTTTTCATATAACAATCGTATATGCAACGTGTAATGAGAGAGAGAAAACACTTAAATTAAGAGAAAATATTCATTGTAATGGTTATTTTGATAACAAGTCAATAAAATTTCATTCCTTCTTTTCTAAAAAAAAAATCTCATTCCTTAAAGATTTTTGCCTCCTAAAATTAGAAAAAAATATTCTTACACACCAGCAATATATCCAAATGTATTAATATGGTTACATAGATAACGTGATATCACAATTACATAGAGAACGTGATATCACCGTTGCAATGAATATTTTCTATGAGATTAGAGCCTTTTGAACTGTCAAAAAAGCTTTTTTCTTTTTTCTTTTTATTTATTTTTTATTTTTGAAATATGTGACAATGTGTGGAGTCTTTGGAGGTTTTTCATACACACCCTATTTGGAGATTTTAATATCAACTGTACATCTTCAGCAATACATTTGATGGTCACCATGTACATTTAATTTTAGGTAATTTACACTTTACATCCTCCAACTTTGGAGTCGATTTCATTTTAGTCCTTAAATTTTCAATTTTTTCAATTTAGTCCCAAAAATCTGATAAGCGTTTAAATTTGGTCCAGCAACAAATATTTGACACAGAAAGTGGTCTTAAGCAACAAAATGTTTGCTATTTTGTGATAAAATGTTTGCCATTGAACAATATTTAATCACTTGTAAAAATTGGAGGACTAAAATTTTTAAAAAAATATATGGACTAAAGTAAAATTGGCCAAAAGTTGGAGGGTGTAAAGTGTAATTTACCCAAAATTAACCAAGATGGATGTGATATGAAGAGAGAAGATAAACGATTAACTAAGGCACTCTAACCAATATATAGATTAATTATTTCGTGTGACCGCCACATTTTTTTTAAAAACAAAAAAAGAAAAAAAAAGAAAAGAAAAGTAAAAGAGAAGAGACCACAATATCCCGTTACAATGACGGTCATAAAGAATAATTTCTCAAAAAATTATGACCCTTTCTTTGGGAACATAGTTCATCAACTAGCAGAAATGTCAAAAAACAATTCTAGCTTCAAATGGGCTAGGTTGACCTCCTCACTATTTCCAGCGTTTGTGAAAATCATCAAGGCTCCATCACATTCTATGGTCACACAGCACACATAAATATAGAGAATTAAGAATGCTGATTCAAGGACATTTGTTCCATGACCCATATTTAATTTTTAACATTTCAATATCATAAATATACTCATGTAATATACTATTCCACAACTTCCAATTCTACGTCGAATTGATAATAGGTATATCAATGATGCACAAATATACAAAGCGAATATATCTCATTTGGCGTCGATATGGTCTTAGACCCCTCCATTGCATATGTACGACCCAAAAAAAAGAATATGTTAACTCCCAAACTTATTGGCTATACATCCGACATATTATTACATATTTGTTCTTGAGATAATATATTTGATGAGGGATTTAATATTTAAATTTAATGGGTGTATCACTGTGTATATATATATATATATACCTATTAAAATTATTGGTGAATTTTTTTTTTTTTTTTTGGGTTCCCAACTCTTCCCAAATAAGCAAATCAAATAAAGGTAGTGAGAGAAATATATAAAACAAAAATCCATAGCTTTTATGTAAATCATGAAATATTGGAAAAATAGATAAAGCTAACTGTCCCAAGGTTTGATGAATAACTAACTACCCATCACATGATCACATTCCAACCTGACTTTACCTCTTCTATTTTGGACCACCAAAATTAACCAGTTGCCTAAAAGTGGAGGTAAATTTACAAGAACAGCATAAATGTCTTTCTTTTACTACAATGTGATCTCTCTTACCATACTAAAATATGTCCCTCCATTTAACAGGTCCAGAACTCTGCCCTCTTTACCTTCGAAATGCTCTCCAGGACTCCCACTGGTGACACGTGTCCCATCACAGTCACCCTCTTTGCCTCCAAATCTATACTGAATGATGTCACTCCTGGTATGCTTGATACAGGCGAATACGTTATAATTATTTCAAATTAAAGGTCGATTAGAAAGGTTATACCACTCATGTACATATATATGTATATATATATATATATATATATATGTATGGTGTTTTCTAATGTGAAAGACATTCTATGAATTAAGAGTAATCCTATGGTACAACATACATCAAATACTGCAGAATTACAATTTTTAGAGCATTTGAGAACCAAATTTGAGATACAAATTTTAAAAGCATAGCAATACTCAGATATTAAAGTATGATTGCTTTTGTAGTTCAAATGTGAACTTTTGAAAATTGACAGTAATTCTTATTTCAATAAATGTAAATTAAATGTGAAAATGGAATGAATAATAGTATCTGTTTATTTTCTTGATTTACTTTTGTGCTTAGAAATTTTAAAATCGTGCTAATGAATTTGAGCTTTTGCTATATAAAATTTACACATTTTCAGACTCAAGTGAAATATTCTTGCCAAAATTTATATAACAAGATCATAAAAAAGTGTAAATTGTACACACATATTTCGATTGCTCTTTATTAAGAGTAAATACTCTTTTCAGGAAAAAAAAAAAAAAGAAGAGGGTAAATACCTTCCATTTTAGATAAATGCTTTTTCACTTTACCAGCACAACCTTGACAATGAAGAGAAACTCTCATAACCACTACCTGCAAACAGAGAATCAATAAATGTAGTTAACAGAACTTATGTGTGCATAACAATAATTTAGTTTGCTTTTTTTTTTTTAATCTATAAAAAGTACAAGAGCATCTTCGTATGTATCAACTATATTTCAGCAAAATTTCCAATAATAATAGTATTGGTACAAAAATGGTCACTATGAGCAAAGAAGTGAGAATTAAACCAAGTGTTAATTGTTCTTTAAGTCTCACTTCCAATACTACACTAATTCTCATAACTTGTCATTCACTATGTAATTTTTTATTTTTTATTTAATTTTTTGGATGACGAGGACAAAACCCCCAATTTGTCCTCCGCGATTTCGGGATCTGTAGCTACAGTTGTTTTTATTAGAATAGAACAGAGGGCAAATCTCAGGCACGTGCACCGATCTCACAACACACGCACCAGGTAAATAGAAGGTGAGTGAGCGATAGGATTCAAACACATACCAAACTCTGGATGACTCAGGTAAATAGAAGGTGAGTGAGCGATAGGATTCAAACACATACCAAACTCTGGATACGAGTCATCCAATTACTTGAAATTTGTACTTCCAACCCACTCACACAACTCCCCGAAAATTTCAAACCTTTAACCTTTCTTTGTGAGGCCAAAATTTTTTTGGCCACAATCACTATATTATTATGTTATTATGGAGTTTCAAACGCTCAAGCGAATACCACCCCCTCGTTTCCACTAGCCCAAGTGGTCGTGGTGATGTATTTCGTTTTTCACCACACAGTTGGTCCAAGAATGAAAAAGTTGTACAGTCGTCCTATCCTCCAGCTCTAGCAGAAAATGACCAACAAAAGTAACTTTGACTTTTAAGAAAATGAATGTTCCCATCCATATTGTCACACATTTCCTATCCTCCAGCCTTTGATAAGCATAATATTTAGACAAGGAAAAAAAACTATATATATATATTTTTAAATCTAAACCTTCGCAAAAGACCCCACAATAACGGAAGTTTTGTGCATCAAGTTTGTCCTATATATATATATATCAATATCGTACACAAGGTGGAGTTAGGATTTTTAGTTAAGGAGGCCTAAGCTATATGAGGGGATTCAGGAGTAGCACCCCTGAGGTAAATTTTTTTTGGAAATTATTATTATTATTTTTTGCTAAATTTTTTTGGGTCTGTAATTCCCCAATTCAACACAAGTCACAAATTTACATGTGCACAAATTCACAAGTACCCCAATTCAATATTCACAAATATCCATAAAAAAATAAAAATAAAAAAACAAAAATCACAAATATTCTCCAATTCTGTTACTTTTTGGCTAACATATTCCCCAATTAAAAGAGCGAGAAAAGATATAGAATTAGTTTTAGACCCCATTTTGGGGTAAGAGATGTAACTTTCAATTTTAAAATGTGATATTTGGAAATATAATCAGAATCTATTTGAAGAAACATAAACATTATAGGGTATCCTTTAAAATTCCAGGGGAGCTATTTGTAAACTCATAAATTTCAAAGCTAAAAATGTAATTTTTAAAATTTTGGGGGGTGGGAGGGGGCTATTTGTAAAAACTCATAAATTTTAAAGCTAGAAATATAATTTTTAAAATTCCAGGGGGCCTTCCTATGTGGCACTGCCTCTGATCGTCTATGTCTCGGCGTTTTAGAAATGTTGATGCCCACAAAAAGCATCTCCGGTAGTAAATGTTATTTTCTTGGTGTCAAACCTATATTTTACCGTTGCTACTTCCAGCATATACATTTTACCACATCTGCTCATTTTTCCAAAAGAAATGCTACCCATTTGATTGTATTAAGAAAAGTTGACTGTGTCATGTTAGCATGCCAAACTAGCAAAGCACCCAAAAACACCACTCTAATGATGTACTAAAAAAAACCCATATGGCAATACCAAATTATAGCAATGCTACATATGTACTATGACAATAAATGTTGTAGCCTTTGTTTCATTCCATAAACAAAATGGAAATACATATCAAGTGCTAAAGTGAAATATAACGTAAGTTGGACCGATCCTATTTATTACATATGGTTTGTATATATAGATTGATAAATTCAACATACATATACAATATGGAGTTACATATATCTCAAAGTTCAAATCTGACCTGGAAGACTTGGTCCGATGAAGTTATAGAAGATGATATCTGGGTTGCTTTTCTCATTTCATCGCTACGATCATTTTTGTGGGATGGCATAGTACTCATTGATCTCTTATTAGCCAAAGCAAATCTGCGAGACTCGACAAGTCTAGAATACTTCACATTGTCAATCAATCTTGCATGATCAACCAATGTTCGATCAGGCCTTCGTGGAACTATTACCGACTGGAGATCGCTGGTCATGCACACTGCCGTGGCAGCTGGCGACTGGCACATGAAACCTCTCATCCTCTTAGTTGACTTCATGTTCATGGCTATATCTAATAGTGTATATATGTCGATCGATCGATCGAGAGAGAGAGAGAGAGAACATAGGGAGATGTTTTTGAAGGATAGTGAGGAGTGAGAGTGAGCAAGTGAGATGAGGGGAAGAGGCAATGCTATTTAATTTTATGACTTTAGCTAACAAGGGTCTGGTGGGTGTGGAAAATAACTTGGTAGTCATTGTCACTATTTATTTGATTCTAACTAAAACTGTTAATTAATTCCAAGGATTTATTGTTTTAGATTTTAAAAATTATAAGGGAAAGACTAATTCACCCTCATGTCACATAAACCATATCAAAATGTGGTGGTTCAATTTGTTTCTATTAGGATGGGGGTCTTTTAAGGGTATTATGATCCTGAAAAATAAAAAAAAAGCTAGCTAAAAACTGTTTAGTAGCCAATTTGATATTGAACAGAAAAAGACGGTCAAAAAGAGTAAAGGTTTAAAAGGAAATAGTTCAGGTAACTTGCAGTGCAATAAATGAGGTCACCAAGGGTAAGATTTATGTCCATTACAGGTTCTGGTACCAACTGATGGTCTGCTTCTAACTCAGACTTCCCCAGAATATCTCTCTCTCTCTCTCTCCAAGAATCAAAGGTACTAACTTCCAAGTCAGGAGTTAGGAATAAAACTTATTTCAATCCACCAAGAGTCTGTTTGGGAAAGCCCAAGCTAAATCGGATTCAGTCCAAATCTCACTTTTTATCTGATTTTTTTTTTTGGATTTAGATTATTAGATTCTTGTGAAAACCAAAGACAACACTGATTTTCGAAGAACCAATTTTAAAAAAGTTGTTAGACATGACTGAACTCCTATGCAAGAAAACGGCCCCCACCAAATACTTGAATTTGTAGAATCGATTCACTTATGAACCGCAGAACCGGTTCTTTATTTTCACAAACAATCTTTAAAGCCTTCTCAAATCTTCAGATCTATTGGAAGAAACTTCAATACATGTTGTACTGTTCCGTATGTCATTGATACACATTCACAAATGTATCTAATGAGGCGTGAAACAATCATTGGTACCACTTTGCAAATTTATAAAATATGTATTGGAACAATATATAGTTTTACGTACTTTTTTTTTCCCTTCACTAATCCATATTATTTTGAAGTTCTCTCTTCAACAACTCTTCTTCCTGATACGGAGGTAATATAACCTCAAATGCTTTAGGTTCTGTTCGATTTACGAACTTAGTTAATGAAAGAAAAAGAAATTACAGAAGAGAGGGCACACACACCAAGCAAGAATACAAATAGTTAGATACAGAAGGGGCCCACTCTAGTCCTGCGCTTATGATGAGTCTATGAGCACTATATAACTACTTTACTACGGGGACTGCCATGTTAAATTCTGTCTCAGCCTTTTAATTCCATCCCCCATACTTCTAAGTTCTAACCCAAGGGGACCACTCTAAACTCACTAAACCTCTCTGATCCACTGCTGCACTGACCTACACATTTATTGTAGAACAACAGCGAATATAGATAGTAGTATGAAGGTCACCATAAAATTTTAAGGATAAGTTTATAATGAACAGCTTTTCATATGAGAAATTGAGTTTTAACCGTTGGATAAGAATCTAGCAATAAATGCATCTCTAAATTCTTAAAAATCTTATGATTAGATTCCCATCCAATCTGTCTTCTCATAGGAGAAGCTTCTCACAGACTTACCCAAATTTTAAATGGAAGATGAAGTGTAAGGGGTTAGACAATTTATTTTCCATATTTTTTTTTCCTGGACCCACTATCTTTAAGTATGAAAAGGATTTGCGAGTGAAATTCCATGACATATAGCGTAATGAACGGCTAGGATTGGATAAAGATAAGAAAGAAATGCATTTAATATATCTATGTCCTTTGGAAATGAATAAGGGGTCCAGCTTGGTAGAGTAGGAAGGTGAAACAATGACATGGAGGACTTGGGACAGTTGTAACCAGAGAATGTCTATTTAACCTTTGTAGGTGGCAGAGTGTACTGGTACAAAGTTTAGAACCACCCAATTTATTCTTGAATTATACATATTTGTTTTCGAAGTTTTGAAACATCAAACTGCTAATGTCAAAAAGCACAATTGTGAGGTGATACAAGAAAATACGTAAAATTACAAGATTGAAAATGTAATTACTTTAACACAATTAACTTTAGAAAAATAAATACCTTAGCAGTTAAAAATGCACATGGCAATAAAGTCTTCAATCGGCATTTTTGGACCCCATGACTTCGACCTTACCTATGGTACCATACCATTGCTAGCTCTCAATAATAAATAAATTCATGGATGGTGGACTTGGTTGATTGCAGTTAAAACCATTAACATACACCCAGAATCAAAGCATACTTGCTCAGTCGGTGAATTCATTAATATGCATTTGCATATTACTTCTGGGAAATCTCATATTGCATTACTATTAACCCTAAACCCAAATTCAAGTTCGTATAACTTAGGGCCCATTTGGAAAAGCTTCTGAGTTCAGTTTCCCGATCACACCATCATTTGAGATTTTCCAAACAGGTTGGAAACTGCAATTGGATTACGAATCAAAATTACCAAACAGGTTACTAAATTTGTTGGAGTTAGAGAGGGTTTATGAGTAGGGGAATTATTAAATAAAATACCTGTGGTAGCCGTCCCCAAAATAGACAGTTATGCCTTTTATATTGTTCTGGATGTAATTTTCTTCAATCTGCACATATGTAAAGTACCACCTCACAATTGGAGATAGATACTAAACATCCGACGGAAATGAATCTGCTATTGGCATTATTACCTCAACATTTAGAGGAGGGGAAGACAGCCAGGAAAGTTCTTCGACTTGGTGTAGATTCACATTCCGAGGTAAGAACATGATAATGTTAGGTGTAATATTTTGAGCAGCTTGAAACAATGAATACCTGCGCAAACGGTAGTATTAGATTTCTTTTTTTTTTTTTCTTTTTTTTGGGTGGTGGGGGGGGGGGGGGGGGGGGGTTGTCGTCGGTGCCAATTGATAAGTCTGAAAAAGGAATTTGAAAATGAACATAAAGTTGCAAAACTATTCCCAAAGAAAATCAAATAGAGGTGATTAGATGACAGAGCATTCACTTGCTTATAATTCTGTGAGAATTGTACGATAATCTTTTTTATAAACAATTTCAATAAAATAATAACCCAATGCTACAAAATCAAATAGGCAAAATAGCTAGTGCCTTTCTTCAAAAATATTCCCAAGAAGTAAATCTACAGAATTGAATTAGGCCCGGAAGCCAATAATAGCCAACATTCATTTTGCAATGTCTTGACCTCTCATGTATCCAACATTCATTTTGCAATGTGTTGACCTCTCATGTATCCAACATTCATTTGCACTAGTTGATAGCTATGTAGAAAACCTAAAAAATGAGTTAATACGACTATTATGCTAAAAGAACGAGTAGTGGAAACTAATTACCCTTATTGAGCTTTTGATCCAATCTTCGTTTCTGAGGGAATTATCACATAAACTCGAATTGTTTTTCTTGATTATGCTTACAAAAATTCGTTGTACTAGTCTCAATTAATTTTTCATTTTGGCTGCTTATTAGAGGAGAACGTTCAGGATCTACCAACTAAACTCGATAAACACTGTAATGTTAACACTAAGAAAATGAGTTAAGCCATCGATAGCTATTTCTCGATCACTATCCATATCTCCTTACCTACAGAAACCGTTTCATTTCGAACCGCACACCGATTCACTAATTGCCAATTCTATTATAAAAATATAAACTCCTAGTCTTATACATTGACCCCAATGGACTTCATTGCGCATCTAATATGAATAAACTGTCAAAGTATGTGATGGGAGGAGAGTAGTTGTGGGAGTTTCATCCAAAAAAAAAAAAAAAAAGAAGAAGAAAAGAAAAGAAGAAAAGGGGAGAATATGAAAGAATGAAAAGTAGTTAGAGATGTGAAAAGAATAAAATAAGATGATAAGCTCCATCATATGCTAAGACGCACATCTTTCTTTCTCGTCATCTTTATCTACTACATAAAACTTAAAAATTCAAAATCATAATGATTCTTAATGACTTAGTTTGAACATGAATGTGTGACTTAAGTTATCCACGGCAGTTCGCTCCTCTAGTAAGTAGTATCCTATTCATGAGACTATACACTCTAAATGTTGGTCTTTTATTGAGTCAGGTGTGAAAGCATTAGTAACCAAAATATCACTCTTATCAAAACTTTCATACCATGTGCGATCATTATTAAACAAGTTTTCGTGAGATGTTCTTCTACGAGTGTAAACCAATGTGAGAATTGAATTGAAACCATGAGTTCTAGAAGTACGATAGTCCTAAATAACTTTAAATAAGGTTTGACGCATAGCTGGTAACTTCACACACACGGATACATGACTATGATACATATGTTATATCTATCTTGGTGGCATAAGGAGCATGTGGGTTTCTTTCATAGTCTGCTTGAGGTTAACATGTCTTTGTAGAGCTAAGTTAACAATTGAATGGGAGGGAGTGCTTAAAAGTTTTTTTTTTTTTTTTTTTGAACTTAAAATTGAGAATTTTGTGGGTACATTCACTGTAAACCCTCACAAGACAATACTCGTCCACTAGGGGGACCTAGAGGTTCAACGACTTGTTGCATTCTCTAAATGCAACCGCGATTCCTGCGGAAGTGAGTTAGAAGTTATCTCTTTCTATTTAGGTTAGCCTGTTTTCATTTATTCTATTCTTCTTTTAGTCATTGTAGTATTAGTGTAGCTTGATTTTCTTAGCGCTTTATCGCTAGGGACTAGCAATAAGCATTTGGGGGTTGTGACAAGCAGGGGTATTTGTAAAATACAACCGCGCGAAAATAAAGAAATACACTGATTTAGTTTACAACTTCCTGTTATATCTGTGATTCGTAGTACAACGCCAATTTTTATACAATATGACAAATCTATGATAAGTTGTGTTGTTTTAGCCATTATTTGTGCAGATCACTGTTTTGATCACTGTTTTGCTGTGTGAAGAAGTGAATAACAGGATAACGGAAAACTTGATTACAAGCAAGGGAAGTTAAAGCTGAAATATGGAGTTAAAGCGATCGAAGAGGTTCAAGCGATCGAGATTTCGATCGATTGAGTCCAGTTCAAGCGCTCGAGTATTTCAGAAGTTCAATCGATCGAGTGATGTTCGATCAATCGAACATGCCTTTTATAAGAATTTACGCGCACGCAGCAGACTCTTTTTTTTAACCCTAGCCTTACGTTTTCTATAAATATTAGTTCTGAATACGTCCAAAGGGACACCCACTTTGTTTTTCATTAGTTTCATAGAGAGAGATAGAGAGTGTTGCTTTATTTTTGTAGGTGTGATCATTGATATTGCTTGGTTTTGGAGATTGCATCGTTTAATATAAGTTCTGTTTATCCAGGTTTTGTTTTATTAATTATTTACATTCTTTCAGTAGTTTCAGTAGTCTATAATATGAATAGCTTATAGCTTTGCATGTTAGTTTAGCCTTAATCCATAGTTTTTATAAGATTGCATGTTTAAATCACAACCAAACGCAGCCTTAATGAACATTTACGTTAAAAACAGATCTGAGACTCTCCAGACCATGCTGAGTAGTCCTAGAGTTGGGAGATCACGATGAAACAGTGATCTCCAGCCTCTGCCATGCAGCATTTTAAAACATGTGTTCGATCGATCGAAACTATATCGATCAGACCAGAGATACAGTCAAGCGATTGAAGCCATTTCGATCGATTGAGAGTTGACGATGTTCGATCGATCGAAACCTCAGATTCTTGAGAACATCCTATGCAGTATTCTTAGACTTTCTGTTTTTTGAGATTCGTTATCAAACTGTCCCCAAATGCTCAGTTTGTCTAAACAGTTTCTGAACTTTAAGCCTTAAGGCATTTTTCTTCAATAACTTTTGCAAACCATTTTGAATGCTAACACCATTCAGAGTGCGAGTCTTAACTATTGTTTTAAACCGCTTTCTTGTATTTCGAATCAACTGTGATGATATAGTCCCGGTTATGAAAAGGCTATGGATTCTTTATTTTAAGAGAAATACGGAATATTGTTGAAGATGTACTCCATTGAGCTTTAATGTAATTGCATGGTAGATGGCTAGGTCACTGTGGATTCGTGTAATCCCAACGCTTCCCTTTTATTAAGTTAAAAACCGTTTTACATATCGCTTTAGTTAATTAGTTAATTCATAGTTAATTTAATTGCGTTACTTTTAAGTAGTTGATAATTGTAGAACTTCGTGTTCTACACCTTTCTTAAATATTGAATTTCTATTTTCTTTTAGAGTTTAATCTAAGTTTTTAGTCTTAAACCTTCTCTGTGGGATCGACCTGGTCTTAACCAGAATATTACTTGCACGTCTACCTACACTTGGGTATAGCACATAAGCGCACACAAAATATTCTCGGGGGGAGAGAGTTTTCTTTCAAATAGTCCATGTAGGGGTGTCGTCAATCTAATACTTGAGCCGTAAAATTGCATTCTTCCTTACTCGGGTCTTCCTGGCATTTTGAGCAGGCTTGTTGGAGGTATGGAGGCTTTTTTAGACATTTCAGGCCAGTAGTACCCTTTTCTCTGTATCTCCCGATATAGGCTAACGTCCTTTTCTCCACAAGTATTTTGGTGAATCTAATGGAGTCAGAGTTTTGCCTCTTTTCCCCTTACGCATCGTGCCAAGACACATGTGGGGGCACGAAAATAAAGGTTGCGTCCGAGGAGGGTGAAGTTCTTTAGGTCTGACATTGCTATTTTTCCTTCGTAGCTTAGTAATTGGGTGATGATGGGTGCCCTCCAGTCGTTGATTTTCTCAGGGGGTAGTAGTTCCAAAACCGTGCATGGGAGGGTTCTTTTGATGATTTCAATATGGGTGGAGCCTTCGAATATATCAATATTTGAAGCGAAGGTTGCCAAACCATCTGGGAAGCAATTGTCTGATCTGGGTGCATGCTCTATCCGAACGGCCTCAAATTTGTCCAATAGTCATTGAACTATGGTTCTGTATTCTGCCAGTGCCGGCTCTCGGATCGCAAACTCCCCAGAGGTTTGTATGACAACAAGATTGGAGTCACCCTTAATGCACAGGCGAGTGACACCCATGTTGGTCACTGCCAGGAGCCCTAATATCAGTGCCTCATACTCTGACTCATTATTAGAACACTTGAAGTCAAGGTTATAGGACAAATAGAGATTGGAGCCATCTATGTGGGACGTCAAGTTGATTCTTGCCCCTCCTCCGAGTAACGTAGAGGATCCATCAAAGCTGAGAGCCCATTTTCCCGGGTCTTCAATCATCATTGCACATTCGAGTTCTTCTCCCGGAAGAGCCTCCCAAGGGGGCTCGAACTCTCCACTTAGGAACTGAGCTAGTAGGTCTGCCAGTGCCAGACTCTTGATTGCTTTTGGTGTTATACAAGTGATATCAAATTCAGCCAAGAGACGAAGCCACCTCACCATCCGTCCCGAGAGAGCAAGCTTAGATAGGAGGTATCGCAATGGATCGCACCTCGTAACCAAGTAAATGACGTGACTGAGAAAGTAGTGCCTAAACTTTTGGGCTGCGAAGGTGAGTGCGAGACAATGGTGCTCGATGGGAGTATACCTTACCTTAGCATCATGGACCACCCGACTAATGTAGTATACTGGCTTCTCCTGTCCATCAATCTCCTGGGCGAGCAGTGCCCCAATAGACTTGTGCGTAGATGTGAGGTAGAGGAGCAGTGGTATGTCCTGTGTTGGAGCCACCATGGTAGCAGGTGCTGATAAAGTTCTCTTAATGGCTTCAAAAGATTCCTAGTGGGTCTGCTCCCATCTGAACTTGGTCTTCCCTTTCAACAGATCTGCCAAGGGATGGAGATTTCTGCCAGCGCTGGAATGAATCTGCGGAGATAAGACACCCTTCCCATGAACTATTTTAATTGCTTCTGGGTAATTGGTGGGGGCATGCCCATGATCAATTTGGTCTTTGTTAGATCCAAGTCAATGCCATCGCAGTGGACTATGAATTCGAGGAATTTACCTGTCGTAACCCCAAAGGTGCACTTGAGCGGGTTCATTTGGAGCTTGAATTTTCTGCAACGCTCAAAGACGGCACGGAGATCATTTTCATGGCATTTCCCTTGTTTGGATTTCACCACAATGTCGTCCACGTAATCCTCCAAATTATGGTGGAGCATGTCGTGGAAGATGATTGTCATTGCCCTTTGGTAAGTGGCGCCTGCGTTTTTCAACCCAAAGGGCATAACAATGTAGTAACAGTTGCCAAAGGGGGTGCGTAAGGCTGTCTTTTCTGCGGCTGCAGGATCCATCTTCATTTGATTGTAGTCGCTGAACCCATCCATGAAAGAGAAGTCTTGATGTCTGGATATGGCGTTGATTAGAGTGTCAACATTGGGAAGGGGGAACTCATCTTTCGGACGTGCTTTATTGAGGTCCCTGAAGTCAACACAGACTCTAATTTGGCCATTCTTTTTCTTTACAGGTACCACGTTTGCCAACCAAGTGGGGTGCTTGATAAGCCTAATGAATCTGGCATTTAATCTGGAGTTCTAGTTCATGTCGGAACACTCGAGTTGCTTGTTTCACTGGCCGGTGGTTTGGATCGACGTTGAGCTTGTGAGTAACCAGGGATGTATCCAGTCCCGACATCTGGTCATAAGTCCAAGCGAACACATCAATGTATTCTTTGAGAAGGGAGACTAGTATGGTTCGCTCCTCCGGGGTTATTGCTTTGGAGATGAAGGTGATACGAGGGGCTCTTCCTTCTGGTGCGAGATTGATTTCCTCCACCACGGGTTCTGCGGTACGCGGTCCATCTTGGAGTGTTTCCGGAGCTATCCTGAGTTCGGTAGCCTCGCGTGTATCTACGGTATTGCATGTTGGGGCTTCAGGGCCACATGGTGAAGCTTCTGGCCCCGACCCCAAGCACCGTCATAAGCAACGGTACACAAAGCGACCGTTGGGGAGTTTGACTCGGATGCATTACGGGGAAGCGTTACGGCAACGTATCTGTTTTTCCTTTGGGGAAAAATCTTCTTTCTGGGCGTCTTCCCATTTCGGGATGGTGAGGCCACGCAGTGAGACAGGCGGTGTGGTCTCCCCATCAGAGTACAGGTCGTCAAACAACTCTACTTCTGCCATATGAGCATCGTGATTTTCGAATGGTTTTAAGATACCGGCGACGGTGAATACCTTCCTCCCCTCGCTAGTATTCACTTTTCTTTCATCCATTGATGATAGGTGGATGGTACGATGTCGAACTTGTGCATCCATTTACGTCCCACAAGCAGGTGATAGGAGGTATCTGCGTCGATCACGTGGAATTTGCTGGTGCTTGGAATTTTCCGAGGCGAAGTGATGTTACAAACCCAATGGTTCGGTGCATGTCATTGTCAAATCCTGAGATATCTGTGGCGTGCGGTATAAGTCTTTCTTGGAGATGTCAGTGGCCCTGAAGGTGGTTAATGGCATGATGTTGAGAGAGGCTCCTCTGTCGAGCAATGCTCTCTTAAATTCCACTTCGTGCACCTTAGTCGAGACATACAGCGGGCGGTTGTGTGGATGTGGGACTTGTATGTCTGCGTCCGTGAAGGTGATTGTTAATTCGGCCTCTAGAACAGCACGACGTATGGAACCCTCGGTGGCTATGCACGCTTGCTGGTAAGTTTCTGCAACCTGCAAGATAGCCTTGGTGGCTTCGAGGCGTGCCTCTTTGCAGAACCCAACTTGGTCGAAGAAGCATCCGAACTTGGTAAGGTTCTTGACTATTGATGCCGTGAACTCTATGGTACTCCAGAATGGGTTCGTTATGCCCATACTGGTAGAAGGGTCTTTAGCCATCGGTGGTGTTTCTTCTTCTTCCTCTTCATCGATAAGTTCGATGAGAGGAGTGCTACTTCCATAGGTGGCGACATCTTGGGAAGGTCAACGAAAGGGGAGGCAATATTTCCCAAATGGTGGGAAACTATGTGGAGAGAGACCATATTAATGGCTCCTTCGTTGTTTCCCCGAGGTTGACGAGGGGATTCGTCTGCAGCATCAGGCTAGTAGTGGTCACCAGCTCTCCGTTGGCTATTTTCCTATGGAAGATGCCGCGGAAGGCCCAGCAGTCTTTTGTGGCATGCTTTACTATCTGGTGATAAGCACAATAGTTGTATTTGGCTTTGTCAGCTTCGGTTGGGGGTCTTGTTGGTGGGCGAAGGGTGATTACTTCATCCCTTATCCATTTTTTTAGTACGGCAAGCACTTCCCTCATACTGCAAGGGAAAGGAGCTGATGTGTCAGTTTCGTCCCTTCTGCGCTTATTATCATTGTATTCTCGGTCTCGTCCACTTTTCCTTTCCTCGGTTACAGCAATGGTTGGGTAACGTCGGGGTGCCGAAGGGCGAGTATCCCGGCGTGCCCTTAATGGTATTCTAACATCTTTTGCTAAGTTTCGGGCTGAAGTCTGAGAATGCCCGGAACGAGTGATTGATGAGATGAATTCTGTAATCGCGGAGCATCCCGTGTACACAGAGCTGGACTAGGCTCTCTTCGGTGGTGTTGTCGTGGCATTCCATGGGGAGATCACGAAATCTGTCCACATATTTAACCAAGTGTTCATTTTCGCCTTGGACCTCTCGAGAGAGAGGGAGATGGTAGTAACCTTTTCTGTTACGCTGAAGAATTTCGCGTGGAACATTGACGCCAGCTGAGCCCTGGAAGTAACAGAACCAGGTTCCAGATTGGCATACCAAGTGTATGCCCTATCGGTCAGAGATTTAGAAAACTCTCGGAGACACAAGTTTTCATCTTCTCGGTAGGTGCCCAGACTGTCGAGAAACTTGGCCACGTGTTCTTTTGAGTTTCCTCGCCTTCTGTCATATCTTGCTAAGTGTGCATTGTTGTATCCTTCTGGGTAGGGAAGACTGGCCAACCTGAGTGGATAAGGAGGCTGAGTGTCTACTGTGGGAATGGGAGGCGTCGACATTGCTTTTTTCCTTCAGTAGTGATTCCACTTCGACCAAGATGACGAAGCCAGTGGGGGCTTGTTTTTTTGTTTCGGGGGTGACGCCAGTGGGTATCGTCCCTTTTGTTTATGCATTCTGCTGGTTGTTAACATCGGAAATGTTAACTGAGGTCCTGACAACATCATTGAGCCCAGAGGTGCCGTTTGGCGCTGCTGGGGAGTCGCTTTCTGAGCCATAGTGGTTAGGGTATAGATGATGAAGCGATTCTGTTCTTCCAATCTATGGAAATGCTTTTGTTGTCCCTCTATTTGTTCCAGTAGCTTTAAGATGTCAAGCTCGACGTCTGGAGCAATGGACTCTTGAGAATCACGAGTCTGTGAGTGAGCCGGATTGAAGCTCAATGGGTTGGCGTTTGACCCGGTAGGTTGGGCTTTGAACTTCTTGGGGCGTTCGTCTTTCTTAGGGGGTTGTTCTCATTCGCTAACCATTCTTGCGAATATATCTCCCAATGTGGTCGCCAAAAAGTGTGAGTTCTTTTGTGGTGTATATATAAGAGATACAGAGAGATATAACACGCAAACTGAGGTTAGTACACGTGGAACAATACGTGAGGTATAGGTGAGAGTACAAATGAGTTAATAAAGTATAAAAATGAAGATAATGGGATCTAAAGAGTCTTCGGGTCGAATGAGAGTCGAAGTAGCCCCACATAAGAGAGAGAGAGAGAGAGAAAGCAGTATGTATCTTGTCAAAGGGTGATGGGTAAGTATTGGAGTAGAACGAAGGATGGAGTGAGACGAAGGGTATAGTAAGACCGAAGGGTCTTGGTGAGACGAATGGTGTTGGTGAAAACGAAGGGTATTGGTGAAAACGAAGGGTCAAGATGAGGCGAAGGGTCAAGTGAGGCAAAGGGTCCTGTAATACGAAGGGTCTAGTTGTGCTCAAGACAATGGGAAAGTTTTGCAAATGGGTGAGAGTAGGAATAACTGTTAACCCTTTGCTCTAGTGTAGGATTAAGTTGGGTTGGGTTGGGTTGTTGGATGTAGTAAATGAGGCTACTTATTTATACTGGAGGTCATGGGGAGCTGCAAAGCTTTGATGTAGCGCGAAGCCGAGTTGGCATCTTCTTAGTGGGCTACTTGTTTAAGGTAGATGAGAGGCTTAAATGCTCATACTTGAGGTGGTTGGGATCATTAAATGGGACGTAGACAAAACAGTATATTGTGAAGACGGAGACATATGAGAGGGAGGTGTTGTCGTTTGATGATGAACCAATACCGTTGGTTGGTCAAGGGGGGGGGGGGAAGGGGGGGAAGGAATGTTATTGGTGTAGAGGTTTAAGCGAGTGGGGGTACCAAAGCCTTCGCTATTGGTTCCGAGAGGGTAAGCGAGGGCGAGTGCCGAGGCATACAGAGTTTCAGCAAGGGAAGGATCCGAGACTATTTTCTATTGGTGCAGTCCATTAAGCAATCTTGAAATGACTAAGCACTTAAGGTTTGGGCAAGTTTTGCAGTTATGGCCTTCGCCCATTGGTTGTGAGGTTGGTTGGGGTAAGGCACGTGAAAGTCACGTCTCTCTCTCTCTCTCTCTCTCTCTCTCTCTCTCTCTCTCTCTCTCTCTCTGTGGGACCAACCCTAACCTTGCCCATGAGGCGCAGGCTAGGGAGATGCCTTCGGCTCTAGCCACCTAACCATGAGTTTCCGAAATCCCAGCGGACTTGACCACCCTTAGGTACTGCTTCCGGACCAAGGGTGAGTGTCCGAGAGGTGAGCGTGTGTATATTTGAAGTGTGCTTCCGTTGTGGGCTACTACTTGAGGTGGGTTTCGCAGTCGTGGGGTTTCATAGTGGGCTCCACGGGGTGGGCCCGTTTGAGGTGAAGCTTCGAAGAGGTAAGGCTTCGGAGTGGACTCATAGGCCTCGGAGTGGTGAGGCTTCGGAAGTGGGCTCAAAAGCTTCGGATTCCGAAGTGAAGCTTCGGGGTGGTAAGGCTTCGGAGTGGGCCACTTGAGGTGGGCCTTTTTCAGTTGTGGAGTTTCATAGTGGGCTCTGTGGGTGAGCCCTATTTGTGGGCATTCTGAAGTGGGCTAGCAATTGTTATTGGTGGGGCCAATGTGGAGTCCATAATCAGTGGTGGTGTTGTTACATGTGGGGTCGTTGGTGATGTGTATTGGTCAAACTGTATGAGTCGTCAACTATTCCCTACAGTCCTAAACATGGAAGGTGTCAAGATTACACTGACGCATGGCATAATTAATGGGTCTCACCGAAGAAATTCTTCAGGTCAAATACCAAAGCAATCGGATGATATTAATCACGTAATAAGATTTAGGGTCTTCGACAGTTACAATAAGATGATCAAACGATAGAATGATCAGATGACTAATGTTCTGATATCCAACACAATTGCTAAACTTCATTAACTAAACTCCTAATTCTACGTTGAGTGCTTTTATTTTGCATATGCAATATGGAGTTGATATCCAACTACAAAAAACATCATCAAGAAGATGCAAGGTGCAAAAATCACAGCTGAACACTTTTTTCTTGAACTCAATTTCTTTATCAAGAAGAACACAAAAGAAAGAAAGGGACTGACTTCACCTTATATCCTTATTATTAATAGACACGGACAAAGCAACTTGTTCGCATAATATTCCTCATGATAACTACCTCGAGAAAATTATTTAAGCTATTTATATTGGTCCAGTGTATCCAGATCCAGGTGTTCGGCTCGGAATAGCAACAGATACTATATTACCATAAATCAGTTCATGAGTAGATAAACAAAAGCATCACCACATACCCATCTTTTGGCTTCAGTAACTCAAGGCTAAAAGTCTCAATTGTCTTATATGATGGACCCCCCCATGGTGGCGCAAGAAATGCTACATCCCCCTAACAATACGAACACCATTATAATCAAAATAGAATTCAGGTTACTAAAGAAAAAAAGAGGCTATTCTCCTTGGAAAAAAATATTGAACTAAAAAATTTAGTGATCAATATTTTTATTGTTACACACTCGGTCAGGTCGTGGGTCATACTGTCCTGGTGGGACTCCTCGCTTGGTAGCAAGGTTTAAACTCGTGGTACTCTCTCATGACTTTTTGAGATTATTTGACGTCGGCAAAGTGCCACACTATGGGCAGTTCATATGAATACACTATTAAAGCTTCAAAACATTCTAAAAAAACAATCATGATCTTTTTTTGAAGAAAAAAAAATGATAATAACAACACTGTTCTAAGAGATAACAACATTAACCATCTACCACATATAACATTGTCCACTTGTTCAATATAGCTGCTACCAAGCTAGTCTATTTCAAAAATGCATGTATTTTGATTATCAATGTCCAATAACAATGTTTTGAGTACAAATCCTACTGTGAAATAAGCCAAATAAATAAAAGACCAATCAACTCTTTATTTTTGTGCTATCACCGCCAACATTATTTCCCCAACATTACAATGTTCTACCATTTTTATCACCACAATCATCTCTACTTCCTCCTCTTCTGTAGTAAGAAATACAATTCAAGTAACAAACTCTCAATTTTAAAGTATTAGCATGTGATAATAAGTCTGTATTGTAGAATGTATATATTTTTAATTTTCTAAAAAATATTCAAATTTATACAATATAATAAATTTCTTGGGGTAAATATACTTTAGCAGAAGGCTATGGAAATGTGTCCTTAACATTATTCTTCCTTTCTAAAAAGGGTATGCAGTTCTTTTTCCCATAGTAGATGCAATACGGTATCATCTCGTATAATATCTCGCTTTATCGCTAGAAGCCACACAAAAGGTGCCTTCTCAAGGAAAACATGGAAGATATCTAGCACTACATAGTGAGACAATGTTTACTCCTAGGTCGCGGTCTCATCTTGGTGGCTCACAATTACGATATTGACTCAAACGAGGTTGAGACGACAAACCACAACGAAGAATTTATGCCCATTACCGAAGAATATAAATATATTCTTTCGTAAACAGACAAGGATATAAATATAGATATGTAACAATATGTCACTGAAGTCATCCAGAGGTCGGAACCAGACATATTTTCAACTTTTTGATAGTATCAAAAGCAAGCTACAAGAAGTTAAGCACACGCTATCATAGATGAAGGAAAACAATGGAAAAACAACAGAAGGCTCCAACTAATAAATTGATCATATGGGATAGCCGTCAACTAACTTCATTAAATGGACAAACTGAATAAGAAACTATGGAGGTATTCATATAACAGACTCTAGCCATTCACCAGGAAAAGAATTGCCCTTTGAAGAAAGGAGAACATTACCTTCAAAGAAGGTGCCAGTTGGAAAAAATCTCCAATAATGAAGTCAACATAATCTTCAACACCATATATCTTTGCATTAGCACTCGCCAATTCAATTTTTTGAGGATCAATGTCGATAGCAACAACGAAAGAGCACCTAAAATTACAAAGAAGCTGTATCAACAACTCCTGCATACATATACAATCCATTCAGCAGATATTTATAAATCTATGATTGAAGACAAAAAGGATTACACTGACACTCCATAGTGTATAAACAGGATTACACATTGTACCTTTATAGATTTTTTGTGCTTACTGGCAATAGGGACTTCCATACAGGTGGTCAAAGAGCTTTCAAGGTTTGGTAATACTAGATTTGCACCTAAAGGTCAATGGGTATCCGTGCAATACTTAAAGCAAGGCTCTACTGTGTGATAATTAATGCCCAAAATGATACCAAGGTTTTAGGAACATCTATGATATCAGGCTTAATATATCAATCTTGCCAAATATCAAATGGGATAAGCACAAACTTTTGAGTTGTAAAGCTGAACGAGTCGTGGTACCGGGAAGAGTTTCAGAGAAAAAGAAATGAGATACTTAAAAAACACAAGTAATTAGCGCAAGCATCGTGAGTTCAGAAAATAGAGAGCATTGGAGCACTACAGTAACTAGAGACAGATTAAAACAAACGATTCAGCATTTAAAACCTACTAGGAATCAGCATTTGCATTACCAAATCATAAAGCTTCCCAGGCAGGCCACTACCTTCGAAGTAAATTTCAAAGTCGCGCCACTGCCACTCGGAAATAGAAAGAAAATACAGTTCTCTTTTCAATTGTTTTAAGCGAAAACATGGTCATGCCCAAACATCTACAATGCAGTCAAATAAAAACACCATTACAGATAAGGCATGAGATATAAGGTAACATGAAGTAATTCAATGTCCAGGACAACTAATCTATCCATGAACGCTCATTAAATGAGAACAAACTCCATCCATTCAGTCAATCCTAATTCCTAAAGCAGGGGCCATTTTGGTTGTGTAGAAATTAGAAAACAAATTTGTTTATTACACAGGACCAAAAAGAAAAATGAAATTTACATTAAAATGCATTTGGCAGTGCATAAAAAAAATACCCATTTCCATGAGAAATTATTCAGGTGAACGTCACACCACGTCATTGTGTTGACGTAGTGTGACGCACCAATCAAAACCATCCATGTATAAGCATTTTATATTACCAGGCGTAGTTATTGATTGGTGCGTCACATGCTATGCCACAAACAAGAAAAGAATTGATTTGCAATTCTTGTGTTTGGTTTGACCTAAAACTAGAATTGAATTCTTTCCAATTCTACCCAATTCTTGTTTTAGGGGGTTTACAAATCCGTCCAAATATGGTCTTATTTGCCAAGAATTCATTTCATTTCAATTATATTCTATTATACTCTGTTCTACTATACTCTATGTCAAAATCAAACCAAACGCAGGGTTAATCCAAGCATTCTTATTTCTAAATTTTTAAGCTCATTATTTATCGAATAATTTTTGTTTTAATTTAACAACCTGAATTTTCCATTATTTTTCATTAAGGGTGCGTTTGATAGGGTTTTTTTTCCATGGAAAACATTTTCCTCCCCAATTTTCCACAAATTGTGGTGTTTGATTACTTAAATTTGCCATAGAATATTTTGCCACATAATGGGTCACGTGACCATGTTTTCCTCATTTTTGAGGAAAATGATTTCCTTCCGCACTCTTGAAAAACGAATTCCATGGAAAATTTGAGATCAGACAAATCGCAAGGTCACGATCACGATCTCTCTCGGCTCAGATCTGCATCTCCAAGCTCTCTCTCTCTCTCTCTCTCTCTCTCTCTCTCGGCACGATCTGTATCTCCAAGCTCACGAATCGCCAAAGCCATCTCTAAATCGGTACACACACACACTCTCTCTCTCTCTCTCATACCCACACACACACACACACACACACCCCTACACCTCGACATACTTATACATATATATATGTATACATACACATTTAGATCAGACATCAGACCGCCATATATATATACACACACACATACAGATACAGATACATATACATATACATATACATATACATATACAAATTTTGAAATACATATAGATATACATATTGTAGGTACTGGTTAACAACTCACTAAGTTTGACCAACACATGTTAACGACGACTCCAAGTGTATCCAATATCATCACCAAGTGATGGGCCCCGCTATACCCAACCCACATATCTACCCGAACTCACCCAGAGTAACTACATCCCAAAGCCCACCTCCGCAGAGCCCACTAGGAAGCTCCACGATTGAAAAGGACAGCCTCGAGCAGCTCCCTCCAAAGCCCACCCACAGCAGTCACCTGAGGCCCAATTACGACTGAGCCCACCCAAACAAAGTGAAGAAAAGCAAAATGGGCCCAGTCCACCTACTGCCCTCTCCACTCGTTACACCAACACCCATTAGACACGTGGATGTTTAAATCCATCGATCGCTAGTCAAAGCCACGGCGTCGAATGACCATCCGTGTCATCAATTAAGCCATGGCGTCGAATGACCACTCACCACAAATCAACCATTGCTTGTAGTCACCACTCGCTCTCAAGCCAGCTTACAAGGAATCTCTCCTCTGCACCTAATGAACACTCCATTACAACACAAACACACATTCACTGGTGGATTTCTCACCCTTGGTCAGGAAGCAGTACCAAGGGTGGCCATGACCACTGGGAACTTGAGAGTTCATGGTTCGGAGGCTAGAACCAGGGGTACCTCCCTATCTCAACGCCTCACAGGCTGGATAGGGTTGGTCCCAAAGAGAAAGAGAGACACGTGACCACCAATCACGTGCCCTACCCCTTTTAACCTCCCAACCAATTAGAAAAGCCCATATCCTAGCAACCAGCTGTAGCCTTTGACTCTCACCCTGCCCGGTCACTCCAACCTCGCTGAGTATCCTGCGAACCAATAGCAGGGTCTCGATATCCTCTCTGCTTAAGGGTCTGCACCAATGGCTTTAGCTTCGGTACTCACCCTTGCTTAGCCCTCTGGAGGCCACAGCAGTATGATCTCGAGAGCCTCCATGCTTAACCTTCTGCACCAATAAAACCATTTCGTTCCCAGTGACAATACATTTCGACGAACCAATAAGAAAAGCCTTGACACCTTGCCCCTTCGCTGCATCTTCTGCACCTATAGAACTCCTTCACTTTGTCTCCCTCCCTTTGACCAACCAATGACATCGGCTCACCCTCACAACGACAAAACGACAATACCTCGTCTCACCTCCCCCAATACATCGACTTGTCCGCATCCCCATTTAATAAGGCCAACTACCTTAAACATACGCATTTAAGTCCCTACCTACCTCAAACAGGGCAACCACTCCGAAGATGCCAACTCAGCCACCCCAGCTGTGCCAAAAACCTCACAAACCCTGTATAAATACAAACCTCATTCAATACATCCAACAACCAGAGCTCAACCTAGAGTTTAAGCCTTCACCCAGTCTTGAGCTACAATCCTAAGCACTTAAGACCTTCACCATCCTCCTCAAAATCTCCGACAAAAACATAATTCTCAACCATTACTCAACTTTCCCCTACCTCTCCTCTAGCCTCACACATTTTAGATAACTCCCTCCCATACGCCAGTCTCCAACTAATAACCAACCCTCTACTGCTTTCTCTCTCTCTTATTTGGGACTACTCTGGTTCTCACTCGAGCCATACATTCTCCAAGTTCCATCATCTCTGTTTACATATATTTATTATTATTATTATTATTATTATTATTATTATTATCTTACCAAACTCTCACTCCCATCCACCTACCACGCAGTATCACTCGCTGCTCCACTTGGCACTAACCAGCTTACGTGTTATACCTTCCCTCATACACTATCCACCTCGGATAAAGAACCCCCACACATATACATATTGAGCTAGGGTTTTGAATGTGTTTGTTTCAAACTGATATGAATTTTTTTTTTTTGGGCTGAAAGACAATCTGATTTGATCTGAAATGGAGAAGCTAGGGCTTTCAATCTGATTTGATCTAAACACATTCTCGGTTCTGAAATGGAGAAGCTAAGGTAGATTCGTTCATGTATACATCTCTGTATGGTTCATATATATATATATATATATATGTGTGTATACATTTATATATACAAATTAGGTGCAACTCATACAGTGTCCCTGCTTCTTTATTAGCTTGATTTTTAAAAAGCCAATGTTTGTTAATTGTCTGAATGAGAAAAGGGTATGAAGGGCCTTATTGAAGTGCTATTCTTGAAAATCTATATGTGCAGGGAATGTGTTTGAACCAAAGATTTGACAAAGTTGCCAAAGCCATTGTTCAAAAAGCCCAAATTGGATACCAATGATGGTAATAAACCAGATAATACCACAATTTCTATGAGACTCAAAATCTAACAATTTTACTTGTTTATGCTACTATGCTAGACCACCAAGCTATCTTTCTTATTCTGTTCACTTTTTATGCTACTATGCTAGATCACTAATGAACTGTACCCAAAATGTTGATTCAAACATGTGCTCTTTCTCGTGGAATTGTGCCTCGCATCGTGAATCGGTTTGCCAAACTTATGAATCGTATCGAATCGTGAATCGCAAGAATGATTTTGTTTACAAAATAAGCAATATAAAGTTTATTTTGTGAATGATGTATTGTGCAATGTAAATATATGAAAACAAAGGTGCAGTGCTTAAAGCCATATTCCCCCAAACATTATCATTTGAAAGAAAAAAATAAATATTTTTTTTTTCTTCTCAATCTGAAACTCAGAAGTGAGTAATACTGACTCTAACAAACCATGCTTATACTGTCTGTACCCTATGAAGCACCGACACGGACACGCGACACGAATACGACACAACTCGAATACGTCGACACGAAATTTCTCCAAAAAGCATGATACGATACGTTGGGGACACGATTTCTCTAAAATATTTTTTTTAAATATATATTTACCATGTCTAATCAAAATTGGCATAAAAGCACGTAAATCACAACAATATTATGACATTATCAATAACAAAGCCAATGAATAAAAACATATACCACAAAAAACCCTAATGGACAACAATATAAAACATATACATCAGATATCCAATCATAGTTTGAAGTTAAAAGTTTAAAACCCTAGATTGAAAAATCCTGATTTAAAAACCCTAATCTCTTACTATGGCTAAGTTCCACAAAAGTGTAAGATTCTCTCTCTCTCCCTCTCTCTCTCTCTCTCTCGTAACGAGAAAGATAAAAAAAAAAGTTTCTTTTTTTATATCTTTTAAAGAGTGAAGTTCTTTTATTTCTGTTTAAAACCCACATTTTATTTTTAAAAACTTTCATGTACATCCAAAATTTATAAAAACTTTAGAAAAATTAGAGTTTTACCCCCAATATTTCAAAGTAAGAGTATAAAAATACCCATTTCGTGTCCCGCACGTGTCGCGATCGTGTCAGAAGCGTATCGGAAACGTGTCGGGAGCATGTCGGTAATGTGTCAAGAGCGAGGAGCGTGTCGGGAACGTGTCGGACCAAGAAAATGGAATAAAATAATAGGACTCATGTCGGGAGCGTGTCGTGTCGTGTCAGTGTCACATTCGATGTCGACACTGATACGAGAGCCAAAATAGAGTGTCATTGCTTCATCGTCGGTACCTTCCTGGTTTGCTGCCCCTGCAAGAAATATTTTTTGTTTCTTCTCAATCTGAAATGAGATACCCGTCAATCGCTTGTTACTGACAAATTACCGAAATGGGGTTCTTTTTCGTGGGTGCAGTGTATGTGCAACGGGTGTGCGAAGGTTTTGAGGTTCCAAACGAACCGGTGCCCGATTTGCAGACAAGAAGTTGAAAGGCTTTTGGAGATCAAGGTCAATAATGGATCTGATGATTGAAAAAGAGAGAGATGAGTTTCTGCTGCCATGATGAGTTTACAATTTCTTGCTGTTAACTCTTCATTCTTTGCTATTGAAGTTTTATGTTTGGTTTGTATTAGTATGTCAAGTTGTAAATATGCTAGTTATGTTTTCAGATTGCAAGCCATCCTAATATTTGCATATTGGACACTCCTGGTGAATATAGTCCTTTATGTGGTTCTTTACGTTTTTCTTGTGCCTTGTCTCTTTCTACATTGTAACTTGAGGACATATGTTCATGTTGCCAATAGTCTTTACACCCACTTGGCATTTGATTAGTTTATATCATTAAATATGTAGCAGTTCCAAAAATAAAATCCACTACCTTTGGCTTGAAGCAGGAATTAGAATGGTGGAGTCTAGGATGATCTTGAGGAAGCAATCTAGCATTCTCTGCTTTTGGGCTTCTATGTTTTAGCTATTTCTTTAGTTTCTTCCCTTTTTCTTTTCTCTATGATTTAAATTTGTAGTGTTTGTCTGTGGACTCCCTACCAAGATTCTTGTCTTGGTTGGTTGTTTCAAATATTGGTTACTTGTTAGAAATGAGGCTATTATCTTTTGGTATGTGCAGATCTAGTCTTGATCAGTATTATTTAGGAGACTAGTTAAAATGTGTTAATAACTTAATATAGATGGTAATGAGTGCATATGTTGTGGTTGTTTGTACAAATACAGAGTGAGTTTTTTTTTTTTTCCTTTTCTTTCTTCAGGATATAATTCTGAACCCGGCCCTAATCTGCATTTACATTAGAGCATAAATTAGTTATTGTCGATGAGCAAAGAATATAGTAGACTAGAGGGTCTCTGAGGTTCATAGCAAATAGATCCCTGGAGTATATACTATGATCATGTTCCTGCAACGGCTTAATAGAGCCATGCCCATGCCTAAAGTAGTGCAGTGGACTTAATAATTTGAATTTGCAATGTCTCAGGCAGAATAATTTGTAGGGTGGCTAAGCAATTCTGGGATTTGGAAAGTGGGTGGGTTGTTTGGTGTTTATTGGGTAATGCCTACAGTTCCTATCATTAATTAATGACTTGCTTGCTGGGTAGCAAATAGAGGAGAGCTTAACATAATAGCAGTCATCAACATGGTTGTAAGAAATAGTTTGTACCATCTAATTTTATTTATGCTTGTTTTCTTTGTCTAGGGATGTAGTTTGAGTTGCTACAAATGGGTAAGTTGTGTACTAGTTACTATGAATTGGTTACCATTTTCAGCAATGACTACGCAACGAGAGACCAGACAGTCACGAGGATGACTTTCCCCAAATGGGTGAAGGGTATTAATAATTCGGTTAATGCCGCCTTGGGGGATGAAAATGAGGTGGAAGAAGCACAACCAAGTCAATCAACCACATCCAAGCGAGCTGCGCAAGGGGAGGCCTGAAAGCTCGACGTAGACGTGGTTTTTAATACATTAAAACAATCATGGAGACTTTTTTTTTTTACTTTGACGTAGACGTGGTTTTGATGAGTTTTTTTATATATTTTTTTTTTATATATATATGGTGTGAAATTGACTATTGTTATCAGTAGTTGTTATCATTTTCAAACTGTTTGTTTGTGAATCATAGGTTAATTGCTTGAAAAATGTAAGTTTTCAATGGAAAATTATTGCAATCAAACAGCAAAAAAGTTATTTTTAATGAAAAATGACCATTTTTCACCGGAAAATAGCAACAATCAAACAACAAAACTAGATTTTCCATGTAAAATGTTAGATTTTCCAGCCATAAAATAATTGCAATCAAACAGCCCCAAATTTTATTTCCATGGAAAAAAATTTCCAAGTAAAATAATTCCATGGAAAAAAATTAAAAAAAAATTCAACCCATTTTACAATCAAACGCACCCTAACATTTAAAGTGGATTTTGGGGGAGATTTGGCATAGTACTGGGGGGGGGGGGGGGGGGGGGGGGGGGGGGGGAATGGTGAAATACATACATACAATTTAGGGAAACACTTACAAATTAGCGAATTGAATGGCATTGCCGCCAACGCCGGTGAAGCAATCGATGACAAGTCCGCCACCACTTCGCTGGGCATGTCTGATAGCAATCTCTTCAGGCGTGACTGAATACCATCCTTCTTCGTCCAATTTGATTCCCTCGTCGTACCTCGAGAATAAATCGTAGCGTTGAGCCCAGTACCTCTCAACAAGCGGAGTCACCCCTTCTCCTTCTTCAGCTTTCACTTTCACTTTCACTTTCAGTTTCAGTTTCGCCCCAAATTTTCCTAGAAAAAACAAACGGAACATAAACATTTTATATATATATATATATATATATGTATGTATGTGTGTATGTATGTATACGTAACTGTGTTAAAGCTAGGGTTGGAGAAGAAATGGAATTTAGGGTTTAATACCAGGCCGGTTGGAGAACTTGCGTCGCTTCTTCGAGCGACGAATTTTGCGTGCCATTTGATGAAACTTCGAAATTCGGAGTAGATGCCTGAAGCTTTGTCCTTCTCGCTTCACTCTACTGTCACTGCATCCCGCCACCCCAGTGACTCTGCGGGCCAATTTCGGATGCTTTGACTGAGAGCAACTCCAACCATTTTATGCATCTTTCTATTCAAAATGCATAGAATTCACTCAAAATAAATTATTTTTGCAGTATGAATTTCGCATAACCACTCTAATTATGGTATGCATTTTGGTTATCTATCAATATTTTATAAATTTTCATCACTATTTGGAGTCTTGGTAGCCGTTTGATTTTTTTTTTATGGAATGTTGATGGCCATTGGATTTGCATAGGGCTTTTGTATCATTATGCAAATTTAATAGTTTTGATGGCACTTGTAAATATGCATAAGTATTTTGCATAATGGTTGGAGTACCATTTTTTCACCACATTATGCATATCTCACCAAAATATATATATATATATATATATATATGCATAATGTGGTTGGAGATGCTCTAATACCTTAAATTTTGGGTTTTTCTTATATTTTTTTTTTGTAAGGAAATAATTTTATTTATAAATATTTATTCATGCATATCTATAGCAAAGTTATTGCTTTGAGTATTAACAATATTTTTATTCAGATACCTTTACTTGAATAATATAAATATGTTTGTGATATATAGTTTGCACCCGTTTTATGTGATGAAATGACACTCATCATCAAAATCATTGATGAATCATATTGGATTTATAAAATCTTACAATAAAATTTTAGTGAAAATCCATGAAACACAAAGTGAAATAGGAAGGTAAATTTTATTAAGATGGTAAATGATACAAGAGGTAGTAGATGAGCCATGATACAACATCAAGTCTCTTTATATACACTTCCTCCTACTCTACTACTGTGGACTCTAAAATCTAAACGATACATCCGTAGGGGTGTCAAACGGGGCAGGCCCGCCCCACCCCGCCCCGCCACACTTACGAATTGGACGAATTGGGACGGGTCACGGGGCGGGTCGGTGAGACAGGCGGGGCGGCTCGAAAGTGAAATTATAGTAATTCGACCCGGCCCACAAATTTGTGGGTCTACGGGGCTAGGCGAGTCAACTCACGAATTGGGGTATTGGGTTGGTTGATGGGTTGATCCGTGAGTTGGCCCACGGTTTGATTCACGGGTTGGCCCACGGTTTTGATTCGCGGGTTGGCCGACGGGTTAGAAAAAAAGTTTTAGAAAATAATTTTGAAATCTTCAAAAAGTCTAAAAAAAAAAAACAGTTTTTGTATTTTAAATTTTTACATAGTTAACATAATAGTTTGTAAAAAAAAAAAAAACAGTTTCTAAAAAGAATAGTTTTAAACAGTTTTTTGTATTTTTATATAGATAACGTACAGTTTGTAAAAAAAAAAAAACATTTTCTAAAACAACTTTTTGCATTTTATATACATAAGTTTTTTTAAATTTTTAAAAAGCAGTTTTTGCAAGTGCAGATTTTAGAAAAGCAGTTTCTAAAGAACAATTTAAAACAGTTTTTTGTAATTTATATACATAACAGTTTTTTTTAAAAGCAGTTTTTGCAAGTGCAGTTTTAGAAAAGCAGTTTTTGCTTTGCAGTTTTAGAAAAGCAGGTTTTTTAAAAAGCAGTTTTTGCAAGTGCATATTTTAACGTACCTTTTTCCACGGAAGTGCATCCTTCATCCTTAGTAGGCGGGGTTTCACCCCTAAACCTCTCCGATGCTTAAGTCAGTATAATCATAAAAATAAATAATAAAATTGAAATAACTTAAAAAATACATACCAAACTTGTTTTTTGAAGGAATTCATCATTGTATCCTTCCCTATAGTAGGCGGGGTTTCACCCCTAAACCTCTCCGATGCTTAAGTCAGTATAATCATAAAAATAAATAATAAAATTGAAATAACTTAAAAAATACATACCTAATTTGCAAAATCTTGGACAATGTCATTCATTTGTTGGCGGGGTTTTACTCATTATCGATGTCTAAATTTGCAAAATCTTGAACAATGTCATCCATTTGTTGTTGCATTCGGTATTGTGCGTCCTCCCAATCTTTCAAGCACATAATGCAATCCAACATATCCGACGATAATCTGCTCCTCTTTTCATCCAAAACTCTACCACCTGCACTAAAAGCAAATTCTGATGCAACTGTAGAAACGGGCGGAGTTAGTAGATCACGGGCCATATGGGAAAGCACGGGAAAATTCCTTTCGTGTGTTCTCCACCAACTAAGTGTATCATAGTTTCGGAGTTCTTCTTCGGTTATCAACATTAAAAGATTAGTATTTAGATATGTCACGACCCATCCCACTACGCGTGGAAATAGGACACGTGGCACGCCACCAAGGCTCATCCAAACACCAATATAATTATACGCAGCGGAAAGAAACTTTTAAAACAACCCGGGTATTTAAAACTTTAGGAAACATTTCCCTTTATGTTGAAAGTCCGTTGAAATCGGAGTTATAAAAAGATTTGGCCAATTGAAAACACGTTCAAAAGAATCATTTTTGAAAACAG
The DNA here is from genome assembly GCA_033977485.1 of Hydrangea macrophylla. NCBI lineage: Eukaryota > Viridiplantae > Streptophyta > Magnoliopsida > Cornales > Hydrangeaceae > Hydrangea > Hydrangea macrophylla. The sequence continues at coordinate 86,226,989 of CM066992.1, forward strand.
AGGTTCAGTCGACTGTACCTAGGGTCCAGTCGACTGCACCTAGCAGAACCCACAACCTAAAATACTTAACAAAGGTCCAGTCGACTGATCAGAGAACCCAGTCGACTGCACAGGCGACTGACCAAGGTCTCCAGTCGACGGCACTAAGCAGAACCACAAATTGCAACATATTACAAGGGGTCCAGTCGACTGATCTGGGGACCCAGTCGACTGCTTTTCCATTTTTAGAAGCAGTGGCCAAAAATCTACAGTGTCCAGTCGACTGTCCAAAGGGTCCAGTCGACTGCTTTTCTTACTATTCACTTTCAGTGTCTCAAACCCACGAGAACCAGTCGACTGACCCTGGGTCCAGTCGACTGCTCCCCTGCTGGGCAGCCCTGTGTTGCAATACTAACAACTTATGCTTCTCGATATCCACAACAATCACAACCAACGCCAAAAACAACATTTAAAACATAACCACAGGCGTTCAAATACAAAATTTCCATACGGTGAAACTAACCCATGTTTCTATTACAACATACTATAATATCTCTAATCCTTGTACTAGTTTTAGGATTAAAAACAAAAACATTTACAAAGGATTTCCCCGGCGTTCATCGGCCTCACTCATCGCGCTTCTTCTTGTCTTTCTTCTTACCTGCAATGGAGTACATCTCCACTGCTCAGCTATATGCTGAGCGTACAATTCTAAATGTATGCTTATATGACAGTTCATGGTTTAAGCATCTAAAACACATAGAAATAGTCTCTGGGGTGAGTGGTACGCATTCATCCGGTCGATGCCGTAGGAGGCCCACCTCTCCCACGCATCTCGTACACTGGTTGGGCCTTCCTCCATACCAGGTACCGTGTACTGGTTGGGCCCACCTCCAATCCAGACACAACCACAAATTCCAATTCCAACAAGATCACAATCCTCAAGGTTCGAGGAGCTTACTCCGAATGAATTTGCACCAAACTCCCCTTTGACCCAAGTAGACACATAACATGCTCACATAAACAGTTATACGTGCTTTTATCATAATTTCACGTGCATAATTAACGGGCCTAACTAACACATGAATTTCGACCGGATCCAAGAATATCAAAAGTGATGTCCAAAACATGAAATCCATATATTTCATAGATCTAGAATTCATACCTCGTGCGAATCTCTTCAAATTTTGAAGGATCGTCTAGGGGGCTAAATAATCGTCGGGTTTCAAATTATACGCGATTCCTACGAGTTTTACCTGATTTTTCCCAAAAGTCTAGAATTAATATTTTTACAAAAATTAGCCAAACATGGCCTAAGTAGTATCAAAACGTAGGTCTTACCTCCACGAGTTCAAATCTGAAATCTGGAGAAAATCTGACAGACGAACGGTCGTCGATCGGCGTCTCAAATCCCGAAGAAAACAAATCTCCTTTCTCTCTCCTCTCTCTAGATATTTGTGGGTTTTGGATGAGAATGAATTCTCATCCTCACCTATATATAGACACACATTCTAGAAATTAAGTTTACCTCCCCGTAAGTTTCTCAAAACTTCTCATTAACCCATGAAACTTCGCACACGTCCATTTTATGCCTTTACGAGTCAAAACTATAAATTTCAAAAGTTTCCGACTAAGTTTCGTTTGGGTCCAAAATAACGTCCGAAAACTAAGTTATGTGGAATCTCTAAACAACCTACCTTTTCAATCGCGTAACACTCACGTTCTCACCACAGTTCTCAAAATGATATAACAATATCAAAGATTACAACAATTTACCAAACACAGGTAAAATTACTATTCACCCAAATACCAGATAAAGTCAAATAACATTTAAATCATATAAATGCCATTTACTCATGCTCATGAAATGTGAACTGCCATGTTCCTGTGTCCTCATTGACACCTTACCGTTGACTCACAGTCAACCTCATCATCATTATCAAATAACATTGATATACTCACAACTTTCCAATTATGTATGATAAAACTATGAAATTTTGGAACGGGTGTGACAAGATACTTATAAAGATCATTGCGAGTAGAACCACTTACAGGACTTCTTTGACTGGACATAATCCTCTCATTGAGGGCTGCCCACGATGGATCATTAGAAGTATTGTTTAATTTAATTGGACAAGAAGATTGGGTGCTTGAACCTATATCATATTTACTAGAATATGTATTGTACATGGAAGTTAAATTTTGCTCGATTTCTTTTATTGTAACACAAGGCTCAATACCTAAAAAGTGCGCAATTCCATTTATTAATTTTTCAAGACCCTCTAATTTAATTTTAGGGTCCATTACAGTAGCATAACAAAAAAGATGAGGAATGCGTTGAAAATATTTTTTAAATTTTTTTGTCATTTCTAAATTTATAGATGCAAATCGATCATCATCTTTACGCTTATAAAATGAGTTTGCAATATTGTACAAGTGATTAAGAACAATGCAAGTTGTAGGATAATAAACACCACTGCAAGCATTTGTAGCATCATAAAATATTTTCAAAAAATCAACATAATCACTAACCATTTCCCAATCATCTAAAGATAAATACAACTCATTTTGTTTTGCATGCACATATTCACTAATAATATCTTTATATTTTAAAGCACACTCAAGCTCAAGCATGAGATATGTTGAATTCCAATGATTTTTCGTATCATGCATCAATTTCTTTGGTTTTTTACCTAGATCTTTACACACCTTGTGATACTCTTGTACTCTTGAAGGAGATGATGTAATAAAAAGTATGCTATCTCTAATTTTTTTAATATCACTGTCAATTATTCTCATACCATCTTGTACACACAAGTTAATAATATGACATACACCACGCCCATGAAAAAAAGTGCCACTATTAAGAGGCCTCATGTTAGTCTTAAATATATCAATTGCAGCAGTATTTGAAGTTGCATTATCAAAAGTAATGCTAAGAATTTTATCATGTATTCCATATTCTTTGAAAATAGTAGTAATAAACTGGTATATATTATTTGCATTATGTGGATAATCCAAAGAACGAAAAGCAATGAGATTTTTATGCAAAATCCAACTTTGATCAATATAATGAGCAGTAACACAAATGTAACCCAAATCATTGCACCCTGTCCACATATCCGATGTACATGAAATTGTAAAGATAGAGAAATCAGAAATAATATGTTTTTTATACTCACTAAAAACCTTTAAAATATCAGCACGAGCAGTATTTCTGGAAATTTTTGTGTAAGAAGGATTCACACAACTTTTCATAAATCTTTCAATTCTAGCATCTTCAGCAAATGTAAATGGTTGTTCAGCAGAAGCTATATATTTGGCCAACCCTTCTCTCATTTTTGACTGTGAGTATGAAAAATTTTGCACACTGCCACTAGCAGATTGATTAAGTTGTGGCTGACTTGGATCAGTGTTTTGAAAAATTTCTTTGTGTTAAAATTCTAAATGCCTTTTTAAAGTGCCAGTACCATATCCTTTCTTATGAGAAAAAGCATCTGGGCAAAGTTGACAAAAAGCAAAATTTTCTTTCACTCCCTGTGCATTAACTTTGTCCTTTTGATTAAAATACTTCCATACTATTGATTTCAATCTAGTTTTAGTGGCTTTGGGTTGAGAAGTGCTACCACTTGAACTAGGTTCAACAAACTCAGAATAATTAAAACCATTTTCTTCCTCATCACCAAAACCTAAATTTTCAAGGTTAAACCCCTTTGAGCCCTTTTTTTTTCCTTAAAAAAAGAAGTGATAGGTTGATAGCAATAAGAAAGATAAAAAAAAAAAAGGTTTCTTTTCAATAAGATAACTATAAATTATATAAACGAAATTAAAAAATACAATTTGTAAGAGAGTAGTAATACTTCTATAAAACTATAACTAACAATTTGAATGTGATTGACTAGTAGTAGAATCTGAACAAGTTAAAAACTTGTAACACTAAAAGTCCTTTTCACACTTTCAAATTGTAAGAACAATTAGAGCAACAACCAACAAGAGAGCAGGAGAGCAAGAGAGCTTATAACACTAGAATATTTGACAATGAAGACAGTAGAGACACTGAGACAGTAGAGAAGAGAGAATGAAGGTTTGTTTGTAAATTGGTGAGGAATAATTGTTTAAGGAGTACAATATTTATAAGGATATTTATTTTGTTTTAGCCGTTGGTTTGTTCTAGCAATGGTAGTTGAAGCACATTAATTTTGTTAAGGAAGAATGGAAGATGAAATAAATTCGGCAGTTGGAGTGTCGCCTTCTTTTTTTTAAAAAAAAAGGAGACTTCAGAGAATTAGAGACTTAGAGTTAAGACTTGGAGTAATTTGAGTAAATAATATAAATTTGGTAGTTGAAACTTGAACTTGAAAGTTGAAGGCTTGAGTTGAGTTGTTGAGGATGTTGACTGTTGAGCCTAGAAAGTTGACTTGAACTTGAACTTGAAGCAATGAAGCCTTGAAAGGACTTAAGGACATTTAAAGTTTAAATCAATTAGACAGTCTGTAACTGTGTTATGTACTTACGAAGTTACGTGTAAATCAGAAATGTGTATACAGTGTATTTACAGTACTATTTGTATAAATTGTATATTCAAAATGTAAATGTATACTAACAAACTGTCTACTGTCTACAGACTACACACTGTCTACTGTCTAGTCTAGCTCGCGGGTTTAGGCGAGTTGGCGGGGCGGGGTGGGGTAGGTCCGCGAGGCGAGGCGGGTTACGAGGCGAGGTGGGTTAGAAAGGGACAACATGTCCACATTGTATGTCTTTACATTAATACTTATTATTACAATATTAATACAGTAGTTGACTATAGTTGATTTACATTCGTGGAGAGGGTTTTATTTTAACTAGCCCATATTATTTGTGCTAGAAAGTAGCCCAAATTTTCAACAGTTTTTTTTTAGTGGGGGTCGGGAGTAGGGCCGGCAATTGAAGCTCAAAATCATGAACCCACCCAATAAAGCCCGAAGCAAATCCCATTGGGTTAGGGGAGACTCAGTAACGGATTGTTCTTGGGTGTTCAAAAATATATGAATGGGCTGTGACGGGCCCGCATAAAGCCCGATGACACTTTCTTGTGACTCGAATAGGCTCTGACACTCTTTTATCCCAATTTATTTTTTTACTTTTGGTTAATAAACAAAGCAAAGACCACTCAACCCTAAGCCCTTCACCTCTCTCTCTCTCTCTAAATGACTGAATTTCTTTTTCTCCCTCTACAATTCATGGACACAATCTCCATCTACGGACCCACCGCCCACCACCAAACCAGCAATTCACGTAGGGAAAAGTCAACACCAATTTACTCTTAATAGAGGAAAAGTCAACACTAACATTTGGCAAGTCAACAATCCATGGCCGAATGGTGCCAACCCTACTTCAATCAATGGCCCAAATCAAAATCAAAACCACAACCAGCCTACGATTAAGTTTTATGGGTCTGTTGAGCAAAATTAGGTATTGGGTTTGTTTTTTCTTAATCTTAAACAATGTATGAACATACGCTTGGTAAGTCTTCCGATTATGTGTGTATGTCCTGCGATTTTTTTTTTATTTATTTCAAATTTCATCAAGTTAAATATCAAGAACAGATGGAGGAGAGGGGAAAAGAAAAGAAGATGAGAAAGAGGAGAAGAAGAAGAGGGGCAAAAAAAAAGGTGTTAAGGTCATACCCAGCCTGTCCATAACCCCGCCCGAACCCGATAATGCGAGTCCGCCCCGTTTTCGACCCGACCCGGCTCCAAACTGGCCCGAACTCGCCCAGTCCCACCCATTTGCCAGGCCTAGTGGGGAGGTTTTGAATTTTACGACCTGCGGTTATAAGTATATCCATTTCACACAAAGATTTATAGCCTAAGTGGCAAAATGTTGGCATTTTGTGTACTTCTGTGTATCCATGTTCAATGTTTGAACCTTCCATTCCCCATGTAATAAAATAATAATAATAATTATACCCATTTCACTTTATCTTTGTGTTTCATAATTTGACACTAAATCAGTAAATCTCACTATGGTATGGCCGTGATCAAAATGAAAGCTTTAAGCTTTGTCATCAAAACTAACATACTAAATACTCAATCCGTTCCAAAAAAAATGTCCACCTTTTCATTTTTGAATGTTCCAAAATAAGTATCTACTTTAAAAGAAAATTATAATTTTTGTATAAATTAAGTATCATTGTTTAGGAGTGTGGAAAAATGGTAATGTGTAAGGTAGTCAATCTATATAATAAGCAAGAAAGGTCTTGATTTGACCGGTATATGTGAGTGATAAAGGATTGGATGGTTGGGATTGAGTCCAAGCTTAAGATGGATGGCTGAGATTGCTTGGGATTTCAAAAATTTTCAAACTCTTTCTTTTCTCTTCCGAGTCTCTGACTCTCCTTCACTAACGTAAACCACACCCCACCCTCTATCTCACTCTCTCTCTGAAGCCCTCACGATCTCCAATCACTCTTTTGTGAGTCTTTCTCTCTCTCTCTTAATCAACCTCTCACTCTACACTCACAGTCCCACAAAATTGAAAACCATACCCCCCAACTGTTGGAACACTACCACACAACCGGACTACACTGCCACACACCGCATGGTAGGGCTTTAGGTTTTTTGGATCTGAATATATGTTTCTTTTCATTGTCATTTAATTTTTCTTTCTATCTTTCGCATTTGTTTCTATCCATTGTCATTTTTTTGCACCCCCTTTTCAGGTTATGCTCCTGGAGATCGACCAATTGCTACTACAATGACGTCTTCCAAGTTCGATTCAATTCATTTTTTTTCCTTTTCAATTTTGTAATTTTTCCCCTCACTGTGACCTATGCATTGTTTTGGAGATAATGACTGATGGTGGGTTATCCAATCTTTGGGTGAAGGCCATATCTGGCACTCCTCTTTGTTTAGATTCTGATTTTATTTTTATTCAAGATTTTGGCTTCTTAGTTTTCTTTTTTGTTTTTTTTTTTAATGTACTTTCAGTTTTGTACTTTCAGCTATACAAATGGAAGTCACATACTACCCAGAAACAGAAGAGAAAAAATAAGTGGATTTTGAGGGAGGAAGATGAAACTGGAGATAAAGAAAAGGACTTGAATTTTGAAGTGAATACATAATAGTTTTTCCTTATTTTGTTTTACTTCATTTTCTTCTCACTTTTGTTTCCAGGTGGATGGAACTTCAATTTTCAACTTAGTAACTTTGTTCTACCCCATTATGAGGTACTACCAAACCTATTTGTATTGCTTAAGACTCCATGAAGTTCAACAGTGGATGCAGAGTCAATGGTACACATGTTCTTCTCTATTCCTTTACTTTACCATTCAATGGTAGTTAGTGAAAATTGCAGTGATGTTAAGGAACCTTTAACTTTTTGCATTACATAATTGTATGGCTGTAATTTATTGGGAAACATGAAGTTAGTTATTGGCCAAAGGCACACATGATTATGGCTAATGAAACTACTCCTTCCTCCATCTATTTTTTTGGCACTTCGCAGGTAAGGTGCCAACTGATGCAAAAATTATATTATAGGCAATCCTAACTAGGAAGATAGCGAATATTGGTTAATTTTCTTGATTTGCATTGTTTGTTGGAGGGGTGACGTAATTAATTTGAGATTATTGATTGCAAATACTAATTTAGTGAATTCTATTCATTTGTTACATATATGGATGAGTCCATAACAAATTCATGGATTTTGATAGTTTTTGTTTTCATTCTTGATACATATAGCGATACATACAGTCTTTTCATATATAATAAACCTTTTTTTAACCTATCTGGTTGTGGAATTTTAGAATCCATGATTGCATTACTCAATTACTCAGTTGATCACAAAGAATTTCAATATCACATGCACACATTCACTTTGATATCTCATTTTCTTCTCCAATTAAGGGTTGAGCAAGACCTCCTAGGGACAATTCAATCCAAAATCCTCATTTTGGTAGATATGTTTTTTTTTTCCAGATTGCCTAGGTCCGCAATCAAAGGCTGTTGCGAAATGAGAACAAATCGTCTCAATGTTGTTCTTCTACTAATTTCATAATTCTATTTAACTTCTTGAACTAAATTAATTATGCTTAGTGTTTCCTTATTCACAGCTTGCTTTTGCTTTTAGTTCAGTCCCTAAACAAACCCCAATTAGCCCCTAAAAAGTCCCCAAACAGTCCTTAAACAGTCTCGAAATAGGCACTAATTGTGACACCCGCTCCCGCGGTTTATATTTAATATTGCTTTAGCATGCATAATCATAAGTTAATATTAATTAATGTGTTATGTGACAATTATTGGAGTGGGATTGACCCACTAAGTTGATTATGGGTGTCCAGTTGGGAACCCAGTTGTTGCTAGTATGGCAATCCCAAGTTGGGATATGTGTTGATGGGTCCCAGTTGAGATGGGACATTATATGTGGAACACCCTATGTGCCTAAATGTTTATTAATGCTTAAATGATTTATTATTTTATTGTTAATAATATCATGTTATTAGGTAGTGACCACTTATGGGGTCAATTAGGGGTACCTTTGTGAGCACGAATTGAACACGTTTCATAATTAGTAGGCTAATTAGCAACTTCATATAATTATATGGGACCACTTATGGGACCCATGCGAGACATAGACAAATACCCATTTAGGTTTGGAATAGTTTTAATACAATTTCATAATTAGTAGGGGCGTAATCGCAAAACTAGCAAACTAGTGTGGGTTACATAATAAAATAAGTAAACTTATATAACAAATCCACCTAAGAGGATGACTATTCATCCTAGTTAGTTTCAATATTGATTAGTATAGGTTTATTACAGAGACGAGAGAATTGTAACGTTGACGGTCGACGTTTTCGACGACGGTTGACGCGCCGAACGACGGTGGTTTTCAATTCTGATCACATATTCGGACTCCTGGGGGTGAGTCTAACCTATTGGTACTAATTTTATTGAGTTCTGTGATAGTTTTTCCACGACCCATTTTAGGGTTTAAGCTCATAACTTGTAATTTTTTATATAGGATTTGTACCTGGTTCTTAATAGGGCTTTAATATCACAATTAGGAGCGAAACCCAAGAGGTGAGTGATGTTAATTTTGATATTTGGATGATTTGCATGTTAGGTTCAATTGTGATGCCAAAGCATGCCTAATTAGCGTAATTTAATTTATTTAGATTATTATTGGGCAAAATTCATGTGGTTAAATTAGGCCCAATTTATTTGTGAAAGCATGGTGTAATGATTAAATGAGCATGTTGAGTTGCCTATTTGGGTCAATGGAAATTGCTAGTTCTATTCCACCATGAGGTAATCTTTGTGGTGACGACCACGGCCGCCAGAGGCCTATGGGACCGCACGTGTGAGGGCGTGGGTCATGACTAGTCACGTGGGCTTGGGGAGTGGAGCCGCGGGCTAGCCGGTAGTGGTGGGAGTGAACTAGTAGTTGCCAGAGACTATAGTTATTTGTAATATGTTGAATTGAGCGTGTTTATTATCCATGTTCATGATTGGCATTACTCACAAGCATATAGCTTATATATTGTAGTGGTTATTGAATAACCATCGTAGGTGATCGCGGCGAGGAATCGGGGAAGTAAGCTGGGATGTGGCTTGGCTGGCTTATGGGTTTTGGGGGTTGTTGTAACCTTGTGAATAGTTACTTGTTTTTTTTAGTTTAAAGCTTGTAATGTAGTTGTAATTAATGGGTTTTAATCTGGGCTGTAGTACGAGTCATACTTTGGTTGGTGTAAGGGCTTATGTAATATTTCTAGTTAAATTTTATACTTTAGTTGGATTGTAACTTAACTCTTGTAATATAAGGTTGGACTGTGTTAGTTGGGATTGGTTGTAAATGGCTATATTTTGTACTTTTCCTAAAGTATTTAAAAACTCTTGCTTGTACTTGGAAGCTCATGTTTGTGATTTTGATTTTATTCTAAATGGTTTAAAGCATAAATTTTGATTTCAACTTGTGATTTGGTGACATTATTGGGAATTTATTACTTGTTAAAACAGGGTTATTTTGGCTGATTGCAAAGACAGGATTTTGTTTTTTTTTATTTTATTTTATTTTATTTTATTTATTATAGTTGAGCTTCTTTGGTTTAAGTTTATTTTAAATTTATTTTTGGAACTTTAATCACTTGTGTAAGGCCTTGGTGGCGTGCCACGTATCCTAGGATCATCTGGGTGGTTCTGGGGCGTGACATTTAGTGGTATCAGAGCATTAGGCTTAGAGCCTTGGGTACGAGAGACGACGATTGAGAGTACGCGTAGATGACGAGCATGTAAATGCATTTCATGAATGCATATGAACAATTGTTGCTATGTTGTTATATAACATATTGGCATAGCATGCAATATATTTATGTCAATTGACTGACAGGTAAGAAAATGGATCATAATCGGGAACGTTCACCTCATTCGAGGATGGACCACCTAGAAGAAGTGGTAAGCAATTTCGTAAGGGCAGTAAGTGATCGAATGGGTGGTGATAGACCTGCAAACCCACAACCACGGGCCGAACGGGGAGTCATTGAGCAATTTTATAAAAGAAAACCGAGTCAATTTGATGGAGGCCCAGATCCATCACAAGCTGATCATTGGGTAATGGATATGGAACGTATCTTTCGGGCGGTGGAGTGTACAGATGGGGAGAAAATAATGTGTGCTACCGATACTTTGAAGGGTGAAGCTCAAAACTGGTGGACAAATGTGATTGAACAAGGGGCACCAGAGACGTGGGACAGATTTGTAAAGGTTTTCTACAAGCGGTACTTTCCAGCATCCGTTAAGACACAGTTGGGCCGTGAGTTTGCAAATCTACAACAAGGGGATATGACAGTAAATGAGTATGCAGCTAAGTACAACAGTTTACTTCGATTTGCACATCGAACAGTACCAAGAGAAGTGGATAGAGCACGAAAATTTGAAGAAGGACTACGGGATAACATTAGAAGCCGAGTTGATACACACCAACTTCGAAAAGTTGCCGATGTACAAGATGTTGCTTTGATAGCAGAAAGAGATATTGACAAGTACAAACAGAGCCAACAAAATAAGCGGCCAGCTGAGGGAAGAGGCAAAGGACAAGGTATCTTTAAGAAGCCATTCTTGCGAGGTTCTGGTTCTAGCTCGGGAGTCCAAAGGGGAAGTTCCTTATCTGGGGAGAGTCGCCCATTATGTCCAATGTGCAATCGTCAACATTGGGGTGTATGCCACTTGACGTTAGTATGCAATATCTGCAAGCAGAAGGGGCATATAGCGAGAAATTGCCCACAAGCTCGAACCCAGAGTACAGGGAGTATCAATCCAGACATGAGAGGAAAATGTTTCGAATGTGGACAGCCTGGACATCAAGCAAAATATTGCCCAACAAGACAACAACAAGGGACAAGTTCTGTACCTTCAACTGCGGCAAAACCAGGGACAAGTGTGGATAAAGGAAAAGGGCCTCAACAAAGACAAGGAAGGTATTTTCGACTAACACCGGGGGATGCTGTAGCTACCGATTCCGTGGTATCAGGTACATTACTCATTTGTTCACACCCGGCGCATGTTTTAATAGATTCAGGTTCAACACATTCTTTTGTTGCACATGAATTTGTTAGACATTTAGACAGCATGTCAGAACCTTTGGGTTATGATTTGTCGATATCTTTACCCTTAAGCAAATCTATGGTGACTTCATCAATATTTAAAGCATGTGACATCAGGATAAATGATAGGGTTTTGACAGTGGATTTAATTCCGTTGGCCGTTAATTATTTTGACGTAATATTGGGTATGGATTGGTTATCCGTAAACCAAGCTACTATCGATTGTGAACAGAAAAGAGTTACTTTTCGACCAATGGGACAAGGGGAGTTTAGTTTTCAAGGAACTGGTGTTGTAGCACCACCCTATTTGGTTTCAGCAATACGGGCAGGCAAGTTGTTGAAACAAGGTTGTCGGGGGTTCTTATGTTCAATAATTGACACACGGGTCACAGGAACTAAGGTAGAAGACATTTCAATTGTACGAGAGTTCCCAGATGTCTTTCCTGAAGATCTACCTGATGTACTAGTTGAGCGAGAGATTGAATTTACTATTGAAGTAGCCTCGGGGTCTCAGCCAGTATCGAAAACACCGTATAGAATGGCACCGGTGGAGTTGAAAGAATTGAAGATTCAGTTGCAAGATCTTCTAGATAAGGGATTCATTCGACCTAGTGTATCGCCGTGGGGTGCACCAGTTTTGTTTGTTAAAAAGAAAGACGGGACTATGAGGATGTGTATCGATTATCGAGAACTCAACAAGTTAACTATCAAGAATAAATATCCATTGCCTAGGATCGACGACTTGTTTGATCAACTTCAAGGAGCCCAAGTCTTTTCTAAGATTGATTTGCGATCGGGTTATCACCAGTTAAAGGTTAAAGAAGAAGACGTGGAGAAGACAGCATTCAGGACCCGTTATGGTCATTATGAATTTCTTGTTATGCCTTTTGGAGTTACAAACGCACCGGCAGCATTTATGGATTTGATGAATCGAGTGTTCAAAGATTATTTGGATGAGTTTGTAATTGTCTTCATAGATGATATCCTAATATATTCCAAGGGTGTAGAAGATCACGAGAGGCATCTACGGTTGGTTCTACAGCGACTTCGTGAAAAGAAGCTATTCGGAAAGTTGAAGAAATGTGAATTCTGGTTAACTGAGATAGCATTTTTGGGGCACGTGATTTCAAAGGAGGGTGTATCAGTAGATCCACAGAAAATTGAAGCTGTAGCCAATTGGAAGTCGCCAACAAGTGTGCCAGAGGTACGAAGCTTCTTGGGATTAGCTGGATATTACCGAAGGTTCGTGGAAAATTTTTCAAGAATTGCAATGCCAATGACACAACTTATGCGAAAAGATGTTCCTTTTGTTTGGAGTCCAGAATGTGAAGAAAGTTTTGTTGAATTGAAGACTCGTTTGATGACAGCACCAATATTGACCATTCCTTCAGGTACTGCAGGGTTTGTGATATACAGTGATGCTTCCTATAGAGGTTTGGGTTGTGTACTAATGCAAAACAACAAGGTAATTGCCTATGCCTCACGACAGTTAAGGCCACACGAAGTGAACTATCCAACACATGATCTTGAACTAGCGGCAGTGATCTTTGCCTTGAAGATTTGGCGGCACTATCTTTACGGGGAAAAGTGTGAAATTTACACAGATCATAAGAGTCTAAAATATTTGTTTACACAGCGGGATTTGAATATGAGGCAGAGGAGATGGTTGGAGCTAATGAAAGATTATGACCTGACAATCCAATATCATCCAGGGAAAGCGAATGTAGTGGCCGATGCACTGAGTCGAAAGTCTACAACCAATTCGGCTTATACTTTGACTTCACAAGAACAGTTAATACGAGAAATGGAGCAGCTAAAGTTGGAGGTAATTCCAGAAACCAGAGGTGCTTTAATGTCAGCTATTATTGCACAGCCGTCCCTTATTGATGAAATTCAAGCTAAACAGCTTCAAGATCCAACATTGAAGAAGATACATGATGAGATACCTGAAGGTAAGCAACCAGAATTTACTTTTGAAAATGGAATATTGAAATTCAGGGATCGGGTCTGTGTACCCAATATAGATGGTATAAAGGAAGTAATTTTGGAAGAGGCACACAATACGAGGTACTCAATCCATCCGGGTAGTACTAAGATGTATCGTGATTTGCGAGAGATCTATTGGTGGTCAGGGATGAAACGTGAAGTGGCAGAACATGTGGCAAAGTGTGTAGCTTGTCAGAGGGTAAAGGTGGAACACCAGAAACCAGCGGGAAAATTGGAACCACTACCTATACCAGAGTGGAAATGGGAAAATATCACAATGGATTTCGTGGGAGGTTTACCGAGGTCTAGGAAGTCAAATGACAGTGTTTGGGTAATCGTTGATCGATTGACCAAGTCGGCACATTTTCTACCAATCAAGACTAATGATCCAAAGAAATTAGCTGAATTGTATGTCCAAGAAATTGTGAGACTTCATGGAGTTCCAGTATCTATAGTCTCTGATCGAGATAGTGCATTTACATCAAGATTTTGGCAAGGAATGCAGAGAGCGATGGGTACAAGATTGAGTTTCAGTACAGCTTTTCATCCTCAAACCGATGGCCAATCAGAACGTGTAATTCAGATACTAGAAGATATGCTTCGACTTTGTGTTTTGGATTTCAAAGGGGATTGGGAAGAGCACTTGCCATTAGCTGAATTTGCTTATAATAATAGTTATCAGTCCAGTATTGGGATGGCACCTTTTGAGGCTTTGTATGGGCGTAAGTGTCGTTCTCCACTTTGTTGGACCGAGGTTGGTGAGAGAAGATTAATAGGGCCTGAAATTGTTCAGCAGACCACAGAAAAGATAAAGACAATACAACAACGGCTTCAAACAGCCCAAAGTAGGTATAAAAGCTATGCGGACTTGAAAAGAAGACCGATGGAATTTGAAGTTGGGGATTTTGTTTTCTTGAAAGTATCACCTTCAAAGGGTATCACGAGATTTGGGAAACGTGGGAAGTTGAATCCAAGGTATGTTGGGCCATTTGGGATCATTGGCAGAGTTGGACCAGTAGCTTATCGGTTGGAGTTACCATCAGAATTGGCTAATGTACACAATGTATTCCATATATCAATGTTAAGAAGATGTGTGTCGGATCCGAAGAAAGTGATTATTCCAGAGCCGTTGGAAGTCAGGGAAGACTTGACTTATATCGAGCATCCAGTCAAGATTCTTGATAGGAAAGAGCAAGTTCTGAGGACAAAGACAATTCCTTTGGTTATGGTGCTATGGCGGAATCACTCCGTTGAGGAAGCCACGTGGGAAAGAGAAGATGAAATGAAAGAGAAGTATCCATTCTTGTTCGAAACATGAGGTACTACGAGTTTGGGGACAAACTCCTTTTAAGGAGGGGAGAGATGTGACACCCGCTCCCGCGGTTTATATTTAATATTGCTTTAGCATGCATAATCATAAGTTAATATTAATTAATGTGTTATGTGACAATTATTGGAGTGGGATTGACCCACTAAGTTGATTATGGGTGTCCAGTTGGGAACCCAGTTGTTGCTAGTATGGCAATCCCAAGTTGGGATATGTGTTGATGGGTCCCAGTTGAGATGGGACATTATATGTGGAACACCCTATGTGCCTAAATGTTTATTAATGCTTAAATGATTTATTATTTTATTGTTAATAATATCATGTTATTAGGTAGTGACCACTTATGGGGTCAATTAGGGGTACCTTTGTGAGCACGAATTGAACACGTTTCATAATTAGTAGGCTAATTAGCAACTTCATATAATTATATGGGACCACTTATGGGACCCATGCGAGACATAGACAAATACCCATTTAGGTTTGGAATAGTTTTAATACAATTTCATAATTAGTAGGGGCGTAATCGCAAAACTAGCAAACTAGTGTGGGTTACATAATAAAATAAGTAAACTTATATAACAAATCCACCTAAGAGGATGACTATTCATCCTAGTTAGTTTCAATATTGATTAGTATAGGTTTATTACAGAGACGAGAGAATTGTAACGTTGACGGTCGACGTTTTCGACGACGGTTGACGCGCCGAACGACGGTGGTTTTCAATTCTGATCACATATTCGGACTCCTGGGGGTGAGTCTAACCTATTGGTACTAATTTTATTGAGTTCTGTGATAGTTTTTCCACGACCCATTTTAGGGTTTAAGCTCATAACTTGTAATTTTTTATATAGGATTTGTACCTGGTTCTTAATAGGGCTTTAATATCACAATTAGGAGCGAAACCCAAGAGGTGAGTGATGTTAATTTTGATATTTGGATGATTTGCATGTTAGGTTCAATTGTGATGCCAAAGCATGCCTAATTAGCGTAATTTAATTTATTTAGATTATTATTGGGCAAAATTCATGTGGTTAAATTAGGCCCAATTTATTTGTGAAAGCATGGTGTAATGATTAAATGAGCATGTTGAGTTGCCTATTTGGGTCAATGGAAATTGCTAGTTCTATTCCACCATGAGGTAATCTTTGTGGTGACGACCACGGCCGCCAGAGGCCTATGGGACCGCACGTGTGAGGGCGTGGGTCATGACTAGTCACGTGGGCTTGGGGAGTGGAGCCGCGGGCTAGCCGGTAGTGGTGGGAGTGAACTAGTAGTTGCCAGAGACTATAGTTATTTGTAATATGTTGAATTGAGCGTGTTTATTATCCATGTTCATGATTGGCATTACTCACAAGCATATAGCTTATATATTGTAGTGGTTATTGAATAACCATCGTAGGTGATCGCGGCGAGGAATCGGGGAAGTAAGCTGGGATGTGGCTTGGCTGGCTTATGGGTTTTGGGGGTTGTTGTAACCTTGTGAATAGTTACTTGTTTTTTTTAGTTTAAAGCTTGTAATGTAGTTGTAATTAATGGGTTTTAATCTGGGCTGTAGTACGAGTCATACTTTGGTTGGTGTAAGGGCTTATGTAATATTTCTAGTTAAATTTTATACTTTAGTTGGATTGTAACTTAACTCTTGTAATATAAGGTTGGACTGTGTTAGTTGGGATTGGTTGTAAATGGCTATATTTTGTACTTTTCCTAAAGTATTTAAAAACTCTTGCTTGTACTTGGAAGCTCATGTTTGTGATTTTGATTTTATTCTAAATGGTTTAAAGCATAAATTTTGATTTCAACTTGTGATTTGGTGACATTATTGGGAATTTATTACTTGTTAAAACAGGGTTATTTTGGCTGATTGCAAAGACAGGATTTTGTTTTTTTTTATTTTATTTTATTTTATTTTATTTATTATAGTTGAGCTTCTTTGGTTTAAGTTTATTTTAAATTTATTTTTGGAACTTTAATCACTTGTGTAAGGCCTTGGTGGCGTGCCACGTATCCTAGGATCATCTGGGTGGTTCTGGGGCGTGACACTAATCAATCCCTTAAATTAGTTTGGCTGGACCTTTCAGTTTGTTAGTCCACTTGATAATTTTTTCACCCTCTAATTTTTATTTGTTAGTTGTTTTAAGTTGTTTGTCAGTCTCTCATTGCATGATTTGGAATGACATTTAATGCAAAAATGACAGCTAAATATTTTCTCTTCACTTCACAGCTGCTGCAAAGATGACATTATAGGCATTCCTAACCAGGTATGTTGCAAATGTTCGTGAATGCAATTCAAATTTTTCTTTTTTTTTTTCATCTGAGCTTGAATAGCCATTTATTTCTATTTTTTTCTCTTTCATTCGTGAACCAAATGAAATACTAATGGATTTGTTTGGGATTTTATGCTTGCAGGTACGTCAAGTCCATAGCCAATTGGGACTTGACAAAAAAAAAAAAGAAAAATTGTGAGACCTAGAACCAAATAGGTTAATTTAAATTAATTAGTCAAGCGAATGCGATGCGGAAATTATATATATTTTATTTATTTATGTTTTTTTTAGGGGCATTTATATTTGAACAATGGGGGTTTATATTGTTAATTATTGATATCTTGGGGTCCTAAAGCGATATGGGGAAGTTTGGGAACTTAAATGCATGTTTTAAGAAATATTGGGGTGTAAAACATAATTTTTAAAACTTAAAAAAAAAAAAAAACAAATTGTAGGAGACTTACGTTAGTCTCTTCTCTTCTTCATTTTGAGAGAGATACAGTGAAGAGGAAAAGAAGAGAAAGAGAGTGAGGGGGAGAAGAAGAAGAAAAAGAAGAAGAAAAAAAAGAAGAAGAAGGCTTAGGAATTGGAAGGAAAAGAGAAGTCTTCATCTTCTACACCCTAGGTAAGTAAAATTGGTTAAAAGCTTGAATTGGGGTTTTGTGTTCATAGGTTAAAATCTGAAATTAAAGTTGTAATTGATGTTGTAGAACTTGTTTATATGATTCTTGATATGTATATATGTTGTGGTATGAAGATTTTTGTGTAAAATTTGAGTTTTGGGCAATTTTGGAACATGTATTTTTAGGGTTTGATATAAATCCGAAAATTGAATATTTTAGATTCAAATTTGAAGTTTGATTTGGTTAATTTTGGAAGTGAATATGTGTTCCATATGTCTTAGGTGATATGTATATCATGTATGGCAATTTTTGCTTGAATATAGTTGATTTTGGAATTGTTGGGTATTGAAATTTAGGGGTTTTTAATAAATCCGAAAATAGAAAGTTTGGGTGTATGAATTTGTGGGGTTTTGGAGTTGTTTAAGTGTTTATATCTGCTTTATATACCATTGAGATTCTTGGTTTCAAGTTTGGTAAAGATTGGTTGTGAATTGGGAGTTTCACCATTGTTGTGTTCTTGAAGCTTTCAAGAGCTTGAAGAAGATCTTTTGGGTATTTTTGTAAATCTGAAATTGGTTTGAAGTTGGGTATTTTTTTGAGTTTGATAGATGGAATGATGAAGTTAGGATAGGTTTTTGAATGGTAGAAGTGACTTGTAGGTTAGAAATTCATGAAATTTATGATTTTGGGTTGTTTTATGCTTGCCCAAAATGCTGTCAAGAATTGCTGTCAAATAAAAACTGCTACTGTTATTTCAATTTTCTGCCCAAACAGTGAGGATTTGGAAAAAATGCCATTTGACGAAAGTTGTGCAGAATTGAATTTTACATGGACTTACGCGGACAGAATGTGAAAATTTTAAAGATACAGCTACTTATAGATGATTTAAAATTCAGCAACTACTCAAAAATGGTCTTTTAATCAAATTTATTGTATCTTTCCTTCTCTTCTTGAACTAGTGTTTGGCCGGATAGTCTTTCAATTAAATTTTCATATGTTTTCATCCTTGTTGGACTCACTAACATGTAAGTCCACTTCAGCTTGTATGTTAGTAAGTCATCCTCGTAGGAATCCCCGTGGGATTTCCAATGTCGCTTCCGCATTCGTGATTGGTATTACAAGAACAAAACATGGGCTGCTTTAAAAATAATTAGAATTAACTTATGAAATCAATTCTTAAGTTTCATTTTGATTGAAAATTATGCTTATTAGCCTATATATGCGATAGAACCTAATTGTTTAAGATTTCAGGTTCAGAGGCAAGTGGGAGCGCCCCGAAAGAACCGTCGGAGCGAGCGGACTAAACCACTGCACTAATTTTCATAAAGAATTGAGGTGGGTTTTTCTAGAAAACATAATAATGTAGTATGGACATTACTGGTTGAGTTTATATTTTTGTTGAATGAAAATCTTAAGTGAGTTGTATGAAATACATACATTGAGCATGGCACGAATATTATATGTCATGCACGTGCATAGCGAAAGCGATAAAAATCCAAGTAGCGAAACTTGGAAACGGCCAAAAGAGCCGAGTGAAATGGGCCCGGGTGTGTGAGTCATTTCATTTATGAGAATGCATTGCATTAGCGTATATGTTGGTTGAAATAACTTGAATGCGGATTGTGTGTTGACCTGAATGTTTTTATTGCATTATTTTGATTTTCTAGCCGTGAGCCAAGGGTTGCTCACACCCACACAGATTTTCTTGTGCAGGTAAAATGATCTCTTGGGCTGTAGGATTGCACTGCCGTGGGTCTAAGTTCACTGTGGATGGCCATATAGGAGTAGTACTTTGTTGGAAATGTAATATACAGTCTGGTTTACAACTTTTGTTAGACGTTGTAAAAAAAAAAACAAAAACTTAAACTTTTAAGTTCAGTAGTGTGGATTAGTTTATTTGGGCTGCGATAGTCGTTGTAAATTATTTGTAATATATTTGGATCTTCAAAATAACTGAGCATGTTTATAAAGCTGTTTAATACAGGTTAGGTTAGCCAAATTTGAGCCGTTATATAGCTGATTTGTTTTAAAACTATTACTCTCAAGATTAATTAATCGTCTTTGCTATTAGTTGAGCTGTTTAGTGGGCGTTCTGACCACGCCGGGTCGGGGCGCCACAAAAATTACTATGCATTTGGAGCTCACAAGCAAGAAGGTTTTTGAAAATGTGCAAATTTGACTTTTATTTATTTGCAGCTTTGTATCATGGAGAAGAAATTGATGGAGAAGTTGAAATTAGGTGGTCAACTATCAGGTAGACGGACTGAAACTTAATTACATAAAATTGAAATTAGTACATGGTTCAATTAGTACCTTTGTATTCTTCTATTATATGTATTCCATTTTATATTTGATTCGTATGTTTATCGTTTGGAGTTTGGATGTTGAGAAAAGTTAGGGACAAAAAGGAAAAAAATCTGATAAATTTATTTGCATTTTCAACCCTCAATTAGATTTTTCAAGATTTATTCACATTTTCAGCTTTTGTATATAAGTAGGGCTACGATTGAATCTTTGTTTCATTCGAATGGCCAAGATTGGTGAATATTGATTTCCCCCAAACACTCTTCAGTCTCACTTTCTCTCTCTCACCTGCCTTTCTCTTTCTCTTCTTAATCATAAGGCTAACCCCTTTCTTTGCTTAATTTGTAATTTCGGAATGTTGCCATCTCATGTGTGGACTCAGAGCTTCACAATTATTGCTGCAAGTTTAAGGTACTCATCTAAAGGTAGATTTCTATAGGTTGCAACAATTCAAGTGTAGCCAAGTTATGTGAGCAAGTCTGAAGAGCAAATATAGCAAGGGTTGGATGAAAAGTTCAATTTAATGATTTCACTACTCTGTTTCTCTCTTTTTTGTTATGAGGTTTGATGTACCATTATATGATTAACTAGAAAGTATACACTCTCAAGCAATTTGCTAACAACATTTTATTGTTCTTACAATACCCAAATTTAGAATCTTTTCTGATCAAATGTTGGGAATTGAAGGTGATACCACCACCAAATGCAGACATGGTTAGATTGGTTCGGTAGTGTTTTTTATTTTATTTTTTTTGATTGAATGCCACTGATTCAACTTATCAAACGTTCTTTCATTTCTTGAAAAGTTCATGGTGTATTGTCAATGTGTGAATACCAACATTGAACTTTACAGAGTGTTTGTGTTTGTCTTTTTCATTATTATATAGTTGATATGCTTATTTACTACAGTATTTTTTTCCCACAATTCAGTTTTCTCTGCTTAGGTGAGCTGGGTAATAGTTGATGTAAAATAATTGTTTAGATTATGTTCTGACACGATAATAAATTGTATGTTAACAGGTCTAATGTTAAAATAACAAAATAAACTCTGATGGTTATTTTATTTTATATAATAGGTTTGTTATAACTTTAGAGTTAAAACCAATTTTTATTGCTCATTTTAGATCCCTTTTTTTTTTTCCTCGGGTAGTGCCCTCGGGCACGGGCAATAACTAGTATCACATAAAAGGTAAACTATAAAAGTGGAAAAAGAAAGGACAAAAGAAAGGAGTACATATAATACATATTTCTTAAACAATGTACAAATTAATAATTGACCAGAGAAAGTATATTTATAGAGAAATCATTAGAGTTGGCAAACTCATAGATTAAATAAGGCCCGAGTTTCTTGTCCATGTGTAAGTTGTGGGTTTGGACTTTCGATACATCTAAAATCTTTGCAATAATTTATGGTGGGGTAATACTTGGGACACAACTTTCATACAATTTTCATACAACCTCCCTAAAAGATGTGTCTATCTCTTTCTTGTGTCACTGTGGAGTCCAGTGACATCACAGGAGAGAGATAGACACATCTTTCGGAGAGGTTATATGAAAGTTGTATGAAGGTTGTGTCCCAAATATTACTCTTTATGGTGGGATGAATGGGATTAGTTATTTTACTAACTATTTTATTTTATTAAAACAAGGGGATGTAGATGGTTTAGGAAATCTGCAGTTCCGCAAATTTTGCGATTGCTAGAAGCACGCAATCGCAAATTTCCCCAAACGAGATAGTGATTTTACAGTCCTACCCATGCTAACTCTTAAAATTTTATCCGTACGAAATATTTTTAAAAGTTTTTTCTTGAGACTTAATTGAAAAATATATAATGCATACATTTATATTGTTTTTTGGGCATATGATCAAAAACTCTAGTTCCCCTCGGTATTATCAAATGGTCAATGCTTGGAACACATAAAGGTTATAAATACATGCTCACAAAAGAGTGTGGTATTTTATGGATTGAATTGAGTGTGGTGGGTTTTGTTGTCACATGAATACCATATGAGATGCTACATCTATTTGTAAGCATCTCTTTGTGACCCTGGGTCACTAGCATTACCCATTTCAAATTGTGTACCTTTTGTTTTCTGAAAAGGAAATTGTGTCGATAACTTGATTTTGATAATAAATTGAAGATTAAGCGAATAATTTTCGCTCGTTACTCTTAAAACTAATCCACTTAGAGTGTGTTTGATAACCCAATTAAGTGGTGAAAATGAAAACTTTCAGCACTTATTTTGTTTCAGTGTGTTTGATAACATATCACTTAATTGAAAAAGCAGCAAAAAAATCACTGAAAACTTTAAGTGAAAAATCTCTACTGAAAATAATCACTGAATGCAGTCTATTTCAGTACTTGAAAAACCGTTTTCAGTACTGTAAATCCAATCGCTTAAAATTTTCAGTACTTAAAATTCAGCATTTAATTTTCAGTTTTATCAAACGCACCCTTAAAATATCCAACGGGTCTGAGAAGAGTATTTATACCGGGCCTTTTGTCCGGCCCAGTCCACATCTCAACAACAATTAAATTTCCCTCACTACCCCTCAAATTAAATCGCAAAGACAACGTTACCCCTGCTTTTCAAGACGCAACTGTGAATCACAATCACAGTCTGTGATTTTTTTTTTTTTTAGCTCCAAAAACGTTAATCTAACGCTTCTAATCCACAGTATATATACTCATCTAGATTGTTCTGGTTCTTCCCCCCTCTCCCTCTTCTTTCAAAATCTCTCTCTCTCTCTCTAGGTGCTTTCGCTCTCTGTATGTTCTTCAACCTAATTAGTTTTCTTTGTTCAGAAATTAGGGTTTACCAGTAAGTCACTGTGCTTTGTACGTTCACTATCTTCGTTTTGTCAAATTATATATATTGTTACTATAATAAATTTGATTATCATAGTTCTAGTTTTGATTAGTTACACGATAAAGAACCTTTTAATCCTAATTTCCTTTGCTATTTTCTAAATTTTTGTTCGCAGACAGCTTCAATGGCTACTTTTGGTAGCGGCTCTAATGTGAATCCAAATCCGAACAAGTCGGCTGAGGTAATTGTGTGTTCAGTCTTAAGCTTAACTAATCCGCTTTCTTGATATGTGCATTTGTACTTATTATATAACATGTATTTGTGTATACAAGATATGTATGTATATTTGTTGGTTCTTTTATACAGTATTTTGTTAGTTAATCAGTTTCACTATTGAAGATTCACATGATTTTTGATATCTCGTTTGAAATTTTACACAATGAACATTTGTTGCTGTCTTGCTTGACTATATGATCATATGTATCTTGGTGTAGTGATACTATTTAATTCGTATAACATAGGTAGTGTCACCTCCCACTGATTCTGTTTCAAGCCTTAGTTTCAGTCCCAAGGCAAATTTTCTGGTTGCGACGTCATGGGATAACCAGGTTTGTTACGTTCAACTGGATATTCTTTTACCTTCATCACTGCATTTTTTATTCATTTATTGGTACATGCTGCATTAAATGTTCTCAAGCTGCTTTATTAAATGCGTTCGGAAATGTGGTGAAAGAATGAGATCTAAATTTTCTGAAACTCATCGTCTTTAGGGTGTATGACACTTGAGAAAGGTAGAGATATCCACTAGTCTGGGACCCTGGGTGTAGGCATCCTACAAAGTGGTTTTTTTTTTTTTTTCCAGAGACCAAAGTAACATAAAAGAGGAGATTCAAAGTTTGCTCGTTTCAGTTTTGAGTCTTCATCACCAACCAAATGAAGGGTTTTATAGAAATATCATGGAACATTACAGCAACGCATTCACTCTAGTCTTCCAATCACTATTATTTTTCAAGTCATTTATTTATTTATTTATTTTTTTTCTCTCTAATATTTGTACCATGTATTTACTGTTTTCTTTTCGGTTAGTTTGTTGTTCAGTCACGTTTTAGGTTAAAATTCTCAGTTATATTTGGAAACTGCTTAGGTAAGATGTTGGGAGATAATGCGGAACGGGACTACTGTTGGCAGTGTGCCCAAGGCATCAATACCACATGAACAGCCGGTAATACATATCAAGGTTTTGATTTTTATGTTACTTGCAGACTAATTTTCTGATTGTTGAGAAGATTTTTACGTTTCGTGATTTTTGTTGAAGGTCCTGTGCTCAGCTTGGAAGGATGATGGAACAACTGTTTTCTCAGGAGGCTGTGACAAGCAAGTGAAGATGTGGCCATTATTGTCTGGTGGCCAACCAGTGACCGTTGCCATGCATGATGCACCTATCAAGGAGCTTGCATGGATACCAGAGATGAACCTCTTAGTCACAGGAAGCTGGGATAAGTCTCTGAGGTACACATTGATTCTGTTTTTTTTTTTTTTTTAAATTGTCGTGAAGGATCAGTGTTGACATTCGGAATATTGTTCTCATGATTTTGAGTGTCTATACATGTAAAATTTGTTGTGGTTTATTTGATTAGTTGAGGAATTTTTTGCATTATCTTACGCCTCATTTATTGTGCTGTTACCTCATCATTTTGATGTAGTTTTCGAGTGAACTGTGTGTTTGCTGTTTACATGGCATTGTTGGATGTAGTGTAAGAAGTGTTCCACATTATGGAAACTTATTTTCTGGACAGGTTCTGGTTTGGATCTTTTCCTATTATTTGGCTTCTTATCTACTGGGCTGCATGATCGTTACACTCTTCCTTATTAACTAAAAGATATTTCTGGCCTTTTGGTTTGACTAAAGCGGGAAGACGTTCCGAGGTGCGCAAAAACTGTGGGCCCACACTATTCTCTCCTTACCTTTTTCTTTGTCCTTTTTAATACGTACAGATCCCCTCATAGGCCAAATTTGTAAAACAACCTTTTGCTCATTCTCTGTTATTAATTTATCCACAATAAACTCACAATAAATGCCATGGAATTCCGAAGGAACTTTTGACATGCTAGGTAGTATATCAACGGTGACTTGTAAATAATATGAATAATTTTGGTGTTTTGTTTTCCTTCTCTTAGCTCCTGTGAAGTGTTGGTTCTTCACAATTTTCTGTTACCTTCTATCTCTCAGTTAGATAAATACATCCTCCATTTGTAATATTATGTGGCTGTTAACTTCCTTATCTGCAATCCCAGCTGTTTTCACGGTTTGGTTACTAGATTGTTCTATTTGTTGGAGACTTGGAGTGTTTGCAATCATGTGCTACCCATTTTTTCCCAGGTACTGGGATTTGAGACAGCAAAATCCAGCGCATATCCAACAGCTTCCTGAGCGATGCTATGCACTTTCAGTGAGACATCCTCTGATGGTTGTTGGCACTGCAGACAGGAATCTAGTAGTTTTCAACTTGCAGAATCCTCAGGTATTATTATTCTCTCCTATGAAGTGATTGATATCATTCAACAATGTTTCAATCTAGGCGAAGGCACTTTGAATCATCAGACATTGAAGTATACTAGATACAAGTTTATTTTATGGGTGGTGTCGGAAGATGTGTATTTCCATGATGACGGAAACTGGATCGATTAGTATCCACCTTCAATTTGTAAGGTATTAGGTATCCTGAAGTCATAATAATCTCCTCAAATTTAAAACAAAAGGCGTTGTTGATGACACCGGCAACTTGTTACTGTTCAGTTTCTACACGGTTTCAATAGTTCTACTGATTAAAGATGATCATAGATTTTTGTTTGTTGGATTGGCTGCCAAGTGAAGGTAATCAGAACAAGTTTTGTTATTCGGTGTATGAGCTCTACAAATTATGTATAAATGGGAGGACACCAAGAAGGAGAAAATATTTAGATGACAAAAGGATTGCTGTTTTGAGTTACCCTCATATTTGCATTACGTGAACAAGATCATCATTTTCTGAATATGACAGACTGAGTTCAAGAGAATCATTTCACCCTTGAAGTATCAGACACGGTGTGTTGCTGCCTTTCCTGATCAGCAAGGTTTCTTGGTAAGTTTTCATTTTTCACTTCTACTATATCCCTGCTAAGTTCTTTCCAATTTCTTGCCGTTTCCTTGTATCGTTCTATATAGTGGATTATGGATTCCACAAAATTGTTGAATAAATTCTGCATTTGAGTACAAACATGTATGTAGCATATCGTGCGCCTTGTGAACATATTAGGGGTACATTCTAGAGGGGTGCTGAACGGGAACTGCAGGTTAGGGAACTGAGAGATTGTGCTTTAAACAGTAACTTCAACTGGAGGCAGGGCAAGGTGCTATAGAAATATAAAAAATTCTTTGCATTTAGCTTCTCGATTCTGAAAGCATGTCGTGACGTTTACATATGTTGTGTTTATCGCTTTCCATTCTGAAAAGATCCACCTCACTGTCATATCTTTCTTTGAGGAAGTGCCTTGTATTTTTACGGTCCATCTCCTTGAATTAGGGAACAAATGATTCCTGAATGGTGCTGAAAAATTTGGTGCAAATCATAAATGATCCGTAGTTTCATTGTTGGAAGGTTGATAAGATACAAACAAAACAAAATTTAAGGTACCGGTATGCACTTATTACTTCAGTATTGTGAGAAATAATGATGTAAAATTGCAGTGACAACTAGATAAATAAAAAATAGCGACATTGTAAGGTGTTTTGGGTGATTTTGCATTTAAAAATTTGTGAAAGCATACTGAACATCGTAATGAGGATTAATCATTCCAAACATCTATTAGAATATATTATTTATTTATTCACATATTTTTTTTTTCTAATCCCCATCTCTTGATACCAATTTATTCTACTGTAGGTTTTATCACCTTTTATCTTGTATTTCTGGACTCATTAATTTTAGGGTTAATTACACTTTACCCTCCCTGTGGTTTGGCTCAATGTCACATTACCCCCCTGTGGTTTAAAGGTGACCACTTAACCCCCCTGTGCTTTTTGGGTAAAATGTCACCGTTACAGAATCTGACGGAGAGTGTTAAGTTGACACTTTACCCCGAAAGCACAGGGGGTTAAAGTGTCATCGGGCCAAACCATAGGGGGATAAATGCCATCAGACCAAACTACAGGGGGGGGGGGGGGGGTAAAGTGGTCATTAATTTTAGGGTTAAAGTGTCATCGGGCCAAACCATAGGGGGTAAAATGCCATCAGACCAAACTAAAGGGGGGGTAAAGTGGTCACTAATTTTAGGGACTTAACACTCTTCGTTAGATTATGTAACGGTGACACTTTACCCGAAAGCACATGGGGGGTTAAGTGGTCACTTTTAAACCATAAGGAGGTAAAGTGACATTGAGCCATACCATAGGGGGGTAAAGTGTAATTTTCTTTAATTTTAATAATTATTGTATTTTTTTTGTTTTTTAATGTTTGAAGAATTTTTATAGAATACTTCTCACATGTTTTAATTTGTGAATCCGTGTTTTTCTTTGTTGGTAATCACTATTCTTTAGGTCTTAGTGAGCAAGTTGTTGAACTTTTGGCTATGTTTTTCGCTAGGTTGGCTCAATTGAGGGAAGGGTTGGCGTCCATCATCTCGATGATTCGCAACAAAGTAAAAACTTTACCTTCAAATGCCATAGAGAGGGCAATGAGATATACTCGGTCAACGCACTGAATTTCCACCCTGTAAGATTCTACTTCTATGGTTCCATTGCATATTTTATGATTAAATTGGACATTAATGCCAATTAGCGTATGATGTTTATGACATCTTGATTCAGTTTTCGTTTGGAGGTTGTCTGTACTCTCTATCTTTATCTATATATTCCACCTACAAAGTGTGGATGAATGGAAAATTGTACATTGCTCATAGATTCTCTGACGAGAAGTTGTAGATGTGACCATGTGAGAATAATACTGAGTCAGAGAACTTTTGCATTCTTGATATTATGACTCCAAAATCACGTGGTTGGTTATGGGAGAATATGCCCCTTCTAGGTGACAAAAGTAAACATATAAGCTATAATGTAGAAGACGGTAAATTACATTGATATGTGGTTTTCAGAAATTTCAATTGTTTTACTGTCTCCTTCATGTAATTGGAATCTATAGTTAGCCAATGAAGTATGAGCTCGCTGACAACGAAGTTTTTCATTCGACTATAATGCCATTATCGTTAACTTGTTTATGAAATGCTAAAGTCTCGATATCACTCCGGCCCAGTTAAAATCGCATATTATCCTCAGACTATATCATAATCCTTTGTACATGTTTTTTCTTTTGTCATTTTGTATGACATGTTCTTTCATAGTCACTTCAGAATCCATTTTAGTTGAGTATTGGTGTGCACGGCCATAAGATTACTATGACTACTGTTATTTTAGCTGACTGATGAGAAACAAATGTTGTAGGTTGAGGGATGAAGAGTAGACGCCCTAGGTTGAGGTCATTTGGACTTCATTTACCGAGGAATAGATTATATTGTTCTCCATTTTCTATATACAAGCCAAGGTTTGGAAGATTTAAGCACCAACTTGCAAGACCCTTTACATTTCTCATGGATGACAACATCAAAATTCTGTTCTAGAGGACCATTTGGAAATTGCAAGTCCCATAAACTGGTTGGAGTTTGTAAACCTGTTTTCAGTCTCTAGGATTGGAGGAGGAGAGATTTCTAGAAGCATAGGGGTGTTGAGGATTTAAGAATCACCTTACAAAGGCCTTTACTAATCTCACCGCTGACACAACATCAAAGTTCTTACAACAAGACTGTTGAGTAAGGGAAGATAAAGTAATTGAATCTGTGGAGGAGCGGTTTTATCCACTTAAGCCACAGCAGAGAGATTCCCAAGGAGAAGTCTCAGGTGAAAGATGAGACAATGTAGAGAGAGATGAACAAGAGAGTGACGTCCCAAATTAAGGCTGTTCCATAGGACAAAGAGCTAGAAGCCAAAATAGGAAACACTTAGCTTAAGTACGGAAAGTCAAAAGAATGTCCAATCATATGTTGTAATACTCATCAATGAGATGGGGGAACGCCCTATATGTAGTAGTCGGTGCACCTTCAGTCCGAGTCTCCGCGAGCGCACGTGACTAAAGCATATGGCTGCCACAATGAGCGGCGATCACAGAAAGAGACATTCTTTATTTATAATGGCCAAGGAGGAATTTTGTGAGACAGTCGTGTTGGCAAACTCTCAATCTTTACCACCAAGCCACTAACACTGGCAATCCTCATTGCGGTGGACCATAAGGGTACCACCTTGATTCTTCACCAGCCAAACATGCAGTCCTAGAGTTCTGCTGCATCTAGGTTCAGCACTAGAGATGAGGTGAACCAAAATATAGACAGCTAATCATATGTAAGACAAGGGAGTATACCCAAAACTACTGGGAGAGGTTCATCGTAGCTCAACCCTAGATAGGTAAACCTTAAAACCTCTAATCGAGGCAGATCCAATCTGGTTCATTGTTAGGAGGCCCGAATATGTCAAGCTGCAAGAGTGCCACGTTGTCCAACTTCTTCTCGCCAAACCAAGTACCCACAGAGTCCACCTGCAAGCCTCCCATACCGGCTTATTTGTTAAACCAGTTGTTAGTCCATTAGTTTTTGTTTTTTCAATCTGTTCCATTAAATTATTGACATGCTGATAGAAAGTATGTAGTTACAACTATATTTCACATAGTGCATTGTGGAATCGGGTTAAGATTGGAAAGCTTTAAGCTAGAATTTTGTAATCTCCATATATTCTAGGTTGAGGTCCATTGCGTTTAATATGAAGAGAAGTAAATCAGTATAGGATTTTTACACTGCACCACTCGGTGAAAAAATTTTGGACTAAAGAAAAGAAAAATGAAAAGAAAACAGCTAGGAGAAGGGATAGCAAGATTGACGAGAGCAAAAGAATAGAGAATACGAGGTAGAAGCCCAGGCAATCACAGCAGAGACAAGATGTCTCACACATGCATTCAAACGAAGTCAATACAGCCCTTGCATAGTTTATTTCGATGACTTGGAGTTCTAAGCCAACTAGATCCACCAAAAGAGAAATATCATATTCAAGTTCTAAATTAGAATGTCGCAAATGACAATATTGGCCCTTAAATCTAGTTTTCTCCTTCTAGTAATTTCTGAATCTTGTCGGTTTTTTGTTGGTGTGGAGATCATGATTCATTAAATTTCAACCTGTACACAAGAAAAGGGGTGGGGCAGAATCACTCTTGGCAGATTTTTTGCCCAGGTTAATGTTGAGGCACACATTTGATTAGCTCATGGATTTGTCATATATAATGGAAACCTTATCACTTCGGCAATTGGTGTACATGTTCTGTTGTGGTGTTAATATCATTCTATGATGAATTAGATGACTTAAAAAGTTCAACTCTGATTATGTGGTGTCTTTCTGGGGGATTTCTCTGGCTCTCTGACTGATGGATAGCATAGCACCAGTATCGTGGTGTAATTTGTCACTGCTCTAATTGAAGTACTTATTACTGTCACAAGGAAACAACATCAAATCAGGGTTTACCTGTTGCCAAACTATAACCTTGCGTTCTGAGAATGCTGACACGGCTGCCTTGTATACTTCTCTGTATATTAAAGAGAGAACGGATTTTATTTAATTTTTTTTTTTTCCAAATCTTAGTACACGGTGGGCTTAATTAGTTACCTGTATAGGCGTAGTCAATGACGCAACAGAGGTTGGGAAGGGGGGAGGGAGCAATATAAGATGTTATTTTATTGCTCAGGTGTAGGTGATATTTCCTTCGTGATCAAGGTTTACCAAGAATATGCTGATGACTAGCTTTTATTCAGGAAAAATGCCCGATCAGATGTCAGGCATTCCAGATTTGTTATAACAAATGATACTCCTTTTTTCTATTATTATGTGAAAGTTCATCGTAATTTTCTTCAGGAATGGGTTCATGCAGAATTTTACCAAATCTCCCTCGGACAGAAGTGAGAACTTTCAGTATGTCTTGGGGTTCCAAGTTTGTTGGATCAAGATTGGTCCCAACCTTGAAATCTAAATCTCTACCTTGTGTATATCTATTTGCTTTGGAATTTATTGTCTCCAAGGAAGTTGGGAGGTTCTCTAGGCTCTTAACCAAGATCTATGTCAGATCCCAGGTCTGGTTTCTTAGACACTTGTCGGGAGATTTAGGGATGAGAATAGTTGGTTGTTAATTATACATACATTTCGGTTGTCACTGCCAACTTTTAAAATGCGAAATCTAGTAAATAATTAGATTTACAGGTGCTTTCTTCAATTTGTATTTTGTTCTTGTGCTGCTGAAGTTTTTGTAACTATCCATTGTCTCAGGTACATCACACATTTGCAACTGCGGGATCTGATGGTGCATTTAACTTTTGGGACAAAGATAGCAAACAGAGACTAAAGGTTTTGCCCAGATGCTGCAT
This sequence comes from Hydrangea macrophylla, assembly GCA_033977485.1. NCBI lineage: Eukaryota > Viridiplantae > Streptophyta > Magnoliopsida > Cornales > Hydrangeaceae > Hydrangea > Hydrangea macrophylla. Next base: position 86,258,354 of record CM066992.1, read on the forward strand.
ATAATACCCAATTGCATTTATTTCTCAGTTTTTTGTTCATTATTTATTTTTGTTTAACCTAAAAGATAAGCACCAAGAAAAGCTTTAGTTTTTATATCATTTAAAAACTCTTCAAAAGAATTGAAAGGTTCAGAAAATGTCACTTTTTGTACTTGTGATGAATTGTACGTGCATATATAGATGGATTTTCTGTGTGTGATTGATTCTTTGCTTGACTGATACACAGGCCATGTCAAGGTGCAGTCAACCTATACCTTGTAGTGCTTTCAACAATGATGGCTCGATATATGCGTACTCGGTATGTTTAACAAGTTTAATAAATATTCTCAATTGTTATCTCGCGTAAAAATCTCCTTTGGGGAGACAGGCATAGTGAGAAGTAAATGCCTTGGTATTTAAGGTGAAAGTGACACTCCTTATGATCCTTAGTGCTATCTATCAATAAGGCCTAGAAAAAGCCATCTCCCTTGTACTTGTGATCTAATTTGGTTTCAGAAAGCATACTCCTAGTCCTATCATCCTATGGTTGGCAAAGATAAAGGTCATATAGTTGTTTGTGTAGAATGTTTTATTGTGTCCGTCTTTCTTCTATCTTGGACTAATTTGGCACTAAGATTGTACTAGAACTTGTTTGTTGATAGGTGTGTTATGATTGGAGTAAAGGTGCAGAAAATCATAATCCTTCGACGGCAAAGACCAATATATTCTTGCACTTGCCACAGGTGCATTTATTTGCATGCATTTGGTGATGTAGTTTATTCTTCCAAATTTTCTGGTTTTGTTTCCTTGGAAATTTGAGAAAAAAGTTTCTATTCAGTATCAAGAATACCATATGTTACTCATGATGCAGGAGAGTGAGGTTAAAGGCAAGCCGCGAATTGGAACCAGCGGCAGAAGGTGAAGCCATTCTGAAGTCTAAAAGGTTTCATTTTGTACATGGAAAACATTTTGTTTCTTTTTTGTTGTAATTGTGATGTATGAGATCCCTTTTCAGCGATAGTGTTTTTTTTTTCTTTCACGCAAGTCTGGTATGTTGAAACTTCAGCTTGGGTTTTCGCCGATTGTAGTTTGTGCTGTGTTTTCTGGGGTATTAATTTGTCAAGTGGGTTGATATTTTGTTCTGGATTAGGGTCGAGAGACCCGCAAGCATTTTTTTTCTGAGATAATACTCCTGGCAGATCTGTTGAGACTTAACTGGCAATTTGGTAATGAATGGTAAGTAATTTAAGGGTTCCAATTTCCAAATTTGTATCCTAAATTTGGTTATCGAGGGTAATAGGTTTAATTCAGGTTGGTTAGAATGCGTTCTTTTCTCCAAAGCCGTGCCAAAGAATCCTACTCTGTAGGGTAAACCTCTGGATTTTTGTAAAGTCGGAACTTCTAGAGTTATGCAAAGTCGGCTCTCCACATGAATTGGGTAAGAGTAAGACTAATACCGGAGTAATGAGTAACAATATTTGAGCAATATTTTGATTTTCAAATTTGTATCCCAAATTTGGTTGGTAGTGGGATCACATTTATAATTAATGACTAGATTTTTATTTATTTATTTATTTTTTTAAGCTTCTAAATTAGAATGCTAATGTTTTTTAAATTTGAATCCTAAATTTGGTTTTCAAATGTTTGAACTATGGAACCACATCCAGTGTGGCAGTTACAACTAACAACACATTTGGGATTCAATTTGGGAAGCATACTATTATTACTCTTTTGAGTGATCTGATTGCCATGAAATTTGGGCTGGAATTAAATTGTGTGTACATGAACCCCTCTTCTAATTCACTTAAGTTGGAATATGATATTTATTTATTTATTTTAACCGACTAAATTTCATTGTGGGTAATACAATATTTTTATTTTGCTGGCATAAATAATATCTTTGTTTCACTGTTTAAAAAAAAGGGAGGTTACTTTTACTACCTTAAAAATAAAAATAATTTTTTTTATATTTTATAATAAACTTAATTTATTAGTTTCAAGAAGGTACATGAATGAACACAGTATATGCATGTTGGTATTGTATGTGTCATGTTTAAGAAAGATGGATGACATTCGCAATTGGAAAGTATATACTTTAGAGAACTTTTTGTGTCAATTGAACAATAATTGCAGGTGAGAGTTTAACCCTTCAGCACAAAAAAAAAAAAAAGAAAAAAAAAAGCCGAGTTTAAAATTTTTTTAAGAACAAAAAAAGTTTTACTGTAAATTGTAAAAGTGATACAATTGTCAGCCCAACTAAACATTAATTTAGTTTCCTAATGCATGCCTCATCATTAGAAAGGAAGTCATTAAAAACTTCCCTTTTATGTTAGCGAGTTTTTCCTAAATTAGTTTCCTAATTTTATATGTACAATGTTTAATCACTATCACACTGAATTGGTATATTTCGATAATCGTTATCATGAATATTTTCACGATCACTCTGATTTGGTATATTACTATAATCGTTATCATGAATATTTTCACTATCACACTGATTTGGTATATTACGATAATCGTTACCATAAATATTTTCTTCTATAACTTCTTAGTCTCTCATTGCCTAAGTTAGACAGATATGATTGATGGGGATGGAATAAATGCTAGTCAAAGGACTTTATGTACTCTCACTATGGCATTGCCCATTTTGCAATCATCTCAATCTTTTCATTACATTGACTCACATAATACTCAATATAAGTTGAAAGTGTGACGGTTTCATGAGATGATTCATCCATCCCATGTACGTGAAATATACAACTTGTAGTGAAAGTCTTTTTTTTTTGGGGTAAGGGTATCCCAGGCTAGCTTGCGCGCACCACAGACTAAATCCCTCCTCCCAGAACAAAGCTTTCGAAACAAGATAAATCCTATGGTCCGTGGCCACTCCCTCCACGACTCGAACACCAAAACTCTGGGTAAAACACCCAGAGGCTTGCCACTCGGCTACTTCGGTCGTGGTTAATTGCAGTGAAAGTCATGTAAGTGTGTGTGACGGTCACATTAGATAATATCTCATTCTGAATATACAAAAACCAAGGAGAGTAAAAAGTGGACAAAAAGGAGTAGAATTTCTCCCTTTGAAAAACAAAAAGATGGGTCTCGGAAGTAGTACTCCCATGAAGGTGCTGGGAATTTTTGTTTTTCATCTTCTCTTCAACATTTACAATGCTTATGGCAAGACCCATTATCATACTTTTGTGGTAACTCTCTCCATCTCTCTCCACACACACACACACACACACACGTACACACCACATATGTGTATAATATAGTGAACCAACTCATGAATACATATTTCCAGGTTAAGTCATCTGAATACACTCGACTTTGTAGCACCAACAACATTTTAACAGTGAATGGAAAGTTTCCAGGGCCAACATTGAAAGTTCACAGAGGGGATAAAGTGATAATCAAAGTTTATAACAAGGCAAAATATAATATCACACTTCACTGGTATGTGGCTTTTATTAGATCAAATATACATTCAATTCGAGTTCAATTACCTACTATATAAGCGCGTGCAAGGGCAGAGCCATAATTTGTTCTCACGGTGTTGGATCGAAATAATCACACGCAAACAATATATGAAAAAACAGAAAGATTAAAGAGACACAGACAATTATCACGTGGTTCGGCAATGTGCCTACGTCAACACCGGAGAGCCTGAAATTTCCACAGGGCCCCCCTCTTGACTCTTGGGCCTAATGTAACGGACCCATTACAATATGAGCCACACCCAACACACGGGCACACGCACTTGCAGCTCCCTGACCCGATTTTTTTCCAATAGAAAAAGTTTAATTTTGGTGTCTATGATTTGGTTGTTCCGTGGATTTCACATATAATGGGTTGATGGTTAAAATGTAATTATTCAAAGACAAACTAATCTGTCTATTACTTTTTCTGAAGAAATCAAGTTCATATGCTTACTTTTTTTTCTTTCAAAAGTTTTGCTAATAAAATTGGAATCCTTACTATGTTGAATAAGATATTAAAATAAGGCCTTAAAAACTTGAGACTTATTGAGTAATTAAGGTGTTTATTTGCATAGAAATTAGGAAAATTTGAGGACCAAAGTGAAATTTGTGAGTCAAATAGGATACATGGGACAAAAATATTAATTTTGAAAAACAGGAGGGGACACAAGCCCTCGCCCCTGCACACACATAGGACATAGTTTTTCCTTTGTACCAAAAAAAAAAAAACATGACATATACAGTACATAATAACTCCAAATGCATAATCTAGATCCAGTATATTAATGGGTTGGAAAATATTTGTAGGCATGGAGTAAGACAACCTAGGAATCCATGGTCAGATGGACCTGAATATATAACCCAGTGCCCAATTCAGCCATCAAACAACTATACATACAGAATTGAGTTCACTACAGAAGAAGGAACAATATGGTGGCATGCCCACAGTGGGTGGGCCCGGGCAACAGTTCATGGCATGATCATTGTTTGTCCCAAGATTGGAGCTGTCTATCCTTTTCCCCAACCTTATGCAGAAATCCCAATCATACTAGGTACTTCAATTTATGTTTCTTTTTGTTTGGACTAGCTAGGTTTGTTCACTGCTATGTGTGCTTCCGTTAATTAACATGAAATGTGCGTAAATATTCCAAATATTTTTCTCAAAAGTTAGGTGCTCCCCATAGAGTATTTCCACCTTTTAAAAAAAAAAAAAATTGTAATAGGATTCTATTTTCGGAGTATTTAACTTTGCCGAATAGACCAAGTGAGACGGGTTTTACAACTCTTTTAGAGAGTCTACTTAGTTCTCATGGTGATGAGACATTATATTAATATTGTAAAAGACTTGTGGGACCGACGATAGTTTACCGGAGTAAATGATAAAATTAGCGCGTGGATTCTCTTCGTGCGTGTATACATATATTGTAGATTAATCAAGGATGTTAAATTGTTAATCATGTAATAGTAAAAAAGATAGTGTGATCCTTTCAAAACGGAAGTACAAATGTGATAGGAAATAATTAAAGGGGTACACATGGGAAAGAATTTACTGTATATACTATCCCATAAAATATGGTTAATGGTTTAATGGTGGTCTTACATATGTAGGAGAGTGGTGGAAAAAGACTGTAATGGAAATACCAGGAAATGCAAACTTGACAGGAGGTGAACCAATTCTCTCAGATGCATATACCATTAACGGACAGCCAGGCGATCTCTATCCATGCTCCAAACAAGGTACATCGTTAATGGCTAAAGCTAATTCGTTCCAAAATTTAAATCCAAATTTAGTTCTCAAAGTTATCCTAAAATTTAGGTGGTCTCTGACTCCCTATATTTGAATGTGGACGGTGGACCCATTGTTATTTGTTGGGATCAATTTGGTGTACAAATTTATGAACTCTGTCATTAGTTATAGGGGTGTTTGTTGTAGCTTGTAAGTTTGACTTTTTCAGTTTATAGCTTATTATAAGTTTAAGCTGCACCAAACAGGGTTTAGCTTCCAACTTATTTTAAGCAGAGAGCAACTTAAAAGTGGGAAATAAGCCAACTTATCAAAAGCAGGGTTTTAGATGCTTTTAAGATTATAACTTCTCAACTTATTTTAAGCTACAATATGTGGTACCACTTCTATTACTTTTGAAATATTTCAAATTTAGTAAACACACTCACGTGTGTAATGTGAGTATGGGCTTTTGGTAAATCCCCTTCTAAGCTTCTTCCTTTGCCTTTCAACAGGGACATTCAAAATGAGAGTGGACTATGGAAAAACATATCTTCTCCGGATAGTCAGTGCAGTCATGGATGAAAATCTCTTCTTTGCCATTGCCAAACACAGACTAACACTAGTTGGAAAAGATGGGTCCTACACAAAACCACTAAATACAGACTACATAATGATCACTCCAGGCCAAACCATGGACATTTTAGTAAAAGCAAACCAACCTCCACGTCACTATTACATGGCTGCAAGGTCATACTCCAGCGCATTTGGGGCTGGCTATGACAACACAACAACAACGGCTATAATCCTCTACAACCGGTCCTACCACACTCCATCATCATCACCAATTATTCCAACTCTGCCCCCAACTAATGCAACACAAGCCTCCACAGAATTTACAAAAAAATTTAGAAGCCTAGCAAGCAAAGACCACCCAACCAAAGTCCCATTAAAAATAGACACTAATTTATTTTTCACCATTTCTGTAAATTTAATTAATTGTAGTGTTGCAAAACCGTGTAACGGTCCTTTTGGGAAAAGATTTTCGTCCAGCGTGAACAACATAAGCTTTGTGCCGCCACCAATTGATGTCCTCCAAGCTTATTACTATGGAATTGATGGTATTTTTGAGAAGGATTTTCCTAGAAAACCGCCGAGAAAATTTAATTATACGGGCAAGAATCTGCCGGAAAATTTGCTTACCCCAGATTTTGGGACTAAGGGTATGGTTTTGGAGTATAATGCAAGTGTTGAGGTGATTTTTCAAGGAACTAATGTGCTAGTGGGTGATAACCATCCTATTCATTTACATGGGTATAGCTTTTATGTTGTGGGTTGGGGTTTTGGGAATTTTGACCCTAATAAGGACCCCTTAAGGTACAACCTTGTTGACCCTCCTGAGGAGACTACTGTTGGAGTTCCTATTAGTGGTTGGGTTGCCATCAGATTCAGAGCTGATAACCCTGGTGAGTTTACTTAATATCTTCACAATTTTTCAAATTAGTGTGATTATACAACTAGTAATTATAATTTGTGACCTTTTTTTTTTTTTTTGGTTTGACGATGATTTCAGGTGTATGGTTGATGCATTGTCATTTAGAGCGTCATCAGACTTGGGGAATGGGTATGTTTTTCTTAGTGAAAAATGGTGCAACCCCGCAAACAAGAATGGTTCGGCCTCCTCCTGATTTACCCGAATGTTAAAAGAAACAAATGTTAAATTTCTTCTTCTTCTTTTGTGTGTGTAGTCAATTTTGGTTTGTTTGGAAGAAATGACATTTACTGAACTATTTGATTACATTTAGTTGTTATATTTGGTTAAAAACACCTACTTCTTAGCGCCCCCCCCCCCCCCCCCCCCCCACAAAAAAAAAAAAAGGGTTAAAAGCTCCTACAAGAGCTATTTTGACACAAGTATTGTTAAGTTTGCTGGTGTACTACAATGAACAAAAAAGATATTCCTAGTATACCCTTCTTCAGAATTTTATTGCCCTGGTTCAATGAAGGCCAATATAATGAAAATATGTACAAAATTATTTTGGAGGTGTGGGCTTTTGTGACCAAGCCCAACACTTGTGGAGTAATAATGAGTTTGCGCCTAATGCCTATACTAATAGGTTAGGCTAGGTTGTGGAGTTGGACCCACTAATCACCTAAAGCTCAAGCCTGTATTTTTTTCTTGAGTCACTGGCCCATTCATTGATGCTGTTCCTATTTTTGTTCATGACCCATAAATATATGAGTAATGCTTTTGAATCCGAAGGGCCAACAGCTTTATCAGTTCTCACATTGTAGATTTTCCATCACCCCCCTATTTAGAATCAATATAAATATGAGTAATGCTTTTGAATCCCAAGGGCCAACAGCTTTATCAGTTCTCACATTGTAGATTTTCCATCACCCCCCTATTTAGAATCAATTATTATGGAAAGAATAAAGTTGTGATTTTCAAATTTGAATCTCAAATTTGACTTTCAAATGTTTTATCAGTTGTACTACGTGCAGTTGCGTGTAATATCACCAATCACTGCATAGCATGTGGTACAACTGCTGAATCATTTAAGAACTAAATTTGAGATTTCAATTTTAGAAAACATAACATTACTCTTATAAAATAGGTCTGAATCTGGTGATGTCCATTTGGTGCTGTTTTCGACACCTAGGGGCATGGAAAAGCCTTGTTTGGGACCATTTGACACCTATATATGTTTTAGAATTGTTATTGAAGGATACAAGGCCTATGTACTAGGTAGATTCATATCCAAGTATGTTGCCCCATATTTGGTTAATGAAAACACCTACCCTGTCTACTTCTACATCCTGGCATTTTAATTGCTCAAAAATGACATTAAAAAGAGCAATGATCCACCTTCTAATAAATGCCCCTCATCATACCATATGTTTAAATAAATTAATTTCAATAATCTCGTTTTACAAAAGGAAAATTTTTTTGTTACAGTTCCCTAGATGCATACACATGTATTGTTCCATTTCATAATTCACATAAAGCTTGAAATGGGGGCGAAATATGAGTCGAAATATGAGTCGTTTTTGCTACTAGTTTTTAAATGACAAAGGACCCAAGTCACCCAACTCAATTTTCCAAACTCAACATGTAATTAACCTTTTCATTTGGTGGTCTAAGGTCTGACTTGCAATATGGTTCATTTCTCTTAGCCTATAGGTTCATAGCATAAACCGAATTCCTAAACCGAATTCCATATAAGTCTCAAAGAAAAGATTAGGAGCTTACCTTAATTTCATTGTAAAGGCATTGAGGATTTACAAGCTTGCTGTATTAGTTGGAACTTGGAATCGTATGTATAATAAGTTGGTCAAGTTGGGCATTGACGGACTCATTTTGAAATCCAGTGTCAAGTGGTCACTTAGGTAACATTAAAGTCGAGAATGTTAGCTGTATATCTTGCCAAATTGCCAAACCACCAGTCTTTTCATTTCCTAACAGTGACTGTTTCCTATATGCGTCTTTTGATCTAATTTACTTTGATGTTTGGGATCCCTCTCCAATTGTCATGATGGGCAATCTACATATTATGTTATCTTTGTCGATGACTTTTCAAGATACACTTGGTTTTATTTAATGAAAAATCGATTTGATTTACCCTAAATTTACTTTGATTTTGCCAACATGATCAAAACCCAAATTTCTTGCAATATCAAAGTATTTCGAACTGATAACGCCCAAGAATACAAAGAAAAAAGGTGTCCTAAAATTTCTTCGTCAACATGGCACTCTTTCATATTATTCCTATCCAGGCACCTCCCAACAAAATGGGAAAGCCGAACGCAAATATAGACTTATTCTTAATATTGTTTGAGCTCTTCTCACCTCAGACTCATGTCTTGAACAATTTTAAGAAGAGGCCGCCCTCACTGCAATTCACACAATGAATTGTGTCCAACATCTCCCCTAGCAACAAAAATTGGGCATTGACCAACTCATACTCTTGAGAGTTTCATTGTCTTTGTTTGCCAAATTTCTTATGTTATCTCTACTAGAGCACTACTTTTTGTCACACCTCTGTATGGCCCTGCTTGGCAATAATTTCTGAGCCTGTAAGTAATTATAGAACTCAAAAAACTAAAATTAAACTGTTGAAAAAACTAGCTTGTGCCAATCAATCACAACCGAAAATTTTGTATCTATATCTATAAATAAATAAATACTGCAATTGGTCAATTAACTACATTTGTCAAATTTTGACCAAAACAATTTTTTTTTTTTTTTTGCCCCGTGATTGAATCATTGAACGTTGCCAAACGAGAGCATCCATAGTTGTGTATTGAGGAGAGCATTTTTGCCCAATCATTTTTGGTTTACCATTACTCACTCAAACCTTTATTGTGTGACACATGTTTCATTCTAATAATTATGTTATTAGTATATGGATAGAATGGGACACATGTCACGCATTGAAGTCTGAGTGAACAATAATGAATCAAAAATAAGTGAGCAAAAATGCTCTCAGTGTATTGAGGGTGTGTTGGTGCATGGCCGGCCCAAAGGGTGGGCAAAAGGGGCAACCGACCCGAGCCACCAAAGTTCTAAAAATTTTGGGGGCCTACATGAAATTTTCATAATTATATTTTTATCTTGAGATATTTTAGTATTTTACATTTAGGTCTCCCCATGACCCAATTTAGTGCCGTCAACTACATATATATTGATATAGATGTATATAAAACTCAAAAGTAAAGGCTCCTAGAATTTTGAAAATTTCACGTTTAGTGTAAGAATTTTTTGAGTTTTAAAAATAGGCCCCTTTAGAATTTTAAAAGACACAATGTAATGTTTAAGTTTCACAAACAGACTTATATTATAAGTAGACCCCAAAAAAATTGTCAATTTTATATAAGTAGATCCCCCAAAAAAATCACCTCAGGGGCGCTGCCCCCGAACCCCCGTATAAGGGCCTCCCTTTTAATAATTCGTCCCGAACCTCCAAATACTTGGGACCGGCCCTGTGTTGGTGTATGCAGTGCACGCGCACATCTATTTGTATATATAGGCACAAATATAACAATGCAATCAAGTAAAACGATGCCGAACTCTGGCAGATGATGATGGCGTGATTTGGTTGATCATCAATTTCTTGATAATGTGGGTCCCAATATTAGGTTACCAGCAAAGCGATGGGAAGTGGAACACTCTGCTAAAATCAAGTAGCTTAATTACTTGACAAGTTAGAATCATCAACCCAACACCAATCATAACAAAAGGTCAAAATTAAACACTCCGAGTGCAAAAGATTCTCTGAAATATTTACAATACTGCACACAAAAAAAAAAAAAAAAAAATAAAAAAAAAAAAATTCCTTTTTAGATCCATTCCAAGTTAATCTCAAAAGTTATGATACTGCATCACTAGCCTAACTCTACATGTCTGCATATGTATATATATATATATATATATACGATGAGGCACTTAAGTTAATAGGGTTGAGTGAATATACATGATCAGTTCTGAAAATGACAAAAATTGTCTGAAGTCTCAAGCGAACAATTTGGGTTATTTGAGTTAGACGCCGTTGTTGAATGTGTAGAATGAAGCTGGTACTTATAGAAGTAGTAGTGAGGGGTTGTGAGACAGCTGGAGAAAGCTGAGTTGGCGTTATTGGAGTGATATGTCAGCTTAAGGTAGGTATGGGCATTAAATGAGATGTTGATTTGGCATGGGCTTGGTAGAAGTGAATCAGATATGAGGGGTGTGTTGTCACTTGGTGGCAGACAAATGCTACAGAGTTGTCAAAGGGGGAAGGCATTCCCTTGGTGCAGATGTTTAAGAGATGGAAGATACCAAGGCTCACGCCAATGGTTCGCAGAAGGTAAGCGATGGCAACTTCTAAGGCTTGGTCATTGGTGCAGAGTATTAAGCGACCTTGAAGTGACCTGGTGTGTGAGGTTCTTTTGTGATGTATGTGAAAGATACAGAGAGATATAACACGCAAGCCTGGATTAGTACACGTGGAACAAATATGTGAGATATAAGCAAGAGTATATAAAATATAATAATAATGGCAATAGGGATAATAGGATTCGGAGAGACTTCGGGTCCGGATGAGAACCGAAGTAGTCCCAAGTGAGAGAGAGAGAAAGCAGTGTGTATCCCGAGGCGATGGGTAGGTATTGGAGTGTTCGGAGTGGAACGAAGGACGAGTTGAGACGACGGGTGCAATAGGGCTAAAAGGGGGGTTTGGTGATATGAATGGTGCTATGAGGCGAAGGATAAAATGAGACGAAGGTACTGGTGGGGGCGAAAGGTCAAAGTGGGCTGGAGACTACGGGAATGTTTTGGCAATGGCTGGGAGTAAGAATGACTGCTAATCCTTTGCTCTAGTACCGGATTAGATCAAGTTGGGTTGTTGGGTGTAGTAAATGAGGGTGCTTATTTATAGTTGAAGCCGGTGGTGTATTTGCAAACCTTTGACATGATAGAGCAAGGCCGAGTTGGCATCCTCTTACTGGGTTCTTTTGCTTAAGGTAGGTGAGTGGCTTAAATGCTGCTGTTTAGGGTGGTTGAGGGCATTAAATGGGATGTAGACGAAGCATGTACCGAGCTGGTGGAGACAAAATGGGAGAGAAATGCTTGTCGTTTGGTTATGAACTAATATCATTGGTTGGTCAAGGGAAGAGGAGGTGCTACTGGTGCAGAGGTTTCAGCGAGTGGAGGTACCGAGGCTTTTGCTATTGGCTCCGAGAGGTTAAGCGAGGGCAAGTGTCGAGGCATGCAGACGGCTTCAGCGAGGGAGGGAACCGAGGTGTTTTCTATTGGTGCAGCTGGTTAAGCAATTTTGACATGACTAAGCATAGGCGGTCAAAGGTTCCGACGAGATTTGCAGTAATGAGCTTTGCTTATTGGCTGTGGGTGGATCGGGGTGAGGCACGTGTGAAAGTCACGTGTCTCTCTCTCTCTTTGGGCCCAACCCTAACCTTACCCGTGGGGCGCAGGTTAGGGAGATGCCTTCGGTTCTAGCCACCTTACCATGAGTTTCCGAGATCCCAATAGACTTGCCCACCCTTAGGTACTGCTTCCAAACCAAGGGTAGGTGTCCGAGTGTAAGTGTGTGCATATTTGGAATGTTCTTCCTTTGTGGGCTGCTTTAGGCTTTCTGGAGAGTGAAGTTTCGGAGTGGAGTTGAAGTGGGCCACTTTACGCCTTTGGAGAATAAGGCTTTCGGAATGGAGTTGACCCTGGTGAAGGCTTTGGAGTAGGCTCATCCGGAATGGGCCCTCGGGGTGGGCTTTATTAAAGTGGGTCTTGGGGGAGCTTCGTAGTTACCTGCATTTGTAGTGTGTTTTGTGGGTGGGCCCGTTTGGAGTGGGCTAGCGGTTTTGGAGTCGTTACACGTAGAGTCTACAATAGTGATGTTGTTACACGTGGAGTCGTTGGTGATGTGTGTAGTCAAAGTATATGAGTTGTCGACTATTACCTACATTAGCCCCCCTGTCCGTATTCTAGGCGTGGAGCGGCTAGGATGCGGGCATAGTCCTTGCGTATCTTTCCCGGTTTATTTTGCTGGTAATGAATGGGCCTTCTAGCCTTTTGCGGGTCATGTTTTGTTGACAGTTGGATAGATGTCTCAACTTTGTGCAGGTAGTACTGTCCTTCTGGTGAGGTTTTTGATGTCGAATCTGGTTAATAGATTGGTCTGGTAAGTATTAGTGTTGCCTGCTGTGCATGTTCGTTGTGCAGTTTTGGGGTGGTAGCTATATAAAAGGGGAGGGTTGTGGAGATTACATGCAACCAATCCTCAACGCAGACTTGCATTCTTGCTCCTTTATAGTGTAAGACATGAGTTCCTTGTCTGGATTATTACCATGTGAGGCAGGAGTGTTTTGGCGATGGTGCGGGGTCAAAATTTCTTGGGACCTCCGCTATGTATCAGACTTGTGCGTGGAGTGGCGTTACAAGTTTTGCATAATATATTTCTAGGGATCTTTTCTATCAGTGCAAAGATGGGGAGAGATCTTTTCTAGCAGTGCACATGCTTTATTAGGCGGTGCGTGTTCTATCTGGGTGCTATGTCGTCGTGGTGCTTGTGATGAGTAACTGCTGTTTAGATCTTTCTCCGTGTTTTGGGGTGAGGATCACGATATTTGGGGCGAGCTGGTGATAACTGATGTTTCTGCTCTATTGCGCTGTGAGTTCTTCTTTCACGAAAGTACTGGGCTACTGTGGCCTGGTGTTTTTGTGCTTAGGAGATCCGGGCTGGATGCGAAATGGTTGTACAAGTTCTCCCTGAGATATCCTGATTTGAACAGTCATTGGCCCGTGACGTGGTGATCCAGGCTTTGTTCCTCATCCCGAATCTGATTCCAATAAATCATGTGTGTGTCCTTGTAATGTATGTATTGGGTCTGTAAGAGACACGCATGTTTATCGTTGTCATGTATTGGTGTATGTATTGGGTCTGTAATGTTTCATAATAAAAATTGTATTTTGTGCTAGTCCTCTTGTACTTGTGATTGGTGATTTTGACTCTTTGCCTTATTCTCTGAAAAACTATTAGGAGTGGTAGTCGGAGTCTATATTCATGGAGTCCCTGTTGTGGTGTGATGGAGTGTGCCTCTCAGAGGGGTGGGAGAGGGGTATCCTATGGAGAGATGGAGATGGGGAGTGTGCCCCTTGTGGGGAGTGTGCCCCTTGGAGGAAAAAAAAGAGATGGAGATGGGGAGTGTGCCCCTTGTGGGGAGTGTGCCCCTTGGAGGAAAAAGTTCCTATCTGGAGAGGGTACTGTATCTGGGGAGGAGATGTTGGGGAATGTGCCCCTAGGATATTTGGAGAGGCGATGTTGGGGAGTGTGCCCCTGGGTGAGGTGTGTCTTCCTGTACTTTGATTGACGTGTTTGTATGTATACGTGTACTCTGCATCCGTTCTAGTGGTCTATATATATAAGTGTAGTAACCCCTTTATGATCCTTTGTAGCGGATATACATATGGCTGACTCCACTTCGTCCCATGTTGTAAGAGGACGTCGTCCTCTTCCCGACTTATTTGGTAATTCAGAAGATGGTTGGAGGGGTGTCAAGGTGCATCACTGGTATGCTGAGTGTTTAGAGCGTGTTTATAATCATAGGCCTGATACTTTTGTTGATTTTGCTGATCGCGCTCCGGAGCAGCAATCTACCCTGCTGAATCATTTGGGGTATGTTTTGGATTACCTGTCCATGGTTACTTTGTCCACTAGTGATGAAGATGTGTATTGTGTTTGTTTCCCAAGAGTTCACATCATGATGGAAGCTGAGCTGCCAGTACAATGGTTGCTTCATCATTTGGAAGACATGCAGCAAAAATATTTTGTTTTTAAGATTGTGCTTCATAGGAAGAGTCTCGCTGTTCGTCGCAAGGAGATTTTGCGGGAGATGGAGAAATGTAAGGATGCTCTGTCGTGGCTGGGAAGACTTTTGAGGCCAGATAGTAACCAAATAGCTCTTTTTGAGGGTCATGAGAAAGACCTGATGGGGTTGGAGAGTGAGCTAGCGGTGATTCAACGAGAACTTGCGGAGGTTGTTGCCAAAGAGCTTCCTCTTCGTCCGTTTGTAAACGAGAACGGCCTTCATGAAGATTACGAGCTGGACACCGGGCTCTTTTGATCGGAGTCTCCAACGCTGTCCCCCTTGATAAATGTAAACATATATAGAATATATTTTTGTTTGTTTGCATAGTGGGTAGCAGATCTTGTGTGGTGTAGTATCCTGTATTTTGTCGCCATGTGGTTAATGTGATATGGCACGTGTTGCGTTTTGTCTTGATGTTCCTTTATTGTCTGTCTATATATTGTGGGTTTGGGTGCATCTTGAGTTCCTCATATGTATTGCCTTTGTGTGCTTGATTTTGTTTCATTGCAGTGTGGTTGGTTTTGTTTGTGGAGATGTCTGGTGTTGGGTCTTCCGGAGGTTCTTCGTGGGGTTTGCCACTGCCAGAGTCATTTGGAGTCGTGGAGGATGGCTGGAGAGGTGTGAGGATAGATCAGAAGTTTTTTGATAATCTAGAGCTAGTTTACCAACGATATCCTGAAACTTTTGTTCGTTTTGGACGAATTGGTGCTAGATCTCAATCCGATTTACTAAAACGTCTTTGTCGGATTTTGCGCCGGCTGCGGAAGACGACGCTAGAGGAGGCTGATAATGATTTCTTTGCTAGCTTGCTAGAACATGTGCGAAATCTGGTACAAGATAGACTGTCGGTCCACTGGTTGCATTCCCATGTAGAGGAGATGGAGCGTAGGTATGGCCTTTTTGAGCCAATGTTGGAGCGGCGTGCTGCTTTTAATACTTATCTGGAGTTGGAGAATTCTGTGACCGAGTGTGCACGAACTATGGGGCGTTACGAGAGTATAGTGTGCGGTGGCAAGCGGGTTGGCTCCCTAGATCCGAACACGGTGGAGTTTATTGAAATGTATGAAGCTGAGCATCGGCGTTTTCTGGAGCTGAAACGGGAATATGCAGATGCTAATGTTCGTTTTGAAGCTGCTAGAGCTGAAGTGTCTGCTGTTGAGCAGCAAATTCGCGAACTGGGCTTGCATATTAATTACAAGTTGGATACCGGCTTGTTTGGCTAGCCAGATCTTTAGTTGTATTTGAAGGCATGGAGTATATGTTTTTATTTTGTGTTACTGATATTAGGTGAAATGTATGTATATTTTTATTTTGCCCCGAGCAGTGGCGGTTTTGTCCATTGTTGGTATCTTAATGAATGTAATGGAGTTGAGGTTTGCAATTTTTTTTTTTTTTATAAGATCTGCTTATCTCGGGCACCTTTAGTAGTGTTGAAATTAAAAAAAAAAAATTTTAAGAATGAGGGTATTGTACGAAGGATAATAACTAGAGGATATGGACCGTGTAGAGGATCAGAGCGTATTTTTGATTCTTTCATAGAGAAATCTGGCAAAGATTTTAATTGTACTGGCGATGTGAGTGAGGGGACTAGTGATCAGGAGCTAGTAATTTAAATAGGGACAATGGCCGGATAGCATGTGTGTTTTAAGTGGGAGCTCCTCTTGGTTTTTTTTATCTAAAGTTAGTTTATAGGGTGTAAAGGAAGAAGAAGAAAAGAAGAAGAGAAAAGCAGAGGAAGAGAGAAGAGGTATAGACATTTAGGCAAGCTTGGAGTGGAGACACCATTGGTGGTTTCTCAAGGTATGGATTTCTCTTTGCCTCTTACTTCCCTCTATATGAGGATGTGGGTATATATGTGTATGTAAGGATGTAGTTGTGATTGGGTTAAGGGGTTTGTATGTATAAGGAGATGGGTCCATGGGGGTAGTGGTGAAATCGGGTGGTGATCCGGTTTGTGGTGGTGGTGTGGCGAGGTGGGGGGGGGGGATTTTCGGGTGGGCGTGGGGGTTGGGGAGCCGAAGGCAGAGGGAGGGGCCGATGCCCCTTTTTTTTTTTTTTTTTTTTTTTTGCTGGTGGTGAGTTCCGAACGGTGGGGGGGGGGGGGGGGTTTCGATGGTGTGTTTCGGAGAAGGGGTCCGAGAGGGGGAGAGGGCTCCGAGTGGTAGGGGACCGAGGCCCTTCTGGTTTTTTTTTTTTTTGGGTTGATTTCGAATGAGGGAGTTCCGGAGGTGGTGTTTCCGATGGGGGAGGGTTTCGGAAGTTGGTTCCGAAGGTCCGGACAGTTCGGGGATGAGGGTGGTTTCGGGAGTTGGGCAGGTTTGGCGGTGCGGGTTCCGAGTGGGCCGAAGGATGAATGGTCGGGGGTTTTTGGTGTTCCGGAAGTGGGGGTCCGAAGGGGCCGAATGGGTGTGGGGTTTCCGGGGGATTCCGAGAGTGTTCGGATCCGATGGCCCCTTTGTTTTTTTTTTTTTTTGAAGTTTCGAAAGGGGGCGGGGATTTCCGAATAGGTTGGGGTGTTTCCGAGGGTGGGGGGAGAATTCCGAGTGACGGGGTGGTGGTTCCGAGGGTGGGGGGAGGTTTCCGAGGGTGGGGGGAGGATTCCGAGTGACGGGGTGGTGGTTCCGAGGGCGAGAGAGAGAAACGGTGGTGGGAAAGACCGAAGCCCCTTTCAGGTTTTTTTTTTTTTTTTTTTTTTAAGTGTTGAGTTCCGAATGGTGGGGGGGCTCCGTCGGTGCGTTTCGGAAAAGGGGTCGGAAGGTGAGGTTTCGGAAAAGCGGTTACCGAGTGTCGGGGTGGTGGTACCGGGGGTGGGGGGCGGTTACCGAGTGTCGGGGTGGTGGTACCGAGGGTGGGTTCCAAATGGTGGGTTCCGAAAATGGGGAGTGTTCCGGATGGGGTGAGTTCCGAATGGTGGGTTCCGAATGGTGGGTGCTGGGTGAATGTTCCGATAGATTGGGGATTTGTCGGATGAGGTGGGTTCCGAATGTTTGTTAGGAAGGGGGAGATCCGGGGGCTTTCGGGTTTTCTCCCTCTTTTTTTAGTTCTGGGGTGGTTGTTCCGTCGGTGGGGGAGGGGTGGGTTCGGGGGTGGGTCCGAAGGCTTTGGTGGGTTTTTTTTTTTTTGATTTGCGAGCGAGTAGCGAGGTTCCGAATGTGGTGTGTTCGAGTCGCCCTTGCTGTTTGATAATGAATAATAACGGCGTTTAATACAAATAGAGAGATTGGTGTTGGAGGGGACTAACCTTGTCGTTGTTGTCTTTTGATTTTTAACAGTATAGTTTTATTGCCATTGGTTGCAAAGCTCTGTGATTCTTATCAAGATGTATTGTTTTGCAGCATTCTGCTATTCGGTGCTGATCTTTTGTCGGGATGGTGCAAGAGCTTGGTCACGGGGCGGGTGATCAACCACTTCTAGGTATTCCGGAGAGATTTTGGCAGCGTGCCCCGTATATATTTACAAATGATAACTTCTGGCAGCCGATTGTTGAAAGTGTAAACGGAGGTGGCACATGTTCGGAGGCGGATAGTGCGGCGAGGTTTGATTTGCCGCCTGCTCATGCTATTATCCGATTGGGTGTGGAGAGGGGTGAATATCCTCATGCTGTATTAAAGTTTGTAGCTGCTTCGGGAGTTGCTCAGTGTGAAGCGTGGAATGAATGGACGGAGTACATATTGGCAAACTTTGAGGCTGTCCTGAAGGAGGCGCGGATTTATGACTCTATTAGTTTATTCAGAGATATGAGGTGCTCTTTAGAGGAGAGAGACATATTGACTTTGATTTCCCGCTGGTGCTCAGTCACGCATACTTTTGTTGCTGCATGGGGTGAGTTTACCCCCACTTTGGAGGATGTCTCGTCTCTATTTTTATTGAATATTGGTGGTGGTTTGGATTTTGGCTCCTATCAGCTTTCGGCGGAGGATATGGTGGTAGTTGAGGCGTTAGAAGCCGGTACCTTAGCCTGTCAGTTTACTTCGCATTTTCTGAATGATGGTAAGGAGAGGCCCAGGGGTCCTATTCCGAACGGAGATAAGGCCGATTATCGTGCGTTTCTTCGGTATTTCTGGGAAGATCGACAACCAGGTGCGAAGCGACGACATCGGAAGAGTTTTACTGGGAAGGGGAAGGATTATAGTCTTGCTGCTTATCTTGTGTGTTGGCTCTCAAGATACATATTTGGAGGTGCCCCAGAAGACGGGCCTTGCTCACATTTATTCGGATTGGCCTCTATTTTATCACGCGGGCAGGCTCTCCCATTGGCGCAAATGTTCTTGGGATCGTTATATTTACGGTTGGATATGGTGGCCCAGGACATGCGACGTTCGGTGGGGCGGTATGACATTGCTACGCATGTTTCATATTTATTCTTACAGTTGTTTTTGTTTGAGAGATGGCGCGGCTATGCGGGGCCTGGTTCGACGAGGGTGGCATCTAGATTTTGGGGACAACGGTGGGGGTCTGACGTACGACCTGAGTTTCCTCTCGCTCGGGTTATTGATGATGAATCAGCGTTTATATTCCGTCCGTACGTGGAGATTGCTAGTATGACGCAGCTACCTTTGTTCCGTAGGCTTCCGGCTCGGAGTGTGGTGAGGAGTACTTTGGGTGGCGAGGCGGAGGATGTGGTAGCGGCCGTTCATGCTGTTACGCGTATGTATTTGCCTGGGTTCACGAAGCGTGGAGCTCGTGAGATGATATATCGCCCAGATAGGGTATGTAGGCAGTTCGGCCTTAATCAAGGAGCCGTGGTTCTAGACTCGCCGTGCCCACTTGTCGGTTTGCGTGACTGCTATGAGGGGCGTAGTAGCATGGGTCCGGATACAGTGTTATTGGTTGGGCCGGAGATTTCTGGTTGTTGTGTAGGCGACTATGCTCTCTTTTGGCGACATGCTCAGGCGAGGTTTTACGCATATTGTGATGACGCTCCTATGCCGGTGTCGGTGCCGCGGATAAAAAATGCAGACCCCACGCTACGAGCAATAAGTAAGAAGGACGGTGCCACTCGCACTCATGATGCTGCCCGGTGGGGTAAGTCCAGATTTTTTGACCGACTACAGAGGAGTGTTGTATTGGTCGATGGTGATGGTTGGGATAGTGGTTTCTTGTTAATTGAGTTTGATACCTCCGAGGATAGTCCCATGCGGAGAAAGAAACATGTGAGTCCCTCTTATAAATTTTATTTGATCACACATCTATTTTATTTATTAATATTCGATTTAAAGGACTTTGTTGGTTAAAATTTTGTCTTTCTGTTTGTGCAGGTGTTGCAGCATGCGGTAAATAAAAGAAAAAGGAGAAGTGAGAGCAGAAGGGGCCAAGCAATCATTATAGATACCGAGGACCCCGAGGACACCGATGACGCGGGATTATCAATTCCTTCGGATGACATCCAGGACATTCCTTTTTTTGATACTGGTGTGGAGGATGCATTGTTGATGGATGCGGGTGTAGCTCCGGCTTTTCGGCCCATGGAGGAGGTGTTTATGTGCGATGATGTTGGAGGTGGGGCAATCGACGAATCGCCGGGAGATCAAGAATGTGAAACTGCTATAGGGGATGGGCGGCGAGAACGACTGGAGAGGGTGGATAGTGATTCCTCTGGTGAGGTCGTGGAGCGTATGCAGTTACCGATGGTAGGCGCTTCGGTTTTGACGTCTGTGGCCGCCGGTGTTTTTGGTTCTGGCCGCCCTTTGAGTGGTGTCAGCCGTCCTTGTCCCGTTGGGACCGGACTTTCACTTTCGGACTCCGGCTTCCGGAGATTTGCGGGCTCCTCTTCTTCGGATAATACTGGCTTTGGGGCTACTACTGGTGACGGTGAGGCAATTGTGTCTCTCGGTGTTTTTCAATCCGGGCTTGGCACTACTTTGGGGTTACGGTCGCATGAGTTTGATAGGCGGACGTTGAGTTCCGATGGTGTCCACTCTCCGCCGTGTGGTAGGACTACTGATTCGGCTTCCGAGACGGTTACAGTTGGCGTTAGCTCTTCTGTGTTAGCTCCTGAGTCGTTTCCTGTTGTGGCTTCTATACCTCATGCAAGCTCTGCTGAAGGCGGGTTACCCATTCCGAGTTTGGCCAGTATTTTGGGGAAAATTCCTGGTGACGTTCCTTTCCCGGCTCTTGCTACTGCCACTGAGGAAGTCGTGTTGGGGATGATATATCGTCGGTATCCGCAGACCTTTTCTCCTTCGGTCATGAGGGTTGCTGCTGGTTTAAGGTCTTTTTTCTTGAGCACACTTGCATCTATGGTTTGGAGTTTATTTGCCACTAATGTGGCGGATTTGAGTGGAAGCCTTCTAAATAATATGGCGAGTGAGCTTGCATCTTTTAGGGAGGTTATGGGCTCGGATGTGTGTTGGTTGGAGGCGCGTGTGGCCCTAGTTAGGGTAGCTACTGGGTTGAGGTGTGCGGATGACGAGATGGCGAGCGTGAGTACTAGGATGGTGGAGATTGAGCGGGAAAGGGCCGACTTGGAACGTCGGTTGGTGGCATTGAAGGAGGAGGAGGCGATTCTTGGGGGTCGTGAGAGGGCGGTTATTAAGGTACGTGAGTTTTTGAGTACCTTGGGGACTTTTGACGCGAGTGCCCTCCGGATGCCTGCAGATAGTCTCGGCATTGGCGATTTGTTTTCTTCCGCAGATATGGATATTCTTGGTACTTTCCGATAGGTGTTTCTTTTGTCCAAGTAAAGATATGTGCTACGTTGTCTATTATTATTTTATTTTATTTTTTTTTTAATCATGGCGGGTATGTCCATTGTAATATATATATATCCCCCTCTTTTGTTTAGCTTATAAAAAGAAAAATGTTATGTTTAATGCATGTTGTCTTCCTTATGCAATATATGTGACATGTGTGTATCGTTGGAGACAGGGGGAGAAGTTGGGTGAGATAAGTTGTGAAAAAATGTAGTAAGGATAGTTGTTGCGAAAGAGAATAGAAAAGTTAAAATTGATTTTGTTTTTTTTTTTTTTTAAATATATTAAGATTTAAAAAAAAAATAAATAAATAAAAAGTGTTTATATGTCCACACGTGGCACATACAGAGATAAGGGGGTGGGGTTAGATTTTGCTGGAAGGTTTGTGTGGCTACAACGTGCTAGTGTACGGTTTGCTTTTAAGTAGTGTATATAAGAGGAGTATGTATAACATTCTTGTTGAGTATTTGAGTGTTAAGTGGGCTAAAGTATGGCAGGCTCGTCATGGGCGTCAAATTCGGGGCCGGGCTTTTCACGGCTACCGGAGACGTTTGGGGATACGCAAGATGGCTGGCGAGGTATTCCCGTATGGGAAATACTTGTGCCTTTTTTGGAGAGGGTGTATGTACACCATCCACAAACTTTCATCGGCTTAACATATATGAATCAACAAGAAAGATTATTAGCTTGTAAGATGTTGGGCAATGTACTTTTAGAGATGTCTAGGACTAACCTGGGGGATGCCACTTACGATTATATGCAGCGAGTAAGAGGTGATATACATGATATAAGCACACAAGGGCTGCGTCTGTTGTGGCTGACGGAGCATCTGGACATGGTGGTTTTACTGCGACAATTTGTGGAGGCTAGACGGCGAAGGCATTTTGATGAGCGGCAATTTGTTGCTGTCAGCGAGAATTTCCGGAGAGCTCGAGTGGAATTGGTAACTAATGCTGGTCAGTGGAGGAGGTCGGGAGTGCCTCGCTCGTCGCAGCAGGAGGCTCAAGCATTGCGGCTTCAGGCGGCCGTGGATCGTGGTGAGGAGGAGTACAAGCTGTTTGAGGAGAGACTGGCGAGGTCGAAAATAGTGGAGCAACGTTCGCGGACAGGGATTTCTACGGACGAAGTTACGAATGAAACATTGGTGATTGCAGGGTTGTTTGCGGAGTAAACAACTACTGTTGAGTTTAATGGATATCGAGTGACCTTTGTAATCTAGGGGAGTTGATTTTTTTTTTTTTTTTTTAGCTTGGTGCTTTGTTTAGTAATGTGGGGAGAGTAACTTTGAAAATATTAAGTTGTTCATGAATGTTGTGGTACATATCTTCTTTCGACTAACAACTTTCTCTAGTGCAAACCAAAACAGTAGAACAAAAAGATGATAAACAAAAGTGCTGGCTAGGCATGATATAGCTTTAACCATTGGGTGTTGATTGGTCCAGATATGGATTTTTCACCAACCTTCTGGATCCTATAATACCCGCTGGGGTTTGCTTCTTTAACTTCATAAGGTCCTTCCCACTGCGGCGTGAATTTGGGCGCCGAAATACCACGCATGATGTGCTTGGCTGCCTTCAAAATTAAGTCTCCTTCCTTAAAAGCTCTGGGTCGGACCATAGCATCGTAAGCCCGTGCGATTTGCTTTTGGTACTTTTGGAGGTTTGATTGCGCCTTGTCCCTATGCTCATCCAGTTGCTCGAGCATAGCCGGGCGAGGGTCGTGTAGAACCTCGCTTTTCATGGCAATTCGGGCAGAGGATACCACCAATTCTGTGGGTAGAACTGATTCGGCTCCATAGACCAAAGAGAAGGGAGTCGCCTGAGTTGGTCGTCTCTTGGAAGTTCTGTAGGCCCAAAGGGCCAGAGGGAGTTGGTCGGCCCAAATCTTGGGACAGTCCTTCATTGTCCTGCTTAAGATCTTCAGTAGTGTTTTATTTGTTGCCTCGGCCTGACCATTGCCTTTTGGATAATAAGGAGTGGACTTGTGGTGGGTGATGTCATAACTTAGGAGGAGCTGTCCCACATGCTTGTTAATGAATGGTGTTCCATTATCGGATAGGACTACTTTGGGGATTCCGAAACGGCACACAATGTGCTCTCGGATGAAGGCCGCTACTGCCGGCCCGACTGCTTTCCGCATTGGTATGGCTTCCACCCATTTGGTATAGAGTTCTGTGGCCGCGAGGATCCAAATATTGCCTTTTGATGCCGGAGAAATTGGCCCTATGAGATCGAGAGCCCAAGTGTGGAATGGCCATGGTGTCGACAGTGCTCGCAAGTCAACGGCAGGTGCATGGATTCGATTTCCGTGGATTTGGCAAGGGTGACATCTTTTGACATGATTTTTTGAGTCTTCTTCCATCGTTGGCCAGTAGTATCCTAGGTCCAGGAGGTGGCGGTATAATTTTGTTCCCCCTTGGTGCTCGAACCCATGTGCTTCGCTCAGAACTTGGTGAATTTCTCCCCCAGCAAGACATCGCAGCGGCTCCCCATTGAAGCCGTGACGAAACAGCTGATTCTCGTGGACAAAGAATTTCAAGGCCCGTTTCTTTACTATGGCCGCGTCGCCTCTATCAAGGGGGAGAGAGTTCTCGTTCAGATAATCCATATATGGATGGCGCCAATCTGCTATCTGAGCCGTGAAATTGCAATCTTCCTTGCTCGGATCTTTCGGACATTTCGAGCAAGTCCGTTGGAACATGGAAGCCTCTTTAGACATTTCGGGCCAGTAGTACCCCTTTCTCTGTATCATCCGATAAAGACTGATATCCTTGTCTCCGCACGCATTTTGGTGAATCTGGTGGAGTCGAAGTTTTGCCTCTTCTTCCCCCACGCATCGCGCCAAGACGCCCGTAGGAGCACGAAAATAAAGATTGCGTCCAAGGAGGGTGAAGTTTTTTAGTTCTGACACTGTCATTTTTCCTTCACGACTTAATAATTGGGTGATGATGGGTGCTCTCCAGTCGTTGATTTCCTCAGGGGGGAGTAGCTCCAAAATGGTACATGGGAGAGTTCTTTTGACGATCTCGATTCGGGTGGAGCCTTCGGGTATGTCGACTTTTGACGCAAGAGTTGCCAAAGCGTCTGGAAAGCGATTGTCCGATCTTGGCGCATGCTCCATCCGAATGGCCTCGAATTTGTCCAATAGCCTTAGGACTATGGTTCTGTATTCTGCCAAAGCTGGCTCCCTGATCGCGAATTCTCCTGAGGTTTGTTTGACAACAAGATTGGAGTCGCCCTTGATGCACAGGCGGGTGACTCCCATATTAGCGGCCGCCAGGAGTCCTAATATTAGCGCTTCGTACTCCGACTCGTTATTTGAGCATTTGAAGTCAAGCTTATAGGACAAATGGAGCTTGGAGCCGTCTGAGTGAGATATCAAGTTGATTCCTGCTCCTCCTCCCAGTGACGTAGAGGACCCGTCGAAGCTGAGAGCCCATTCCCCGAGGTCTTTGGTTGCCATTACACAGTTAAGTTCTTCTCCCGGAAGTGTTTCCCAAGGCGGTTCAAATTCTCCACTGGGGAACTGGGCTAGTAGATCTGCCAAAGCCTGACTTTTGATTGCTTTTGGTGTCACGCAAGTGATATCAAATTCGGCCAGGAGAAGGAGCCACCTCGCCATTCGTCCTGAGAGAGCAGGCTTAGATAGGAGATATCGCAATGGGTCACACCTCGTAACCAAGTGTACGATATGACTGAAAAAGTAGTGCCTGAATTTTTGGGCTGCGAATGTGAGTGCGAGACAATGCCGCTCGATGGGCGTGTATCTTACCTCAGCATCACGGACCACCCGACTAATGTAGTATACCGGTTTTTCTTTTCCGTCAATCTCCTGGGCAAGGAGTGCCCCGATAGATTTGTGCGTGGATGTGAGATAGAGAAGCAGCGGTTTTTCCTGTGTTGGAGCCACCATGGTGGTGGGAGCTGACAAAGCTCTCTTGACAGCTTCGAAAGATTGCCGGTGGACTTCTTCCCATCTGAATTTGGCTTTCCCTTTCAGCAGATCTCCCAGGGGGTGAGATATCTCTGACAACGCTGGAATGAATCTACGGAGATAGGACACCCTTCCCATGAACTGCTTTAGTTGCTTCTGAGTACTTGGCGGTGGCATGTCCATGATTGATTTGGCCTTTGTCGGGTCTAGGTCGATGCCATGGCGATGGACTATGAACCCGAGGAATTTTCCCGCCGTAACCCCGAAGGCGCACTTGAGTGGATTCATCCGGAGCTTGAATTTTCTGCAACGTTCAAAAACGGCACGGAGATCGTTTTCATGGCCTTTCCCTTGTCTGGATTTCACTACGATATCGTCCACGTAATCCTCCAAATTATGGTGGAGCATATCATGGAAGATGGTCGTCATTGCCCTTTGGTAAGTGGCGCCTACGTTCTTCAGTCCAAAGGGCATGACGGTGTAATAAAAATTGCCAAAGGGGGTACGAAAGACTGTCTTTTCTGCGTCTCCTGGATCCATTTTGATCTGATTGTAGCCGCTGAATCCATCCATGAAGGAGAACTCTTGATGTCCGGAGGTGGCGTCGATTAGAGTATCGACATTTGGCAGAGGGAATTCATCTTTCGGGCATGCTTTGTTTAGGTCCCTGAAGTCGACACAAATTCTGATCTGTCCATTCTTCTTTTTCACCGGTACCACATTTGCCAACCAAGTAGGGTGCTTGATGGGCTTAATGAACCCTGCATGAAGGAGTTTCTCCACCTCGGTTTTAATTTGGAGTTCTAGTTCATGCCGAAACACTCGAGGTGCTTGCTTCACCGGCCGGTGGTTTGGATCGACGTTGAGCTTGTGTGTTACCAAGGACGTATCCAGTCCCGGCATCTGTTCGTATGTCCAGGCGAATACGTCGATGTATTCCTTGAGAAGGGAAATCAACGTGGCTCGTTCCTCCGAAGTTGCTGCTTTGGAGACAAAGGTGATACGAGGGGTTCTCCCTTCTGGTGCGAGATTAATTTCCTCTATTTCTGGTCCTGCAGTGCGTGGTCCATCCTGGAACGTCTCCGGGGCTACACCGGGCTCGGTAGCTTCAGGTATCCCTATGGTATTGCATTCTGGGGCTTTAGGGCCGTGCGGTGTAGCTTCTGGGCCCGGCCCCGCGCACCGTCATAGGCAGCGGTATACAAAGCGTCCGTCAGGGAGCTTGACTCGAATGCATTCCGGGGAAACGCTACTGCGACGTTTCTGTTTCTCCTTCGAGGAGAAATCTTCTTTCCGGGCGTCCTCCCACTTTGGGATGGTGAGGCCGCGCGGTGAGACTGGCGGTGTGGTCTCTTCTTCGGAACAAGCATTATCGAATAGTTCCGCTTCCGCCATATGAGCCTCATGATTTCCAAACGGTTTTAGGGTCCCGGCCACAGTGAACACTTTCCTTCCCTCGCTAGTATTCACTTTTCCCTTCATGCATTGATGGTAGGTGGATGGTACGATGCCGAACGTGTGCATCCACTTGCGACCTATTAGGAGATGATAAGAGGTATCCGCATCGATCACATGAAATCGGGCCGGTGCTTGGAACTTTCCAAGGCGAAGTGACGTGGTGACAAACCCAATTGTTCGACGTGTGTCATTGCCGAACCCCGCGATGTCTGTGGCCTGTGGAATCAGTTTCTCAAGGGAGATACCAGTTGCCTTGAATGTGGTTAACGACATGATGTTGAGGGAGGCTCCTCCGTCTAGCAACGCTCTTTTGAACTCTCTTTCGTGGACCGTGGCTGACACATACAACGGGCGATTGTGTGGGTGTGGGACCTGTATGTCCGCATCCGTGAAGGTGATCGCTGACTCAGCTTCTAAAGCAGCGCGACGGACGGAACCCCCGGTGGCTACGCATGCTTGCTGGTAGGTTTCTGCCACTTGTAGGATAGCTTTGGTGGCTTCAAGGCGTGCTTCCTCACAGAATCCAACCTGATCAAAGAAGTATCTGAATTTGGTGAGATTTTTGACTTTTGACGCCGTGAATTCCATGGTGCTCCGAGAAGGGTTTGTCATGATCATACTGGTGGAGGGATTCCTAGCGATTGGTGATGTTTCTTCTTCTTCTTCTATGAGTTCGATGAGAGGAGCCGTCATTTCCACAAGTGACAACCCACTGGGGTGATCGATGGTAGGAGACGCAATTTTTCGCAAGTGGTGGGAAGCCATGTGGAGGGAGACCATATTAACAGCTCCTTCGTTGTGTCC
The DNA here is from genome assembly GCA_033977485.1 of Hydrangea macrophylla. Lineage (NCBI taxonomy): Eukaryota > Viridiplantae > Streptophyta > Magnoliopsida > Cornales > Hydrangeaceae > Hydrangea > Hydrangea macrophylla. The sequence goes on from CM066992.1 coordinate 86,285,782, forward strand.
CCGAAGTTGGCGAGGTATTTCCTCAGCAGCATCTGGCTGAGTAGTGGTTACCAACTCTCCGTTGGCTATTTTCCTATGGAAGATGCCGCGAAGGGCCCAGCAGTCCTTGGTTGCGTGCTTTACCATCTGGTGATAAGCACAGTAATTATACCTGGCCTTGTCACCTTCTGTCGGAGGTCTTGTGGGCGGGCGAAGGGTGATTACCTCATCTCTTATCCATTTCTTGAGTACGGCATGTACCTCCTTCATGCTGCAAGGGAATGGAGCCGGTGCGTCAGTTTCGTCCCTTCTGCGCTTGTTATCATTGTATTCTCGGTCTCGTCCACTTCTTCTTTCTTCGGTTACAGCAGCGGTTGGATAACGACGGGGTGCCGAAGGGCGGGTATCTCGGTGTATCCTTGATGGTATTCTCACATCCTTTGCTAAGTTTCGTGCAGCAACCATGAGATCCGAGAATGCCGGGAATGAATGATTGATGAGATGAATCCTGTAGTCGCGGAGCATTCCATGTACACAGAGCTGGACGAGACCTTCTTCAGTGGTGTTGTCGTGGCATTCCATGGCGAGATCGCGAAACCTGTCCACATACTTAACCAAATGCTCATTTTCACCTTGGACTTCTCGGGAGAGGGAGATGGTGGTAACTTTTTCCGTTACGCTGAAGAATTTCGCGTGGAACATTGAGGCCAGTTGAGCCCAGGAATTGACGGAACCAGGCTCTAGGTTGGCATACCAAGTGTATGCCCGGTCGGTCAAAGATTTAGAAAATTCTCGAAGACGCAAGTTTTCGTCTTCTCGGTAGGTACCGAGACCGTCGAGAAATCTGGCCATATGTTCTTTGGAGTTTCCCCGCCTGCCGTCGTATCTTGCAAAGTGTGCGTTACTGTATCCCTCTGGATAAGGGAGGCTGGCCAATCTCAGTGGATAAGGAGGTCGGGTGTCTAGTGCTGGAATATGCGGGATTGATAGAGCTTTTTCTTTCAATAATGATTCCACCTTAGCCAAGGTGACAAATCCGGTGGGGATTTGTTTCTCCGTCCCGGAGACGACACCGGTGGGTGTTGATTCTTTTTGTGCATTCTGCTGATTGTTAACATCGGAAATGTTAAACGAGGTTCTGACCACGTCTTTCAGCCCAGAGGCGCCGTTTGGCGCCGATGGGGGAGTCACCTTCTGAGCCATGGCGGTCAGGGTTTCGATGATGAGGTGGTTCTGCTCTTCCAATCTCTGGAAGTGCTTCTGCTGTCCTTCTATTTGTTCTAACCGTTTTAAGATGTCGAGCTCGACGTCAGCTGCGATGGATTCCCGAGAATCCTGAGTTTGTGAGTGGGTTGGATTGAGGCTCATTTGGTTGATGTTTGACCCGGTAGGTTGGGCCTTGGACTTTCTGGGGCGCCCAGACTTTTTGGGAGGCGGTTGTTCTCGTTCGCTAACCATACTTGCGAGTATATCTCCCACTGTGGTCGCCAAAATGTGTGAGGTTCTTTTGTGATGTATGTGAAAGATACAGAGAGATATAACACGCAAGCCTGGATTAGTACACGTGGAACAAATATGTGAGATATAAGCAAGAGTATATAAAATATAATAATAATGGCAATAGGGATAATAGGATTCGGAGAGACTTCGGGTCCGGATGAGAACCGAAGTAGTCCCAAGTGAGAGAGAGAGAAAGCAGTGTGTATCCCGAGGCGATGGGTAGGTATTGGAGTGTTAGGAGTGGAACGAAGGACGAGTTGAGATGACGGGTGCAATAGGGCTAAAAGGGGGGTTTGGTGATATGAATGGTGCTATGAGGCGAAGGATAGAATGAGACGAAGGTACTGGTGGGGGCGAAAGGTCAAAGTGGGCTGGAGACTACGGGAATGTTTTGGCAATGGCTGGGAGTAAGAATGACTGCTAATCCTTTGCTCTAGTACCGGATTAGATCAAGTTGGGTTGTTGGGTGTAGTAAATGAGGGTGCTTATTTATAGTTGAAGCCGGTGGTGTATTTGCAAACCTTTGACATGATAGAGCAAGGCCGAGTTGGCATCCTCTTACTGGGTTCTTTTGCTTAAGGTAGGTGAGTGGCTTAAATGCTGCTGTTTAGGGTGGTTGAGGGCATTAAATGGGATGTAGACGAAGCATGTACCGAGCTGGTGGAGACAAAATGGGAGAGAAATGCTTGTCGTTTGGTTATGAACTAATATCATTGGTTGGTCAAGGGAAGAGGAGGTGCTACTGGTGCAGAGGTTTCAGCGAGTGGAGGTACCGAGGCTTTTGCTATTGGCTCCGAGAGGTTAAGCGAGGGCAAGTGTCGAGGCATGCAGACGGCTTCAGCGAGGGAGGGAACCGAGGTGTTTTCTATTGGTGCAGCTGGTTAAGCAATTTTGACATGACTAAGCATAGGCGGTCAAAGGTTCCGACGAGATTTGCAGTAATGAGCTTTGCTTATTGGCTGTGGGTGGATCGGGGTGAGGCACGTGTGAAAGTCACGTGTCTCTCTCTCTCTTTGGGCCCAACCCTAACCTTACCCGTGGGGCGCAGGTTAGGGAGATGCCTTCGGTTCTAGCCACCTTACCATGAGTTTCCGAGATCCCAATAGACTTGCCCACCCTTAGGTACTGCTTCCAAACCAAGGGTAGGTGTCCGAGTGTAAGTGTGTGCATATTTGGAATGTTCTTCCTTTGTGGGCTGCTTTAGGCTTTCTGGAGAGTGAAGTTTCGGAGTGGAGTTGAAGTGGGCCACTTTACGCCTTTGGAGAATAAGGCTTTCGGAATGGAGTTGACCCTGGTGAAGGCTTTGGAGTAGGCTCATCCGGAATGGGCCCTCGGGGTGGGCTTTATTAAAGTGGGTCTTGGGGGAGCTTCGTAGTTACCTGCATTTGTAGTGTGTTTTGTGGGTGGGCCCGTTTGGAGTGGGCTAGCGGTTTTGGAGTCGTTACACGTAGAGTCTACAATAGTGATGTTGTTACACGTGGAGTCGTTGGTGATGTGTGTAGTCAAAGTATATGAGTTGTCGACTATTACCTACACCTGGCTATGGGGGTCAAAGGTTCAGTGGATGTTGCGGTCATCGACTCATCTAATTGGTTGTGAGGTTGGTGGGACAGGGCACGTGAAAGTCACGTCTCTCTCTCTCTCTCTCTGGGACCAACCCTAGCTTTGCTTGTGAGGCGTGAGCTAGGGAGATGCCCTTGGATCTAGCCACCTAGCCATAAGCTCCCGAGATCCTAACAGGCGTGGCCACCCTTAAGTACTGCTTCCCGACCAAGGGTGGAGTGGCAAATATGTGTATTTAGTATTTAATATTTATATTTAAGTAGCATGTGGTCTTCGGTGAGTAGAGACGCTAGTGTGTGAGATCCGGAGAGCGGTTTACAAGTGGGGATCTGGAGAGTAAGACCCAATGTGTAGTCAGCGGGTAGAGATCCGGAGAGTCATTGCGAGTGGGGATATGGAGAGTAAGACCCGAAGTGTGGTCAGCAGGTGGAGATCTGGAGAGTTGTTTGCGAGTAGGGATTTCCTTGTCTCGGAGTGGGCTTTGAACTACTTTGGAGTGGGCTCCGATGTGAGGCTTCAGAGTGGGCTCATCTGAGCTGGCTTCAGAATAGGCTTCTCCGAAGTGTGGCTTTGGAATGGGCTTATCCGAAGTGAGGCTTTAGATTGGGCTAGAGGTGTAATTGGTCGGTTACGATCGGTTATTGATTGCAAATCTTCACCGAACCGAAGCTATTCGATTTCCCAAGATTGATACCGAAATCGACCGAGTATCAAGGGTATCATCACGGCACCGATTGCCCATTGTCGGTCGATTTTCAGTCGGTGTCAATCGGAATCAAGAGGTGAACAAAATTTCCAAATTCAAGCCCTAAATTAGAGATTTATAGACTTGTTTTACCAAATCTAACCACCAAATCTAAAGCAATTCAAGAGGAAAAGAGAAATCCAAACTTATCTTTGTCTCTTTGGACGATCTGAGAGAGTATGACATTTCTTAATTATAGTTTGATGACAATCTGACCTCTTTAAGTGGGTTAATACAAAGCTAAGTTTTAGCTTCTCTCTCTCTAACTCACTTTTTCCCTCTACTGTGCACCCAAGGAGTATTGGTATGTGGAGATGCTTTCTAAAAAATACAACTAGAGAGAAAAACAATGAGAGTGGTATGATGAGAGAGAGAGAGAGAGAGAGAGATAGAGAGCGAGAGAGAGAGAGAGAGGGGTATGAATCTAACCTTCCTTTTTTCCTCAAACAGAGAGATGCATGTATGAAGGTGGTGCTGGCAGTGACGTGAGGTGGTGTGGTCGGTGTGGCCGTGAGGTGGTGTGGTCGGTGTGGCCGTGAGGGTGAGGTTGTGGCGCCGTAAAGGTCTGTGTTTTCTCTCTTATAGGTGAATTGAAATTGTAAATGGAGGCTAGGGTTTCTTTTAGAAACAATAATACCACTATATATATATACAGTTCTTATCTAATGAGGACTCCCTCATTTTATAAAATGCACACCCCTTACTTCTTTCTCTATTCATGTCTCTCTTACCCATTTTACCTCTCATAGATTTCAATTTTTTGTTGAGTTGAAAGAATTTTTTGATAAGTTGGAGAAAGAATCCCCTGGAAATAGGGGGCTAGATGAATTCTTACAAATCCTTATTGAGAGAAAAGTGAGAGGTGTGCATTTTATAAAATGAGGGAGTCCTCATTAGATAAAAACTGTATATATATATATCTATAAGTATAAGTATAAGTATTACGGTCGGTTTTCGGTCGGTCTCGGTGCAACCAATACAAAAACCGCAGACCGAACCAAAACTTCAGTTTTTTAAAAAGAGGAACCGCAAACCGACCATTAGTATTGAGGACCGACCAAAACCGCCAAAACCGGTCGGTTCCGGTCGGTCGGTTCGGTTATTTAAAATTTTCTTACAGCCCTAGATTGGGCTCTTGGGTTCGATCTTCTGCAGTATAGATGGAGTCCATAACTAGTGGTGGTATTGATACACGTGGAGTCGATGGTGACATATGATGGTCAAACTGTGTGAGTTGTCAACCATTATCTACAAACCGAACTCCATATTATTCTCAAAGAAAAGATTAGAAGATTACCTTAATTTCATTGTAAAGGTCATGAGAATTGACAAGCTTGATGTATCGATCATGGTCAAGTTGGGCATTGACGAACTCATTTTTTTTAGGAGTTTGATTGTCATTGTTTGTCAAATTTCTTATGTTACCCCCGAGCACTAATTTTTGTCACACCTTTGTATGAAATTCAAAAAGTTAAAATAAAACTATTTTAAAAACTAGTCCGTGCAAGTCAATCAGAGCAACAAAAATTTTTATCTATAAAAACAAAATGCAGCAGGTTAAATAACTACATGCATTTGTCAAATTTTGACATAAAAATAGTTTTCTGCGATTGAATCAATATTAGACGTCGCCAAACGGGAGCATCCATTGTGTGCATTGTGTTGGTGTATGTATATGTTTGCACAGTGCACACACATATGTATTATATAGAACACAAAAATAGAGACTAGTCCGATTGAGTGCTCGAAGCCACGTGGTTCTTATAACTATGCAAATCGTGGCATACAATGCCAAACTCTAGCTGATGATGATGAATGCGTGATTTGGTTGATCCTCAATTTCCTGATTAATGTGGGACCCAGAGTACACTATATAGGTTACCAGCAAAGCAATGGGAAGTGGAACACTCGGCTAAAATAAAGTAGCTTACTTGACAAGTTAGAATCATCAACCCAACACCAATTAATCATAACATAAGGTTAAATTAAACACTTCGAGTGCAAAAGATTCTGTTACATATTTATTTACAAGACTACAAAAATCATTATTTTTTATGGGAAATTTTAAAGTGGAGTGTAGTTGTTTCGCTTCACGTGAATTTTGAAATTTTTTTGACCATTTGATAAGTTAGAGCTTTGATTATGGCACTACACGTGACGAATGTGATTTGTAATATTGATTTGTACATTTCTTATAAATTTTTATACTTTATATATTAAGCAACGTTTGGACTTTATTAATCAACTCTTGAATTTTATTAAGAAATTGTTTGTACATTGATGGTAAACCTTGACATTTATTTGCAAATAAAATAAGTACAAACAAATCTTATAAAGGTACAAACTAAATTACCTATCAAGATACAGACTAAATTAATAAAGGTACAACTGACAGAGCAATAATTGTGCGTCAGACGCATTAATGCATGCCAATTTTTATTCTTTTGGCCAATAACATCGCACCACGTGGACAGTAGTTTAACTTCACGTCAAGCTGAATCACTTGACGAATGAACCCCTTTTTTTTAGGGCAATGCTAGGGGCACTAACAACATCCACTAACACTTACTAACACACTCTATCTCTCTCCTAGTAGTACAGCGGGGTCCACTGCGGACCCCACAGTGCCACTAGGAGAGAGATAGAGTGTGTTAGTAAGTGTTAGTGGATGTTGTTAGTGCCCCAAATATTACTCTTTTTTTATGACCGCTTGACTCCCCTTTTAAAACCATTTCCAAGTTAAATCACGAAAGTATTCATGAAAGATTGGTTACCGCATAACTCTTCCTGCCTTTGTTGCCTGCATAAGTATACTTATAGATTCAGACAAACAAATACACATGCACATGCACACATTGACTAATTCGACAATCGAAAATAGTTATGTATGTTTTTTAAATTTGTATACTGAATTTGCTTCTCAAGATATATGTGGTAGTGAGACCAACCATTTAAACAACTTTTATTGAAAATTTGGGTAATTTTCTGTGTTCAATGTGATCCCACAATTACATGTGTTAGAAAGAAAATTTAAAATATTATAGCATTATTCCTCAACAGTCCATTTGGAATTTGGGAATTGAAGTGCCTATATGTGGGTGGTGAAGTGGACTGGCTAACCACCCAATACATCATTTTCTTGCAATCATTTGTTGGTGCCATGGGTGTAATTCACTCATTACTTTGGGCGAGTACATGAATGGAAAGTATGGAAGCCCATGTGATATTATAATGTTTTCATGCTTTTTTTCTCATGAACATCCAAATTGCCTCCCATTATAATGTCTCACACAACTTCTTTCCAAAGAACATTATCATTTATCATAATATATACAAATATATATTGTGATGTGATTTATAAATTGGATAAAAACTAGGCAACATACCAACCTTGGAGTGGTCATCATGGAACTGGGCCGGGCCCCAAGTTGGATTGTCCTCAGCCCCAAAATTAATAAACCAAGTCTGCCTAAGAGTGTCTCTAATTCTATGCTATTCTTTGTGCCAAAGTAAAAAATTTGAGAGAGTGATGGTGTGTTTCATAATCTAATTGAGTGCAAAAAATGAAAGTTTTCGATACTTATTTTATTTCAGTGCATTTGTTTGATAATATACTACTTACTAAAAACTTTAAGTAAATTTTTTTTACTGAAAATAATCACTGAATACATTTTATTTCAGTACTTAAAATATTATTTTCAGTATAACCAACTTAGTCGCTTAAGTTTTCAGTACCTAAAATTTAGCACTTGATTACTTTAAATATTGTTTTCAGTATTACAAGTTCAATCGTTTAAAATTTTTAATACTTAAAATTCAGTATTAGATTTTCAGTAATTAATTTCAATTTTATCAAACGGACTTTTAATTGAAAGTTCTCCAACGCTATGCTATTGGGGCTCTCAAAACATAGCAATGCTATCCAGGATGTTATATTTGGCAGTCCATCTATATAGCATGTGCTATCCTTGCCACCAAGAAACACTTTCTGGGTACTTGTGCTTTCGCTCTCATGACTTTTTTTTTTTTTTTTTTGCTAAAAGGCAAATGCATTAATAAAAAATAACAGTACAGATAAAACCTAGTCATAAAGTGACTATCCCCAAACACAAGAAGAGGAAGATCGCCAAATGAACTAAGGCCAAACATAACAAAGACTACACAAAGAACTAAAACAGCAACAAAAACAACAAAAGATACAAGTGCAAAAACATAAGGTACAATAGTAAAGGAAGCATAAGTAGTCAAAGAGATCACTCCGAAAGCTGCACGAGAAATCCAACACCGCGCCACAGAGTCAGCAGCGAGATTAGATCTAAAACCCAGGGCAACTTCAATCTTGTAGATGACAGAAACCACCCACAGAAAGAAAATGACAGAAAGCCAAGCCCAAAAAGGTGAAAAAGGTTCACCAAAGGGAGCAATCAAAGTTGCTTGAAAATCTTTCATAGTAGTAAAAACCACAACATGAAAAGAAACACTGCAGAAGGAGAGATCACCAAAACCACCAATCATACCCAATGATGACCAAAAAGCTAATCTACTGTTTCAAGACAAGACTAGTCTAGTCAAGCATTTTACATCTTGAACCCAAAGGATTGCACAAAGAGGGAATAAAGAGGGAAACAAAAACCAGAAAAGAACTAGAAAAAAGGGCCCAAGAACTTCCCAAAAGGGAAAGAAAAACTTCACAAAAGGAAGTGGAAATCTTCACTCACGAAGGAGAAAGAGGAAAGAGCAAAGGAGAAAGGAGGGGGGAGAGGTTGGTGACGCAGGGGCGTGAGGAAGAAGAAGAAGAGGGGGCGGCAGCTGTTTTTTTTGTAGGTCAGAAACGCTTCTCTCTCTCTAGATTTCTAGAGAGAGAAGCTCCCTAGGGGCTTTTCATTTTTTTCAGTTGTATCAGTGTCTTTCGCTCTCATGACTTGCCAATAGTACTGGATGTCTGAATCCCAATAGCTATTTTTGTATCCAAAAATGACATTTTGTTTGACAGGTAAAGTTATTGCGAGAAACTTCTCATATAAGAAAATACCTAATGTCCTTTGGATGAGAAAGGAGCCATTGGATTATTGAGGATCTCGAAATGTATTTATGGTTACTTTCTCATCCAATGGTCATAAGGTATTTTCTCATATGAAAAATTTCTTACAATAACTTTACCATTTTTTGACAAGTAATAGTGGAAAAGACATGCCAAAGTTGAGCATTTTGACACACTATAGCAATGTGAAAATTTATCAATGGCATGAATATATATCTATATATATATATGTGTGTGTATTATAATACCCTATTTTTTCAGATATATATATATATATATATATATTATAATGGAATTTCATTTATGTGTGACTTAATCTTATAACCTTATCTTACGTTAGGTGAATTTTGGGTCACAATCGGTTGGTCTTTATACCAATCGATTGTCATCTTTTGAGTACCAATTAATTGCCTTGTTCTCCAATTGATTGTCACCTTACCGACCTGAAACCATGACGTGGCCCATCCCAATCGATTGCCTTGGAATATCTGATGCTAATCGATTACCATCGGTGCCAATTGATTGCCAACTGTAGATCATTGTTTTCAACTTTGCTTCGTGTTTTGACGTGTGACACTCATTTTTCCTATATATATATATATGGGTTCATTTCGTGCATATGGGTTTGTTTGACAGATTCTTAGAGAAAGAGAGTTTATATAACTCATATATACACATACACTTATACATATATATATGTATATACATATATACACCACCCCCACACACATACACACACAGAGGGGAAGAAGAGAAGAGAAGGAAGAAAAGAAAAAGAAAGAAGAGAAAGAGAGAGGCAAAGGAGACAGAGAATGAAAAGAGAGAAAAGAGGACGTCCCGAGGACCCGCAGCCACCTCACGTCACCGACACCACCAAACTTAATGGTGAGTGTTCATACTCACATCGTAGCTTAGTTCTGTTATATATAATCACTTCGGTAAGAAAGAACGAGCATAGAACGTATTTGTATATTTTAGTTTGTGCTTTACAGTTTCTAGGGAAGAAGACGACTTCCCAATCGATTGATACTAGATTCCAATCGATTGCCAACCCAATTATCCCAATCGATTGCACTCTTAACCCAATCGATTGTACACTTCTGGTTATTGAATATTTTAGTTGTTTATGATGTTGAGCTATTATGTTGATATACATTATACGTTGATTGTTAGTGCAGATTGAATAATACACCCGTTTGAATAATGAACCTCTAATGCATTGAACAATGGAACAGTTTTTATAAGGATGATATAATGTTGTTAATCGAATTGATAAGTCGTCGAGCATAGTAGTGGGTCTATCGACTGCCGAGTTCGATACTATTCATGATTGAGAGCGTGGACCCGATCGCGAAGATCATACAATGTTGGGTGTGGGATCGTAATGAGTTGAGACAGTCAGACGTGTGAGATTTCTGCTATATATTTGGTAAAGCTGGGATTGCGTGTCAGGCTTCGTTGGGTACATATGTGGTGTTGTGGTTTACCTATATCACCTTAGTCCGATAGAGATTAAAGAAATATCACTTTAACCCATGACTGGGACAAGAGAAGTCCGTCAGAGGTTAAGGGATATGTCACTTTAATCCATGACCGAGGCTAAGGGATATACTGGTGGTATCGCCTTAGTCCAAGACTGAGATTGGAGATCCGATAGAGGCTAAGGGATACTGTAACAACCTGCATTTTCATTTTATTTATTTGTATTTACATTGTCATAATTAAATTCATTTGGTATTGTCTGCATTTATTTAAATTACAATTCTCATGTTTGGAATCTTAATTTCTTGTTTTATTTCATACTAAAATTATTATTGGGGTCAAACTACAATTTCTGTAAATTTAGTAACACTTGTGTTGGATTCCAAATCTGTATTTCAAAACGGTGAAATTATTTCTCTTGACTCAAACTGTATTTTTATAAAACCAGAAAATCAGTTCTTACGCAAAAATGAATTTTCTCTATTTTTGGGGTGACCACCGCGCCACGAAAATTCCAGTTTATGTGCAAAACGGTCCGCGCCGCGTTAAACTTCCACATATTTTAGAATTGACGTAAAGCTAGATTAGACATTTGCTTTATTTCCAATTATGGAAACTAATGATTAGTTAGGGCTTTGTTTGGCTAGGAAATTTGTAAGTGTCTCATTCTTGTGCCAAAAGTTGATTTTGCCAAACATCTCAAGATTGACCCCTAATAGTCTAAACTACCCTTTCAATACTCCTACAGCTGATATATGTATATACGTATGTAATTGTGCAGTGTTTATTAAGTGAATTTAGAGAATTAGTTTATGATATTCAATTTGTTGAGTGTATAGGAATTTGCTTGGCCACCAAGTTCCTCTTTGGGATTTCTATATATGCACACATCATTCACACTTTCTGCACATTCACAAACAGAAATTTAGAGAGTTTCAGAGAGAGTTTGAGAGTTCACTTACAATATTTTAGAGAGAGAAGAGCTCAGCCACCATAGCTAGGAGCTTCACTTGGGATTGCTTAATTCTCTCTTTCTCAACAATCTTTCCAAACTCTTATTTCAGTGAGTATTACTAACTCACTATGAATGTAATTCGTGCTTATTTACTGTGTTTATGGTTGTAATTGTAAAACCACCATTGTTAATTTCGTATGACAACTTGAAGCTCAAAAATGGTGATTTTTCAAACTTAACCAAAATCGTTTTTGATAAATAAAAATGAAAGATTACAGTCCCTAGAGGTTGTATTTAAAGTATTGGAGCTTAATTCATTCGTATATGAAAGTATATTAGAATTGAAGTTTTGTCACTCCTCGATTTTTCGTAAAATCCAAGAGCTACAGTTGAAATTAGTTAAAACCGATTGCGTATTCTTAATCCTTGCGGAAAAATGGAGAGAACCATATATTACAAGTCATGTTTGCATTCAGATTTGAAAATGGGTCAAAAGTAGGCTTTAAATTCGTAACAGGGGAGAAACTGCTGATACCAATCGATTGGTATGGGTTCCAATCGATTGATATGGGTTCCAATCGATTGATATATGTTCCAATCGATTGGTATGTGTTCCAATCGATTGACACTTTTGTCAATCAATTGACATTTTTCAGCACTGACGACTTTTACTAAAAACGGCCATAACTCCCTCTAGGAAACTCAAAAACGCGCACGGTTTGAAGCGTTGGAAACTAGACTCAAAGACCTTTCTTTTGATATGTAATTCATATACACAAATTATAGCTCATATTTTAGGGCATTGCTTCAAAGTAGACCCACTTGTGTTCTAATAGCGATAAAAGCATATTAAAGCATTCTTTGATGAATTCACTGGTTGTTTCATATAAGATTTGATTTCTTCTCGTATATCCATGGTTATCATTCCCAGTACTTTATATTTCTGTATTAAGTCACATATCATTCATGTGGAATCAGTTGTACATGCATGGTGGGTGTTGGTCAGTATGGAAAAGAGTAATGGACAGTGTGGTATAGTGAGTGCGGTTGAGATTGTGTTGTGGACACTCCCTGGTAAGTGAGTACCAAAGTGTTTTGTGATTGAGATTGCGGCGATGGTGTCTTTGAATTGCGACGGTGGCAAAATTGGACACTCCCTGACGACCATGGTAGCGTCAAAGTGTGTGAAGCCGAACTTGGACATTCCCTGCCTACGGACACTCCCTGATACTCGAGTCTGGATACTGTGTGAGGGTTCCTCCGGTATTTGCATGGCGGATTAGGTATTAAAGTGTGAGGCATTGGACACTCCCTGGTACCCCGGACCAAAGTGTGAGGCAAACTGGACATTCCCTGGCACCCCTGTGCTAAAGTGTGGCTATCGGAGTATTTCAAAGATACTGGTGTGTGATAGTGGATTATTGGGTTTTGTCGAGAGAAAAGAGTCGGTAAGATGAGTTTGGTGCATTGTTTTCATACACAGTCACATATATGTGAATTATAGCTTTCAAATGATATTGTTGTTGTTTTCTAAAATGAACTCTTCACTCTAATGTAAACTCATTGAATTAAATGAGAATTTGAAAATGATAAATGAGTATGTTTTACATTCAAAGTTATGTTTTTAATACTCACCAGCTTCTTGAAGCTGACGGCGTTGATGCGCCCTGGACATTCGTGTTCAGGTTTTTCAGGTTTTGATCAAGCGGAACATTATGATTATGCAAACTGAGAACGGCTGCTTTGGATGATAGAACTGTTGTCAATATCCTATGCTTTAAGTTATAAACTGTTTTGTAATAAGGATGACTGTAATAGACGATAGATATTGTTTTGTTTCAAGGAGGTCTGTGCCTTTAGATGACCCGTACTGTAATATGTAATAAGTTAGAAAAATATTTGTAAGTCTTGATTGCTTAACTCTTATCATGGTTTTATGTTGTTCGACGTTTGGGACAGAATCGATCCTTCAAACTGTCGCGACCTACGGGTCCATAAAGGAAATTAAATGCTTTCCATATTTATGCTACGTCGGGGCGTGACAGATACATACTGTAAGAATAATAATATGGCTAGCACCCTGGTCCAATAGAGGCTAACGGAATATCGCCTTAGTCTATGACCGAGACAAGAGAGATCCGACAGAGGCTAAGGACACGGCCACGTTAGTCCAAGACCGAGACTGAGGGTTATGCCGATGCTATCATCTTAGTCCAATAGAGACCAAAGGAATATTATCTTAGTCCAAGACAGAGTCAGGGAGTTCGATAGAGGCTAAAGGAACATCGCCTTAGTCTATGACTGGGATGGGGAGTCTGATAGAGGCTAAGGGATATGTCACTTTAGTCCACGACTGAGACTGAGAGGAATACGTTGTGAAGAGAAATGTATGTACGTGTTGGCCAGTATAGATAAAGGCATCGTGGCCGTAAAGTTGCGACTGCGTGTCGTTTGATGAGTCATAGTGTATTAGGCTACGTTCCAGGATAACAATGTGAGATGGTAAAGCTACGTGCGAGAGATGGACCCAAGAGTCCATGTTATGTTTGGGATGGGTTGGGACAATGTTGTTACATTGAGTTAGGGCATACATGAGTACGAACGACGAGATGATTATTTAGTGATGTGGTTTTATAAACTACATATCTATGAATACTTTGTTAGTATTTGCATTCAATCAGCTTTCGTAGCTGACGGCGTTTTATGGCACTGGATATCCTACGTCTAGCTAGTCAGCGTTATGAGTATGCAAGTGAGGAATACATGGCTAGGGGCTATGAGGATGAGACCTACGATGACAAAGACTATGTCGATGCTGACTACAACGCGAGGTGAAGACCTAGAGCTTCGTTATAGATAGTTTATGTTTATAGAGACTTTGTATAGTTAAGTTTTATAATCGGCATATGTTGCCGTAATACTATATTTATGTTTCCGCAGATACTTATGTTTGTAATAGTTTAGTACTACAACTCTAGTTTTATATATCGAACTTAGACTTTCCAAATGCGTGGTTGGATTTATTACTCTGATGGTTAGACTTTATTTGTGGACAACATGGTGACTTTTAACTGTCATGGCCTACGGGTCTAAAAAGAAATTTATTTTCTCTATTTTTGGTAGTGCAGGGCGTGACAAGATTATATATACCATTTTGTATTTAAGATACTCTAAGAAACATTGACCTTTTATTCTTAGTCAATGATTCTTTTGGCTAGAAAGTAAAATTGACATCGTTTCTTGATAGAATGTTTGGAATTTAAGCATTAAATTAGCTTTAAATTAACATGGTTCCAAACAAGGCATGACATTTACATAGTTTCTAGAGCCAAAAATTAACTGTACTTTAGGCTTAGTTTGGCTCCCACGTGGCTTTTTAAAAGGAGCTTATGAAATTTATTATTAAGTTGTTAGATAATTTTATACAAGTGACACATTACTCTTCAAAAAGACATTTTAAAACCAAAAAACAATCTTGAGCTTTTAAAAGCTCCATTCTAGAGCTTTTAGAAGCTCCCCCCCAAAAAAACCGAAGTTCAATTTTTGCAAAGCTCATAAACTAGTTACCAAATAAACTAACATGAAATTGTGCTTTGAAAAAAGAAAAACACCAAATGGAGGCCAAACTAAGCCTAAAACGGCTTAGATTACTAAGCATTTCCTAATCTTGTTTGTGAAGGGTAGTTTTTGGCACTTTTCGCGCACTTGGCATAGCTTCTATAACATTTTTAAGCGCTTGCATTAATCATTTAGTGCTTTTTAGTTTAATGGAATCATCTTTGCTACTCTTTAATCTCTTGTAGGAAGGCCAAATCAAAGTTTGACTCATAGTGATGCCAATGGAAAGGGGACGATTTTGAAATTAGACAATTGTATGATTCCATTGCCGACTTGAATTGAGAACTACGGTGAGGGTTCAGGTCTAATATTAATATATTTATTTTTCCATGGGAATATATATATATATATATATATATGTACGTATGTATATTCCCCCACCAGAAAAGAAGAGATTAAAATACATGTGCTAATTTAGCTTGCTAAATGTTTCTATCCCAACTGAGTAGACAAAAAATTCTTGAATGCCGTTTCAAAAAAATATAATTAAAAAAAAAAATTGCTTTTAAACCTCATGTTCAAAAACTTTATAGAATGTCACAAAATTTTGTTTTGATAGAAGGATTAAAGAATAACCCTTTCAAGAAACTTTGTACTAACGTTGTATATTTTGTTATGAACAATATATAATCACGTTAGAAGATTTTAATTTTATTCATAGCTAGACTACCTCTTCTGATAAATTTACTTAAGGCGTGTTGTTATTTTAATGTAGCCATGTGGTTTTGGAGATTCACAAGTGTACGTGTATACATAGGTACATAAATATAATGAATAAATGTATAAGATACCTTTAAACTTGTAATTATCTATGTAAATCTCCATGATAAGAGTGTCACAACAAGAAAATCAGATATCTCTATATGTTATATAAACAATTAAACATAGATGGTAAACATAATTATATAGCAATTTCTATTCCAAAGCAAATGATAACACAAGTTTTTCAATTGAGACGTGGGTATCATTATAGGATATCTTATCTCTTTCAATTTGTTTCGCGAGATTGAGGGTGAGATTGAGCTGGATTAGATTGTACGCAGTCTATTTTATTTGAATAATTTACTATTTGGGTAAGTTTAAAGACAACTGGACTAATAATCTATTTTAATTAAATCGTCTCCCATATAATTCTATGGTGAGAAAAAACCGTCGGGCCGACAATTTTAGTACCACCGATGAATTAATAGTTAGTGACATAGTGGCAACAACTTTTAAGTTGTATATATTTTCAATGGATAGATGATGATGATGATGACTCATGAGATTCAATGTTTCAATATTGTCCATATGGATGACCGTGATTCTCCAAATCAAACCCAACAAACACATCCTTACGCAGTTCATAGAAAGCGACCAAATTTGTAAGGATTGATTGAACAGATGTGTCGCATTATCCAGCCCAAATCACCCGTATTATTCTCACTCGGAATCATACAAATCACTACCAACTTTTCATGATCTCATTTTATCCCTAGCTGGGCCAATATCAATCAAAATAACTCTTTGTGAATCTTTATATACAGATATATATATATAGAGAGAGAGTTAGGCTCTCGTGCGCATTAGGTGAACGTACTAGATTTTTAAGCCTAAAAAATCTACGGGTTAGCGGAGTGGCGGGATGGGGCGTGGGTCAATGGAGCGCTCCGCGAATTTTTTAAGCTTAAAAGTTCAGTGCGTTCACCCAGTGCGCACTGAATCGAGCCTAACTCTCTCTCTCTCTCTCTATATATATATTGTATGGGACTTCCCATTCTACTTCATGAAGGTATATGATAGCATTAGGCTCAATTTTAAACATACAAGGGAAGTCTTTCACACTTTATCAAAATATGAGCAATAAAATAAGAGTTATATTTGGGGCACTAACAATATCCACTAACACTTACTAACACACTCTATCTCTCTCTTAGTGGCATTGTAGGGTCCGTACTGGACCCCGCAATACCACTAGGAAAGAGATAGAATGTGTTAGTAAGTGTTAGTTGATTTTGTTAGTGCCTCTAGCATTGCCCATAAAATAATTTAAGTGTAAAGATAATAAAGTAATTTACTTGAAAGCCTTGAGCACTTTTCTTTAGTACATTTTCCACTATTTTGAAGTGTGAATGGTGTACTTGTGTAAATTTGTCTATATGACACATATATGACATATTGGTGCACCAATAATATCAAAGAACGGAATGAAAAGTACTAGAGTGCTGTCCAATTTCCTTCAACTCATTGGCAAAATTATTTTAGTGTCTTCAATTTAATGAGTTGTCAACGACTTTTTAGTTCAATATATATATATATATATATATTACTATAATACACCCCCTAAAAAAGGGGTGGATGTCAACTCCAACCACATTTGTTATAACTAACTCATAACTGTGAGCCACATTTCTCATAATTGAACAACATTTGCCATAACTGGGCCACATTTTCATAACTAATTTTAATATTTTGGTAATGTGGCTTAACCTGAGCCACTTGATTGGAGGTTGACATCCACCCTTTTGAAGGGGGGTCGTGTTTTCTTTAAGGACAGTTTTGTAATTTCACAATTTTTAAACACAATCCGACGACCAAAACAGAGGCGCTCTATTTAATAAAGAGGTGACCCTCTTTAGATAATCTTTGCTATATATATATATATATAGGGAAAATGCTTCAGTGCAGTTCGCACTGTGCTACTCACAGTTTGCACAGTAAAACTGCCCAGTTTTCAAAAACTGCTTTTGCAAAAACAATTTTACTGTACAAACTGTGAGTAACACAGTACGAACTGCACTGTGCTAACTGCACTGAATCCTTTTCCATATATATAGAATGACTGGCATATACTACTCCTACTATTTGGAAGGATTTGAGGAGCCGTCTTCCAAGTGGATTTGAGTGATTAAAATTTCACAACATTGTCCAATTAATAATTGCCTAATGATGAGTTGAATCTGACAAATCAAATATATAGGAGATAATGCAGCGTGATTAATATAGATTATGTTCCCACATAATTAAAACATATTAGGAAGTGCTATTACATGAGCATTAGCTACAAGGTTATGCTTGACCCGCACACTAATGAATATCGATTAAAATATTTTGTGCAATTTTGTTTTATTGTTACTTTAAAAATGATAAAAGAAAAAAAATTTGCTGTCTTTAACTACTTGTTAATATCCTTTATGGATGGATTAAACTACATAAAGGTATACACAGACCTTTACATGCACTTAGTTATGTGAAATTTTGTACGTAACAAAAGTATTTTATTTGATCAAGTCTTACTAAATATGGACTTTTTATTAAAATTAAAGACGGATTGTCCTTAACCTTAAATAATCGAATATGAGAAAAAAATTTTTTTTGCTAAATTTCTATAATAAAAATATTGTCAGTGTACTTACTTTTATCTTTTTGCCTAAATTTGTTTGATTCAAATCCTAATGCGCTGCAAGATTAATACAGTATGACCTCAAACGAAAATGTCAAGGTTCAAGTCATCTACTTTCAACCAAATATTTAAAGCAGCTGTGCTAAAAGTACATTTTAATTTCAAAGTGAAATACATACATACATACATATATATACATTCAGGCTCTAAAAAGGACGCCCTCTCTTTATTAAAGAGATGACTTAAAATGATCATTGGGGCTGTGCTTTTCAGTTGCAAATCTACTTGTTTTTTTTGCTAGTATTGCTGTTTCTGCTACATATTGTATTTGGTGCTGCCATGTGCATATCTTCTGATGTATTTGATTTGCTTTTCGGGGGAGGGGGAGGGGAAGTTGAATCGGAATCTCTCAGGGGGGGGGGGGGGGGGGCTTGAGTCTTCTCATGCTTTGATTGGTTGTTATGGGTTGTGTTCTTGCTCTGGGTTGGGTGTGGCATCTGCCTTGGTTTTGTGGTTTAGAGTGTGGCTGTTGGGGTGTGTTAATTTTGTGCTTGAGTGCTGCTCGGTTTTATTCTTTTTCTGGTGTTTTGGGATGGCCTTTTTGGGGGAGCTTTTTTCTTCATTTGTAATGGTGTTCACTTGGTTAATGAAATTTTACTTTGCGGTTCAAAAAAAAAAAAAATTAAAGAGAGGACTTCTATTTTGACCGTCGGATTGTGTTTTCATTAATGTCAGTTTCGTCATTTCACAGTTTTTAAACACGATCCGACGGCCAAAACAGAAGCCCTCTCTTTATTAAAGAGAGGGCGCCCTCTTTAGAGAATCTTTGTACATATATATATATACACACTCAGGTTATGGAGAGGGTGTACTCTCTTTAATAAAGAGAGGACTTCTGTTTTAACCGTCGTATCGTGTTTTCATTAAGGGTAATTTTGTCACTTAACAGTTTTTAAACATGATCTGACGACCAAAACAGATACCCTCTCTTTATTAAAAAGAGGACACCCTCTCCATAGAATTTTTGTATATATATATATATATATATATATTTGTTTAGCAAATAAACACATGGACATCTATAAGGCAAAGATAACTACTCTAAAGTATGGGGTTGAAAACTTGAATGGTGGCAGAAATGGACCACATCTGCCAGCCTGCACACACACAGGAACACTCACTCACTCACTCACACACACACACACAGTAGTGGACCCAGAAATTTATAGTTGGGGGACCAAAATAGAATAAGTTTGTATATAGTAGTGGACTTATATAGAGTATCGAGGGCAGCGCCCTCGAGGCAAAATTTTAATTTTGAGTCTATTTATTCATATATTGAGTTAATTTTTTTGTTTATCACTTTTTTGACAATACTGATTGATCGCATGCTGCAGTTTGTAAAGTCGACTAATGGTAAAAAACAGTTTAAATTAGGCTAAATTTATAAATTTATATATACATATTGACATTTTCAAAAATTTTGGAATAGTTGTATAAAATTACATGTACATATCAAAAGTTTTTCAAAATTTTGTAGGTCCAAGAATAGAAATTTTTTCAAAATTCCATAGAGCTACAAAATATTTTGAAAAATTACATGTAGGTATAAAAATATTCTAAAATTATGCAGGGGCCATGGTCCCCCTTGATCCCAAGGTAGGTCCTCCCCTGCACACACTCACACACAAAAATTGAACTTATATTCAACGGTTTTATGGAAATATTAAAAGTCAGTTATGTAATTTTTTATAATTAAAAGAAAACCACTAAATTAAATTAACATCAACTTTTGACGTTTTCCTAAATGGACACAATAAAATTACACTCTTACCCTCATCTTCTTCCTCTTCACCAAGATGACCCCTAACTAAACACCACCACCACCAACCAATCAACACCACCAACCCCATCCTTTTATTTTTTGAAAATGCTAGCCTTAAAGAGTAACCTTTATAGATTTTCTATAACTTCCATTGATTTCGGCTACCTCCATCGATTTCCCAGAAGGAACAAGTGTAAAACGTATCAAGTGCAAGTGGTACAATGTGGGAAGCAAGTGTGAAACAGATTGTAGTGACTTGCTCCTGATACGTTTTAGATTTGCTCCCCACGGTGTACCACTTGCACCCGATGCGTTTTGCATGCACTTGCTCCTTTTGTGGAATTCATGGAGGTCATCGATATCAATGGAAGTCGCAAAAATTCGTAGAAGATACACTTTAAGGCTTAGCATTTAAAAAATAAAAATAAAAGGATGGGCTAGTGGCGATGTCATGGTGGTGGTAGTGTTGGTTGGTTGGTGGTGGTGGGTGGTGTTGTTTAGTTAAGGTTAAGTTAGATTAAGATTTTTTTCGTGAAGAGAAAGAAGATGAGGGTAAAAATGTAATTTTTTGTGTCCTTTTTAAAAAAAAACATTAAAAGTTTATGTAAATTGCTTTTTGTGATTTTAAAAAGAATTTCTTTAAATTTTCAAAAAGTACATGACTAATTTTGAATATCTCCACAAATTCTTGACTCACATTAGTCACATGTAATAATCCTACATTAAATGGTCGGTAATTTTTGGGACACAACTTTCATACAATTTTTACACAACCTCCTAAAAGATGTGTCTATCTCTTTCCTGTGTTACTATAGAATCCAGTGATCGATATCACAAGAGAGAGACAGATGAATCTTTTAAGAAGATTGTGCGAAAGTTGTATGAAATAGTGACATCACAAGAGAGAGATACACACATCTTTTAAAAAGGTTATGTAAAAGTTATATGAAAATTGTCCCAAAAATTATCCTTAAATGGTACTGCACAGTCTGTACTACTGTGTAAGAGATATTGAGTACGCTGTATCACATGTTAGTTATGGATTCAAACAATCCCACCACTGAAGAAACCAAAACTCCAACAGGGCCCATATCTCCAACCATGAAATGTCACATGTTCCTGACTTATTACCTGCCCTCTTAACAGCCGGACCCATCTCTCTCTCTCTCTCTCCATTCATATTCTATTCCGTATCCATGGGGACCAAAAAGTTTCTTTAAACTTAAATTAAATACTCCTATTTTTTATTTATGAAATACTAACTTGTATAATATTAATATTTAGATATATACTTAATTTAGATAGAATGAGGGTGTTAAGATGGAGAATGATGAATTGAGAGAGGAGGAAAGAGGGGGAACAAAAAAAAGTGTAAAAGGTATGGGAGTTAAAATCTTTCAAATCTAAATTTAAGAAAGTGGCTAAAAGTTTGGTCTTTTAGACTAGGGGCAGAACTTAGGAGGGACAGGCACAGGTATCATGGTCCTCTCAAGCATTCGGAAAGGATAATACTTGGGGCACAATCAAAGTCACAACATTTTGTCCACAATCTCTATTTTGTGTCTCTCGATCTCTTGATGGGTCCTACAGTGTCAGTGACCCCACAGTGCTCACTAGGAGAGAGATAAACACAAAATGGAGGTTGTGATCAAAAGGTTGTGGCTTTGGTTGTGCCTTAAGTATTACTCATTCGGAAAATGTTATTGTGTATGTAAGTTTAATTTTTTTTAGAGATGTTAAAAAAGATTGCCTCCCAAATATGGGTAATTCTTGGAAAATAACTTTCATACAACTTTCACACAACCTCTTAAAAGATGTGTCTATCTCTCTCCTGTGTCACTGTAGGATCCAGTGACATCACATGAGAGAGATAGACACATCTTTTAAGGAGGTTATGTGAAAGTTGTATGAAAGTTGTATCCCAAGAATTTTATCATGCATCTTAGACAAGTAAAAACAAAGAATAATGCTATACTTCCAAAAGTGAAACTTTCTGGCTCTGCCTCTGCTTAAGACGATTACATACATTTAGCATCCAAAGTATCCTATTCACCAAAGTCATTCCTTCTATATTTTGTATAAATAATTAGAAGGTGTTATAATTGAAATACTTTTGAGTATTATTCCTACTAACAAATTAGTATGAACTTAAGGGATGTAACGCAAATGAATGATGTGTAATTTGAAGAAACATGTGGAGTCTAATTACTATTAAGAGTTACTAGTATTAGTATTATAATTAAACTATGAGTCATAGTTTCATTAAGAAGGATGTTCTTTCAATCAAATTATATATATACCTAGCTTGTAAAAAAAAAAAAACTATATGAATACATACCTATATGTAAATATAGAGTGTTTTCGTATTCAATAAGTCCGTTACATCACGTGAACGTATTGATATGATGTGACCACTTAGTCTTAATCATACACATTGAATGTGAGTGATTAGAAGCACCGTAATTGGTCGGCTGCCCATCTGTACAAGCCCGTTTACCTCATTATTGGAAAATTATTCAAAGAGCCTGACATGGTTAAAATAGAATAATCACACCACATCAGTGTGGAATGGCAGGCTTACTGAATAATTTTCCAATAATGAGGCAAACAGGATTGCACAGCTGGGGCCGCCGACGAATTACGGTGCTTCTAATCTCTCATTGTCATGGACTACTGTTGGTTGCAGCTCAAAAGTGTAGAGAGAGAGCAAAAAAAAAAAAGACAGATATGCTTTGGTCTGGCGTGATGTTCCTTATGTACTTGGCTCGGCTCCTATCAGTTTATTACAGTCTTCAATTGGAGCTTGAGGAACTGATCTCTCACTATTTTACTTTTATTTTACTCCAAGAGATTTGATATTTCTGCTCTAAAATTCATCTAATGCATTCTATAGTACTACTATTGTACATTATACAATACCATGCAATTAATGTATTTTATGAAGTGCATTAATTGATTCATTCATGAAGTACGAGTAGTACTAATTCCCTATTTTAATAAGTGTTTGATTGTTTAATTAAGTGAATCAGTTCGGCTAGCTGAATTGCCCAGAGCTCTCTCCAGGTCTTCTAAAGACAGACAGGTTAAGGGTTCGAAACCTCTAAAAGTCGTGTGAATGAGTTGAAATGACACATCTCAAACAAGTCGTATCAAGAGCTAGCTTGACGTAGGTTCAAATCTTACCGCTCACTCATCTTCCCGACTTACCTGGTGCGTATGTTGAGGGGTCGCCGCACGTGCTCGGAACTTGCCCCTGTTCTACTTCGATTAAACAACAATAGATAAATTGTCTGAAATACTGACGAAAATCCTGGCCGAAGTTGCGAATGGCAGACTTAGGAATTTGTCATTGTAATCCGAAAGAAAAGATCTTTAATTATATGAACCAATTAATCAGAGCCTATACAATATTGACATTAATTTATGTTGGAGTAATTGAAGATGCTATGCTTTATCGAAAGCACTATCGATTGAGTCAATTGACCAAGGAGTCAATGAAGACTTTAAAATTCTTCAAATTATTCTAATTTCTATTACATACTCAAGAGTGAAAAAGTAAACTCGAGGGATAAAAAGTCCCATTCATTCAGTTACCGTGTTAGAAAAATCAAGTTAGTGAAAATTCAAATACTTTATATAGCTGCAATAAAGGCTTGCATGAAGTTTATTGCCAAGAAAAAAGAAATTAAGACTGATCTTGAGTTCTTTGCTTTTAGATGGGCTTGGTACATTATTAAAAGAGTAATGCTACACTTACACTCATCTCCATTTTATATCTAAAAATTCACACTCATTCACAATAACTCTTAGGTGGCACTGTCAGGGCCGGCCCTGAGATGACCAAAATTGGCCGATGCCTCAAGCGAATTTTCAAAGGGGCAGAAAAAATGAGGTCTCTATACTAAGTTTCATTGAAATTATAAAAATAATAGGCCTAAAAATGATAAGTTTCATAGAAATTAGAAAGAAAATAGGCCTAAAAATGATAAGTTTCATAGAAATTTCATAAAAATTAGAAGAAAATAAGCCTAAAAATGATAAATTTCATAAAAAATTAAGAAGAAATTAGAAAAAAATAGGCCTAAAAATGAGGCCTAAAGTCGAGGCCCCATGCGATTGCTTTGAAAATTTTGCCCAGGACCGGCCCTGGGCACTGTAGGGCCTATTGACACTGTGTGGTCCATCAAGAGTGATTGTGAGTGGTGAAGTTTTGGATGTAAAGTGAGTGTGGGTGTAACATTACTGTTATTAAAAAGCAGTAAAAAGATAAATGCTAAAGCTTTCATTTCTAATACTCCGTAGTACTTAATTAAATCCCCTTTTAGTTGGGGAAGATAAGAATAACAAAGAAAATTAGTTTTTGTTGGGGATATATCTCTAAAATACAATTATTCATTAAATAAAATAATAATTAAATAACGACAAAAAATAGATTTTCATACTGAATCGCGAATCGCATAAAATTACCTCAAAATGATATGATATTGCTTGAAATATCGTACCACAAAAAAGTCACATAGTTAGGTTGAGTGCGGACTAGGTCGCTCTCTTTAAGACGATTCACACATCTCAAGGTAGTCACCGGTGTAAGAGAATAACACGTCGCCTCTAGAATACTACAACTCAGCTCTAGGCTGTGATCATCACTAATCTACACAATTTGGGGAAGACCGAAGATTCTTCCAACACCTTTCTTTGTCCAAATGTAAAGTACCAAAAAAAATATAATAATAGTAATATGCTAGCATACAAGACCTCTCATGATCTTACAATAATATATTGTATATAGAATAGCCTAAAAGTCTCCTTATGTAGTCTTAGGAAAATGACCATTAGAACTTCATTGTAAGTAAGATTTAAGTCCCATAAGTAGTGTAAGTTTGTAACTTATATCTAATAAACCAAGCCAATAAATTGGTTCATAAAAATTTATAACTCTCACCAACAATAGCCTTATAAACCCTTAAAACAATGACATGCAACAATGTTATATATGAAGTTAAAAATAACTGAGTCGTAGCTCCAAATAATAGATATACTACTCTCCAAAAAGTATAAAAATAAAATTTTATTTTTATTAAAATATAAAATATTCAAACAGTTCCTTATGTTTTCTTTCATTCTTAAACAAAATTTAAAATTTTAAGGGTTAATTACACTAACCTCCCCTGAGTTTAGATCTAATTACACAGACCTCCCCTGAGTTTAGTATTTAGGTAACAATTTGCCCCCTCCGTTATCTCTTAGTAAACCGTTAACTATGACTGCACAGACCTCCCTTGAGGTTTTCAAAAGTACACAAACTTCCCTTGAGTTTAGTATTTAGGTAACATTTTGCCCCCTCTGCTAGTAAAACGTTAAAACTCATAACAATAAATGCTTAGGTCATCAAATATTTGTGTTAATCATCCCAAAATACCCTTATAAGCTTTCCAAAATACCCTTATCTCCCTCGAGGTTATGTCAAACAATACATACCTCTCTTGGTTTTTTTTTTTTTTTTAACTTACACTAACCTAGTTCAAATTTAAAATTATTCTTATTTTTCAGACTTTTGTTTTACCCCCGATGCTCATGCTTATTACACCTACAATTAAAGATTTGATTGTTATATAAATATATATATATATATATATATACACGCAATTATTCGATAGGCTTGTCACACCACATTAGTATGTTGATGTGGTGTGACCCTCTAATGTTGGCAATACATATATCCCCTATTTCCAAAGTGGTCATGACTAATTTGTAAAATTTCAAATTTAGTGAGCCCGTCACACCATGTTAGCATGCTGATATGGTATGACCCTATAATCTCAACCATACATTTACCCCATATTTGCATGAGATCATGATATGTGGATGGCAGTTTTTTTTTTGTTGGCAGAAAAAAAATGTAAAATGAGGGTAACGATATTTTGGAAAGCTTATAAGGGTATTTTGGGATGATTAACATAAATATTTGATGACCTAAGCATTTATTTTTATGGATTTTAACGTTTTACTAGCGGGGGGGGGCGGGGGGGCAAAATGTTACCTAAATACTAAACTCAGGGGAGGTTTGTGTACTTTTGAAAACCTCAAAGGAGGTCTGTGTAATCATAGTTAACGGTTTACTAATGGGAGTTAACGGAGGGGGCAAATTGTTACCTAAATACTAAACTCATGGGAGGTCAGTGTAATTTTGAAAACCTCAGGCGAGGTCTGTGTAATTAGACCTAAACCCAGGGGAGGTCAGTGTAATTATCCCTTTTTAATAAGTAAAATTTATTTGTAAAATAAGGGGAAAAAAAGGAAGGGAAATTATCAACATTTAAAATATTTAATATACTCCGTATTTCTTAACTCATTCTCTTTGCTTTCTTACTTTACTCATCTTTTTTCTACTAACCAAGGAAAAGAAAATAAATTTTTTTGTATTTTTTTTTTAATTTTCTCTCACTAAATTCAAAAACTACGTGTCTCAAAACTTATGTTTTCGGACTTTAAAGTTTGATTTAAAGCTACTAATCACATTTTGATTGATCAAAGCCCTCATAATTTTCCATTGTTCCATCAAAAGATTTTCAATGACCGAATCGCAAGCATTTGATTGGTATTTCTGATGAAAATATTCTCCTTCTTCGAATTCAATTAGTAAATTATGTAATTTGATTTACATTACTTAAATTTATAATACACTTTTGGTCTTCGATCCAACCCCTCTTTTATTGGAATAATTATATGAATACCCCCTCAACTATAACTCTTTTTCAAATAATCCCTAAAACTAAAAAAATTCAACAAACTAACCCCGTCAACTATTACATATTTTCAATAACACCCCTTCAATTATGATGTCATCCAAAAAACCAACGCTTCTTGTATCATGTGTTGACCAACACATGATACAAAAATATTGACAACATTACATTTTTGTCACTCCTTTGAGTCGTTAAAAAATATAGAACAAAATTGCCTAAAAGTTTGCGTACACAAAGGACAAATATGTGTGCAACAAATGATAATTTTGTCCTACAATATCCAACTCCCAAATGAGAGATAAAAGTCATCATGTTGTCAATATTTTTGTGCCATGTGTTGGTGACATGATACAAGAATGTTACTAGCTTTTTAGACAACATCATAATGGAAGAGTGTTGGTGAAAAAATTATAATAGTTGAGGGGTCAGTCTGTTGAGTTTTTTTTTAGTTTAGGGGGTATTTGAAAAGGGGCAATTGGTCTAAGCCTCTAAGGTCCCTGGATAATAAAATTTAACTACCTAGGTCCACAAAGTTTTTCAACCTCTTCTAAGGTCCTCAATAGTTTTTTGGACAAAAGAGTCCATTGTCACTGCAGTGCTAAAATCATCTACCAATTATTTTGTTTCTTTAAATTATTTTTTATTTTTAAAAAAATGACTTTTTTTTTCTTTTTTTTTTTTTTTTGGTATGAAGTCAACTTTTGAAATGTCTCTAAAATTTTTTGGAGACATTACTCTCAAATGTCTTTGAAAGATTCTGTAATACCCTGAATTTCTGAAGAGTATATATATAAAATAAAACTTCATTCTATAAACTTTTATTTCATTTTGGTGAAATTTGGTACCAATCGATTGCCTTAATTCACAATCGATTGCCATGATACCGACTAAAAGTAATGACGTGGCAACATCCCAATCAATTACTATTCTTTCCAATCGATTGCCTTCAAATATCTGTTACCAATCGATTGACATCTATATTAATCGATTGGCATAAGCTGAGACAAGTTTTCTTCTTTTCTTTAGCTTTGAACGTGTGGCACTCTCTCAACTTTATATATATATATATATATCATCATTTATGGCCTTGGACCAACTTTGTCAGCCTTGAGAGAGAGAGAGAGATTGTATATCATATATATATATACACACATATATCCATATATCTATATCTATACACACCCTCACACACACTCACTGCCCTTTGGCAGAGAAGGAGAACAAGAAGAAGGAGAAGGAGAAGAAAAGAAAAGAAAGAAGAAGGAGAGACAGAGAAAGAGCTGGGCAGAGAGGAGAAGAGAGAGAGATTTGGTTTTTCAAGAAAACACACCCTTGGTGAGTTTTTAACTCACTTGGTCCCTTTATTGGATGTATACACAAGTTATTATAAAGCTTAGACGTGTTATATGCATGAGGTGTATGTAGTGGTGTCAAACGGGCCGGGCCGGGCCGGGCCGGGCTCGGTCAAAGCGGGCTTGACCGGGCTTCGGGCCGGGCCGGGCCGGACTTCACTTAAAATCGGGCCGGGCCGGGCCGGGCTTGGGAAGGGAGGGGGGATGTCCGCCCCGGACCGGTGGCCCGGGCCTAGCGGGCCGGACCGGACTTGGCCTTAAAAGTGGCGGGCTTCGGGCCGGGCCGGGCATTTTCTTCATTTCGGGCCGGGCCATGGACGGGAGAATGTGTGTCCACCCCGGCCCGGGGTATGTGACCCGGGCCTAGCGGGCCGGGCCTTGTGGCGGGCCGGGCCGGGCTTTTAGCCCGAAAAAAGCGGGCCGGGCCAACCCGGCCCGTTTGACACCTCTAGGTGTATGCTTATATATGTTGTTTTTCCAATCTGCTGGTGAAGACGAAGTGTCAATCGATTGGCATAATTACCAATCAATTGCCATCAGTCTGGACCCAATCGATTGACATTATTTTATCCCAATCGATTGCCAATGATAGCAATCGATTGACATTATTTTTATCCCAATCGATTGCCAGTTTCCTCAATTAATTGCCATTTTTTTAATCCCAAGCGATTGGTATGGGCAGAACATGGATTCTTTTTCCTGTTTATTATAATAAGGGTTCGGTTGTTCGATTCTCGATTTGGACTTCCGTTATGCAATTTTGGGTTAGAAAGGGATAATGTGACAACAAAGTTAAGTATAATTATACAGAATGGATAAAAGTAATAACGTGGGTAACCCGTTGATTCTGATATGAGTTCGATATCCATTTTCTTTAAATCTGAGTAGTCAGGCCACATTGGGAATTGTCATGTGTCGATATTAGAACGCAACTCAGGTAGGTTTGATAAGTTCTGGAGTGGTACGTGGGATGACACCTGGTCATGTTATGTGTTCACATGCGGTGTATGGTTTATATTCTTAACGAGCAGTAAGCGGGACCATGTAGTCCTATGGTATCCAGATGATCTACGATATATCCTTAACGAGCGATGGATGGTTTATATCCTTAACGAGCGGTGAATGGGTGATCACTGGTATACAGCGATAAGTCGTAGCAATAAATTTGATGTGTTGTTATTCAAAGCGTTATATCCCTAACATGCGGTGGATGGTTTATATCCTTAACGAACGAGGGATGGACTGACGTGGGGTCCATAATGCGGTGGATGGTTTATATCCTTAACGAGTAATGGACAGAATGATGGTATATCTACATATGTGAAACGATTGAGTCTGTTCTTTCTAAAGAGTATTGTTAATCATCGGTCTTCGAGTAACAAGACGATAAGGGTTGGTTTACGATGTTTAATAAAGAAACAAGTTCTGATGATCAT
The DNA here is from genome assembly GCA_033977485.1 of Hydrangea macrophylla. Classification (NCBI taxonomy): domain Eukaryota; kingdom Viridiplantae; phylum Streptophyta; class Magnoliopsida; order Cornales; family Hydrangeaceae; genus Hydrangea; species Hydrangea macrophylla. The sequence goes on from CM066992.1 coordinate 86,315,406, forward strand.
TATAATAAGATTCTCGTGTTTTCATAAGCTCGTGTTTACTTCAGATAACTGGTACCTTGTTAGTTTATACTCACTCAACTCTCAGTAAGCTGACGACCTTTTATTGCCTGAACTTTCCCTCGTCCAGACTATCCTGTACTTTATTCTGCAGGTGAGGACACTTATGATGATAGTTACTACACTGAGGGTAATTTCACAGAGGGTGGCCCAACAGATGCCGATTATGCCAGAGAAGGCTATTACGCTAACGACTACCCTTACGTCAGCTGAAGATCTGAAGATCTAAAGATAGTTTATCTAGTTTATGTTTAAACTTATTATTACTGTTGAACTTGTTTTGTTTAGCGGGTACTTGGGCATATGTTGTCTCCAGACCTGTTGTGATCATGTGGACCACACTCTGATAGTTTGTAATAGTATTACTATTGTTATATTTCAGTTGGTTACCATTCTTGTTTGGATTAGTACTGCGTGGTGTGAAAGATAGTGACATTCACCGATCATTCCCTATGGACCTATAAAGGAAATTTATTTTTCTCTATTTATGCTATTCCGAGCGTGACAGATTCAATGACATTTTCCTTAGAAAATGTATCTAAAATTTTGGATGTCTCCTTTAGAGGCATTTTTCATAGAAATGTATCTAAATTTTTTGAATTTAGAGACATTTCTCTTTAAAAAAATGGAAAAAATCAAAGATATTTTGTACCGAAATATCTCCAAATAAATTTTAGAGACATTCAAAGGTTGATGTGTGGGGAATTTTTTTTTTTCCCTGAAATCAACATGACATGCATGTACATTGGGGAATGAGCAATTTTGTCTAAACAAAATAAGGGACTTTAGCCAAAAAAGAGAGAAAAATATGTGTCCTTTTAGGGTGAAGGAATTTTGGACTATCCTTTTGACTTTATTGACCCAACCTCAAGGACCTGCGCCCAATTTTCCCTTGAAAAAGAGTCATAATTGAAAGGGTGTCCTTTTTATTTTAATAAAGGTCCTTAATAGAAAATTTTACACAACTAACTACATAAAATTCTTGTGAAATTCAATCAAATGAAAGTAATTTACGTGAAATAAAAAATTCACATAACTAATTATATAAAATTTTATGATTTTATTTGATCAAGTTTCACTAATAAGATACTTTTGATCAAAATTAAAAAAGAATTGTATTTCAAACTCAAACAATCAAAAGGTTCTTTCACCAAATTTTTACTTCAAATTACCTTAGAATATTTGGAAAGTAACTTATTCAAGAGAATTTCCCAAATAAATGGTTGTGTGCGAAACTCAGGGGGGCAAATAAAATTTTATCGTTTGAATTCTCTAACAACTTTTTCTTCATTTCCTGTTTGGCTTGGCTAATATGAAGCCGAAATATCAGCCGCCTTTTACCTTTCTCGTGAGTTTCCACTTTCCACCGAGATATCCATACAGAGTCAATATCTCTAGTCCCAAGAAAACCAACCCCACTCACACACTAACACTTAAAATCACATACCACATTTTGAAACTAGATACAGTGTGTATACAAGACTCTTTGGTCTTAACCAAATGAGTAAAGTTTGAGACACACTTATTTATATAATAATTGGGACATAATTTAAAGAAAAATTTAGTGGGAAATCTCATTCTACCAATGTTTATTATAATAGACCCACCAATTGGTACTTCCCAATGAGAGACCCTATAATTGTGAATGTTGTTAGAGATTAGTCCACAATCCCCAATTATAGATAGTTTTAGTGACTTTTTTACCCCTATACATATACACAGGCATACATATATAGAAATATATATATATATATATATATATGGTAATAACTCTATTATCCCATTGATTTGCATATCAAATATATGGAAATAAAATCCCATAACTTTAGCCTTGTACATTATGGGTCTTTTGAATATTTCTAACACCATTTTTATGTGGGTATCCCATTTTTGTATGTTCTACCAATAATCATTGATCACATAACATATTAATCTGTTACTATGCACCATACATTTATGCGAGTATTGAATTTTACATTGCAACTAGTTCGTTTTACACTGCAATTGGTTCATTAGTGTGAAATTTTACACTGCAACTGGTTTGTTTTTACATTGCAACTAGTTCATTAGTGTGAAAATTTTATACTGCAATTGGTCAAACTCAATCCCATAATCTTGCATATATTTTGGGAAGTTATCAAACTTATTTTATACTGCAATTGGTCAAACTCAATCCCATAATTTTGGGAAGTTACTAAATCATGCATATATTTTAGGAATTAAGTTACTAAATGCCATAATTGTAGGGCTTTATACGTTAGAATCTGTTTAATATTACACATATCTTTTTTAATTTCGTATTTCACCATTCTTGGGTGATCTAACAGTCATTCATCACCATCACCCAAAAAAAATTGTGTTAAATTTCACACTAGAATGAATATAAGTGTTAAATTTCACACTCATATTTGAGTTATTCAACAAAAGGAACACTGTCTTATCACAAATTCATTTGCACATTCATTTTTACACTGACTGCAATATTTCATTGACATCACATTTTTCATTCACATACTATACAATTTCGCAGCATAACATGTGAAACCAAGAACATGAGTGTTAAATTTTACACTACAACCTTTTGGACCACAACCTTTGAACCACAACATAATATACAATCAGGTTCCATTGTATAGCTTAAGAGAGAGCAGATCCGGTATTGCCATTGTTGTTGAAACCCAGAAAGCTTCCAAGAATCATAAGTCAAAACATCAACCGGGTTCGAAACAATCACCAACATCGAATCGGGCGAGTACTTCGCAAGTTGGGGCACAATAATCAAGAACACCCTTGTTCCTCTGTATCAAGTTCATCCTGGACTCGCCGGGGTTCTACCTAGCGCCGGCGATGATGATACAGAGAGCGGATTCGACGATGATCTTGGTCCTCGAGTAGTCCAAGTCGGCCATGATCTTGGTCCCCGGGAGGAGCGCGGCGGCGTGTTTGAGACTGAGCATCTCGCCATGGAGTTTATCTGGCTTGCGTCGACTAGCGTGAGGTCGCCGGAGAGGTCCTATGTGAGGATGATTTGAGCTATGGCCTGAGCTTTCTCTCTCTAAACAGGGAGAGAGAGAGAGAGAGAGAGAGAGAGAGAGAGAGAGATGCATATATAATGTGATTTATTATCATTTAGGTATTTGGGATTTGAATTTTTGAAAACCCCTAAAATAGTTGGGGTTATTAATTGCAGTTTTGAATGAGAAATGGAAAGGGTAGTTTGGTCCAAATTTTGTGGTGTGAACTTCAGACGAAATTGTTTCATACGTTGGGCCTATTGCAAGAAACCTAGAGTAAAATGGACATTATACTAATTAACTCTAATTTAAAATATGTTTCTATTTTTTAGAGAGATATATGTGAGAGATAGACATATATTTTGAATTGTGTTATAAAAATTGTGTGAATGAGTGTGTCCCAAATATTATCCTAATCAAATTTCGTGTATCCAAGCGGACTAAGAGGCTGTTTGGCAGGGCGTTTGCCCAGCGTTACAACAGCTTTTAATGCTCAATCGCAACTTTGGGCTGTTTGGGAGCAAAACTTCAAAAGCAATCGTGGCCCAAATCAGGTTTTTGAGTCTGATTTGCTGAAGCTGGGGGTTAGCTGCTTAAACCACAAAAGTGATCAAATTGGGTCAGCGCGTTTTGCGCATTTACCAGCATGCCCTTCTCTTTTTGGCCTAATTAGTAATTACCAAGCATATCTTCGTTAAGGACAAGTTTTACCACATTTTAGTCTGTACCACTGCATTAGCCAATAGGATTGAAGGGTGAGTAATGAGCGAGGGGTGAGTAAAACTACACTAATCAATGTGATGAAACAGTGCATGTTAGTTAGTTAATTTATTTAAACATTTTAAAAAATAACTTTTTTTAAATAACGTTTTAACAAATTAATATTTTTACTTAATTGATTAAGCAACTAAATAATTATTTAATAACAATTACTAATACGTATCAATAAAACTATGTACACAATAATAATATGATAATCTTACAATACAAGGATATAATTGTCTTTTGGACATTAAAATCACTTTTACATTTATGTAACCAAACACTTACATAATTTATTATACCACTATAATCACTTTTACAATACTTTACCCAAACATCACAACTACCATAATCTATTATAACCATAATCTATTATCACAAAAACAATAACTAAACTATCACAATCGCAAAGCTATCGCTGTTCCAAACAGGCTCTAAGACGGAGTATTCTATCTCGTTGATTTTGGGTTCGAAAGTTTACATGTTAAAAGATATTTGGTTAGCGCCTTTGAGCTCTCTAAGGTCAGGGGTTGAGTATCGGGGGAAAAAAAACCTCTCTAGTCTCTCTCTCTCTCCCCAGAGTACAGAAACAAGCTTCCAAACAAAAACCCCATAAAGAAAGCAGAGAAAAATCTTTCACGGACTCGTATAAGCTTATACGAATTCTTTAGAGAGAGAAAGTAGATTCTGTGTGTATAATATGCAAAACAATCCACAACTATTGACCTCTCAGACTATCTCACATTTATCAATCACGGGCTGCTACAAAACAACATGTGTTCAATAATCTCATCTCTATAAAACCAAATCCAACATTACACACACACACACACACACACAAACCCATCTCTAATTCTTTTCAGAGGTCACCAACAATGGCCTCTGTCTCATTTCAAAACAGAGCATTCTCAAATCTCTCTGTTTTGCTCTGTTTCTACATTTTCATCGCCATTTTTTGCAATTCTGGGTTCGGATCAATCCGGGTTTCGGCCCAAAACTCACCTGTTTTTGCCTGTGATGTTAAGAAAAATCCTGGGTTGGCCAATTTTACGTTTTGCGATTCGTCGAAGGCGGTTTCGGTGAGAGTTGATGATTTGGTGAAGAGACTGACATTGAAGGAGAAGATTGGGTTTTTGGTAAATAGTGCAGGGAATGTGGATAGGCTTGGAATTCCAAAGTATGAGTGGTGGTCTGAGGCTTTACATGGAGTTTCTAATGTGGGTCCGGGGACACGTTTCTCGAGTGTTGTTCCTGGAGCTACTAGCTTTCCTCAGGTTATTCTCACTGCGGCTTCGTTCAATGTTTCTCTATTTGAAACAATTGGAAAGGTTAGCTTCATTGGCCTCATTTTATGATTTTGATTTGTTTTGGTGTTGGCTTTGTGTTAATATAATATGTGATCAAATGATGGTTTAGTGATGTTTTCAATCAAAAAATTGGATTTTTGGAAATGGGTATTTGTAATTTGACAAGTTTTAGACTGGACTGAAAGAGGACTGTGTGTGTGTGTGTGTGTGTGTGTGTGTGAGTGTGTATCAGTGTATATACATATCGATTTCGGGCTCCAATCCATTAATGGGTTTGGCTACATTTGGTTTCATGACTGATTTTGGGACAGGAAAGAAAATGTTTTCTTAATTTATAGTACATGATTTGTTCATATTCAAACTAACTTGATTTTGGGTTCTTCAACTGCAACTTTAATTTGAATTTAATTTTTTTTAAATAAAAAAAAATTGGGAAATGGAATTTACTGGTTTTGGGGGGTCATTTGTTCTTTTCCATTTTTGTTGAAGTTAGTGATTTAGATTAATGCTTTAGTCTATAAATGTAAAGAAGTTTGAATTTGACGAGGTTGTATTGTTCAGAACATTTTCATAGTACTTTGATGGAATTAATTTGCATATGACTATAACAAATTTAACACAAAGTCAATTATGTTTAAAAACCAAGTCACTATCTTTCTATTCCCAAATCCTAAAAATTAATTGTGTTTTTTAGCTCACTGCACCACTTTTGTCCCATTCTTTGTCAATGCCTTCTTAGATGTCCTATTGAAGCTACATTGATAATTTGATAGCTACAACAGAGAAAGTGCTTTAAAAAAAAAAAACTACTTTACCTTTGAGAGTTCGAGAAAATGTTTAATATATGAAGAAACAGCATGTATATGGTCGCTTTTGGATTATGACTTGTGAACCACAGTAGGTGGATTTTTAAAGTTCTTCCAGCTTGCACAATATTAAAAATACACAGTCATTTTTTTGGAAAATCCAACTACTTGTGTGCTTTAAAGAGGGTTCCAGCTTGCAAATTTAGAGAAAGAGACATAAATTGCCAAGCAAAATTCCTCTTTTTCATTTTATTATTTGTTCAAAGCAATAGTATCCGAGCTAATATTATTAATTACATCTACATATCATTTCTCATGGAACTACCTTTACCGAATATATTGAAAAGCAGTGCCCTTCATAATTAACAACTGTGTACTAATTTGTTGTGTGTAAGATATAATTAGATATACTAAAAGTTAGGACACAATGGGACTTCACTTGGCTAAGCTATGCACCAACTTCTCCATCTTACAATATTGACAATTTAGTCGCTTAACTTTTTGTCTGATTACAATGTGAACCTTCTGTTGTCTTTCGATTAAAAAGGTTTAAGGAAAATTGTCATGTGGTTGAATGCCTACCTTTCATGTGATGTGTTTCCGTCAAATGTTCAAACCCAAGCTGACGGAAGGTTGAAATTCCAATCGGTATAGAAGTTAAGGAAGGGACTGTATTGCGACTATTCAAAAAGAAGGACCAAACTGTAGATCATTGTATAGTTCCAAGGATGCAAATTGCATTCTACTATTCATTCTCAAGCAATAGTAAATCTCATGTTATTATCAATTACATCTACTTACGAATCATAGACATTTCTAAGAAGGTAATGTGCGTATCGCGTGTCTGACTCACACAGACACTTCTCATGAGTTGTCGACCTGCATTTTCTTTTTAGAATTCGACGTGTCCATGTCTGTGTCTAATTGACATCTACATATTCATGTTAAAATCCTAATGTGGTTCAATTTTATGCAAAATGAAGAGCTAAGAAGACAGAATTTTCACATAATATGTATAGGTGGTCTCAACAGAAGCAAGAGCAATGTACAATGTGGGTTTAGCTGGATTGACATATTGGTCCCCAAATATAAACATAGTAAGAGACCCCAGATGGGGAAGAACTCAGGAAACTCCAGGAGAGGACCCATTACTCACAAGTAAATATGGATCAGCTTATGTGAGAGGCTTACAAAATAGAGATGATGGTGACCCTGATAAGCTTAAAGTTGCTGCTTGCTGTAAACATTACACTGCCTATGATTTGGACAATTGGAAAGGCATTGATCGGTACCATTTCAATGCTGTGGTACTAATCTTACCCATATAACTTCATTTCATAGTTTTTACTACTTTTTCTGTTTGCAAATACAGAAAACGGATTCAAGTTCCACCCTACTCTCACTTTCTTTTTCCTGATTTTTATGAAAGCCAACATCATGCTGGTTTCAATATGTTTTAAGTATGATTTTAGATCCGATATGGAGTCATGTGCAACAAAAAGTCATTTACAAAGGAGCTGTTTGAAAATGCAAAGAACAGGTTCTGTGATTCAATCATGAACCAGTTCTAGAAATTTGAGATTTTTACTAGAGGGTCATTTCTGTATAAGGTCCGCGCCCTATAAAAAAAATTCTCTTAAAACTATGTATTTTTCAAACCAAAATGACATTGATTCTCGTAGAAACAAGATAGAAAATGAGACTGTGATTGAACTAAAATCTTATTTTATTCGTTTCCGAATTAGATATTTCATTTTTCTTGTTTAGAATGCCAATAAGAATGTTATTTTTACGGGGGTTTTGGTGAGTTAGGTAACAAAGCAAGATATGGATGATACATTTCAACCACCATTCAAGAGTTGTGTTATTGATGGAAATGTGGCGAGTGTCATGTGTTCCTACAATCAAGTAAATGGCATTCCAACCTGTGCTGATCCTAACCTGCTGGCTGGAGTGATTAGAGGGGAATGGAAATTAAATGGGTATCATTCACATTCCATGACCCTTTTTTTTCTTCTTCTTTTTTTTCTATTACTATCATTAAAATTGGTGGTTGTCTTTCTATATTAATATTAACATTGGGTGTTGCAGATATATAGTGACTGATTGTGATTCTTTGGATGTGTACTACAATAACCAACACTACACAAAAACCCCAGAGGAGGCTGCTGCCAAGGCTTTATTGGCAGGTGACCCCATTTCCAACTTCAATCTCAGTTTGGTTGATTGATTTACTGAGACTTAGTATAAAACTAGTGGACTCTGTTTAGTTCATGCATTTTGTAATGGGAATAAAAAGAAGAGACTTTAAAAATTAGATTTTTTTTGTTCAGTTGATCAGAAAAAAGGTAAGAAAAATAGGAGTGAAAAATAAATTAAAGATTTGGAATTGTGTTAGGCTTAGTTTGGCCCCCACGTGGTGCTTCTCCTTTTTTAAAGCTCAATTTCATGTTAATTCATTTGGTAACTAGTTTATGAGTTTTGCAAAAATTGAACTTAGGACTTTTTTGGAGGGAGCTTTTAAAAGCTCTAGAATGGAGCTTTTAAAAGCTCAAAGTTGCTTTTTGGTTTCATGATGTCTTTTTGAAGAGTAGTGTGTCACTTATATAAAATTATCAAACAACTTAGTAATAAATTTCATAAGCTCCTTTTAAAAAGCCACATGGGGGCCAAACTAAGCCTTAGTCACTTCTCTTCCTACTTTCTTAGTTTTTATTATATTTGAAAATTTTAATTTTATTTAAGCACAAAAGGCAACACTAGAGAAAGCCCTAGTAAAAGAATTTTACTTCCCACATAATTGTATTTTTTCCTAAATCTAGAAACCAAACATAGTCCAACTAAAGCGAATTTCTTTGTTTGGTTAATAGGGAAAAAGAGTAAGGAGAGTATGAATGAATAGAAATAGGGTGAAAAATAAATCAAGAATTTTGAATTTTTGTGAGAATCAAGAATTTTGAATTTTCGTGAGAATCCCTCTTAACACTTTTCTTGAGTTTCTTTTACATTTTGGATATTTGTAATTTTCAGCATCAAACAAACATGCATGAAATCTTAAAAATTGTGGCATTAGAAACAAATCACAATGCAGTTAAATAGTGGGAGAATTCCATGACACAGACCTAGTGCTTTGGTATGATACAATCAAAATTTGGGTACAACAATTTTGAGACTCGGGTACAATTTTTTGGGATTGAAACAAAACCACTATGCGTACACTGTTTTAAAACCTAGGTCAATTTTTTGAGACTTAAAACAAAACAAAACTACTATGGGTCCGAATTTTGTGACGTAGTACCTTGACACGTGGCTTTCTCTCAACCACAGAAGTTGGTTGTATGATACGACTAGAACCACCTAGTGGTTAGAGGTGTCATTGATTTGGTTCGGTCAATTATTGGTAGGTTTCAAAACTGACCAAATGACTTTCGATTCGGTCAGTTGTAGGGTTTTTTTTTTTTATTCAGTTCGATTTTTCCACTGCATTATCTTGATGGAAACCGACCAAATCAATCGGTTAGTTTGGTCCAGTCAATTTTGTTGACACCCCAACCGGTGGTATATTATAATTCTCTCAGATAGTGACCAAATGAACAATAGAACAAGTACTGATTGGGTTTCACTTGTAGCATACTATATCTCAATGGATTAACGTAATTTTTCTACTGCGTGTACATTCCCATAATGGTGGTGTTTTTCCAAAATCAAACGAACCATTAAATAAACAGGGTTGGATCTGAACTGTGGGTCTTTCCTGGGCCAACACACTGAAGCTGCAGTGAATGCTGGGCTAGTGAATGAGACAGAAATTAGTAGGGCTGTTTCAAACAATTTTGCAACCTTAATGAGACTGGGCTTCTTTGATGGTGACCCCACCAAGCTACCATATGGCACGCTGGGCCCAAAAGATGTTTGCACCCAAGCAAACCAAGAGCTGGCCCGTGAGGCCGCGAGACAGGGGATTGTATTGCTCAAGAACACTGCTGGGTCACTTCCTCTCTCTCCCACTACCATCAAGACCTTGGCAGTGATTGGACCCAACGCCAATGTCACAAAAACCATGATTGGCAATTATGAAGGTATGTATTTTCATCTACACGCGCACATAGGGATCTTCTATAATATATCACAGTGATTCTATAATTATGAAGGGATCTTCTATAATATATCGCAAATAGCAAGTATCATACACCTTAATTTGGTATAAAAAAAATTGTATATTTGACTCCAAAACGTTGTAATCAGGTCCCAATCACTTTGATTTTGGATTCAAAAAAATTTCCTAAGTTTAAGCATTTTGAGACTAAAAATCATCACAATGTATGATACATTCAAAATCACTAGAATATATAATAGTATTTTCCATTTATATATATACACATATACACACATGCAAATGAGAAATTAGCACAAATTCGATAAAATGTGGAGTTTCCTAAATTTTTAGGGGGCTTGTGTGTAAAAAATTTCATTTGCGGGTGACCTTAAGTGTAAAAAAAAAAAAAAAAAATTGGATAAATCTAATACTGGTGGGGGAGGGGGGCTTGAGTCCCTTTTGCAGGGGCGGCTGACATACAGTAGGGGCGAGCGGGTGCAGCCGCCCCACTGAACTTTTGAGAAAAAACAGGTTATATATGATAGTTTTAAAAAAATGTGAATTTTCATTAAGATTTTCTGTTAATTCAGGGGCTTTTTGTAAAGAGTAATGATATGCTTTCCAAATTTTTATCCCAAAAGTGTTTTCCAAATGATGTGGCAATGGGGTTAGGTCATAAAGATTCTCTAAAGAGGGTCACCTCTCTTTATTAAAGAGAGGACCTCTGTTTTGACCGTCGGATTGTGTTTAAAAATTATAAAATGACAAAACTGCCCTTAATGAAAACACAGTCCGACGGCCAAAATAGAGGCCCTCTCTTTAATAAAGAGAGGACGTTCTCTTTAGAGCCTGGCTGGGTTAGGTCAAATACAATGGGGCCAGTTAAATTTCGATTGGAAGTTGTTTACTTCGCCCCACTGCTAGGTCATCTGGCAAGCACTTTTGAAATAGAAATTTGGGAAGCATATAGCATTACTCTTTTGTAAATTTTAAAACTTTGAAGAACTTTGAAACGGTTTTAATTGACAGCTTGTTCCAACTCTTAATTCTATTGTATTACAATTACATTGTGTGTATATATATGTATATGTAATATAATAAAAGACCCAAAAGCAAAACAAAGACCACCTAGGGTCCCCTAGTGAGTGTCCCACACGGCATTTTTTAAAAAATAAAAATAAAAATATTCTCACGCAGATGAAGTTTGAAGTTTCGTAGAAGTCTTCGAAAGACTCAAAGACCCCATATCCACCATTAACCTCTTCTTGCTTCTGTTAAGGGGAAAAAAAAAACCTACACTTGCACATTTTTCATGAGATAGAAAAAAAAAACACAAAATTTTCAACTCCCATATATATACGAAACTTATGAAAAAAATCACTTAAAATTATACTATTCCTACAAAAAAAAAATTGGTCGGGGGCACGCCCCCGAACCTCCGTAAAAACTTCATCCCTACTAAATTAAAGTTCTAGGTCTGCCACTGCCCTTTTGGCCCTTCTTCCATTCGTGATCCGCCCCTACAAACTAGGGTACAAAAGTAAATTACAAAGAGATTCAAGTAAATTACTTGAACGTCTTTATTTTAAAATAATAAAAACGTCTCCATTTAAATGGGGTGACAGAGATTTTTCTTGTTCATTTAATATTGTATCACACGATGCAATTCTACAACATGATATCAAGCATGTATTTATTTATTTTTATTTTTTGGTTTTAGTTAGTAAAGAATTAATAAAAAAACATTACTTAATCTTCTTGGGGTATATATGGTTCAGGAATTCCATGCAAATACACAACTCCATTGCAAGGCCTAACATCCTCAGTTGCAACAGCCTATGCACCGGGCTGTTCCAACGTAGCATGTGGGACCGCCCTAGTCGACCCTGCCACAAAAATAGCAGCCTCATCGGACGCTACTGTCCTAATAATGGGCTCCGATCAATCGATCGAAGCAGAGAGCAGAGACAGAGTTGATCTTACCCTTCCTGGGCAGCAACAACTTTTGATCACAAAAGTTGCAAATGTGTCCAAAGGGCCTGTTATTCTGGTGATTATGTCTGGAGGTGGGTTTGATGTGCAATTTGCAAAAGATAATCCGAAAATCACAAGCATTTTGTGGGTTGGTTTTCCGGGTGAAGCTGGTGGAGCCGCCATTGCAGATGTCATCTTTGGGTATCATAATCCAAGTAAGTCTAAATGCGGCCCCTCATTGCCATATGGTACTAAAAAAAACTCTTAACAAGTTTTATGAACTAATTAACCATAATGTTTAGTAAATGCATGAATATACTTGATGTGACAATAAGTGTCATTGACAACCCCAATCAAAGAAGGGCATTTAAATAATTCTCTCACTAGAGTAAATTGGGAGCTACTAGTTGTACCTACCAAAATTCTCTCCACTGCCAGTCTGCCACAAACATAAATGTGAAATTACATAGAGAAATTGGGTGGATGTATTTACCAGCTATAAGTAATATTTTTACTTTACTTTGTAATTCACATAAATGTAGTCATTTTAAAGGGTCGCAAAAACTTTTATGTCCACACAAAAATGCATACTTTTAGAAATGCACTAGGGTAACATTTCCAACATAATATATATATATATATATATACGGGGTCAGGCTCTCCAGTGAACTAGGCTTGAAAAGCCAATGGGTCGAGTCATTGGCTTTTTAAGCCTACATTTAACAATTAACACAATGCTACTACGTCTACAAAAGAGAATAGCAAGACCCATGTATACACACACATAAATATATATTCTTTTTTCCCTTTTAACCAAATAAAATTATGAAATTAATGTTTGTCAAAGCGATCCCTAGCCATGCTAACAAGAGTAATTGGGTTGACTTCTCTTTTTTTGAAGGTGGAAGACTACCCATATCATGGTATCCCCAATCCTACACAAAGGTCAATATGACAAACATGAAAATGAGACCAGACCCCACCACAGGCTACCCTGGCCGAACCTACCGGTTCTACACAGGTGAGACCATTTACACATTTGGTGATGGACTAAGTTACTCCCAATTCAGGCACAACCTAGTCCAAGCCCCTGCTCAAGTCTCAATCCCCTTAGAGGAAGGCCATGTTTGTCAATCCTCAAATTGCAAGTCCATTGATGCGGTTGAACAGACTTGTAAAAATGTAGCTTTTAACATCAATTTGAGAGTTACCAACGTGGGCAATATTAGTGGGAGCGACACGATTTTCTTGTTTTCTAGTCCGCCTTCCGTTCATAATTCACCTCAGAAGCACTTATTGGGGTTTGAGAAAGTCCATTTGGTATCACAAGGTGAGGGTTTGGTTAGTTTCAATGTTGATGTTTGCAAGGATTTGAGTGTGCTTGATGAGCTTGGAGCTAGAAAAGTGGCATTGGGACACCATGTTCTTCATGTTGGAAGCTTGAAACACTCCTTGATTGTGACCACTTGAAGTGAGGTTCAGACCATTCTTTTTCTCTCTTTTCTTATTTTCTTTTCTTTCTTTCTTTCTTTCTTTCTTTTTTTTTTTTTAAGAAGAAGAAGAAGAAGAAGAAGAAGAAGCAGAAGAAGAAGAAGAAATGGGAGGTATTGCAAGGTGGAAATTGAACTATAAATAGTTGAGAGAGTTGTAATAATTTTCTCAATTTTCTTTCATATGATTTGACCAATTGTTCAGAAACAAAGTATTGATATCCAAAAAGAATTAAGTTTATTCTTGACAACATTGTCATTTCTATTTCCATATATTTTATTACCTTCCTTATGTGTATATAGTGTGTTTGTTTGTTTCATTGCTTTGTTATTTATTTTGTCGGGCACAAAAAAGTAAAAACTGCTTGACTGTTATTTATACAGCCAATCAAGATTGTTGTGTGGATCATGTGTTTGTTTGTAGTTTAAGCGCGCTTGTCCGAGTCAAACGGACTCGGTGTGTGCAAACTAATTTTCTATATGCTTGTGTAAGTGATACACAAGACTTTAAAATCTAACTTTTAAATAGAGTGATAGTGTGTGATGAGTAGGAAAGTACCCTCACCAAAAATTTCTTGGCAGTACTGACGCGTACATGCCAAATAGTGCAAGAGTTTAGCAAGTAAACAATCACAAACAACCAATAAAATACAAATATTTTATTAAGTGTTTGGAAAAAATAAAACATATAACCAAAGAAAAGAATCTGAACAGGCTCTGATTGTTCAAAAGATTGAAAACAGACAAGAGAATAACAAAGAGGGCAGACCTATTTGCTATGGATGCAGAATAACAAGAACACAAAGGTTTGAATGCTGTGTATGTGTGTTGTTTTTCGAGATGACACGGAGTCCCTTCAATGTTGACCTGCCCTTGTATTTATAGCGGCCTCTAACAGTCCGAATATGGCAAGGACTCCTTGACTTGCTCTCCAAGCAGATGATTGAACGTAGAATCCTTCCTAATCCCAAATTCTTGACTTACCCCCATCCTGATTGAATCAATCCCCATATTTTAGGGACTAGTTTTCCATATCCAGTTGGACGTGATCAGATCCCTTTCCCAAATGCACTTGGCCTCCTTAAATTCAGGGTGACGTCACCACGACAGCTGAGTGTAGAACCGCCTTTCCCTTCTGATCATCGGGCTTAACATGATCACCCTTTTAACTCTATCAGGCTCATGCAATCCCATTTGTCACGCTTTCTGACTTCCATGCCCGATGACGGTCTTACGAATGCTCATGACCAGTCGGGCTCATGCTAACAGCCTTTATCGCCTTCCCTGACTATGGTGTCTAACCGTTAAGTGCATTCCTTTGATCGACCATCGGACTACGCCTGACGTCAGCTTATACCTTTTACATGTCCGATAGGCGCTATCCATGCTCATCATATCAATCGGGCACTAACACTCACCATTGCTCTCAAGTTTTGTGTCTGATTGATTAGTGCCCTGCTCCTATTCCCTATCGGACTTACCAAACTCGGCTAACAACCTTGTCTTTCCAACCCACGTGATGTCCTCCTCTTGAGCCCGATAGGCCTTTACAACCTTTGGGCTGCTATCGCTAGAACAAGGCCTGGGCCGATCGACTCTAGGCCCACTATAGGAATCCAATCGGGCTTAAAAACTCTCTGACGGTTTTTAGGTGCAAACAAGATGCAATATATCTAAATAACACTCGGTGTTCATTTAGTAACCAATTACTTGAGATTACTCCAAGAGTTGAGTTAGTTTGACTATCAACTTTTTATAGCTTTTCAAAATTTTCATTTTTAAAATATTGGGAAAAAATAACAATAAAAGCAACAAAATTGAAGGGTGTTTTATATATATATATATATATATATATACATATATATGCTGCAAAATCTCTAATTCTCATAGCCATACCCAACGCTTTTACCCCCCCTCCCCCACCCAAAAAAAAAAAAAAAACTCTTAGGAATTATGTTGTACTTCCCAAATTTGAATTAGCTCCCAAAAATTTAGTTTCCAAATGCTCAAATTTGAGTAGCATTGCATTACTCTTTCTACAGTTTATTCTACTTGTAATATTAGTTCATGTGCTGATTCTTCAACATATAAAGCAAAAGACGCATGGGCCAAAACTTTTGAAGTCCAATAGATATTGGAACTGACATTTTACAAGGAACTTTTTGGGCTTGATTGTTTGTTGCCGGACTAACAAAAGCAAGAATAGTACGGGAAAGCGGAAACTAGTTTTGTTTTGTTTTGTTTATTTGTTTGTTTTTTGTTTTTTTAACAAAATCGAATATTTAAGACAAAAATCACTTTTTTGGTTTTCGATTCTGGCCAAAATCTAGTGATGTTTTAATATAAAAAGAAAAAAAAGAAAAGAAAAAGGGAAAGAATGACCAAATGCTTTTTCAATTTTTATTTTTAAGAAATGAAAAAAAAAAACGAAAAAAAAACCTCAAAACGGCAACATTCCATAAGGGGGGACCTACATTACGTGCATCTTTTTTTTTTTTTTTTTCAACATTGGACATTTCAACTTTTTAGGCCTTTATCACATCCCTTAGAACCTGTCGCTCCCTATCAATTGTCACTAACACTAATAGTTAATATATAACTATATTATTTATATATAATCCCATTTTGCACTAAGTCCACTTTGTATCGGCCACCAGGCCCACCACCAATCTGATTGCACCATATTGTGTCACCTAGATTCCACCACCACCTATGTTTTATCAATCTAATAGTATTAGATTAGTCTTGTGTCTCATAGTGTAATAATAAATCATCTTGACTTTCATCTCTGTTATTTTTCTCTCTAAACGGTTATTTATATAAGCCCGAAGTAAACGGCATTAATGGAAGGTCTTTCAAACAATGCCATTATAGGCTTTAATTAATTATTATTTTCTGACAACTTTAAGGTATTATAGTTGGGCTAGACAACGACAGGCACACACTCGGATGGAGAACACTCGAGTGTTTTTCTTAGTATTTTTTGTGTTATTTTTTTTCACAGAAGTGGGAACTAGCACAGTTTTAAAAAAAATTGTTTTAATGTGTTGAATCTCACTTCTATGAGAGAAAATAACACTAAAAGCACTAAGTGAAAAACACCCAAGTGCTGTCACACTCGAACTTAGGTTGGGTTTCCTACCAATAAAGATTAAATTACTCAAAAGTTTTGTTATTGTCTTTTTTTTTTTATTTATAATTGTGAAACTTCATTCATTCAGAAAAAAGCAAATTCAAAAAAGAACCATTACAAGTAAATATAAGTAAAAAAAAAGACGGGCAAAAAAAGGCATAAAAATGAACTACATAAACTTCTAATCTACACTGCAACCTCCGCAATCATCCGATGAAACTATCTGCGGTGCAGCTCAAGACTGAGCCGGCTGAGGGAGGATTTTGTCAAAATTCTCCACAACATAGATCGCCCAAAACTCACCGGGACTGCGAAAAGACCCCACCAAAACGTCAGATGTGATGAAAGAACCCTGGATCTGATGAAGAGAGTATAAGATTTGCATGTGTAAAGCACCAGATCTGAAAGGACAAAGTTGAATCTACGCAGAGTAGTAGCCAGATCTAACCGCAGAGTGAGAAGAAATTGGAAATCTTGAAGGGAACCAAAACCAAACCAAAAAAACCCTCAAAGAGAGGGACGAAACCATCATAAGGATGGACAAAACTAGGGCTGTTCAAGAAAAATGGCAGACTGAACCGAGCCTATTTGGTAGGTTTTCAAAAGTGTAGTCACAGAAGGAAACCGAACCAACCGAACCGAGTCATTCGTTCAGTTTTTAAACATGAAAAAACTGGAATAATAATTGTTTTGGTCTTATTGCACACACATGCAAATATAAATATAATTTGAGTAATGCTATACTTTTCAAATCTTATATGGCAGGGTTATGATTCATGTTTGCATGTAAGTGCCACTGATTTCCTATAATTTTACAAATCTTTAGCCTACTAATTAAAGAGTAATGCTATGCTTCCCAAATTTTTATACCAAAAGTACTTCCAAATGATGTGTTGCTTTGATTACACACTCGCACACACACATGGTTATATTTTTATATTTTGCTCTTTCAGTTATAATTTGTATCATAGTAATTATTTTGGTTTTATTGTACACACATGCCAATAAAAAGATTGTTAAGAAACTGTGTTACCAAAATCCGTTGGCAGTGTGTATAAGTTGGTACTATAATAACCCTACAAGGGCGGAACTAGGGTTACCTTGAACTGCAAAAATGGATTGGTGTAATAAACGAATCAAGAACACGTGCTTGATAACAGTTCACGATCTTCTACCGTATTCCTCTGCTGCCAGAATCTTGACCTAAGTGTGGGCCCTTCCGAAATCCTTTTGTTTTTCTGCTCTCTCCATTTTTTTGCTCTTTTTTCTATTCCAAGTTACAATACTCAATATGGTAAAACACAAAATGAGAGGAGAGCCAAAGAGCATATATATAGGCTATGATAGAACCCATAATTGCACTCCTACCCTTATCTCAAGAATATATTTTGAGTTCCATGTTATTAAATGCATATTGTCTCCCTACGGTAATATTACAGATATCCATTAATTAAATATAAATATTGACAATCATAGTTACTAATCTTTTCAAATTCTTTGGACCCTCTGCTTAACTTATCTGATATGTCGGATACAAAATCCACCTGCAGGGTTTGACATAATAAAAACTTATAAGCTTCTTCAAGGGGTTATCATCAATCCCAAAACTGAGACGTGTATTCTATCATTAATTAATATCCACTATACAATCAATATTGTCACCCAATCCAATAAAATATTGACCCATTTATGGACCTCACCCTTTTAGGAATCAAAGTGTAAATATGAAATGTATGTGTTTATAAATTAACTTAGGATTTAGAGCATAAGTACTCAAAATAACAACGGGTGTTAATTACCTTATAAGTCAGTATAAACTATTAAGATAATTGCCCAAGTCGGTCCCGTTTAATACACAAAGTGAGTTGAAACTATACTATTTTTCGTAGTCAAGACAAACCTACTACACCACCATACTGCAGTCCTACCGATGGCGTGTCCAATCTCATCTAAGATTATAAACCAAAATCTTATATTCTACAAGATTCGATGGTATGATCTTTCATGTATAAGCCAAATTCTACATAGCAGATCACCTACTATGTAGAATAAGAGACACACATGCACAATATTAAATAAAAAATATAATGCAAACATTTTCCCACACAGATAATCATTAAAATGGAATAACTTATTTTATTAAGTGAATAATAATTAACTACATAAAGCATGACTTTTAGTGTATATATCTAACAAAGATAATTTGAGTAATGCTACGCTTATGCAAATCTTATGTAGCAGGATTATGATTCATGTGCCACTGGTTTCGTACAATTTTACACATTTTTGGCCTAATAATTATAGAGTAATGTTATGCTTCCCAAATTTTTGTCTAAAAAGTGATTCCCAAATGATGTGGCAGTAATGAGTAAAGATTTGGGCAAAAACACTCCACAAATAAATTACTCTAATCAAATTATCCAATATTAGGTGGTGGCCTATTTTTAGGCTTAAATACATTTTACACCTTCCTAGTTTGCCCTTTGTGTTAATTTGGTCCCTGTAATTTAGAAAATGTCATTTTAATTCCTGTAGTTTCATAAGTGTGTCATTTTTGTGACAATTTTTTAATTTCAGTGACAAAATTATTCGTCACTAAAGGACTTATTGGACTTATTTATTATACTTATGAAACTACAAAGACTAAAGTGATATTTTCTAAATTATAGAGACCAAATTAATACATGTGATAAACTACAAGGATGTAAAATATATTTAACCTCTATTTTTGAGATAAAAACTCGTATATTTTACGGGCATATACAAAGCATGTGCTGCCCCATATATATATTTATATACACACACTAAATTATAAAAGAGCAGTTTGGCCTAGCTTTACACCCCTTTTGAATATTCTTCTACTTCTTGTTATCAACCAATGGGCAATGTTTTTTTTTTTTTTTTTCGAGGAAACCAATGGGCAATGTTATAGATTCTAATATTGGAACGCGGAGCGGAGAGATGTTTTAATGATAACATATTAGTGTGCCCAAATTGCCCCTTCTATAATTACTTCACTGCCCTTGAGCTTGGGTACTCAATTTGACCATAAAATATTCAGTGCAACAGTAATCATAATAACATGGTGTAACAAGGTCAATGAGAATTGAGAAGTTATTTAAACCAATAATGTTAGGCACACATCACAATTTACATATCACAATACCAATCACAATGTATCACATTTAAAGCACAATGCCCCGCATTTAAAACACATGCCACATAACATTCTTGAATGTGGTGCCATGTACTACTCTCTTCCCAAATTGCTGGGCATTTTTTAAGAATCCAACTTTTTAGTGGAACATTATTTATTACACTGTTTTCATGTTTAAATATTCTTAGTTTCTAACTTTACCCTTAATTTAGTTTTTTTTATAAACTAAGATTTGTGGGAATTGTGAAAAAATAAATAGCAAAATAGGAAAGATAAAAAATTTGGTGTGTTGACTTTTCAAAATGGAAAAGCATTTTGAGACAACCCAAAATAGAAAGAGTGTCCAGTAATTTGGGACGAATGGAGCATTTTTTTTTTTAAAGCAATTTGTTATCTTTATTGATAAAGAGAATTACACAGAATCAGATTACACCCAGACAAAATCACAACCCAAGCAAACCCATAAATCCCACCCCTAGACACAAATTTTAACACAATACCCTGACATACACAACTACAAATAGTAGGCATGCATTCCCCATTCAGCACCCCCTATCCCAATTCCCACCCACCTCTATCCCATAATTTCAAAAACACCACAGAACGCAGAAAACATTCAACACTGCCACATGCCATCAATCACAAATGCATCACCCTTCACTATTGCATCCCCTTAATACCACCATTGCATTAAATATGGTACTTGTGTAATTGGTGTTGTGATTTGTAGCATTACTCTATTTAAATATATGCATATCCTAAATTCAAGGAGATATGTCTACGCATCACTATTAGACCTATGTGTATTAGTAAGGTAATAAGGATAACTTGGTATTACTGTTACATTGAATATTTTTCTCCAATTTGATGCACATAACACTAAGAGCCCGTTTGAGTTAGCTGAAATATTAAGTGCTGAAATATTAAGTGATAAAATATTAAGTTGTTTGGTGTTTGGTTAGCTGAAATATCCATCATTTAAAAAATAAAAGTGTTTGGCAAACACACTAAAAAAAGTGATTGCTTCTAAAAAATAACCAAAAAGGACATGTAAATATTATTAAACTCCTTTGTTTTCAGGCATTTTGGTATTTTTAACAACTTGAAAATGAATTAAGTGATTGTTTGGAAAAACAAGCTATTTTTTCAGTTTAATTTTTCAGCTAATTTGTTTAAGTGCTAAAATTTTAAGCTAACCCAAACACTTTTATTTTACAAAATAATCATTTTTTTTTCTTTGAACTCTGCAATTAATTTTAATTTTTCAACTAATCCCAACGGACTCTAACTAATCTTGAGTATTCATGCTTCTTCTACAGTTGGAAAACTATTGACAAAGATAAAGAAAAGCACAACGAATCAAAATGATCCAGAGATATAAGATAAGGTCATGATATTTCAGAGGGCTTGTCAAACACAAGATTTGAACCATCCTAAGCAATTCTTGTGTACATACTAATCTCATTAATTGGCCCATTAATGCTTCGTTTGTCCCTACATTTAATGTGTCTTATCACTCTGCTATGTTGAAAAAGAGTAATTTTTGGGACACAACTTTCATATAATTTTTACATAATTTTCTTAAAAGATGTGTCTATCTCTCTTGTGGTGTCACTGCAGTGTGAAAGTTGTGTCCCAAGAATTACCCGTTCAAAAATTAAGTCATTAATTGGTTGGTTGCTGATCGATGAAAAAATATTTAATGTAATAGTGATATTATATCATCTGATCACATAACTACTACACGTATATATACTGTAGAGAGCATTTTTGCTCACCCAAAATTTGGTACACCAATGCTCACCCAAGTATTCCATTGGCCAATGCAGTGGGGCCCAGGATTAAACAAATGTTGTTTAATATTGTTTAATCCTGGGCCCCACTGCATTGGCCAATGGAATGCTTGGGTGAGCATTGGTGTACCAAATTTTGAATGAGCAAAAGTATTTTCATATACTGTATAGTATTATTATCGCTGTCATGAAATTAAGATAGATTGGTCGAGATTTTACTGTCTTGGAATTCTGCTTGGTGTTGTATGGAATATTTTCTCTTTATACAGACAGGGCAAACCTCTTCCTCACCCTGTTCAAAGATTTTAAGAATATATTCCCAACCTTTTATTTTTATGTGTCAATATTTGGAATACTAACTTTTAAGTGAATATAATGATTGCTTGAAATAAATGCAATTATTTCAAAATTATCCCTATTTGTTTTTGTTCTCTTTTACTTTTTATTGGGTATTTCAATAATCAATAAGGATAAGATTTGGAAAGTAGCTAAAAATTTATTATAGTGGGCATTAATTTTGGAACATTCAAAAAAAGAAAGATGAACACATAAAATAGGACGGAGAGAATAATTTTTTGTATTTAATTTTAACCAATAACAAAACTTACTAAGACCCCCCCTCTAAAATTTGTATGATTACACGCCCCCAACCATCATTCTAGGATTTACAATTGAAATTAAAAAAAAATTATTACGGAGTAAAATTTAATTTTGTTTCATGCATTACATTTGGGTTGAAGCATCTCGACCTGATTCTGACAAAACGTATCTTGAGTTTTAAAAACATTTTTGGTCCCAAACATGTTATCCAAATATGTTGGGATGTATAAGCTTGAAATTAAAAAGTACAACCAATACTGTAAAATAAATAGAACCTGTAAATATGCAAATACTGAAATAATAGATCAAGACACGAACTGTGTTTGCTGTCCTTAAGACAATTATGCCCCACATTGGTGCTCACAGATATGCGACATTTGTCTCCTAAGTTACAACGATCTCCCTCTTACTATAGAAGCACGTTAATAATAAGGTTCCAACGAACCATACTTTTATTTGTACTTCCTCATACACTGACACAAACTATACGTGAAAAGTTTAAAAAAAATAATAATAAATTAAATGAATAGAGAATACACACACATATATATAGGTTGTAAAGTGACTGTTCGTCAATAATCACTACCCTTCGAGAGGAGACAGTTCGTTCATGATCACAAACCTTCGAATAAGGGACTGTTAGGTATGGCAAAAATCCAATCATATACAACTACACAAAATACCTAATATATCATTCAATTTTCCAACAAAACATACATTCAAAAAGTGATTCCAAACACATATGCTCACGCTTGCAAGAGCTCAACCAAGGGTGGACTCACATGTAGGTTGGCCTGGGCTGCAGTCCCCCCAAAATCTGGGATTTTTTTTTAGTGCATATGATATTTTAACCCAATTAAGTGTTTCAAACTTAATTTAACACCATACCTTGTTGATATATCAACCCCAAAATGTATAAATATTACCCTAAAGATTATATTGTTCTTAAATAGATCCAATTTGACATTATATTACGTTATCAAATATATATAAAAATAGACAAAAATAAAAAATTCGGATCTCAGCCTCCCTCAAAAAATTCCAGAGTACTCCTCCCTTGGGGTCAGCAACACAAACCTTCAGGCCTCGGACAACATCATTCAAAGCAGTGTTTGTGTTTGGTTTGACATTGTCCTAATTCCAACCACTCAACCTCCACCACACTACAAATTACAGTGGACTTAATTACGTTGAATAATTGCTCCAAGTAAAGACAAAAGTTGGAGAAAAGATTCAATCACAGTTGGCTCCGCAGCGTCGTTGAGGCGTCACACATCAGATTTTGTTGTTCTCAGCCAATAAACATGGGTTGCGTTCACTAATATCCCTTTTCTTATTTGTCGCATCTTAAGATTATTTATTTATATATATATGCTAGGATAGTAATTGGTACTATCACACATCACCCTAGTTTCTTAAAGTATCTTTAATGAAAGAGGCAAAAGTATTAGGTAAAAATAAAATTTGGAATGTATAGTCCATTAAACTAATCTTCTCAAACTATAATAGTCAAATTCACCGGCCATTTATTTTGATTTATATTTTATATTTTTATTCAAATAAGAAACACTCATTCTAAATGAATAAAAAATTAAAAATAGTAGTTGAAAGGAATGACTCTCTATTTGGCTCTTAAATTCTCACTCTCCATTTTGGCTCTTAAATTTCTCACTCTCTATTTTGCCTAGCCATTTGGCTCCTCCATTGGACCATCTAATTCTCAATTTCACTATGCAAAATAGTGGTTAGAAGGAATGACTCTCCATTTGCCTCTCCTATTAAAGATGCTCTGTAGAAATAATTGGGAGAAGCTCATCCGAAAATAGAGCTTGAAACGCCTCATTCGTTTCATTCACGTTCTTCAAACTAATGCATGTGATAATAATAACAAAGTTTTTGATAATTAAAATTTGAATTCAATTGTGGAAAGCATATCGTTGCACTTGAGTTTTTATTTTTAATGATGTTATTTACAAACAGTTTACTTACCACTAGACGAATAACTATATCTTCTTAGCCCGAGTTTAACCCAAAATTAGAGTATGTTTGATCAAATATTCCGTAGCAATGAAAAGGTATGAGCTATAAATCATAGGTCTATCCTAATTAAAGTTGAATTGAACTTGAGGAGAGAGATGAACAAGGCCGGTTCTGGGAGGCTCAGGACGAACTACTAAAAGGGAGGCCCTTATATGAGAGTTCGGGGGTAGCGCCCCCGATGCGATTTTTTTTTTTTTTTGGATCTACTTATACAAAATTGGCAATTTTTTAGGGTTTACTTATACATATTTGACAATTTTTTGGGGGTCTACTTATAATATGAGTCTATTTGTGAAACTTAAACATTGTATGGTGTCTTTCAAAATTCTAGAGGGACATATTTCTAAAACTCAAAAAATTCTTATGCTAAAAGTGTAATTTTAAAAATTCTAGGGGCCTTTGCTTTTGTGTTTTTATACATTTATATCAATATATATAGTTGATGATACTAAATTGGGCCTTGGGAAAGGTCTGAATGTAAAAAACTAAAAAAATCTCAAGATAATAATATAATTATGAAAATTTCATGGAGGCACTCAAAAGTTTATAAACTTTGGTGGCCCGGGACGGTTGTCCCTTTTGCCCCTCCTTTGGGCCGGCCATGGAGATGAAGCAAACAATTTACCATCGAGTTATTTACCTGAAAATCCTTAGTTATCAATCAATAGTGATAAATGTTCCTTCACATTTCTTTCTCGGTCAAAAGTCCCTCATTTAGGTTTTTAGGATTTTTTTCTAGACTAATTTATCCATTCCTTGATTTAGTAAGATAAGAAGCATATATATCTCTTATATCACTCTGCCTAAATAGTAATTAAAATTTGAATTTATTATCAAATTAAATTACCCTTATATAAACACACATGATATGTGATCACTTTTTCTTTTCTCATTCCTCACCATATATGTGACTACTTTTACTCTTTTATCTATACAATACACATGCATACATATATATATCTATATAATAACTTACAAAGATTTTCAGGACAAAAAAATTGATCTAAGGGTCCTAAGTTAAGATTCTTCTGACCGTCCACTAATTTGGGACACTTTAGACCATTGGATACAATGATCCAACGGCTGCCTTCTTTTCTCTCTGTCTTTCTTGGAACTCAAATTTTACACGGAACCCTACGTCTACTCTCGCTCTTCCCTATGCGCAGGAATCACTCTCTCACCAGAATGTTCAGTTTTTTTCCATTTCAATTTCAAATTTCCCCTCTTCCTTCTTCTTCTTCTTCTCTCTCTCCCTCTCACCACCCCCACTCTAGCCGAGAACTCTACAACCACCGCCTCCAACAATGAACACCGCATACCACCGCCACCGACCACCACCACCGCCGGAATCATACTCCACTACCACCGCCGGAATCATACTCCACTACCACTACTGGAATCTTACTTCTCATTCGGGGTGAGTATTTGAGTTTTTGATTTAGGGCTTCTAACTATTGAGATCTATTTATTTTTCCTTTGCATTGTTTAGTTTCCAGATTCAATCATTGTTTATTTATTTTTGTTTGGTAAGTGAAAAACAGATTTTGGCGTGGGAAATGTTGAGATAGACACTTCTACCATCTATGAAAGTAAAAAAAAATATTTTGGCCTTTCTTTTTCATAATCCTCTGTTTGTCCTTTTTTGTTTGATAACTCTCTGTTTGTTTTTATTACAAAGCTCCCTTATTAGATGAAATCATTTATATTACAAAAAACCCTTATTAGATAACTATAATTTTTTGATGAGGTTAAAGCAACTCTCTGTTTTTTTTTTTCAGGCTAATTTAAGTTTTTTTATCACAATTTTTTGGTTCAATGTTTTTAAATGCAATCACAATTTCAATAACATCGGTTATGTGTATCTTGATTAGTTTCTATTCCCAAAAGGGAGGGGTCTATTGAAATTCCAAAAGAAACAGAGCTATGACTGCATCCTCAAAATGGATCTGATCTAACAGACCACAGTGATGTGTGAACTGTGAGTGTGGCCCCATAATTCAATTTTTTAAATCTCTCTCTCTTTCTCACACACTACGTTTGGGTTTGGGGCTACAAGCAAACCTACATTTTACTGAGATTTAGTTTTGATCTCTCTCTCTCTCTCTCTCTCTCTCTCTCTCTCTCTCTCTCTCACATACACAACTATTTGGGAATTGTGAGATTTATTCTTGATTTTTGGTTCAGCATTTTTTGAGTCTTCTAGGCATTGCATTTTTCAATTTTTGACTTATGAACCATGGCTTGCAGGTAAAGAGATGTTCGTTACCCTAAATCACAAGTGGTAAGTCGGAATGTGTTCATTTTATTTCTTTTATCTTACAAACAGCTTTATCTTACAAACAGCTTTATGTGTGAGGTGAGTAGGGGATACATGTCTTACTATTAGAATTAATTTTATGCCGATCAGTTTTCTTTGTGACATTCTGCACTATTTTTTTTTAATTTATTAATTTGTTCTTTGTTGTGAGGATTACCCATGGCTTGAACTGGAGATGTCATTTCTGGCTTTTGGGGGAGAGATGCTATTAAAGAGGGGGTGGTTTGTGTTTGTGTATGTCATTTTTAGAGATGATTGCTATAGAAGGCTGTGTATGGCTATAATTATGAACATGAAAGGCTTCAAATTATTGACTTTCTATTAACCTTGCTAGAGTTTTACTTGCTATAATTATGAACATGAAAGGGTTCAAATTATGAAAGGTTGTGTATTCTTTGTGAAAACTCTATTTATCCCTAGGAAGGAATTTTTTTTTTCCCTGCCTGGTCTGTGAAGTTTTGTTTCTAATTTTGGCATGTTAGTATTTTTTTTTGCTTGGCCTATGATTGTTTCTATTGCATTTTTCAGTTGTGGAATCTTTTACTTCAGTCACTTGATAGAGTGTTTTTTTCTTATTGTTTGAGTTTGTTTTAAATGAACCTAAAGAAAAAAGGTCAAGGATGTTTTGATTTCATTTACCTTCAATCTATTTTTGTTTCAGAGTCAACTTTGCACTTTAAAGCCAATGAGCAGAGACTTATAGGTGAAAACATCTTCTTCTTTTTTCCTTTTTTTTTTCTTTTTCTTTTTTTTTTTTTTTACTTTTTGTTTCGCTCTATTCACTTTTTTTTTAGGAATGCACTCTTCAATGTTACAAAAATCTCCGAAAAATCCGGCATGAATTAGTTATTTGTGGAACTTAATTAGAAATCATTCGCATGTGTATATGAAATCCTTACTGTTTGCAATTCATGTAGTCTAACTTTTTTTTTTTCATTGTTAAGTTGCTGGTGCCGTCAGAATACCACCACCCCCGCAGTCTTATATCATGGTTTTTTGCGCTGTGCCCACGGGCACGGGCAATTACTAGAAATTTTTTAAATTTTTTATTAGTCCAACTATTTATCCAACAAGAAATTTTAGGTCTAACATCAATTAACAACGAAAATATGCTTAACTACATTTTACATCTTCTTAGTTTGCCCTTTGTATCAATTAGGTCTCTGTAGTTTGAAAGTGTCAGTTTAATCCCTGTAGTTTTAAAAGTGTGTCATTTTAGTCCCTCGAACACTTTTGTGACAAACGTTTTAATTTCAGTGACAAAATTATTCCTCACTAAAGGATTTATTGGACTTATTTGACACACTTATGAAATTACAGGGATTAAAATGACACTTTTTAAATTACAGGGACCAAACTAACACAAGTAACAAACTTCAAGAGTGTAAAATGTATTTAACCCACAGAAATATGAAATGTCATAAAACTTGAAACATTAGCTTTTATGCTGCAGATGAGAAAAAGAAAATAAATCCAAATTAATGTGAAACATTTAATTAGTTTCAATCAAACAAAAATACAAAGATGATGATGAAGCAACGGATCATTCGCTAAAGGGGCGAGCCTTTGATAACGATTCAAACCCAATGTGGGATGTATGAAGTTTTTGTTCTCTTTTTTGTGTATATATTTGGAAGTAACAATAATGCTATTATTTACACTGGTGATGCAATGTCACTCCACTTCAAGTGATGAAGTGCACTTCCATGGATTGCATGATTATTTTGAGATAGCATTTTTGTTCACCCAAAAAATGGTTGGTGTATGCTCACCCAAGCATCTTATTGGCCAATGCAGATGAGTCCTACTGCATTGGCCAGTGGGATGCTTGGGTGAGCATACACCAGGGTGAGCAATTGTGTTCTCTTATTTTGAAGCCATTCTACTAAAAAGTTTAGGGTTTCATATTGAGTGGAACCATTTTTATATTTTGTTCCTTTTTTGTAATTTAATTGTAGGAAGTGAATCTTTTAACCATGTTTGTTTGGCGGCATTGGGCTAATAATCCATTTTACTTGAACACATGGGACTAATAGTGCAGGTAGTGCAGTCCTCGCTTTTGGCAGTCAAATGTGGCCTATGGGTGTAGAAATAGTGACCAAGGAAGTTTTATTTTTTTATTTTTTGGGGGGTCTGGAGTCTAAACTAAAAGATTATTTTGAGCTCTTAATTTGTTTGTTTGTTTCAGTTTCATGTTATGGGTTCTTGAATGACATGATTAAATAGCTTCATTAAATGAGTTTGAAAAAATAGCTTCATTGACATTTTTTTTGTACTGTGCCCACGGGCACGGGCAATTACTAGTACATATATATAGGTAGATGAACTTAGGTGCACCGGCTTTTAAGCCTAAAAAATCTGCAGGCTGCTCCGCTGACCCGTGCTCCGTCTGGCTGCCCCGCGAATTTTTTAGACTTAAAAGCCTAGTGCACTAGGTCAATGACCCCCCCTCTCTCTCTCTCTCTCTCTCTCTCGCTCTCTCTCTCGCTCTATATATATATATACTAGTAATTGCCCGTGCCCGTGGGCACGGTACAAAAAAAAATGTCAATGAAGCTATTTTTTCAAACTCATTTAATGAAGCTATTTAATCATGTCATTCAAGAACCCATAACATGAAACTGAAACAAACAAACAAATTAAGAGCTCAAAATAATCTTTTAGTTTAGACTCCAGACCCCCCAAAAAATAAAAAAATAAAACTTCCTTGGTCACTATTTCTACACCCATAGGCCACATTTGACTGCCAAAGCGAGGACTGCACTACCTGCACTATTAGTCCCATGTGTTCAAGTAAAATGGATTATTAGTCCAATGCCGCCAAACAAACATGGTTAAAAGATTCACTTCCTACAATTAAATTACAAAAAAGGAACAAAAAATAAAAATGGTTCCACTCAATATGAAACCCTAAACTTTTTAGTAGAATGGCTTCAAAATAAGAGAACACAATTGCTCACCCTGGTGTATGCTCACCCAAGCATCCCATTGGCCAATGCAGTAGGACTCATCTGCATTGGCCAATAAGATGCTTGGGTGAGCATACACCAACCATTTTTTGGATGAACAAAAATGCTCTCTCAAAATAATCATGCAATCCATGGAAGTGCACTTCATCACTTGAAGTGGAGTGACATTGCATCACCAGTGTAAATAATAGCATTATTGTTACTTCCAAATATATACACAAAAAAGAGAACAAAAACTTCATACATCCCACATTGGGTTTGAATCGTTATCAAAGGCTCGCCCCTTTAGCGAATGATCCGTTGCTTCATCATCATCTTTGTATTTTTGTTTGATTGAAACTAATTAAATGTTTCACATTAATTTGGATTTATTTTCTTTTTCTCATCTGCAGCATAAAAGCTAATGTTTCAAGTTTTATGACATTTCATATTTCTGTGGGTTAAATACATTTTACACTCTTGAAGTTTGTTACTTGTGTTAGTTTGGTCCCTGTAATTTAAAAAGTGTCATTTTAGTCCCTGTAATTTCATAAGTGTGTCAAATAAGTCCAATAAATCCTTTAGTGAGGAATAATTTTGTCACTGAAATTAAAACGTTTGTCACAAAAGTGTTCGAGGGACTAAAATGACACACTTTTAAAACTACAGGGATTAAACTGACACTTTCAAACTACAGAGACCTAATTGATACAAAGGGCAAACTAAGAAGATGTAAAATGTAGTTAAGCATATTTTCGTTGTTAATTGATGTTAGACCTAAAATTTCTTGTTGGATAAATAGTTGGACTAATAAAAAAATTAAAAAATTTCTAGTAATTGCCCGTGCCCGTGGGCACAGCGCAAAAAACCATGATATAAGACTGCGGGGGTGGTGGTATTCTGACGGCACCAGCAACTTAACAATGAAAAAAAAAAAGTTAGACTACATGAATTGCAAACAGTAAGGATTTCATATACACATGCGAATGATTTCTAATTAAGTTCCACAAATAACTAATTCATGCCGGATTTTTCGGAGATTTTTGTAACATTGAAGAGTGCATTCCTAAAAAAAAGTGAATAGAGCGAAACAAAAAGTAAAAAAAAAAAAAAAAAAAAAAAAAAGAAAAAGAAAAAAAAAAGGAAAAAAAAGAAGAAGATGTTTTCACCTATAAGTCTCTGCTCATTGGCTTTAAAGTGCAAAGTTGACTCTGAAACAAAAATAGATTGAAGGTAAATGAAATCAAAACATCCTTGACCTTTTTTCTTTAGGTTCATTTAAAACAAACTCAAACAATAAGAAAAACACTCTGTCAAGTGACTGAAGTAAAAGATTCCACAACTGAAAAATGCAATAGAAACAATCATAGGCCAAGCAAAAAAAAATACTAACATGCCAAAATTAGAAACAAAACTTCACAGACCAGGCAGGGAAAAAAAAAATTCCTTCCTAGGGATAAATAGAGTTTTCACAAAGAATACACAACCTTTCATAATTTAAACCCTTTCATGTTCATAATTATAGCAAGTAAAACTCTAGCAAGGTTAATAGAAAGTCAATAATTTGAAGCCTTTCATGTTCATAATTATAGCCATACACAGCCTTCTATAGCAATCATCTCTAAAACCACCCCCTCTTTAATAGCATCTCTCCCCCAAAAGCCAGAAATGGCATCTCCAGTTCAAGCCATGGGTAATCCTCACAACAAAGAACAAATTAATAAATTAAAAAAAATAGTGCAGAATGTCACAAAGAAAACTGATCGGCATAAAATTAATTCTAATAGTAAGACATGTATCCCCTACTCACCTTACACATAAAGCTGTTTGTAAGATAAAGCTGTTTGTAAGATAAAAGAAATAAAATGAACACATTCCGACTTACCACTTGTGATTTAGGGTAACGAACATCTCTTTACCTGCAAGCCATGGTTCATAAGTCAAAAATTGAAAAATGCAATGCCTAGAAGACTCAAAAAATGCTGAACCAAAAATCAAGAATAAATCTCACAATTCCCAAATAGTTGTGTATGTGAGAGAGAGAGAGAGTGAGAGAGAGAGAGAGAGAGAGAGAGAGATCAAAACTAAATCTCAGTAAAATGTAGGTTTGCTTGTAGCCCCAAACCCAAACGTAGTGTGTGAGAAAGAGAGAGAGATTTAAAAAATTGAATTATGGGGCCACACTCACAGTTCACACATCACTGTGGTATGTTAGATCAGATCCATTTTGAGGATGCAGTCATAGCTCTGTTTCTTTTGGAATTTCAATAGACCCCTCCCTTTTGGGAATAGAAGCTACTCAAGATACACATAACCGATGTTATTGAAATTGTGATTGCATTTAAAAACATTGAACCAAAAAATTGTGATAAAAAAACTTAAATTAGCCTGAAAAAAAAAATAGAGAGTTGCTTTAACCTCATCAAAAAATTATAGTTATCTAATAAGGGTTTTTTGTAATATAAATGATTTCATCTAATAAGGGAGCTTTGTAATAAAAACAAACAGAGAGTTATCAAACAAAAAAGGACAAACAGAGGATTATGAAAAAGAAAGGCCAAAATATTTTTTTTTACTTACATAGATGGTAGAAGTGTCTATCTCAACATTTCCCACGCCAAAATCTGTTTTTCACTTATCAAACAAAAATAAATAAACAATGATTGAATCTAGAAACTAAACAATGCAAAGGAAAAATAAATAGATCTCAATAGTTAGAAGCCCTAAATCAAAAACTCAAATACTCACCCCGAATGAGAAGTAAGATTCCAGTAGTGGTAGTGGAGTATGATTCCGGCGGTGGTAGTGGAGTATGATTCCGGCGGTGGTGGTGGTCGGTGGCGGTGGTATGCGGTGTTCATTGTTGGAGGCGGTGGTTGTAGAGTTCTCGGCTAGAGTGGGGGTGGTGAGAGGGAGAGAGAGAAGAAGAAGAAGAAGGAAGAGGGGAAATTTGAAATTGAAATGGAAAAAAATTGAACATTCTGGTGAGAGAGTGATTCCTGCGCATAGGGAAGAGCGAGAGTAGACGTAGGGTTCCGTGTAAAATTTGAGTTCCAAGAAAGACAGAGAGAAAAGAAGGCAGCCGTTGGATCATTGTATCCAATGGTCTAAAGTGTCCCAAATTAGTGGACTGTTATGATCAAAGATGTCAGAAGAATCTTAACTTAGGACCCTTAGATCAATTTTTTTGTCCTGAAAATCTTTGTAAGTTATTATATAGATACATATGTATACAGTATACAGTCCGCTTCTTGTGCGGATGCAAAGTTGTGGACTTTTGTTTCAGCCGTAGGATCTAGTTTTCTGTGACACCCGCTCTCGCGGTTTATATTTAATATTGCTTTAGCATGCATAATCATGAGTTAATATTAATTAATGTGTTATGTGACACTTATTGGAGTGGGTTTAACTCACTAAGTTGTTCTGGGTGTCCAATTAAGAACCCAGATTTGGCCAGTGTGGCAGTCCCAAGTTGGGATATGTGTTGATGGGTCCCAGTTGAGATGGGACATTATATGTGGAATACCCTATGTGCCTAAATGTTTATTAAGGCTTAAATGATTTATAGTTTTATTGCTAATAATATCATGTTATTAGGTAGTGACCACTTTTGGGGTCAATTAGGGGTACCTTTGTGAGCATGAATTGAACACGTTACATAATTAGTAGGTTAATTAGCAACTTCATATAATTATATGGGACCACTTATGGGACCCATGCGAGACATAGACAAATACCCATTTACGTTTGGGATAGTTTTAATACAGTTTCATAATTAGTAGGGGTGTAATTGTAAAATTGGCAAACTAGTGGGGGTTTCATAATAAAAATGAAAATTTATATAAGTTTGACACCAAGAGATGACTACTCATCTTTATATACAAGGTTTAGTTGGATTACTGGGAAGCAGAGATGAGGACGTGAGTTGGCGAAAATTGACGGTGACGTCTCGACGACGATTGTCGAGCCGAACGACGTTGGTTTTTAATTCTGATCACATATTCGGACTCCTGGGGGTAAGACTAATCTATTGGTACTAGTTTTATTGAGTTCTGTGATAGTTTTTTCGCGACCTATTTTAGGGTTTTAGCTCATAACTTGTAATTTTTATATAGGATTTGTACTCGGTCCTTAATAGAGCTTTAATTTCAAGATTAGGAGCGAAACCCAAGAGGTGAGTGATGTTAATTTTGATATTTGGATGATTTGCATGTTAGGTTCAATTGTGATGCCAAAGCATGCCTAATTAGCATAATTTAATTTATTTAGATTATTATTGGGCAAAATTCATGTGGTTAAATTAGGCCCAATTTATTTGTGAAAGCATGGTGTAATGATTAAATGAGCATGTTGAGTTGCCTATTTGGGTCAATGGAAATTGCTAGTTCTATTCCACCATGAGGTATTCTTTGTGGTGACGACCACGGCCGCCAGAGGCCTATGGGACTGCACGTGTGAGGGCGTGGGTCATGACTAGTCACGTGGGCTTGGGGAGTGGAGCCGCGGGCTAGCCGGTAGTGGTGGGAGTGAACTAGTAATTGCCAGAGACTATAGTTATTTGTAATATGTTGAATTGAGCGTGTTTGTTATCCATGTTCATGATTGGCATTGCTCACAAGCATATAGCTTATATATTATAGTGGTTATTGAATAACCATCGTAGGTGATCGTGGCGAGGAATCGGGGAAGTGAGCTGGGGAGTGGCTTGGCGAGGTTTTGGGAAGAAGTTGTAATTTTTGTTAATAGTTACCTGCTTTTTAGTTTTAAAGCTTGCAATATAGTTGTAATTAATGGGTTTTAATCTGGATTGTAGTACGGGTCATATTTTGGTTGGTTTAAGACTTAGGTAATATTTTTAGTTAAGCTTTACATTTTAGTTGGGCCATTATCTCAGGTAGTAATCTGCTTGTATAAATTGGACACTTGCTTTATAAGAGTAGTAAGTATTCCAGGTGTTGGGTGCGGTTGTTGTAAATGGTTATTTCTAGTATTTTTATTTAAAGTGTTTAAAAACTCTTGCTTGAACTTGGAAGCTCATGTTTGTGATTTTGATTTTATTCTAAATGGTTTAAAGCATTAATTTTGATTTCAACTTGTGATTTGGTAATATTATTGGGAATTTATTACTTGTTAAAACAGGATTTTTGGCTAATTGTAAAGATAGGATTTTGTTTTTATTTTATTTTATTATTAGTGTTGAGCTTCTTTGGTTTAAGTTTATTTTTAAAATTTATTTTTGGAACTTTAATCACTTGTGTAAGGCCTTGGTGGCGTGCCACGTGTCCTAGGATCATCTGGGTGGTTCCGGGGGCGTGACATTTAGTGGTATCAGAGCATTAGGCTTAGAGCCTTGGGTACGAGAGACGACGATTGAGAGTACACGTAGATGACGAGCATGTAGATGCATTTCATGAATGCATATGAATAATTGTTGCTATGTTGTTATATAACATATTGGCATAGCATGCAATATATTTATGTCAATTGACTGACATGTAAGAAAATGGATCATAATCGGGAACGTTCACCTCATTCGAGGATGGATCACTTAGAGGAAGTGGTAAGCAATTTCGTAAGGGCAGTAAGTGATCGAATGGATGGTGATAGACCTGCAAACCCACAACCACGGGCCGAACGGGGAGTCATTGAGCAATTTTATAAAAGAAAACCGAGTCAATTTGATGGAGGCCCAGATCCATCACAAGCTGATCATTGGGTAATGGATATGGAACATATCTTTCGGGCGGTGGAGTGTACAGATGGGGAGAAAATAATGTGTGCTACTGATACTTTGAAAGGTGAAGCCCAAAACTGGTGGACAAATGTGATTGATCAAGGGGTACCAGAGACATGGGACAGATTTGTGAAAATTTTCTATAAGCGGTACTTTCCAGCATCCGTCAAGACACAGTTGGGCCGAGAGTTTGCTAATCTACAACAAGGGGACATGACAGTAAATGAGTATGCAACTAAGTACAACAGTTTACTTCGATTTGCACATCGAACAGTACCAAGAGAAGTGGATAGAGCACGAAAATTTGAAGAGGGACTACGGGATAACATTAGAAGCCGAGTTGATACACACCAACTTCGAAAAGTTTCCGATGTGCAAGATGTTGCTTTGATCGCAGAAAGGGATATTGACAAGTATAAACAAAGCCAACAGAATAAGCGGCCAGCTGAGGAAAAGTGTAAAGGACAGGGTTTCTTTAAGAAACCATTCTTGCGAGGTTCTGGTTCTAGCTCAATAGTTCAAAGGGGAAGTTCTTTCTCTGGGGAAAGTCGTCCACTATGTCCAACGTGTAATCGTCAGCATATGGGAGTGTGCCATTTGACGTTAGTATGCAATATCTGCAAGCAGAAGGGGCATATAGCGAGAAATTGCCCACAAGCTCGAACCCAGAGTACAGGGAGTATCAATCCAGACATGAGAGGAAAATGTTTCGAATGTGGACAGCCTGGACATCAAGCAAAATATTGCCTAACAAGACAACAACAAGGGACAAGTTATGTACCTTCAACTACGGCAAAACCAGAGACAAGTGTGGATAAAGGGAAAGGGCCTCAACAAAGACAAGGAAGATACTTTCGACTAACACCGGGGGATGCTGTAGCTACCGATTCCGTGGTATCAGGTATATTACTCATTTGCTCACACCCGGCGTATGTTTTAATAGATTCAGGTTCAACACATTCTTTTGTTGCACATGAATTTGTTAAACACTTAGACAGTATGTCAGAACCTTTAGGGTTTGATTTGTCGATATCGTTACCCTTGAGTAAACCTATGGTGACTTCATCAATATTTAAAGCATGTGAAATCAGGGTAAATGATAGGGTTTTGACAGTGGATTTAATTCCGTTGGACGTTAATTATTTTGACGTAATATTGGGTATGGATTGGTTATCTGTAAATCAAGCAACTATCGATTGTGAACAGAAAAGAGTTACTTTTCGACCAATAGGACAAGAGGGGTTTAGTTTTCAGGGAACTAGTGTTGTAGCACCACCGTATTTGGTTTCAGCAATTCGTGCAGGCAAGTTATTGAAACAAGGTTGTCGGGGTTCTTATGTTCAATAATTGACACACGGGTCACAGGGACTAAGGTAGAAGACATTTCAATTGTACGAGAGTTCCCAGATGTTTTTCCTGAAGATCTACCTGATGTACTAGTTGAGCGAGAGATTGAATTTACTATTGAAGTAGTCTCGGGGTCTCAGCCAGTATCGAAAACACCGTACAGAATGGCACCGGTGGAGTTGAAAGAATTGAAGATTCAGTTGCAAGATCTTCTAGATAAAGGATTTATTCGACCTAGTGTATCGCCGTGGGGTGCACCAGCCTTGTTTGTCAAGAAGAAGGATGGGACGATGAGAATGTGTATCGATTATCGAGAACTCAACAAGTTAACTATCAAGAATAAATATCCATTGCCTAGGATCGACGACTTGTTTGATCAACTTCAAGGAGCCCAGGTCTTTTCTAAGATTGATCTATGATCGGGTTACCATCAATTAAAAGTCAAGGAAGAGGATGTGGAGAAGACAGCATTCAGGACCCGTTATGGTCATTATGAATTCCTTGTTATGCCTTTTGGAGTTACAAACGCACCGGCAGCATTTATGGATTTGATGAATCGAGTGTTCAAAGATTATTTGGATGAGTTTGTAATTGTCTTCATAGATGATATCTTAATATATTCCAAGGGTGTAGAAGATCACGAGAGGCATCTATGGTTGGTTCTACAGCGACTTCGTGAAAAGAAGCTATTCGGAAAGTTGAAGAAATGTGAATTCTGGTTAACTGAGATAGCATTTTTGGGGCACGTGATTTCAAAGGAGGGTGTATCAGTAGATCCACAGAAAATTGAAGCTGTAGCCAATTGGAAGTCGCCAACAAGTGTGCCAGAGGTACGAAGCTTCTTGGGATTAGCTGGATATTACAGAAGGTTCGTGGAAATTTTTTCAAGGATTGCAATGCCAATGACACAACTTATGCGAAAAGATGTCCCTTTTGTTTGGAGTCCAGAGTGTGAGGAAAGCTTTGTTGAATTGAAGACTCGTTTGATGACGGCACCTATATTGACTATTCCTTCGGGGACTGAGGGGTTTGTGATATACAGCGATGCTTCCTATCGAGGTTTGGGTTGTGTACTAATGCAAAACAATAAGGTAATTGCCTATGCCTCACGACAGTTAAGGCCACACGAAGTGAACTATCCGACACATGATCTTGAATTAGCGGCGGTTATCTTTGCCTTGAAGATTTGGAGGCATTATCTCTACGGGGAAAAGTGTGAAATTTACACAGATCATAAAAGTTTAAAGTATTTATTTACACAGTGAGATTTGAATATGAGGCAGAGGAGATGGTTAGAGCTGATGAAGGATTATGACCTGACAATCCAATATCATCCAGGGAAAGCTAATGTGGTGGCCGATGCACTGAGTCGAAAGTCTACAACCAATTTGGCTTATACTTTGACTTCACAAGAACAGTTAATTCGAGAAATGGAGCAGCTAAAGTTAGAAGTTATTCCAGAAACCAGAAGTGCTTTAATGTCAGCTATTATTGCACAGCCGACCCTTATTGATGAAATCCGAGCTAAACAGCTTCAAGATCCAACATTGAAGAGGATACATGATGAAATACCTGAGGGTAAGCAGCCAGAATTTATCTTTGAGAATGATATGTTGAAATTCAGAAACCGGGTTTGTGTACCCAACATAGATGGTATCAAGGAAGTAATTTTGGAAGAGGCGCACAATACGAGGTACTCAATCCATCCGGGTAGCACTAAAATGTATCGTGATTTGAGAGAAATCTATTGGTGGTCAGGGATGAAACGCGAAGTAGCAGAACATGTGGCAAAGTGTGTGGCTTGTCAGAGGGTGAAGGTAGAACATCAAAAACCAGCAGGAAAATTAGAACCACTACCTATACCAGAGTGGAAATGGGAAAATATCACAATGGATTTCGTGGGAGGGTTACCGAGGTCTAGGAAGTCAAATGACAGTGTATGGGTAATCGTTGATCGATTGACCAAGTCAGCACATTTTCTACCTATTAAGACCAATGATCCAAAGAAGTTAGCCGAATTGTATGTTCAAGAAATTGTGAGACTTCATGGAGTTCCAGTATCTATTGTCTCAGATCGAGATAGTGCATTTACATCAAGATTTTGGCAAGGAATGCAGAGAGCAATGGGTACAAGATTGAGTTTCAGTACAACTTTTCATCCTCAAACCGATGGCCAATCAGAACGTGTAATTCAGATACTTGAAGATATGCTTCGACTTTGTGTTTTGGATTTTAAAGGTGATTGGGAAGAGCACTTGCCATTAGCTGAATTTGCTTATAATAATAGTTATCAGTCCAGTATTGGGATGGCACCTTTTGAGGCTTTGTATGGGCGTAAGTGTCGTTCTCCACTTTGTTGGACCGAGGTTGGTGAGAGAAGATTAATAGGGCCTGAAATTGTTCAGCAAACCACAGAAAAGATAAAGACAATACAATAACGGCTTCAAACAGCTCAAAGTAGATATAAAAGCTATGCAAACTTGAAAAGAAGACTAATAGAGTTTGAAGTTGGGGATTTTGTATTCTTGAAAGTATCACCTTCAAAGGGTATCACGAGATTTGGGAAACGTGGGAAGTTGAATCCAAGGTATGTTGGGCCATTTGAGATCATTGGCAGAGTTGGACCAGTGGCTTATCGGTTGGAGTTACCATCAGAATTGGCTAATGTACACAATGTATTCCATATATCAATGTTAAGAAGATGTGTGTCGGATCCGAAGAAAGTGATTATTCCAGAGCCGTTGGAAGTCAGGGAAGACTTGACTTATATCGAGCATCCAGTCAAGATTCTTGACAAGAAAGAGCAAGTTCTGAGGACAAAGACAATTCCTTTGGTTATGGTGCTACGGCGGAATCACTCCGTTGAGGAAGCCACGTGGGAAAGAGAAGATGAAATGAAAGAGAAGTATCCATTCTTGTTCGAAACATGAGGTACTACGAGTTTGGGGACAAACTCCTTTTAAGGAGGGGAGAGATGTGACACCCGCTCTCGCGGTTTATATTTAATATTGCTTTAGCATGCATAATCATGAGTTAATATTAATTAATGTGTTATGTGACACTTATTGGAGTGGGTTTAACTCACTAAGTTGTTCTGGGTGTCCAATTAAGAACCCAGATTTGGCCAGTGTGGCAGTCCCAAGTTGGGATATGTGTTGATGGGTCCCAGTTGAGATGGGACATTATATGTGGAATACCCTATGTGCCTAAATGTTTATTAAGGCTTAAATGATTTATAGTTTTATTGCTAATAATATCATGTTATTAGGTAGTGACCACTTTTGGGGTCAATTAGGGGTACCTTTGTGAGCACGAATTGAACACGTTACATAATTAGTAGGTTAATTAGCAACTTCATATAATTATATGGGACCACTTATGGGACCCATGCGAGACATAGACAAATACCCATTTAGGTTTGGGATAGTTTTAATACAGTTTCATAATTAGTAGGGGTGTAATTGTAAAATTGGCAAACTAGTGGGGGTTTCATAATAAAAATGAAAATTTATATAAGTTTGACACCAAGAGATGACTACTCATCTCTATATACAAGGTTTAGTTGGATTACTGGGAAGCAGAGATGAGGACGTGAGTTGGCGAAAATTGACGGTGACGTCTCGACGACGATTGTCGAGCCGAACGACGTTGGTTTTTAATTCTGATCACATATTCGGACTCCTGGGGGTAAGCCTAATCTATTGGTACTAGTTTTATTGAGTTCTGTGATAGTTTTTTCGCGACCCATTTTAGGGTTTTAGCTCATAACTTGTAATTTTTATATAGGATTTGTACTCGGTCCTTAATAGAGCTTTAATTTCAAGATTAGGAGCGAAACCCAAGAGGTGAGTGATGTTAATTTTGATATTTGGATGATTTGCATGTTAGGTTCAATTGTGATGCCAAAGCATGCCTAATTAGCATAATTTAATTTATTTAGATTATTATTGGGCAAAATTCATGTGGTTAAATTAGGCCCAATTTATTTGTGAAAGCATGGTGTAATGATTAAATGAGCATGTTGAGTTGCCTATTTGGGTCAATGGAAATTGCTAGTTCTATTCCACCATGAGGTATTCTTTGTGGTGACGACCACGGCCGCCAGAGGCCTATGGGACTGCACGTGTGAGGGCGTGGGTCATGACTAGTCACGTGGGCTTGGGGAGTGGAGCCGCGGGCTAGCCGGTAGTGGTGGGAGTGAACTAGTAATTGCCAGAGACTATAGTTATTTGTAATATGTTGAATTGAGCGTGTTTGTTATCCATGTTCATGATTGGCATTGCTCACAAGCATATAGCTTATATATTATAGTGGTTATTGAATAACCATCGTAGGTGATCGTGGCGAGGAATCGGGGAAGTGAGCTGGGGAGTGGCTTGGCGAGGTTTTGGGAAGTTGTTGTAATTTTTGTTAATAGTTACCTGCTTTTTAGTTTTAAAGCTTGCAATATAGTTGTAATTAATGGGTTTTAATCTGGATTGTAGTACGGGTCATATTTTGGTTGGTTTAAGACTTAGGTAATATTTTTAGTTAAGCTTTACATTTTAGTTGGGCCATTATCTCAGGTAGTAATCTGCTTGTATAAATTGGACACTTGCTTTATAAGAGTAGTAAGTATTCCAGGTGTTGGGTGCGGTTGTTGTAAATGGTTATTTCTAGTATTTTTATTTAAAGTGTTTAAAAACTCTTGCTTGAACTTGGAAGCTCATGTTTGTGATTTTGATTTTATTCTAAATGGTTTAAAGCATTAATTTTGATTTCAACTTGTGATTTGGTAATATTATTGGGAAATTATTACTTGTTAAAACAGGATTTTTGGCTAATTGTAAAAATAGGATTTTGTTTTTTTTTTTATTTTATTATTAGTGTTGAGCTTCTTTGGTTTAAGTTTATTTTTAAAATTTATTTTTGGAACTTTAATCACTTGTGTAAGGCCTTGGTGGCGTGCCACGTGTCCTAGGATCATCTGGGTGGTTCCGGGGGCGTGACATTTTCATTAAGGGTATTGTAGTAATTTCACAGGATCCAGTGGCCGGAAATAGAAATCCGCAACTTATTATGTTGCTGACGTCCACACAAGAAGTGCTCTGTATATATGTGTGTGTATATATAGAGAGAGAGATAGAGAGAGTGTTTGCAATGTGTTGGAGAATAATACAATATAGCCTTCAAAGAATCCACCAATGAATAGAATAACAGTCAATTCCATGAATAGAACCAATAAAAAGAATGACTGAGATGAGGCGCGAAATACTCTCTTGAGACGATACGCACTCTCTACGGGTAATACCCGGTGCAGTAGGAAAATAGCACACCATCTTCGAGATACAACAAGCTCGGCCTTTGCCGTACGCCCATCAAATCTGCACAACTTGATATGGCAAGAAACTTGCCCACTAGTGCCTTATTTACCCAATATACTTAATAAAACATAAGAGAAGAAAATTGTATACTCTAAAACAAAAATAGTTGCTAAGAAATGAGATATAGCTGAGAAAGTGAAAAGTAGTCTATATATCTAAAAACCGGTGATAACATTCATGGATATATGTACATACAATGTACTAAACGTTTGATGTCTATAAAAGCAATAAACAATTCTTATTAAAAATTATGTAAGGCATGTGACTGTTTGTGTTCTTTTAAAAGCTTTTAACAAACAATATAAGTCATGTATGCAATGAGAACCAAAACTTTAAACCATTGGTTAATATCATAATCTCATGGTTTGAAAGCATTTAATCAAATGATATATGAAATCATTTCAACATACATTATTTATATTAAAATAATTCAGCACAATGCTCTACCACCATTGTTGTCGTCCCAAGTCACCTTTACCATCCCTAATCGCGACCACTATTGTCGCCGCTAGTTTGATTTTTATGCTTTATAAGTGTTTGTACCTAAAAAATATATTTTTTAAATCAAAGTTGGTAGAGGCCGATTGGAATATTTTAATCGGACTCATGAGACCGACGGCAAAATTAATGGCCAAGTGGTTACTTTAAAAGTTGATCGGACTGACCACTATTCACTCGGACTCACCATGAGATCGGACTAACCACTGTTACATCGGGCTGATTATTATTTGATCGGGCTTCATTCTATCGGGCTCATTACCATTTCATCGGGCTGCTACAAAAAGTGGGCCCTGCTTCTATACCATTAGCTATCGGGCTGGAGCAATACTAACGATCGGACTGACCGACTTTTTAGGTAGTTATTAATTCAGTCCGGCTAGGCCTAGTTTGGCAGTTCTGTGCCATCGGGCTGTGCATGTGATATCATCGGGCATCTCACTATCGGGCTACTGGTTTGCCAGTGTTACACTTTTACTGCTTACTGAAGCATCAACCCGATGCTCCATGGGCCATCATTGGGCACTACATCATCATTGTTTTGGATTGGTTGGCAAAAGAGTGGGGCCACGTCAAATTGCCATCAGCTTAAGCTTCATTTGGATGCCGTACAATCATCA
The DNA here is from genome assembly GCA_033977485.1 of Hydrangea macrophylla. Classification (NCBI taxonomy): domain Eukaryota; kingdom Viridiplantae; phylum Streptophyta; class Magnoliopsida; order Cornales; family Hydrangeaceae; genus Hydrangea; species Hydrangea macrophylla. The sequence continues at coordinate 86,358,462 of CM066992.1, forward strand.
ATGGGGCTAAGTATAATTGATTTTTATTTCTTTGGCTTTCTTTGACAGTAAGAAGGTGGGCCACACTTAGATTGGTCCAAGTTAATATTCAGCAGACATTATAGGGAAGTCATTCTATCAGGCATTGCTTTATTTTAGCCGTTCCCTATTAATTCTCTAAGTGATAATATCAAGGGATAACATTAGGGAAGATAATATAAACATTATCACATTAATATGGAAGTATATCTCTTACTTGGAGGGGAAGTCATCCGTACAAAGCCACAAAGCGGACCAGATTCAAGCTGTATATATATATATACACCTGTATATATATATATTTCAAGATATGGAAGGTTTCAAGATATAACAGATTTTATCAGTTTATGGAAATAAACTGGTATTTTTTACCAGATTATTGTTGATCAGATTCCTACCTTATCTAGGAGACTTCCATGGCCGCTATAAATCGACAGGCAGGCCAAGCTATCAAGGGACTCCGCGTCTCTTCGATACACCGCATTCAACCGCATCCCAAATGCATCTTTTAGCATTCTTAGTTTAGGCAAATAAAGCAGTCTTTTATTTTCCTAGTTTTTCAATTACTTCTTGTAATTTCTTTTCTTTAATTAAATAAAAGTCTATTTTATTTAATTCATCTTTCATCACTTGTATGGCTTGTGTGCTTCAATACTGCCATAGGATCTTAGGCCAAGGGTACTTTCCTCCTTGGCCATCACAATCGTTTTGATAGAAGTCAGATTTCCAAACCTTGTGTATCACTCACACAAGTGACTTAGGAAATTTTGTTTTATTAGTTTGGGCCTACCTAACAAGGCTCTGGCACGCCCAAATAAATATTATAGCAAACAATTTGGCACGCCCGGTGGGACCGCCAAGTGATGAGCCAAGCATACCGTGAGACATGGCTGCAATTCTACCGCGACCAGGTTCGTTGCAGGGACGAAAAAATAAGCCTTCTTGAAGGTTTAATTTCTCATCTCAACTTCGAAAGGGTGATGCTCCATTGCGATTCACTCTGCCAAAAGTTGGGATCGCCATGGGATTCGCAACTGGGTCATCGGCTTAGTCGTGAAATAAGCCGATATGAGGATGAAATCGGTCAACTAAAAACTGAGATTGACCGATTAGAGACCGATAGACAATTTTTCAACAATGAAATCGGTCTCCTTCTTGCCGTAAGTGAAGCAGAAGAGCCAGCACCTTATGGAGAAAATTTCATGTCCATGGAAGATTTCTTAAACGGTAGCTGGAGGGAAAATCCTAGCAGTTTTCCTAATTTGCCGCTCGGGGGGCAAGAAGACGGCGGAAAAATAATGTCTAAGGAAAGGCCGAATAATCTTATATCGGCCATAGAGCCCCTCCTTGATGTTGAAGGCGACGAAGCACTCGGGGGGCAAATTCAAGACGAGCCTCAAAATGCTTTTGAGGCCGAAGAAGAAGAGTGTGATAGGCCGAGTGATCCCGAATCGGCTATAGAGCCTCCGGTTAGTGAGGAGGACGATGATGAAGACCCTCTTGTTGATGAAGAAATCGGCGATGAAGGGCTCAGGGGGCAAGCGTCGCCGAGACCGATTGAAATTAAATCGGTCCATGAAGTTTTTGAACATATTCCTTTGAGGAAATTCAGCCTCAAGGAATTGTTTAATTTTTTCGGTCTCTTTGTAGAGACCGATTATTATTTTTATTTTAAGCCAATTAATTACTTGGCTTGGATTGATCTACATCCACGGTGGCTGAGTGGATGTCACCAAAAACTTACGGCTATTTGGTGGTTATTTCTGCAACAATGGTATTATCAAGGTACTGAAGACCGGATTGAATAAATTTAGTCAGTAGGCTATTCAGACTCACAAGACCGAAAGCAAGAATAATAATAATAAATAAAGTGATACTGGAAGGATGCTTGGGATGTTGAATCGGACATAGAGGTCGATGGTGTAGTGTCGAAAGTGCTTGTATAGCAGCCAAGTGGTGAAGCCCGATTACATGGAGGAGGTGTGTTCAAAGGTGTTACATGGTTGGCAGCTGGCAATTATAAAACGGTCTCTTGGTCAAGCCCGGTGTTAGTCCAAAGATCATCAGTCTACATGATGAGCCCGATCGCAGTATAGAGGTAATCGGGCTAGAAAAATATGGCCATTCAAAATTTCACTTGCTTTTATTTTAAACGGCCAGGGGGGCAATTGTTTGCACCTAAAAAATACATTTTTTAAATCAAAGTTGGTAGAGGCCGATTGGAATATTTTAATTGGACTCATGAGACCGATGGCAAAATTAATGGCCAAGTGGTTACTTTAGAAGTTGATCGGACTGACCACTATTCACTCGGACTCACCATGAGATCGGACTAACCACTGTTACATCGGGCTGATTATTATTTGATCGGGCTTCATTCTATCGGGCTCATTACCATTTCATCGGGCTGCTACAAAAAGTGGGCCCTGCTTCTATACCATTAGCTATCGGGCTGGAGCAATACTAACGATCGGACTGACCGACTTTTTAGGTAGTTATTAATTCAGTCCGGCTAGGCCTAGTTTGGCAGTTCTGTGCCATCGGGCTGTGCATGTGATATCATCGGGCATCTCACTATCGGGCTACTGGTTTGCCAGTGTTACACTTTTACTGCTTACTGAAGCATCAACCCGATGCTCCATGGGCCATCATTGGGCACTACATCATCATTGTTTTGGATTGGTTGGCAAAAGAGTGGGGCCACGTCAAATTGCCATCAGCTTAAGCTTCATTTGGATGTCGTACAATCATCAATGGGGCTAAGTATAAATGATTTTTATTTCTTTGGCTTTCTTTGACAGTAAGAAGGTGGGCCACACTTAGATTGGTCCAAGTTAATATTCAGCAGACATTATAGGGAAGTCATTCTATCAGGCATTGCTTTATTTTAGCCGTTCCCTATTAATTCTCTAAGTGATAATATCAAGGGATAACATTAGGGAAGATAATATAAACATTATCACATTAATATGGAAGTATATCTCTTACTTGGAGGGGAAGTCATCCGTACAAAGCCACAAAGCGGACCAGATTCAAGCTGTATATATATATATATACACCTGTATATATATATTTCAAGATATGGAAGGTTTCAAGATATAACAGATTTTATCAGTTTATGGAAATAAATTGGTATTTTTTACCAGATTATTGTTGATCAGATTCCTACCTTATCTAGGAGACTTCCATGGCCGCTATAAATCGACAGGCAGACCAAGCTATCAAGGGACTCCGCGTCTCTTCGATACACCGCATTCAACCGCATCCCAAATGCATCTTTTAGCATTCTTAGTTTAGGCAAATAAAGCAGTCTTTTATTTTCCTAGTTTTTCAATTACTTCTTGTAATTTCTTTTCTTTAATTAAATAAAAGTCTATTTTATTTAATTCATCTTTCATCACTTGTATGGCTTGTGTGCTTCAATACTGCCATAGGATCTTAGGCCAAGGGTACTTTCCTACTTGGCCATCACAATCGTTTTGATAGAAGTCAGATTTCCAAACCTTGTGTATCACTCACACAAGTGACTTAGGAAATGTAACGACCCTGGTGTTGTGGGCGGGCTGCTGTAGGTGCCTTTGAGGCTGCAGTATGTGCTGGCAGGCTACACACTATGGGGAGTTCGTCCCACATCGCCTGGGTGTGGAAAAGTAATGTGCTATATATGTGTGGTTTCAAGTCTCCCTAGTAAGAGGCCTTTTGGGTAGTGACCCAAGAACAAATCCGTGCGGGGTTGGGCCCAAAGCGGACAATATCTTACTGAGCGAGACTTGGGTCGTGACAGAATGGTATCAGAGCTAGACCCAGCCGGAAGTGTGCCAACGTGGACGTTGGGCTCTAAGGGGGGTGGAATGTAACGACCCTGGTGTTGTGGGCGGGCTGCTGTAGGTGCCTTTGAGGCTGCAGTATGTGCTGGCAGGCTACACACTATGGGGAGTTCGTCCCACATCGCCTGGGTGTGGAAAAGTAATGTGCTATATATGTGTGGTTTCAAGTCTCCCTAGTAAGAGGCCTTTTGGGTAGTGACCCAAGAACAAATCCGTGCGGGGTTGGGCCCAAAGCGGACAATATCTTACTGAGCGAGACTTGGGTCGTGACAGGAAATTTTGTTTTATTAGTTTGGGCCTACCTAACAAGGCTCTGGCACGCCCAAATAGATATTATAGCAAACAGTAAGAAACTTTATTAATCAACCACCATTGTTGCCTCCTCAAGCCACCTTCGGCCACCATCACTTGCCATGACCACCATTATCACCGCTATTTTGGTTTGTTTGGTTTCCAAGTTGTTTTCCAATTTTCTCAAACTTTGTTTAAGAAATTATCAAAATGTGTTTTGTGAAATTTCTCAAAATAGCATATTGAACACATTATGAAATTTCTTAAATAGTTTTCTTCCAATATATTTAAAACCTTGGGAAAATTCTCAAACAGTTTTATGGAAAAATCAACAATTTTAACACTATTTTGTGAAAATTTTCAAACAGTTTTCAACTCTAGTTTGTGAAATTTCTCAAACAGTTTTATAGAAAAATCAATTTTTTCAACACTTTGTAAAATTTCTCAAACAATTTTCTGAAAAAATCCATATTTTTAACACTTTGTGAAATTTCGCAAACAATTTTCTAGAAAAATAAACATTTCCAACCCTTTGTTTTATTGGCATTGTTTGCTTATATGCACTTGTTTTTTTTCCCCTTTATCTAGAATGAATGTAAAATAGGTATCTAGGGTTACAAATTTGAAAAAAAGGGGAAGAAGATTGCAAAACAAGCCCTAAAATTTGCCATATAATCTAGGACAAATATCCATTTTTGATTTTTGAATTTAATTAGGAGATATTTACAGAGTGTGTTTCTTGATATTCGTTTTAATTTGAGGGGTAGTTGTTTGCTATAATATTTATTCGGGCGTGCCAGAGCCTTGTTAGGTATGCCCAAACTAATAAAACAAAATTTCCTAAAAGCACTTGTGTGAGTGATACACAAGGTTTGGAAATCTGACATCTAACAGGCGATTGTGAAAGGTGAGTAGGAAAGTACCCTCACCTAAGGTCCCTAGACAGTGCTGAAGCACACAAGTCTAGCAAGTGATGAAGAAAAGAAATTAAATAAAAACATGATTTTTATTTAATTAAAAAGAAGAGAAATTACAATAATGTAATTAAAAAGCCAAGAAAGCCTAGAAAAATACTAAGAATGCTTCGAATGCATGTTTGAATGCTTTGGGATGCTTTTGTCGAAGAGACGCGGAGTGCCTTGACTGCTTGGCCAGCCTGTTAATTTATAGCGGCCATGGAGGTCTTCTAGATAAGGTAGGAAATATCTGATCAACAATAATCTGGTAAAAAATACCAGTTTATTTCCATAAACTGATAATAGCTGTTATATCTTGAAACCTTCCATATCTGCGAGAATATATATACATACAGGTGTATATATCTTGAATGTGGTCCCTTTTGTGGCCTAATTCAACTGACTTCCCCTCCAAGTAAGCGATATACACAATAATGGTTTATATTATCTCCCAAATTAAATCTGATAATATCTTCCAAATATAATAGATTTTCTTCCCTTATCACAACACTGAAATTTTATCACTTAAGAGAATTTGTAGGGATTGATCACTTCCCATAATTGGCCCAATCTGTATCAACTTCTCCACATCGGGCTGAATCATTGCTCAAGTCAGCTGAAGTCATAGTGGCCACGTGTGTAAAGTGATCATAATTAATATGTTGACAATTGAATGGCCACGTGGCCCAATCCAATATAGATCCCAACATGTCAAGCCAAACAAGACCTAAGGCCGATCGAATTAGCTGATGAAGGCCGAAGACTTCTTGTTAATCTTAAGTCATTGGACTTTTGACTTGTTCTTGGGCCCACCATAATATTACATCATCAATCAAGTGAATAGCCAACATGAAACTAAATGAGACCATATTGCTACCCACGAGCCCGATGGCTCCATTACCATAGCCCGAATTGTTAAAGCTAGAATGGTCATACACCAAGTTGTGGTGGGTCCCTCAGATTGCTTACTAACCACTTTAATGTATAACTCATAGAATCGGTCTCCATGCCCAGACCGACTGCTACCTGAGGTGGACCCTGGTAAGCCCGATTAAATCAACAAGGCATGAGAAATGCCAAATTCAAATCACTAAAGGACAAATTATAAAATGGTCAACTAGACTGACCCTATTTATAACTAGGCTAAACATATTATGTGCCGTCGGGCTTAAATTATTGCCAATTGGAATCATGGATTGTTGAAGAGTTGAGTTAATCAACAGGCCCCACTGCACGTTCTCATGTCACCTTGATGTTGACCAACAAATAGTTATGACCATAACTTAATGAGCATCGGGCTGAGGAAGCAGCCTGAATAAAAATATGTATATCATCTGACTATTGCTCATTCGGTACTACCAACTTTGAATCAGTCGCTTGTCCATTCATTTGTCCAATCGGCCTCTACTAACTTTGAATTTTTAAAAAATGTATTTTTTAGGTGCAAACAATTGCCCCCCTGGCTGTTTAAAATGAAAACAATGTAATTTTGAATAGCCAAATTTTGTTTTTTCAGACTGATAATCGGACACCATCCCCAATCATATCGGCCTTAGTTCTTGGCCTGAATAATGAAACCCGCATGTTTGCCCGACCAGAATTTTGCACCAAAGCCAGAACACATTGCTCCAACACGTCAGTAATGTTCATGTAATGATGCCCCCTGCATGATTGCCATTTTGTTTCTGAAAAATAAAGTTAGATGGGCCCCACATTTCAAACCTTGAAGCAGTCACATGCTATCCATCTTTAAATTTTCAATTGATGGCCACAGATTTACTTGACCTGGAATCTTCATGTCACTGCTTGTCACCTACCAATGACTTTAAACTTGAGATCCACGTCCTTCGTCCGCATTAATTGAATCAACTATATGTGCTAATCAGAATCCAACAAACATTGATCAGTACCCACTGTCACACTTGTGCTCGCATCGGCCTGTATATCCAATTTAGCATTCCTTCGGCAACAGTTATTTTATTTTGATTTTTTTTTCTTTTCGGGCTGGTAAGACAGCCCGAATAGCCTATTGACTGAATTAATTCAATCCGATCTTTAGGAGCTTTTCAGTCCTTCTTGATAGTAATATTGGTGTAAAAACAGCCACCAAATAATAGCTAATTTTTGGTGACATCCACACAGCCAACGTGGATGTAAATCAACCCAAGCCAAATAATTAATTGGCTTAAAATAAAAATAATAATCGGCCACTATAATGAGACCGAAAAAATTGAACAACTCCTTAAGGGTGAGTTTCCTTAAAGGAATGTGTTCAAAACCTTCATGGACCGAATTAAAATCAATCGGTCTCGATGAAGCTTGCCCCCCTGGCCCTTTAACGCCGTTTTCTTCATCATCAAGGGGGTCTTCGTCATCGTCCTCCTCATCACTAGGAGGCTCTATGGCCGATCTGGGATCACTCGGCCGATCACACTCTTCCTCCTCGGCCTCAACAGAATTCTGAGGCTCATCTTGAATTTGTCCCCCGAGTGCTTCGTCGTCTTCTTCAACGCCAGGGAGGGGCTCTACGGCCGAAATAAGATCATTCGGGTCTTCATCGAAAATTATTTTTTCGCCGTCTTGCCCCCCAAGCGGTTTGGACAGCGTGGAATCAAGATGACCAAAGTCATCGGTCTCTTGATTTGGAGTGGAAACATCGGCCTTTTCGGGCCGTTGTCGTGACTTTAAGAATTGCTCGATCTTTTGCCCTTGAGCCTTTAGTATTGCCAGGCTTGCTTTCGTGTCTTCTTCAAACCGGCTAAGCTTTGTCTGCTGTTCTATCGAATGCGCCTTCATATCTTCAAGAGCTCGATGAATGTTGTCACAAAGTTGCTTCTTTCGCCAGTCACCGTATAGAAAATCGTCTAGAGACATGAACGAATTCCCCTTGGGCGGCGGTTCATCAGCTCCACTTGAAGCTTTGAGGAGGCCGATTTCTTGATTAAAAAATCGTATGTCGGCCTCAAAACGGTCTATCTCATTGTAAAGATGACCAGTTTCATTCCAATATCCATCGTTGTAGAGACGATAGATTTCTTCGCGAAGTTGGCGTATTGACTCATTCCGCCAACCAATCTGGCTGTTGTAGAAGTATAGCCATACTTCAGTGTATGCATGGCTCATCACTTGGCTGTCCCACCGGGCGTGCCAAATTGTTTTCTATAATATTTATTCGGGCGTGCCAGAGCCTTGTTAGGTAGGCCCAAACTAATAAAACAAAATTTCCTAAAAGCACTTGTGTGAGTGATACACAAGGTTTGGAAATCTGACATCTAACAGGCGATTGTGAAAGGTGAGTAGGAAAGTACCCTCACCTAAGGTCCCTAGACAGTGCTGAAGCACACAAGTCTAGCAAGTGATGAAGAAAAGAAATTAAATAAAAACATGATTTTTATTTAATTAAAAAGAAGAGAAAATACAATAATGTAATTAAAAAGCCAAGAAAGCCTAGAAAAATACTAAGAATGCTTCGAATGCATGTTTGAATGCTTTGGGATGCTTTTGTCGAAGAGACGCGGAGTGCCTTGACTGCTTGGCCAGCCTGTTAATTTATAGCGGCCATGGAGGTCTTCTAGATAAGGTAGGAAATATCTGATCAACAATAATCTGGTAAAAAATACCAGTTTATTTCCATAAACTGATAATAGCTGTTATATCTTGAAACCTTCCATATCTGCGAGAATATATATACATACAGGTGTATATATCTTGAATGTGGTCCCTTTTGTGGCCTAATTCAACTGACTTCCCCTCCAAGTAAGCGATATACACAATAATGGTTTATATTATCTCCCAAATTAAATCTGATAATATCTTCCAAATATAATAGATTTTCTTCCCTTATCACAACACTGAAATTTTATCACTTAAGAGAATTTGTAGGGATTGATCACTTCCCATAATTGGCCCAATCTGTATCAACTTCTCCACATCGGGCTGAATCATTGCTCAAGTCAGCTGAAGTCATAGTGGCCACGTGTGTAAAGTGATCATAATTAATATGTTGACAATTGAATGGCCACGTGGCCCAATCCAATATAGATCCCAACATGTCAAGCCAAACAAGACCTAAGGCCGATCGAATTAGCTGATGAAGGCCGAAGACTTCTTGTTAACCTTAAGTCATTGGACTTTTGACTTGTTCTTGGGCCCACCATAATATTACATCATCAATCAAGTGAATAGCCAACATGAAACTAAATGAGACCATATTGCTACCCACGAGCCCGATGGCTCCATTACCATAGCCCGAATTGTTAAAGCTAGAATGGTCATACACCAAGTTGTGGTGGGTCCCTCAGATTGCTTACTAACCACTTTAATGTATAACTCATAGAATCGGTCTCCATGCCCAGACCGACTGCCACCTGAGGTGGACCCTGGTAAGCCCGATTAAATCAACAAGGCATGAGAAATGCCAAATTCAAATCACTAAAGGACAAATTATAAAATGGTCAACTAGACTGACCCTATGTATAACTAGGCTAAACATATTATGTGCCGTCGGGCTTAAATTATTGCCAATTGGAATCATGGATTGTTGAAGAGTTGAGTTAATCAACAGGCCCCACTGCACGTTCTCATGTCACCTTGATGTTGACCAACAAATAGTTATGACCATAACTTAATGAGCATCGGGCTGAGGAAGCAGCCTGAATAAAAATATGTATATCATCTGACTATTGCTCATTCGGTACTACCAACTTTGAATCAGTCGCTTGTCCATTAATTTGTCCAATCGGCCTCTACTAACTTTGAATTTTTAAAAAATGTATTTTTTAGGTGCAAACAGTAGTTTAGACCTAAAAAGTACAAGACAAATCATTTAATATAATTATTTTGGACAGGGAACTTCTGCCGAACAAGTTCTTAAATTTGGACTTGTAACCAAAAAACTCAATTTTATATATAATGTAGTTATATTATTTTAATTAATTAGTTTAGTTTGTACCTTATAAGTGTATATTTGGAGATATATATATATATATATATATATATGTATATGTATTAATAAAATAAAATTGGATATGGTTTAAAAATTATATTATAGCTAACCTTGGACTGCTACAATTTTGTATATATATATATATCTATATATAAATGTGTGTGTGTGTGTGTGTGAGAGAGAGAGAGAGAGAGAGAGAGAGAGAGAGAGAGATTATACATAGTGTATTAGTTCTAGAGATAAGAAAAATAGGAAAATAGAGAAAGAAGTAAATAGAAAGTTGGGAAAATCACAGAGGTTTCACGTGGAAGACGTCTGATTCCACTTTTATTATATACTAGATTTGTAGCCCGTGCGATGCACGGAAGACTGCTATAATGCTATATATCATTTTGAGTAGTGCTACATACACACATTTTTTGACACACTTTTTGACACACGGCTTTAAATGCATGTACCTTGTGCTATGTAAGTAGTGCACAGAAAAGTGTAAAAATTCAAACAGCATAAAGTACACGTGTTTAAAGCATAGTGTGTCAAAAAGTGTGTCAAAAAGTGTGTACCAAACATTTCCCTATCATTTTTTTTAGAAGATTTTTTTATTAGATATGATTTAAAAGTAGTAAGTACGTACTTTGATTTAATTTCTATGGGTGTGTAGATTTTTGTGTGTATATATATTTATGTAAAAAAAATAAAAAATAAAAAAATAGAAAAATAGAAAAGGTAAAAAATCACAGAATTGTCATGTGACATGCTTCTGATTCCACTTTATAATATATATGTACATATTAGATTCATTTTGTTATGAATCATTTGTATCTCATTAACAACTCTATGAGAAGCATTTGACCTGTCTAAATCACCATTTTCGACATCCCCAACTGATAATTTAACTAACCTCACATAAGTATTTCCACCACTCGATATAGGAGAGCATTGTTGCTCACCCATTTTTTGTGACACTTAGTGAAAGCTTGGGTGAATCATGGGTGACCAATAATGAGTGACCAAAAATGCTCTCCTCAATACAATGGCCATCTCTTAAAATTGGTGGAACTTGAAGGAGATAAAAATAAAGTACAATGCAGCTACACCCAATAAAAAATTGTGAGTTTGAACCTCCTACCAGGAGTTTCACTTTTCAACACTTTCATCCTCCAAAACTTGAATAACAAACTGCAATTCTTCACAGAAATCAAATACCACTCTATCTCATTAGTCATAAAGATCAGAAACATCATAGGAAGAACAAAATAATATAATATTCTCAAATCTTCAACCCATCAACACATCAATATCCACAAAACTTTTCCAAAAATAAGCCACTAAAGATGACACATATCAATATGACACAAGCTAATAACAAACTGTGTCATATAAATCACAACATGTCCCACTAAAGATCAAGTTTTGACGAACACCAATTCAATAATGCTTTGCAAATTCACCAGCATTCTTCATATCTCGTATCATAACACAAAGAAAACCTTACTTACACAGATGAATATTGGGATAGTTTTTGTCAATGGCATAGCAAAGAGATTGTACTTGGATCTGCTGAAACATAAAGACATAAACTAATATTGGGACAATATTTGTAGATGGCAGAGCCGAGAGATTTGACGATGCCGCTATTGATGTTAAAGAGATTGTCCAATCTCATGCCACACTCCTCGCCAACACCTGAAACAATCACTACAGCAGCACCCTCCAAATTCACTATAAGATATTTGGTATAGACTGGTCATTTATTCTATGTATACATAAATATTCAATATACGGTATTGTAGGAGATAGAGATAAACTTGTTCACGCGGAGAAACTTCAAAATATATAATTGCAACGGAAATGATCTTTTCTGCATTTCCTTTTCCAACTATTTGGCTCACTCATGAAAAGGATGAATTATCCAATAGGGATTCATTGAATATATATATATATATATATGACCCATGTTTAACCCCTACAACCATCACACCCATGTTTAAAACAATTCTTATAGTAATTTAACAAATTATTGTGCAAAGCATCGCTAAATTGAGACACTGAAAAATTCGAAAGCTTGACAAATTGAGGGGAAAAAAAGAAAAGAAAGAAGAAAGTAAATTCCTATAGAAATTTACATAGAATAATGCTATGCTTCCCAAATTTGAATCCTAAATTTGATTCTCATAGCTTAACATTTGTGCCTCATGCAGTGATAGTGATCTTTGCAACCACTGCATGTAGTACAACTGAGAACCAATTAAATTTGAAATTCAACTTTAGTAAGCATAGCATTGCTTATTCACATAGACATATGTAAAGCTTAGGCAAACCCTTTCATTGGACCCCTTCCAAAACCCAAAAGCATGGCAACTGGGAAACCAAAAACAAAAAAGTATGGTTCCCAAATTCTTTTTCAGTTGTGTATCATAGGCAGTGGATGTGGTACCACCCATCACTGTCATAGCATGTGGTACAAACCGTACAATTGCTAAGCCATTAAGAGTCAACTATGAAAAGCATAGCACTACAAAAAAAAAGTGAAAAATTAATAAATAGAGAAGAGACGACCTTACCCCTTCCATCCGACTAATCATACTCCTATTGTTGGCAGCTTTGACTACTTCAAGAGGAAGCACAACATGCTTATACCCACAAATTGGAGGGCTTGAAACTCTTCTCGTGGCCTTTGTATAGCTTTTTCATCACGAAATTCCAATAATTTTCAATACAATTTTCTACAATAATATTTTTAAAAATTTGAGATTTGAAAGTCAGTCTTAAATAAATTTTTTGAAAACATACTCATCTCCAAAAAGGCAAAAGGACATGGCTACAAAACTCTGTTTGATATAAAGAATGACTTCATAAGGATTACCTGAGAATTTTCAGTTTTTCAAACAGTCTATATATGTGCACATACATATTTTAGAAAAATAAAAATAGCAAAGCAAAATTTAGACTAATGTTAAAATTTAAGAAACAAACGTAGGTAAGTGAGGCCCTAATTTAGTAGGTAAATACAAAACAATATTGGAAACACTCCACTGTAGTATGAAGCAATACAAATTCCAAATTAAAGCAAAAGACCCTAAATATACACATACGCAAAAGAATGTACATGTATGCAGAGAGAACTTACAATATTGTTGCCTTCTAGGTCTCATACTTAGGCAGTTGCACAACATACATCTTTGGAAAGCTTGGGCTCTGTTTGGCTGTAAGAGAATGATATAAAAAAGCAATTTTCATTTACAAAAGTAAAGAGATTAAAGTAGTTATAAAGCGTTTACAACTACAACCTCCAAGCAAAAAATTAATTACCCACATCTTCTCTGCATATCGTTATAAATTTACTTTGAGGCCAGAGCCCCAAAAGACACACAAAGGACTTTTTACCTCTTTAGGCTAAAAAGGAAGGCAGTCAGACATCTGCCCGCAAGTGAAGAGTGCAAGTGGATTTACTCCCATATGGATATTAATCAAACTCCATGATTTGCAATACATCAGTGAGAAAGCAAACATAAATAGATTATGTCCCGTCCTTGGAAAAAGTATCTAGACAGAGAAGAATAGATTATAGAGAGGGATACCTAACACTAACATGGATGATCCAGCTGAAGGCAGCGGTGATGGTATTCCCGTGGGGGTGATGATGGTAGCGTTGGAGAGATCGAGTATATGGTAGTGGTGAGGAAGAGCAAAATGGGAGAAATTAGAGGTTGTGAGACACTCTGAAATTCAGGGAGATGATTACGAATATGGGAGAGAAGAACAGCAATAGGCTATGTACAGAACGTTAGAGGCTTGAGGAAGACTGAGGGTCAAATATGAAGTTAGGGTTTCTGCTTTCTATTCAATGAATTAAAGTTGCGAGCAACGTTTGAAATTCAGCAATTAACAACCATTGCCACGTGTCATTCTCAGACTCCATATTACTTGAACTCTCCGATTTTAGTTATTTATAAAGATAAAGATAAAGATAAAGATAAAGATTTATGATGCTCTTCTCAATCCAACATCATACATAATTTGAACGGCACTATATCCTAATTTGCGCATTCCCAAAGTGGCCGAGGCGGGCCGTCCCGTTTAACACCTCTACATGGATGGAAGGAGTAGTATAAAACCGAATTTAAATGTAAAAGCATTTAAAATTCAGATTTGGATAACATTGTATTACTCTATCAATAATACTCTTTATCAATATTTGTTTTTTAAAAAAGGGTTATTTACAGAAACACCTCCTGTGGTTAGGCCTTTTATCAAATACCCCCCTGTACTTTAAATTTTATCACTAATACCCCCTGTGGTTTGGACTAAAGTGAAACAGTCACTTTTTTCGTTAAAATTAACGGAAAATTGATAAAAGTACAAAATTACCCATATTACATGCTAATAATAACACCCTTATATGCTTAAATGTTTATTTAGGCATAAGTGGTACATTATTATATTATTTTGATATTACATTTGTTGTTAAAGACCATTATGTGGTCACTTAGGGGGTACCTTTGTGAGAGCGAAATTGACACACACACACAAAAAAATTTGGGGATAATTTTTTTTTTAGATCTTAGTACATCACTACACTGGATTTCACTGTGTGTGTGGTCAAGAGTAGATTTAAAAAAAAAAACTAGCATATCACCAATATTGTCTGTGTCTAAGAGTAGATAAAAAAAATTAAATAATATATCGCCAAGACTGTGTGTGGTATGTGTGTCCAATGGTAGATCAAAAATAAAATAAAAAATTAAATAAATTTGCTCTGATGAATGTACCTCAAAGTGACTACAGAATGGTCTCTAACAACAAATATAATATCAAAATAATATAATAGTACACCACATATGCCTAAATAAACATTTAAGCATATAAAGGTGTTCTTATTAGCATGTAATAGGGGTAATTTCGTATTTTTACCCATTTTCTGTTAACTTTAACAGACAAAAGTGACTATTTCACTTTAGTCCAGACCACAGGGGATATTAGTGATAAAATTTAAAGTATAGGGAGGCAACTGATAAAAGACCTAACCATAGGGGGTGTTTCTGTAATTAACCCTAAAAAAAAATACTACTAGACCCAATATTTCACATCATAATTGGGGTGCTCTATGACAAATCCACCTCGGCCACTCATTTTCCCTACCCCATTTTCATCATTTTGAGAGTGACATTCGTCTTAAAACTAAATCAAAAGACCGTCCTACCCCCTCCCTACCTTACTATAATCCCAACAAAAATATTGAGGACAATTTTGTCATTCGGCATAAGCTGTCCCTATCCGCGAAAAGTAATATGTCTGTCCAAAACCGTCCACACAACAGATATTCTGTTCAGCTGACAGCTACTGGCACTGAGGGTAGTTTTGGTATTTCACAGGCGTAAATGACTGTTCTAAAGAGCCGCCCAAATTAAGCTACCTCTGCAGTATATAATAACTCCATAACTACCTAATTAAGTTCATCTCTCTTTCTCTCTGAAAACTTGTTGTTTGTTGGTTATGTCTTCACTGCCCACATAGATCTGCGAGCTTTGCTGAATTTTCGTTCGAAGTTCCGCCAAAGGTAATTTTATTTGCTTAAAATTTTCAGCTTCAGATATTGTAAATCACTTCATTTCTGTTTTTGATTCTTAAAGATTGAATTTTTGTGTTTGCTTTGCGTTTTTCAGATTTTTTTTTTCTGTTTATATGATGGACTATAATTGAACTCATGCTAGGGTTTTTAGTATATTCGGTTTAGTTTATGTTTTTGAATTGAGCCGAATCATTTTGTAGATTCACTTGAATTGAGAAGAATTGAACTGATGTTTGGGTTTTGTAGATTCGGTATAGGTTTATGTACATAAGTTATCCATATAGGCTATGAACTTATGAATTTCCAAATTGTTTGAGTTGGTGATTTAGTCACGAATGGATAATTTTGAATCTGTGTTGATTATGGGCTACTATATGCCGTAAGAAGGTTGAAAGATTAGTACTTGCAGTTATTAGCTCTATCTATTGTCAAAACCGGATTTAATTGATTAAACTGTTATTTGTGCTGATTAAGTGTTCTTATCATTCCTAATAATTTGGTATATTTGCTTCTATTAGAGCTCTTTGTATATTTGATTTCATTTTCTTATTTGGGTCGGAGCTTGAGGTCGCTCTCCTTGTGTTTTACTAACTATTTTGTATCTTTTTTCATAACTCTGCACAGATCCCTTGTTTTGATGCTAGATTTCCATTGGATTCTGCTTTCTTTTTATGTGTTTAAATTGTACCCGAGTTTCTGATATTGGTAATTTCAGATTTTCTATTTTTTTGAAAGAAAATTTCAGTGCCTTCATATGCATAGGCTGAAAGCAGTAGAATGCTTTATTTTGGCTTCCGGTTTTCCTCTTTGCTGTTATTTAATTTTATAACTTTGAAGCTCTAGTTTTAGCCTAAATTTGAATTTGAAAGGAAATAGCTATACCTATTTGTCGATTGAATAACTATTTCTTTGGTATTTCATTAAGTGGGGAAAAAAAAGAACCGGAATACAAGATGATGCTTGATAGTTGTCAAAATCTTCTAAACACAGTTCTGAGTTCCCTTTCTGTTCGTAGTTGTCAAGTAATTTGTAACTTGCCTATATTCCATCTGCATAAGTTCTACCTTCATTTCTTGATTTAGTTGCCCTAAGCTTGAAGATTATGTAATAGAATGGATGAGTAAGATAGCCATCATTTCCGCTGTAGTTGCAAGCTTTGGTAGATACCCACATCCACACTTATTGGCAAGATTTAAGAATAAAAATACTAAGAAAGATCAAACCAATTATATGGCCTTGTAGTGGTTGACAGTACATAGCGGTGGAATTTACAGCGTTACGACATTAATAAATAAAGAGTAGTCCGATAACGGTATAAACTATAAATGAGGGTTTCGTTTATGCTTGTTCCTTTCTTTCCCCTGAAAACCCCCGTTAAGGCAGCATGACAGTCACTATGTATGTTCTTGACCATTTTTACTGTGTGTTAACCTATTGCAGCTCATCTTAGCATCGTTTGGGGCCTCTTTGACTGATTCTCTTCTGTCTTCTGATGAAATAGCTTTGCAAGTATCTTCTATTAAGATCTTTCTTTGTTACTACTATCGTTATCTGTGTAATATGCTTTGCTTTTAGCTTGAGTTCTAATTTGGGTTTAAATAACTGCTACTGATGCTATTTGCTCTAGTTTAGTGTCATTCGTACAATCGTACTGCACATTTGGCTTTCCAACTAGAGACACCTCATAAGGAATAAGTTGGCCTTGCAACTACCTTTGATGTAGGCAAATGCTGGTTTTGTGTTTTTATTTTAGCTTGAATTTGTCGGGGTGGTGGGTTTTGTAAAGGAACAACCAACCTAAAATTTCTTATATGCATTTATTTTGAACTGATTCTTCCTTGTTCCGGTGAAAATGGGAAGCTAAGTTGTACGTCCGCTTGAAAATATTCAGACAAGAAAGGACATTGGTGCACTGATGAAATGCACTAAAACATCTGCTATTGGACATGCACCAGAAACTGGAAAGCATGCGTGCCAAAGGAAGAGATGAATTTCTTCTTAGGAAATTGGAAGTTTAGAAGGATACTTCTCCACGACTCCACATATGTTTGTTTTTACATTTTTTTTGAGATGGAAGTTGACCTTTAGCTTAGTAACCACATTGAATAACAGAAACTTTGAACCAAACATTTTAAGCTAAGATTTGGGAAGAAGAAAGTAAAACTTATACGTGGACATTTGAGCGTTTTTATTTTTTTTATTTTTTCTAAATCCATATTAGGGACCAATGAATCTGGGATCTGGAAACACACATGATCAAGGCACTTTGTAATAGTTGTATGCTACATGTTATGTGGGAGGATAGGAAGAACAATAGTGTTGTTCTTATAAATTCCTACTACAGCAACTCATTACAGTGTTATGTTCATCTATTGTACTTATTTGATATTCATATACGGGACTTGTATGCTGATATGGACAAATACAATATGTATGGTTTATCTACTTTCTGAGTTATTTCATTGTGATTATAACTTTAGCATGGATGGTGGTTAAATATTCTGTTTGCATCTTGTTTTTTTTTTTTTGCTGAAAGAAGTTTGCATCTTGTTGAACAAGAAAGATTCTTTAAGAAGGCCTGTTACATTTGGCAATTACTGACCCATTTACGTAACTTAGAAGTTTAATTGTTACACTCGACTTCAGTCTTGTGGAATTCTTGTTACCATTTCACTAATAATTTTGTTGATTCTCTTTTACAGTCTCTTCTTCTTTGGTTGCACAACGCTGACCGACTTCCACCTTGTTTCCACACTTAGAATTTCTAGTGCTAGTTGGATTCATTTCAGAATCAAACTCAGTAGTTCATTTAGCATACACAATGTGACAATTTGATCAACGGGATATGATGTAACTATTTCAAAAAGAATGCTATGACATTAATTTTTTTTTTTGTAGTTTTCCTTTTCCTTTTTTTTTTGTCCCCCCCATATCGTTAATCGTGGATTTGGATCAGTATTTTATGGCATACATCTGCCTAGTGCCTTACAATATGGCCAATTGGATTTGAAACATTTGGAAATTTAGTTACATTGTTACACATAAAACATATCTACATCTAATAATGAATTGCCTTTTTCTAATTGCCCTCTGTGAACTTAGTTTGAATAACTTAAATGTTTGTGTTTGGTACTTATTTATATCTGATCTAAAACACCTTTCTCTATTGATTTGGTTAATTAAGGATTACCAATTTGTTTCATTAATTTCCTTCTTTTGTCAGGTGAACAAGTCTTAAAGATGTATCTAAAACACCTTTCTTTATTGATTTGGTTAATTAAGGATTACCAATCTGTGGCATTAATTTCCTTCTTTTGTCAGATGAACGAGTCTTAAAGATGTATCAGCAAGGAGCAAATATACTCCACTGAAGACACATAAATCTTGACTGCTTTCAGCATAGGGTTCTATCTCAGAAACATTGTCAGATATATTTGTGATCTAAGTGCTTCCTGAGCTAGATCTTGTGCTCCTATTGTAGACTCAATAAAACATGGACAGATCAGACACCTCAGGTTTTGTGAGCGGTGGAGCTGGAGGTACCTTATTTGTAATTCTTCCACCTATTCTTATGGTTTTGACGTAGAGGGCATCTTAGTAGCATCCGTTAATCTTGTTCTGCTAGTTGGGTCTTGTGCCCTGATTGTAGACTCAATAGAAAATGGACAGGTCAGACACATCAGGTTTCGTGAGCAGTGGAGGTACCTTATTAGTATTTCTCCCATATATTCTTTTGGTGTTTATGTACAGAGCTTTCTAGTACCATGTGGTTAATCTTCTTCAGCTAGTTGGGCCCCTTCTTCCCAAGTATGATATTGTAAAACACCCAGAATATGGATCTCAAAGAAAATGGTACATTGTTCTCTTGCAATAACGAGCTTGCGAAAAAAAACACTTATGGCGATACCACTTTACGCTTGGATTGCTTTGGTTATGGAGGAAGCAGAAGTATTGGATTTGTGAGTACTCAAACTAACCCTAAAGACAGGGTTGTTCCTTCCAATGGTCCTGACGATGGTTGCAGGTTAGTACTTGGATTGGGGCCCACACCATGTACATATTCTGATGATTATTACCGTACTGCGGCTATAAAAAACAAAGGATCTGCTGCGAAATTTTATCAGGGGTTGTCGTCTGAGGGTGATTCAATTCTAAAACTTGGCCTTTCTGGAAGAACTGAAGAAATGTCAGGGGTGCTCGAGTATTCAATTTCGACACAACGCAACAAACTTGTGATTCCTGTTGTGGATGAGGGTTCTACCTCAGCCAAGAAATCTGGTGGCTATATGCCATCTCTTCTTTTGGCTCCAAGAATGGATAGTAGTACAACTTCAATTCGAAGGCAAGAAGTCTTTAAACCCAGTGATAAATCCCATTTCCGTCCTTCTCAGCTGGTTTCTGAGCCTTGTGCTCTCACAGATTACTCTTCAGGCACCGTCTCTGAGCGTGCAAGTACCGGCACATCATCGGACCAAAGAACCAGCAATGCAAAGAAATGCAAGTTTGTGGGTTGCTCAAAAGGGGCTCGAGGGGCAACAGGTCTTTGTATCGGCCACGGAGGCGGACAGAGATGCCAGAAACAGGGGTGTACCAAAGGTGCCGAGAGCCGAACTGCCTTCTGTAAGGCCCACGGAGGAGGGAGGAGGTGCCAGTACCTGGGATGCACTAAAAGTGCGGAGGGAAGGACAGACCACTGCATAGCACACGGTGGTGGGAGACGTTGTGGGCATCCAACAGGTTGCACCAAGGCAGGACGGGGCAAGTCAGGGCTTTGCATAAAGCACGGTGGTGGGAAGAGATGTACGGTTGAAGGCTGCAGCCGAAGTGCTGAGGGCCATGTTGGGTTGTGCATCTCACATGGGGGTGGTCGCCGGTGCCAGTTCCGAGATTGCACAAAGGGTGCTCAAGGGGGCACTATGTTCTGTAAGGGACACGGTGGGGGAAAGCGTTGCGTATTTTCTGGGTGCACCAAAGGCGCTGAAGGAAGTACGCCACTCTGCAAAGGGCACGGTGGTGGAAAACGATGCCTCTTCGACGGTGGCGGGATATGCCCAAAGAGCGTACACGGAGGCACGAATTTCTGCGTCGCTCATGGCGGTGGAAAGAGGTGTTCTATACCCGGGTGCACGAAAAGTGCACGTGGTCGAACCGATTGCTGTGTCAGGCATGGCGGAGGGAAACGTTGCCGGATAGAAAATTGCAGGAAGAGTGCCCAAGGTAGCACAGACTTCTGTAAGGCCCACGGTGGGGGGAAACGGTGCAACTGGGAAGAGAGAAAATGCGAGAAATTTGCAAGGGGGAAGAGTGGGCTCTGTGCTGCTCATAGTAACATGGTTCAGGATCGGGAGACAAACAAGGTCGGTATGATCGGTCCACGGCTCTTCCACGGGCTTGTACCTTCAGCCTCAATTGTCATGGCCAGCTTTGATACCAATTGTTCTTCCTCGGGAGTGAGTGTTGTCTCAGATTCTATTGAATCACTTGAGAGACCAGCTAAAAGGCAACATCTCATACCACCTCAGGTACTTGTTCCCTCATCAATGAAGGCCTCATCGTCTTATTCAACACCATGGATTTCTGGGAATGGCGGAGAGGTTGGAGGGATTGGGGGCAGCAGTGTGCGAAAGAGCGTTGACTATGCGGTATCAGAAGGGAGGGTCCATGGCGGAGGTATCTTTTTATTATTCGGAGGGAACCAGAAGAACCCAATTAATGGGAACTGAAGTTGATTTGGCAACACTGCATTTTGAGTCTGTATTTTGGTAAGTGTTGATTGTTTGTGGTTGGAATTGTGCATAGAAGTCTGATGACTCTTCAATTACTTATATATAAGTTGTCTTTTGTGTTGCAGTTCTTGTTATATGTATCCTGTTGTAATGAAGTTGCTGTAGATTTTCTTTCTCCTACATCTCCGGTTCAGCTCTACTGGTAGTAGATTTAAGGAACGAAATGAAAAGGGAAAGAAAAAGGACTATTTTCATGTAGTTTGTTCTCATGCTGAATTTCTTTTAGATATCAAGTAAGTATGTCCATATTTTGATTTTTGCATAGTTAAATGCTTTTGATATCACTGAGTTTGAGTTGTGTATTAAGAGAGGATTTTGCATGGGAGGTATGATTTAATCCTCTATCTGAGCTTTTTGGGTCTTTGTGGTTTGTGGATTCAGAGCATGAAAAGAAAATGTAAAGGAAACAAGAGGAAAACTAGTTTGTTTATGTTTTGCTTCATATCTAAAGAACATCGATATTAAAAATAAAAATAAAAACATAATTGTAAAGTAAGAAAAAATGAAGGCAAATTACTCATCAGTTGGCGACAAAAAATGGTAAAGAAACTCGGGTACGTTGTTAGACCTTGCTTTTCGTATGAGCTGCCATGTGCAATGGTTGGGTTTGTGGCTCGCACCTTGTGGTGTATTTAACAGTTTTATTAATAAATGTTTTATTGGTAGAAAAAAAAGAAAGAAATTTAATGTTTTCGATACTCTTAATTAACTAGCTTAACCACGATTTGAATTGTTATTTTTGTTTGTTTGGCTATTTTGCTGATCATCATCTATTGTCGGATTTGATCTCAGTGTTGACTACACAAATTATGGATTTATTAAATTCATTAGACGTGGTTTAGCGAAACCATGGAGTACTTATGTTTGAATCTTGCATTTATGATATATATATATATATATATATAAGGAGCACTTCTCGTGCGGACCGTCCGCAACTTATTAAGTTGCGGACTTCTGTTTCAGCCGTTGGATCCAGTTTTCATTAAGGGTATTGTAGTAATTTCACAGGGTCCAGTGGCTGATAACAGAAGTCCGCAACTTAATAATTGCGGACGTCCGCACGAGAAGTGCTCTGTATATGTATATATAAAATATCCTTTTTTTGTGACTTTGCCAATGCTAGAATGGAGACCTTATCTTAACACCATTATCTGACTTTGCCACTGATTTTCTTTTTATTTTTATAATCTTTGATTCTTTTTTTATCATACATCATATAGTAACTGGCTTATATTTTCCTGCTTGTCTGTCAGTTTACGCGTTGACTCATGACTCATGAGCATCAATTGTACTTGTTTTACCTTTGATGATGCTATTGGCATGATTGTCTGTGAGCATTCATGAGATACAGATTTTGATGTAGAGATTTGTACTTTTTTTCCTTGTTATGGATATTATCAATTTTATTTGGCTAAATTTGCAGTTGTTGTCTTGTTACTGATCAATCCGGTTTGGAGCAAGGAAATTACAAATGTAAAAAGATGAGAATGTGAAGTTCCTCCTCCTCTCCTTGTATGTTTTCTTCAATTAGCTTCTTATAATTAAGTTGTTTGTTGATTCCGTCTATACTTCTGTTAACTGTAAGTCAAAGGATTAACTTTCAAAGCCTTGTATCCGAAATTTTATACTTTCGAATATTGAACCCACTGTTAACAGTCCATTGTAAGAAAATTGTCTTTGGCTAGATGATTCAAGGCTTTCTTGTCGAATCTGTCACTGTATAATGAACGGTTCCAAGTAGTTTGCTTTGAAGTCATTTTTTGCAATACTCAAGCCACTGTTGTCAAATTGTGAATCATATCATAAGTTACATCGCTTTCTGTCGAGACTCAATGAAACATAAAAGTTGTGCATTGAGGGAGATAATCATTTCATCATTTTCTGTCAAAACTTAGCTCCACCATGCGTTTGCTTCATTGAATTTCAAGGACTTCAAAGGAAGAGACATTAAAAGAGTAAAAAAAGTGAACTAAAACCTTAGTGTTGAAATAAACTAATAGATTGGCATCATATTCTAATTTCGCTCCGACAAATTTTAAGCCCTACCTATATGTATTTCCTAAATATTTGAATAAATGTACGAAATCATTTAGGATTCTTGTTGTAAAGTCAATAGACGTTTTTCTCATTAACTAGGTCCCAATTTGGACCAAGGTGAAACTTCCCTAAAACTAGTGGTAGTGGGTAATAAAATGTTTTCTTTTTTAGGTTACATGTGCTATGCATGCAAGTGTTTTTCGTCGAATTTCATTAACGGAGTTACAAGTAGGGCCCACATTAACACAATTTAAGACTACTGGACCAGTGTTGTAATTGAAAATAGATGGCCCAAAATGAAACTTTCACCCAAACTATAGGGTACCAAATGGTTTTTTAAGCCTTTTTTCATAGTTACGGTTAATGAGATGTAAAGGATTATAGAGAGGAAAACTCTATATTTTTCTCTTATTCCAAATCTGAGAATTTACAATGTATATATACAGAAAAGTATAGCTGAAACTTAGGCAAAAGTAAAGCAAAAGAAATAAATACAATTGAAGCTATAAAAGGAAAACTACAACTAGGGAATTATGCTGTATAACTGAAAAATCAGCCTGTAAATCAGGGAAGGATCAACTCTCTGGAAGACAAGAAAATCTGTCAATTAATGTGTACAGGCTGGTTTAACTTTCTGGGATTATGGATTGTGAATCTGTCAACATCCTGGTTCTTAGAAACTAATCCCTGAAGTTTAGGGACTAACTTCTGAATTCTACACTCCCCCTCAAGCTGGGGAAAAGATGTCAATCATTCCCAGCTTGGAAGTCAATTCTTCAAACTTTATTCTTGGAAGGGCTTTCGTTAGAACATCTGCCACTTGAAGGTGTGTAGGTGTGTAAATCAAGTTTAGTATTCCAGCTTCAGCCTTTTCTTTGATGAAATGACGATCGAGTTCTACATGCTTAGTTCTGTCATGATGGACAGGATTTTTTGCAATACTTATTGCAGCCAAATTGTCACAAAACACCTTTATTGATTCTCTTGTTGAAATCCTTAGCTCATCAAGTAACCTTTTCAGCCATAATCCTTCACATATACTCAGAGCTAAAGCCCTATACTCTGCCTCAGCACTGCTCCTAGCAACAACAGGCTGTTTCTTGCTACGCCATGTTACCAAGTTTCCCCATACATAGGTGCAATAGCCGGTGGTTGATCTTCGATCTGTAATGGATCCTGCCCAATCCGCATCTGAGTAAACTTCAATCTCTTTGTTTGTTCCTTTTCGAAAGAAAATTCCTTTACCAGGATTCATCTTCAAGTATCTAAGAATCCGGTAAACTGCTTCAAGATGTTCTTCATTGGGCTTGTTCATGAATTGACTTACGACACTAACAGGAAAGCCTATATCTGGCCTTGTGTGGGAGAGATAAATGAGCTTTCCTACAAGCCGTTGATATCTCCCAGTGTCAACCGGAGGACTGTCTCCTTTGAAACCGATTTTATAACTTGATTCCATTGGAGTGTCTGCAGGCTTACATCCTAACATTCCAGTTTCTTTCAGCAAGTCCAAGATGTACTTGCGTTGTGAGACCACAATCCCTTTCTTCGAACGAGCGACCTCCATGCCTAGGAAATATTTCAGCGATCCTAGATCTTTGATCTCAAATTCCTTTGCAAGAACTTCCTTTAAGCAGCCCATTTCTTCAGTGTAATCCCCTGTCACAATAATATCGTCAACATAAACAATGAGAATCGCAACTTGCCCAGTAGGAGAAAATTTTGTGAACAGGGTATGATCGGCTTGTCCCTGAGAGTACCCATGCTTCCTGATTGCCTTTGTGAACTTGTTAAACCATGCTCTAGGAGATTGCTTGCACCATATAGAGACTTTCGGAGCTTACAGACCTTGTTAACATTACTTCCCGTCTCAAAACCTGGTGGAATTTCCATGTACACTTCCTCTTCCAAGTCACCATTGAGGAAGGCATTTTTCACATCTAGTTGATGAAGAGGCCAGTCTAGATTAGCTGCTAAGGACAGCAAAACCCGAACAGTATTTAACTTGGCAACAGGAGCAAAAGTTTCTTGGTAGTCGATACCGTAGGTCTGAGTGAATCCTTTAGCAACAAGCCTTGCTTTGTACCGACTTACACTCCCATCTGGATTATACTTGACAGTAAAAATCCACTTGCATCCCACTGGTCGCTTCCCTTCTGGCAAATTTGAGAGTTCCCAAGTACCATTCTTTTTTAGAGCATTCATCTCTTCTTGTATGGCAGCCCTCCATTCTGATTTTCCTAAAGCATCATGAATACTTCGTGGAATTTCTATATTGGATAAATTAGTAACAAATGCCCGATACTCAGATGATAGACCATCATAGGAAACAAAATTGTAGATTGGATGTTGGGTACAAGATCTCACCCCTTTTCTTAAAGCAATAGGAATATCAAGATCATCATTAGCACTAGTATCGGTTTGAGATATGTTACCTGGAATATCTGGACTTGGACTAGAATTGGATTCATGGTTCTGCTCAGGGAGTGTGCGATCCTCTATCTCCTCTTGGGGCCTTCTTTTTCTTGAATAAACAACGAGCTCTTTGTCAACTGCAGGTTGTGTGCGTACAGGAGTGGAAATGTTACTGTTTGGTTCGGTTTCTTGAGGTTCGGTTTCTTGAGGGATGGTAGACTCGGTTTCAGGTGGAAGGATAGAGGTGTCAAGCCAAAAACTACATTCTTGTATGGCTGAGTTCTCCCCCTGAATGGAAGTTTTTGGGTAATATGATTGTTTTTCAAAAAAGGTAACATCCATAGATGTGTAGAATTTCCTGGTGATAGGCGAGTAACACTTGTAACCTTTTTTAGTGGGAGAGTAACCAAGAAAGAGACATTTGATGGCCTTTGGATCAAGTTTGCTTCGATGTTGTTGATGTACATGAACAAATGCCGTACACCCAAATACTTTTAATGGTAGGGATGACATAATTTGAGTATCTGGGTAGGAACGAAGAATGGCCTGACAAGGTGTTTGGAATTTGATCACTCTTGATGGCATCCTATTAATGAGATATGTGGCTGTGAGGACTGCCTCTCCCCAAAAATGCTTGGGGACATTTGTAGTGAACATAATAGATCTGGCCACTTCGAGAAGGTGTCTGTTTTTCCTTTCTGCCACCCCGTTTTGTTGAGGGGTGTCAACACATGAACTTTGATGCACTATTCCCTGATCCATAAGATATTTGCCAAGTAAAGAATTGAAGTAATCTCTGGCATTATCCGATCTAAACACCTTTATTTTTGTCTGGAATTGTGTTTGGATCATACTATTGAAATTTTTGAAGATAGTGCCCACCTCTGATTTCTCTTTCATCAAGTATATCCAGGTTATTCGAGTATGGTCATCAATAAATGAAACAAACCACCGAGCTCCTGAGATATTGTTAACTCTAGAGGGTCCCCATATATCACTGTGAATGATTGCAAATGGGTGAGATGTTTTGTATCCTTGGATTGGATAATTATTTCTCGTATGTTTGGATAATTGACACACTTCACATTGAAAAACCTCAGGTTTGATATTATTGAATAATGTTGGGAACAACCTTTTTAGATACTGGAAATTGGGATGACCTAATCTATAGTGCCACAACATGATTGCACTATGGTTATTAGACAAAACTGGAAAAATTGGAACTGACACACTACTTGCAGCTTGAGCTTGTTCTTCAGGATTATTAGGACCGTTAAGAAGATAGAGCCCCGCACATTCCTTAGCATTGCCAATCATCCTCCCTGATTCCAAGTCCTGAAATTCACAACGATTTGAGAAAAAATTAGTAACACAATTCAGATCTTTGGTGAGTTTGCTAATGGACAGCAAATTACAAGTCAGATTTGGAACCAAGAACACAGATTTTAAAGTTAGGTCATCGGTAATAGTAACCGATCCTATTCCTGCCACTTTAGATAATGATCCATCAGCAATTCGAACCATCAAATTTCCAGAACTTGGGCTGTAAGTTTTGAATAGTGTAGCATTACCGGTCATATGATCTGATGCGCCGGAGTCTACTATCCACGGGTTGTGTTTCTTCATTTGGGTGCTCAAAGCCATAGGAAAATTACCTGTTTGGGCAACGGAACCAGTTCCTATGATGTTCTCGGCAGGGATTGGAGTGGAGGGTGTTGTTTGGTGGCTGAACATCTTCTGAAGAAGCTCAATCTGCTCTTTGCTAAAGAGTGTAGTTTCGAACGATGTCTTCTCCTCGCTGTTGGTCATGAAGCCTCGGCTTTCAGGTGGTTGTCTAGGCTTCCAGTTTGCTGGTTTGCCGTGTATCTTCCAGCATGTGTCCTTGGTGTGTCCAGGTTTGTGACAGTGATCGCACCATGGTCTTCCCTGCTTCTTTTGCCGATTGTCAGGAGACTGATATTGGGGTCCACGTGCAGCAAAAACAGAACTCTCGGCAGCAGGTTGGAGGTTTTGTGACCCCATCATAAACTTCTTTCTACTCTCCTCGCGACGGACTTCAGAAAAGGCTTCTCGAAGGTTGGGAAGAGGCTTTGTTCCCATTATTCTGCCCCGAACCTCATCAAGATTCTTATTCAGCCCTAATAAGAACTTGTAAACTCGTTTCTTTTCAACAATCTTTTTGTATCTAGCACCATCAGTTGGGCAGTCCCAGTCATAAGTTTCAAACACATCCAATTGCTGCCAATGTCGAGTAAGAAGATTGAAGTATTGAGTGACTGGGAGATCACCTTGACGCAAATCATGGAGAATACCTTCGACTTCAAATAGCTCCGCTGTATTTTCATTGGCTGAAAACGTCTCTCTTGCAGCGTCCCATATTTCCTTTGCAGTTGTATAGAGAAGAAAATTCTCTCCTATGTCGTTGTTCATAGAGTTTATCAGCCACGACATAACCATGTTGTTTTCTGCCTTCCATCCTTTGAACTTGGGATCTTCTTTAGCAGGAGGAGATGCAACTCCAGTGAGGTATTCATCCTTGCCTTTGCCGCATATGAACATCATGACGGATTGAGACCATTGAAGAAAGTTTTGCCCATTCAGTTTATGACCCGTAATGGGGAGATGAGAAAGATGGGAGTTGTCCGTTGCTCCAATGCTGGTTGGAATTACGACTTCAGAGGTTTGTTTTTCGGTAGCCATTCCGGTGGCTGGGCCGTATTTTGGCATAAAAGAGGAGTCGGTATTATAGCTCTGATACCATAAAGGATTATAGAGAGGAAAACTCTATATTTTTCTCTTATTCCAAATCTGAGAATTTACAATGTATATATACAGAAAAGTATAGCTGAAACTTAGGCAAAAGTAAAGCAAAAGAAATAAATACAATTGAAGCTATAAAAGGAAAACTACAACTAGGGAATTATGCTGTATAACTGAAAAATCAGCCTGTAAATCAGGGAAGGATCAACTCTCTGGAAGACAAGAAAATCTGTCAATTAATGTGTACAGGCTGGTTTAACTTTCTGGGATTATGGATTGTGAATCTGTCAACATCCTGGTTCTTAGAAACTAATCCCTGAAGTTTAGGGACTAACTTCTGAATTCTACAAGATGGAAGTTTTTCCAATGCGGGAACAAAGAGTAATGCTATGCTTCCTAAATTTCTGTCCCAAAAGTGCTTCTCAAATGATGTAGCAGTATGACCAGTTGAATTTTGATTAAGAATTGTTTACCTGTCCCACAGCTACCACATCAGTTGAGAAGTATTTTAGGATAGAAATTTGGGAAGCATAGCATTACTCTGGAACAAAAACGTGCAACAAAATTGCAACATAATAGAGTCTACGATTGTGGTCCTGCTCCTTTCTATATCTTTTTTTTTGGGGCAAACTTTTTAAATCCTTCGGATTACTTATGTTTTGCTACTTGGTTCTTATTTTTCTTCTTCTTCTTCTTTCTTTCTCCAACCCCCCCCCCCCCCCCCCCCCCCTCTGAAAGAAAGGTTAATCAAACAAAAAGAAAAGCCAAACGACATCTACAAAAGAAACAAGGGGCATACCCCACGATATACAAAAAGCTCAAAGGCATAGAGATCAACTCTAACATGGGATGGAACACTATCAACTACAAAAACAAAGAGAGAACCTCATCCCAACCGTCCAAAAACAAAGGGACACAATCAAGATCTGTGACGACCCTTAGGGCGACTTCCACTAAACTTCATCTTTGCTTCCTTCTTCTTTTGCCTAGAAGACATGGATTGTTTGGGAGCAGGAAGAGAATCATCAAAGGCAATATCAAAATCCTCTACATTCTCATCATCTTTTACTTCCAAATTGTCATTGGCAGGCTCTCTAACTTGGGATTGAAAACTTCCATCGTTAACACTAAAGTCTGACCTATGAGCATCCTCAGAATGGTCAGCAATATCATAAACATAAGCCACCAACTTGTTGAACGTGTTACTTATCTTAATTTGTTAAACATTAAAAGAGGTAGGCCCATATGCTGCCACTCCATAGAAACAATACCCTTTCCCTTACTGTTACCAACGACTTGAGTCCACTGACCTTTATCATTCTCTCATAGAAATGTCAGTTCACTTTGTATGAACTTGTCTCAGCATGTTTAATATACTCTGGTGCAGATGCCTGCTTACATTGGTTTATCCAGTCCATGTTGTCATATATTGTTTGTTTATGCACAATTGGTGTGAATTTAATTTATGTGACATGACTGCCTTTTTTGACCCATAAAAAAGAAAATAGAAAAAAATAATAAAAGACATGACCATTTTTGGCTTATGGTTTACCATAAGTTTTGTTGTGTACAGAGGCATAAATGCTTGAATAAAAAAACGTATAGCTAACATTTTTTTATACTTCTTGATGTGTATATGCGTGTATATTTTGGCTCCTCACTCTCCACTTGTCCTAATTTTTTATGCAACTGTGTGTATATAGATAGAGAGAATTCTTGAAAATTGATGCAGAACTTGATTAACCTTACTTTACAACATAATTGAATATTGGAGTTGGTAAGCCCACTTGTTGTGCTTGGATTGACCGAAAGGTCAGATCCATCTCATTTCCATATAGTTATATATTGTGGTCGGTGGTAAGCCATTGTCAAAGTGAAGGTGGGTAGAAATTTCCCAGGATACATATGCTAGCTAGGCTAGAAGTCAATCGAAATAACAAATATATAACTCAACAAGTAAGCTGTTTAAATCTAAAACTACATCTGAAGCCAATTTCCAGAGAGAGAGAGAGAGAGAGAGAGAGAGAGGGGGGGAGGGAGAAGGGAATTAAGGAGAGATGGAGATTGAACATTTTAGCCATGAGCATCCATTGATTTTGAAGGAAGAGCATCAACATGATAATACTGGTATCTGCTATGGGTGTTTGGAAGCAATCAAAGGCGGTGGTCCTTCCTACTACAATTGCAGCATCAGCCTTGGATGTGATTTCTACCTCCATAAGTCCTGCGCAGAACTACCCCTACAAATACAACACCACCCGCTACATCCCCAGCACCCTCTTACCCTCCTTGCCAAAACTGATGACACGTACTGCGACAATTGTGGAGGACCGTGGAAGAACTTCACTTACAACTGTTCCATATGCGATTTCGACCTTGACATATTTTGTGCTTTTCCAACCACAACAAAGACTACTGAACACCGAATCCACAAACACCCTTTAATTAAACTGAGTAGGTCAGCCTTGCTTCTTTGTGACGCTTGCAACACAGAACATGAAGGCAAAGGCTTGTTTTTGACTTGTCCCACCTGCATCCAATCTACTTCTACCCACTTCTTCATCCACATGGACTGTGCTTTACTACCAAGCACCCTCAAACATAGTGGGCATGATCACGTTCTCAGCCTTGCCCATTCTCTTCCACTTGAATATTCGCAATTCTTTCCCAATTGCGATATCTGCGAAACGTTTGTAAAACCTGCATGTTGGGTTTATTGTTGTGATGATTGCAGATATTTTGCTCATGTTTATTGTGCTACATCAAACAAAGAGAGATCCAAAATGGAGAGCAAGACACCAAAAATAGAGCCTTTCATGTTGATCCTCGAGCCTTGTAATTCTTCTTCTTTTTCCTTAAATTTATTCCTGTAAATGCAAATTACTTCAATGCTTATCTGATCATCTCGACTTAGGTTTCAAATGGCCATTTTTCTTTTTAATTCGGTGCTAAAATTAAATTTCCGTGTAGTGTCCTAAAGTGCTTAGATTTTATTCTCAGTTGTTTTCGTTACATGAATTGCAAAGGTACTTACAACTCTTTTTTTTTCCCCTTCCTTTTTGTACCAGGCAATAAAACTGATATTGAAGTTGAAGATTTTGTTCCAAATGTGATTCACTTGCCGTTAGCTGATGAATCAGTCAGTTTGGTAAGTTTTTTTCTCAAGGAGATGAAATTAGAAGAGAAAAAGAGAGATGAAACAACAAAGCTCGACCATTATAGTCATGAACATTCACTTACACTATTTAACATTCAAACTGAAGATGGCGAATTGTGCTCTCTCAGCCCATTATCTTTAATGAATGTGATAGAGAAAAATGAAAGATGCCATGGGTGCATGCAATACATCTCCTCGAATTCCCCATTTTATAGTTGTGTCCAATGTAAATTTCTTCTCCACAAATGTTGTGCCGAGTTACCTATGGAGGTGACAAATCCAATGCACCCACAACATCCGCTCTTCCTCATCAACAATGCTCTGCCATTCCATGACTTATTGTTCTGTGATTTTTGCAAAGACAATTTCACTGGATTGGGATATATCTGTACCAGCTGCGATTTTGCCGTTGATGTTAAGTGCAGTCTCTTACCAGGTGTTATCACACATGAAGCTCACCCTCAACAACACCTTTTTGTATTGAGGAAATCAACCGACAAAAAAGCATGTAGTGCATGTCGTGCTTCCTTTGGTGGTGAATTTGCATTTGAATGTAACACGTGCAATAATTTCAGGCTGCACATCCGTTGTGCTCTGCTACCACAGACAATTAGGCACAGGTATGACGAATTACACCCCTTCGTCCTCACATATTCCCCAGTCAGAGATCATCCAGATGAATATTTATGTGAATTGTGTGAAAGAGAATTAGATCCCAAGATGTGGTTCTATCATTGTGTTGCCTGCGACCTATCCATTCATGTTGATGGCATTTCTGGGTGTGGGTTGCACTCAAATATCATGTTTGGTGTAGGTATTGACACTGAACACCACCACCACCGCCTTACTCTTCTTCCAAAAACCACGAAATCCTCCCTATGTGACTTATGCGGTGTACATCTCACACGGGATTTACCCTGTGTTACACGTCCCGTCATGGAATGCTCACTGTGTAACTTTGAGATCCATTATACTTGTCCTGGGCCAAGTTATGTGACGGTTCCAGGAGGTTGAGATTTTTGGTTATGTAGCAGTGACTTTTGAATTAAATTAACCTTGTTGTTCAATTTACTTCCATCCCGGACAGATTTCCAACAAAAAGTTCTCTCTCTCTCTCTCTCTCTCTCTCTCTCTCTCTCTCTCTCTCTCTCTCTCTCCATATATATATATATATATGTATCAAGACCCTTTTTAAAAAATTTTTGTTCTCTGCATGATGAGTAGTAGTGAACTCTAAGAATTTTTTATTATATTAAATTGGTTATAAACTTCACACAGATGATCACACAACCACAAACTCACAAAGCCCAACTTTACATGGTATTTCACATATCTATAATTAAACTCAAGTAAAAGCATAATAACTAATACGAAATTCACTAAGAAGCATAATGCACCAATTTTGAACATTTTAAATATAATAAAAACTGCTACTGAAATTCATATTTTCTGTCCAAACAGTGCAGAATCAGGAAAAACACAAAGAACAAAAGTTGTGCAAAATTGCGTTTTGCATGGGACTCGCGAGCAGTATCTTAAAATAATCAACTTACGAATTATTAGAATTTTTCTCTCAAACAGATTCAAGCTCGTTTAAATAAATCCGAATATCAACAAAATAAATCTCAAAATTTAAATCCAATAACAACATCTACATATCTATTCATACACCTATATATGCATGCTCCAACATGATTTCATAGATCCTCTTCCGATTTACTCAATCTATTCTAATCAATGAGAAATTGTAACGAAAATAAAACGAACGAATGAAACAAATGGTTTACTCACCGATTTGGTTTTAAATCGATGACGAAACGAACCAAAGAAAACGCGGACTCGACAACGAACGGGGACACCTTCTCCTTCTTACTCTTCTCTCTGTACCTCTCTTTATGATTAGCCTCCACCAAATAAAAATAAAACTCTAGTTTATGACATAAGGGTATATACATACATATAGGCACTCCTAGCCCTAATATCATCCCCTAAAAAAATTTCTCGTTTTTCTACTTGTGGGCTCACAAAAGAGATCTATATGAGCCTAGAATGCAACCCAAACCACTAAAATGGCAAGTCCAAAGGGTACTCATGCGCCGGGTACTTAATTTTTCATACCAGATACACTATACGACACATTCGCGTGCCTACAAACACTATAAAAAAATGCATATCAACTCTTCAATTTCTTTAACAAATATAAATTAATGCAATGTAACACTCAAACTAAACGGACTTACTAACGATTTAATTTATGTGTCCCCTAGACTTAAAATTTTTAAACACGTGTCTTACCTAGGCACACACATATAATATTGCTAAATAAAAATAAATATTTACACACTTAAAATTTTTAGGGTTGTTACATTACCATTAAGTTCATTATCTATCCCCACTGAAATCTTTTACCAGCTAAAAAGATTGTTTAATTAGTTCACACGATTTTTGGCTTAACAAAAAGACTTTCATCCCTGTCATTGCTTGAGAATTTTTTTTCTTACTATTGACATGTGAATTCCCCCCCATTAAGTTGAACTGAACACATTAAATAGAAAATATTAACCTTCTTTCCTTTCTCACAGATTTCTCTAAAACCAAACAAAATTCATCCAAACAACACTAATATACTTTATTATGAACATTTCAGCAAACTTACTTTAAAAACCAAATAACAGATGTTTTCATCAGAAGAACCCAAATACATTCAGATTTGTGTGTGGGCTGCGCTATATAAAGGACTGATATGACAAGTAAAACAAAATTTTTTCAATAACTTTGCCCTGCGCCATTAATACAAATAAACAATACTTAAGTGTGCTTCGTTAGACCAAACACAATAACATGCTTGGAACACAAATGAAATCCATTTCAAAATTATTGCCTTACACTGGAAGATAAATAATGATGCCATTATGCTAGAGATATTCCTCTGCCTGTCAATGACAGGAATTTGTCAACCAGAGAAACCAAAATAACTAGCCATAAACAACATAAAAGTAATTTTTAGACAATCTAAATGACTAAAGATTTGTCTTGTTAATTTACTAATTGTTGTACATTGACTGTCAATTGAATTGTTGAGAATGCAATTCCCTCAATATAGATTTGAATACCTTTATAGCCTTTTCAATTGAGCTGAATGCTTTAATGGTTATTAAATTTGGTACGACGAAAATCAAATTCCTTCAAGCTTGTATTAGGTTGATATGATCAATACAAAAAGCTCACTTTCGATAGATTTCCAACACATTCTTTCACCGGAGGTGGGAAGAGTACCCCAAGGTAGCACGGAATTCTGTAAGGCCCACGGTGGGGAGGAAACGGTGCAGCAGGGAAGAGAGAAGAGTGGGCTCTGTGCTGCTCATAGTAACATGGTTCAGGATCGGGAGACAAACAAGGTCGGTATGATCGGTCCACAGCTCTTCCACGGGCTTGTACCTTCGGCCTCAATTGTCATGACCAGCTTTGATACCAATTGTTCTTCCTCGGAAGTGAGTGTTTGTCTCAGATTCTATTGAATCACTTGAGAGACCAGCTAAAAGGCAGCATCTCATACCACCTCAGGTACTTGTTCCCTCAACAATGAAGGCCTCATCGTCTTATTCAACACCATGGATTTCTGAGAAAGGCGGAGAGGTTGGAGGCATTGGGGGCAGCAGTGTGGGAAAGAGCGGTGACTATGCGGTATCAGAAGGGAGGGTCCATGGTGGAGGTATCTTTTCGTTATTCGGAGGGAACCTGAAGAACCCAATTAATGGGAACTGAGGTTGATTTGGCAATACTGCATTTTGAGTCTGTTTGTTTGTAATTCTTGATTGTTTGTGGTTGGAATTGTACATAGAAGTTTGATGACTCTTCAATGACGTATATATAGGTTGTGTCTTGTGTGTTGCAGTTCTTGTTATATGTATCCTGTTGTAATGAAGTTGCTGTATATTTTCTTTCTCCTACATCTCCGGTTCAGCTCTACTGCTAGTAGATTTAAGGAACGAAATGAAAGGGAAAGAGAAAGGATTATTTTCATGTAGTCTGTTCTCATACTGAATTTCTTTTAGATATCAAGTAAGTATTTCCATATTTTGATTTTTGCATAGTTAAATGCTTTTGATATCACCGAGTTTGAGTTGTGTATTAAGAGAGGATTTTGCATGGGAGGTACGATTAATCCTCTATCTGAGCTTTTAGGTTCTTTTTGGTTTGCGGATTCAAAGCATGAAAAGAAAATGGAAAGGATACAAGAGGAAAACTAGTTTGTTTGTGTTTTCCTTCAAATCTAAAGAACATTGATATTAAAAATAAAAATAAAAGCATAATTGTAAAATAAGAAAAAATGAAGGCAAATTACTCATCAGTTGGCGACAAAAAATGGTAAAGAGACTCAGGTACATTGTTAGAGCTTGCTTTTCTTTTGAGCTGCCATGTGCAATGGTTGGGTTTGTGGCTTGTACCTTGTGGTGTATTTAACAGTTATATTAATAAATATTTTGTTGTTAAAAAAGAAAAAGAAAAACTTTAATGTTTTCGATACTCTTAATTAACTAGCTTAACCACGATTTGTATTGTTATTTTTGTTTGTTTGGCTATTTTTGATGATCACCTATTGTCGGATTTGATCTCAGCTTTCACGTACTACACAAATTATGGATTTTACTAAAATTCATTAGAAAGTGTTTTAGCTTAACCATGGAGTACTTATGTTTGAATCTTGCATTAATGATATATATAAAATACCAAACCTGGTTTCTTTTTTTTTTTTTTTGGTGTGTGTGTGTGTGTGTGTGTGTGTGTGTTTTTTTTTTTTTTACTTTGCCAATGCTAGAATGGAGACCTTATCTTAACACCATTATCTGAATTTTCGTTTTACCATATCAGATAGTGTTTTTATTTTTATAATCTATGCTTATTTTTTTTTTTATTGGTATCATACATCATATAGTAACTGGCTTGTTTTTTCCTGTTTGTTTTACCTTTGATGATGCTAATGGCATGATTGTCTGTGAGCATTCATGAGATACAGATTTTGATGTAGGGATAAATATACTCTTTTTTTTTTTTTTCCTTGTTATAATATTATCAATTTCATTTGGCTAAATTTGCAGTTATTTGTCTTGTTACTGATCAAACCGGTTCGGAGCAAGGAAATTACTAATGTAAAAGGATGAGAATGTGAAGTTAACTCCTCCTCTTCTTGTATGTATTCTTCTACCATTAGCTTCTTATTATTAAGAACCACCGTGGTGGTAGCCCAGTTGGACGGGGCTTAAATTCCTTACCCCAAGGGCCCAAGGTTAGGAGTGCGAATCCGGACGTAAGTTGAAAGTGTTTGCGTGAGTAAACTGATTTCTGTGGTCTATGGATAGGTTTCTGGCTCACTGGTCGTTTCGGTGAGGGTGTGGTGACGGGCTCGCCTATACAGGTAGTAGCTTTGACTCAACCCGGACATTCCACATCGGGAAGGGACTCCTATGGTCACGCCCAGGGAGGGTTGCTACGCTGGTTGTCCCCTTCTCCCCTTTTTTTCCAGCAAAAAAAAAAAGCTTCTTATTATTAAGTTGTTTGTTGATTCCGGCTATATATATATATTTCTGCTAACTATAAGTCTAAGGATTTACTTTCATAGCCTTGTATCCGAAATTTTATACTTCCGAATGTTGAACCCACTGCTAACAGTCCATCATAAGAAAATTGTCTTGTCGAATCTGTCACTGTATAATGAATGGTTCTAAGAAGTTTGCTTTGAAGTCATTTTTTGCAATACTCAAGCCATTGTTGTCAAATTGTGAATCGTATCATAAGTTTCATTGCTTTCTGTTGAGACTCAATGAAACATAAAAGTAGTGCATTGAGGGTAGCTCCTCCATTTGTTTGCTTCATTGAATTTCAAGGACTTCAATGGGAGCGACATTAATAGAGTAAAAAAGGTGAACTAAAACCTTAGTGTCGAATATAAACTAAGAATGGTATCATAGATTGGCACCATATTCTATTTTCTCTCTGTCAAATTTTAAGCCCTACCTATATGTATTTCCTAAATATTTGAATAAACATACGACATCATTTAGGATTCTTAATGTAAAGTCAATAGACATTTTTCTCATTAACTAGGTCGCATTTGGGTCCAAGACATTTTTTCCCATTTTTTTTTTTTAGCTTACACGTGCTAGGCATGTGGGTGTTTTCCGTTGAATTTCATTTACGGAGTTACAAGTAGGCCCGACATTACAACAAATTTAAAACTAAATGGACAAGTGTTGTAATTGAAAATAGAGGGCCCAAAATGAAACTTTCGCCCAAACTATAAGATACCAAAATGGTTTGTTTTTAGCCTTTTTTCATAGTTAAGGTTTAATGTAGTTAAGGTTTATTGAGATGAAAGTTTTTCCAATGCGGGAACAAAAACGTGCAACAAAGTTGCAACAGATTGGAGTCTTCGGTTGTCGCTGCACCATGGAATTCGTCACTCCTACTCCTTTTTATATTTTTTGGGCAAACTCTTTATATCATTCGGATTACTCAAGTTTTGCTACTTTCTTCTTATTTTTCTTTTCTGTTTTTTTTTTTTTTTTGGCCCCTTCTCATAGAAATGTCAGTTCTCTTTGTTTGAATTTGTCTCAGTATGTT
This sequence comes from Hydrangea macrophylla, assembly GCA_033977485.1. Taxonomy (NCBI): domain Eukaryota; kingdom Viridiplantae; phylum Streptophyta; class Magnoliopsida; order Cornales; family Hydrangeaceae; genus Hydrangea; species Hydrangea macrophylla. The sequence continues at coordinate 86,396,847 of CM066992.1, forward strand.
TAGTTTACTCTGGTGCAGATGCGAGCTTATATTGCTTTACCCATTCCATGTTGTCATATATTGTTTGTTTATACACAATTGGTGTAAATTTAATATATATGACATGACCGCCTCTTCTGACCCACAATGTCCAACCTTATGCTGCAGGTTTGTGCAATTCATTGTACACCTAATATTTTCTAAAGAAAAAGAGAGAGAGAGAGAGAGAGAGAGAGAGAGAGAGAGAGAGAGAGAGGGACATGACCACTTTTGTCTCATGGTTTACCATTAAGTTTGTTTCTTGTGTACAGAGGCATGAATGCTTGAATATCTATATCTATAATCTATATAAGTGCACGGATCCCCATAAGTGTTTTACACTTTTATCAATCGGTGCACTTTCATTAAGTGGTTTTACTTAGAGTTTTAATAAGTTTGGTATGCCACTTTTTTTTTTGGTCCGTCCATGAGAGTACTCCTACTTTTTTTTTTTTTTTTGATATCATGTTCATACACTATCTTTACTAGGACTCTAATTAAAATAAAGCTAAAATATTAACTTCCTAAAATTAATTCTTGACTACTGACACTTTATGATACGTATGGTAATTTAACTTGGTCAATTTTTTTTTTCACAATTCATAATACGTTCTATATATATATATATCCGTGATTGAAATAGATCTATTTCCATAATGTTTGAGTCCTAATTAACTCCCATCACTTGACTGGAATGGATCTATTTCCATAATTTCTTAGTGAAAATTTGGAGATAGGCAAGTTACTATGTTATTAGATTGATCAAAATTAATTGTTGTCAATTAATGGAGCCAATAGGAGTAATGAAGCCCAATGGTTCACACTACATACATATCAGCATTGGCTATATTTAAATTTTTTTGCACTCTAGATGTTGCTTATTTAGACCGTGAGATTCTAATTCTCTTCCATCTTTAATCTTTGTGAACCAATATTTCTAATTTATTTTCTTCTATTTCATATTATTGATCTTGGATATTACTAGAATATTTAAAAAATAACATATACTTGAAATAAAGTATCATTTGTGTTACAATATATATCAATACGTTAGATTTCCTCACACTATTCATATGCATTTTTTATTTATTTATTTTTCTGATATATATGGAGTAGATTTTAATAGTTACTCATATATTACAAATTTGTTTTACATGTTTTGTATTTCTCCTTAATTTACTGATCACATCTAAGATTGTGCACCCAGCCCATAGATGTAAACATTCAAGCTATCTATTTGAGGTAATCACTATTCCTTACTCTTCCATTTATTCATTTGAGCTACTTGTAAATTTCAATTGAATTACCTTTTGGTAATTTTATAGGTCGTTGCATATCTCAGACAATTTATAACACATTTTGAATACTTATTTTAGAGTTATAAATTTTTGGTTATTGGGATATCAACTATGACTCTGATTTGATCATCTGATTATCTTATATGATAAAATATAGTTGACAAAGTTTTAGATATTCATTTTAGATGTTTATTTTATTATTGATTACTTATAACTGTAAGACTTTGTGTGCATCAAAAAAACTTTTTACAGGACTCTGTGTAAAATTAATGGACACAACAAAGTAGAATAATCGTTACATTTTAGGGTTAATTATATTTTACTCCCTTATGGTGAGGCGTATTTTCTCTTTATCCCCATGTGGTTCAAAAGTGGACACTTAACCCCCTTGTAGTTTCGGACTAAAATAAAACTACTAAGATTTCTCTCAAAACAGCCCCACATAGGGATGAGTGTTAAAATTAGCTCCACATAGGAGAATTTAAGTATCAAAATTAACACCACACAGGTAGTTAACCCCAAAATTAGCCCCACAAGGGGTTAAGTGTTAAAAATTAGCCCTACATAGATGGGTACATGGCAGCATTATCCCCACATAGGGGGTTAACCCCAAAATTAACCTCATAAAGGGTGTTAAGAGTTAATACCTTTAGCCAATTTTAGAATTTCATAAGTGTCCACTTTTGATCCACGGGGGTAAAGTGAAAATGGGCCGGCTAACCACAGGGTAAAGTGTAATTACCCCTTTTAATATTTAATCAGTACCTTCTCATAATTATTAATATAGGACTCCATAAATGTTTAAAAATAAAAATGTGATAAGGAACAATTGGGTGGAGCATTTAAAAATCAAACATATATATCAAATTTCTCTTCCTGTACATTCTCTATACTTTTTTCAAAGAGATTTCCAACCACCTACATTGTCCTTTGCGCGGTACCAAAGTTTGAGGTTTGCTTCTCTCTATTTTTGCTACTTTTGTTATATTTATTGATGTTAGAGATCTTTCATCTTCTTTATTCTTAATTAATTCAACGTCACTTGTAAGATATAATATGAAATTATTAACAAGTTATCCAGCATGAACTTGGAACTAAATTAACATAATGTGTAGAGTATCTATAATAAATTAATCTCTTCTTTACTGTTACGTTCAATTTTCTTTAAACGTATATGCATATATATACACACACACACACACATACACTCGCTCACATGTACATTGTCTCATCTACGTATCTCTCTCATGGATAAATTTTTTTGATTCAATGAAGTTGTTTAGCAAGTTAAAATAGTGCACAACTTTGGAATTATACATTAAAGATCATATGTGATTTTATATTATCTATGTTAGTTTTTTTGTTTGTTTATGGTTTCGTACCTCTTCTAAAACAATTTTTTGAATAAGGTTCGTACTTTGTTAAAATGAATGATGATTGCATAATTGTTCACAATACGTCAAATAGTCATATCCTATTGTGTAAACAGAACTTACCTTGTGTCTTATGAATTAAATATTTCATGTTAACTTATTTATTCATTTGTGGACTTTGAAAAAAAAACTTCATAATTTAGCTTCTTATGTTATAATGCTCTATAGTTAAGTTTTGTAAATATTAAAAGTATTTTGAATTTTGATAGTTTTTAATTTACGTACAGCACTTCAAATTTTCGTGTCAAGGAAAGAGTCAAGGAAAGAGATATAAATGTAAAAATAGTTTAAAGAATTAATCTTGACACCAAGTAATGGAAGGGAATAAGATCAGATTTAGTTTTCTTTTCTTCTTTTTTTTAATTGAAATTAGAAAAAAATGTAAAACAATTTTCTCATTTATGAAACAAGTTATTAAAAAGATAGCTCTTCATGTTATCGCAACAAAAATTATGCTCATAAAAAATTATTAACCATATAATTCTTCTTTTTTCTAGAACCTAGGAAGGGAAAAATTTAGTTTTCCTTCAACATAATCAATAAAAGAAATTTGAACTCATAGGGTTGATTAGATCAGAATTGATACATTAAAAATATGATACAAAATTTTCGGAATAGAGAAACTCATTCTGATTCTGAAGCTGCAGAATTTCAATACTCCATACGAATCCAAAATTTTGGATTTTTCTAAAGAGTTTTGGAATTTTTTTTTTTTTTTTTGGAATTCTTGTTGAAAAAAAAAATGTCGAGTTTTAGTTATTAACATAAAATGTTTCATGTCATAAGTTTTGCAAATAAAATACACAGGCATATATTTATGTCATGCCAGAATTTTCAGATGGGAAGTTGTGCATAATATTTTAGAAATTAAAATTTCCAACAACATTTCGATTCGAATCTAATTTATTTATTTAAAAACTTTTAAAAAAATTTTAATTTTGCAATTCAAAATTAATTTTACAATTCCACAATCATAGCTTTAGAATTGGTATAAGAACTTCTGTTCCAATTGTCACCGTATTATGACCACATTATTAAAAGAACGACACATAGTTAAAATTGCGAATTTTTTTTTCAGATTTTTATTTGTAAATTAAGACAAAAATTAAAACAAACAACTAGAAGTGTTTGAGTACTTCACTTCAACACTTGAGAGATACTTTATCATCTAAATATTTGATATTAGACATCTAACATGATTCTTCTAGACTTTAATACTTGTAAAAACAAATGTTAAGAAAATGTATGTAGCAATCAAGTGTTTAGCCAGTTTTTCAGCAAAAAAAGAAAAAGAAAAAAAGAATGTGTTTAGTCAATTTGATCATTCAATTTATTAATATATACCCTCTTGTGCACCAATCACGTGCAAAAGCACGTGGTTTAAGACTAGTATATATATATATATATATAAAGCTAATATTTTTTTAGTCTTCTTGATGTATATATGCGTGGACATTTTGGCTCCTCACTTCCCACTTGTCGTAATTTTTTTTATGAAACTGTGTGTATATATACTATAAAAAATACTTGAAAATTGTTGCAGAACTTAATTAACCTGACTATACAACATAATTGAATATTGGAGGTTTTTTTTTTTTTTGGAAATGGGTTAATTTAATAATATAGAAAAGTCAAAAGACATGTACAAAGTACAACGAACATACCCCAAAGTATACACAATTGTCCCAAAGCATTCTAAGCATGTTCCATATCTGCACATGTTTACAAGCACCGCTGAAGTGTCATCAAACTTGATTACCAAGAGTCTAGGAAAAAACAACCGTAAACTTTAAGAGTAATGCTAGGCTGACTCCGAATTTCACACCGAAATTGACATTAAGGATTAAGTAGCAAATATATAAAATATGTGAGCTCCACTCCCACTCCCACAAGGCACAAATCTCCCTCTCTCTCTCTCTCTCTCTCTCTCTCTCTCTCTCTCTCTCTGTGAATAAAAAAAGAGCTAAAATTCCCAAATTGAGCCTAGACCTTCACAGACCACCCACGGCCTCCCCTCCACCTCCACCCACGGCCTCGCTCCATCCACCGGCGGCGACCTTCTCTCTCGCCGGCGTCACTCATGTTAGAATATTTCCTTATTCATAGAACATTTCCTTATTCATATATATTTTGTATCTCACCACACTTCTGTCTAGGTTCAACTTGTACTACACTGTACTACTACTCTGTACTCACTAATGTACTACACTCCCCTACACCTATATAAAGGGAGCACTCTATACACTTTAATATTAAGATTAATACAATATAATTCTTTATTTTTCTAATATGGTATCAGAGCCCTAATTTATCACCAATCCATCCTACCTTCAACACCTCATCACCGATCAACACAAACCATTGCAGCCTTTATAACTCACCAACCCTCTCAATCAACATCCTCATCCCATCAATCCAACCGGACCCCAACAAACAACCAACCCTCCTAATCATCATCCCACCTCGTCACTGTTCATCAAGCTCAAAACACCTACCCAGTCTGCAACTCCAGCCGGACCCTACCATACGGTCAACATTCCACACCAGCCAAATTCTAAACAAACCAAATCCTTCCCAAAGAGTTTTGGGAACCCAAATCCTAGTCGTACCATCCTTCCACACCGGCCAAATTCCGGCCAAATTCTAACAACCCAAATCCTAGTCGTACCACCTGTAACAACCTGCATTTCATGTAAATTTAAATTGCATTTCCATAATTATTTGTATTTGCATTTGACATATTTAAATTTAATTTGAATTTCTATGATTAATCTGTGTTCGTAGGATTATTTTAAATTGCAAACTCTCATGCCTAAATATTATTAATTGTCTTATTTCATGTTGAAATTCTTATTGGGGTCAAACTGTAAGTTTTAATAAGTTAGTAATGCTTGTGTTGAATTTCAAATCTGTATTTTCAAAATGGTGGAATTGTTTCTCTTAAACTCAAACTGTATTTTTATAAAATCGGAAAACTATTTCTTGTGTTAAAATGAATTTTTTTGTATTTTTGTGGTGACCACCGCGCCCCGAAAATATCTGTTTATGAGCAAAACTGTCTGCGCCGCGTAAAAACTTGCACAGACTTTGCACTGGACGTTTGCTTTATTTCTAATTATGGAAAGTAATGATGGGCTTGTGCCTTGTTTGATGATGTGCTTCTTATATGTGTGTTTGTTGTGCCAAAAGCCACATTTCCCAAACACCCCAAATTTTGACCCCTACATATCTAGCTTGGCTCTTAGAGGATCTGTGGGTTATATATCTGTGTATATACGTATGTATATCTGAATATATGCTATGCAAATAGTTAATTTAGGAAACTAATTCATTTTGTTAAGTATTACTCAAAATTCTTGGCCTCCAAGTTTGGTTATCTATATATACATACACTACACACTCTCACACACACACATTGAGTTTCTTACGAAAATTCCAGAGAGAAAAGAGAGAAGTTGAGAGTTCTTGTTACTAAAATATTATAGAGAGAGAAGCACATCACCATAGCTTTCAAGCTTGCAATTGGATTCTTATTTAACTTCCTTTCTCAACAATTCCTTCTTCTCTAATCTCAGTGAGTATTATTAACTCATTCCCAATGTAATTCATGTCTTAATTTTGTTTATATAGCTTGATTTGGAAATCACCATAGTTAATTTTACGTTGATGTTCCATAGCTTGAAAATCATGAACTCTCAAACTCAATCAAAATCTGTGTTGATAGATAAATATGAAAGACTATAGTATGTATTGACTATGTTTAAAGTATTGAAGCCTAATTTGTTCATATGAAAAAGTATATTAAGAATTAAGTTTTGACAACTTTTAGTTTTTCATGAAATTCAAGAGCTATGTTTTGATTTGTGTTTAATTGATTTCATATTTGTAATCCTTGTAAGAAAATGGAGAGATTCATATATAACATGATGTATATACCAACAGTTCTGAAAATGGGTCAAGAAAGACCCTGAAAACTGAAACAGAGTAGTTTCAGTGAGGAAGACGAAGCCCCAGAATTAACTCGCGCGCGCGATCGCGTGAGCCCCGTGTTTTCTGGCCGTTGGAAAAGTTTTATAAAAGAAAAATGAAAAATGGGCAGATCGCGCGAGCGGCCCGCGCGCGCGACCTGCCAGATTCTGGTTTTCGATTATTTTATGTTAAGGGACTGTTTGGTTCAACTTTTAAGGACTGTTAAGGCCCTGTTTGGGAAAATTATTAAAATAGAATCTTAATTGGTTGTGTTTGAATGAGTAGAACGATGTATTAAGACTTATCAATCCTCGTACGTACATGGTGCCTTAAATTCAGCGATTTACTTTATGATTAAGTTCATGTCATTCATGTGGGGTCAGTGGTACATGCATGTAGGTGTCAGTCAGTGTGAAAAAGAGTAATGGTCAGTGTGGAAACAATATGAGATTGAGATTGAGATTGAGATTGAGATTGTGTTGTGGACACTCTCTGGTTGTTGTGTACTAAAGTGTGACGTGTTGAGATTGCGGTGAGAGTGTCTTTGAAATGCGACAGTGGCAAAATTGGACACTCCCTGACGCCCATGGTAGCGTTAAAGTGTGTGACGCCGACTTGGACATTCCCTGGCACCCATGGTAGTGCTAAAGTGTGGCCTACGGACACTCCTTGATACCCGAGTCTGGATACTGCGTGAGGGTTCCTCCGGTATTTGCATGGTGGATTAGGTATTCAAAGAGTGAGGCATTGGACACTCCCTGGTACCTTGGACCAAAGTGTGAGGCAAACTGGACATTCCCTGGCACCCCGTTGCTAAAGTGTGGCTACCTTAGTGTTTCAAAGATACTGGACTGAGATAGTGGGTTGTTGTGTTTGTCGAGAGAAAAGAGTCGGTAAGATGAGTGTGGTGCATTGTCTCATACACGATCATATGTTTTAATGAATGAACAACTTTTAAATACTTTCCCCGTTGTTTTATAATTGAATTCTTTCTATGGTGAAACCGTTGATTTTACAAAACTTAAAAAGAGAAAACTTGTAAATGGGTATGTTTTACATTCAAAGTTATGTTTTTAATACTCACCAGCTTCTCGAAGCTGACGACGTTGATGCGTCCTAGACATTCGTGTTCAGACTTTTCAGGTTACGACTATGCTGAGCCTTATGACTATGCTAAGTGAGAACGGCTGCTTCTGGAAGAGAAACTGTTATTGTCATTGCATATTTTAAGTTATATGTTTTAAGTTATGAACTGGTTGACTATAATAGACATTAAGTTATTGTTTTGTTTCAAGGCAGTCTGTGCCTGTAGTTGACCCCGTGCTGTAATATGTAATAAGTTAGAAAAATTTTATAAGCCTTGATTGCTCTGCTCTGATTATTATGTTTGTTATTCGACGTTTGGGACGGAATCGATCCTTCAAACTGTCGCGACCTACGGGTCCATAAAGTAAATTAAACGCTTTCCTTATTTATGCTACGTCGGGGCGTGACACCACCCTTTCACACCGATCACCCTAAAATGCCCTCTTTGTCCGTACCATCACCCTAAAATACCCTCTGTAAACATTCACCTTTTCACTTTTCCTGTTAGTACAACCCTACCTCTTTCACTTTTATGGAGCGTACTGAGGCTTTACCAACCAATCTCCATTCATAATTAGCAATTTCATAAAATATTTGGGGACCACGTTTGGGACTCATACGTAACATAGACACATACCCACTTAGATATTTGAGTAATTAATATAATAGTCAGGGGGTTTTATAGTAGGAGTTTAGAAATTGTGAGAGTATAAGTACAATTAGTAGAAAGTTTGTTTAGATGACACCACCTCTATTTATTATTTAACGTGTCTGAAATGTTGAAATTGCCATGTTGACATGTTGAACTGCTTATGTGCTTATTTGGATCAAAGGGTCTCAAGTAATAATCATCATTATTTAGCCCGTATATAAGGGACAACATTCCTCAGAGAAAAGGGGGATAATGATGAAGTTCTCAGAGAAAAGGGGACGGTGGTGACGACCACAACGAATTGACTTCGGTCATATAAGAGTGTGTGATATCGCTTTTAAAAAAGCGACGACAAAATGAGAATGACCCGAAATCAGGGGTCCAGAACGATGGTGATTATTACTTGACACGTCTGCGACCATTTATTGTTGTGAATGTTTAATTGGTGTTATGATTCATTAAATACTCCAATTCCATGATTAGTACCACGTACTCACTGAGCGAAAGCTTATTCGATTGTGGCTAATGGCCATGCAGGTTCAGATGAACATCACAGTGAGAAGCGTTGAACCACGGGGTTCTAGACAACTTGGGGGTATGTTTCTTTTGTTGTATATGTTAATACGTTATTTGTGGGCGTGCTCATTTGGGTTGGGAGTTGGTGTAGAAATTTGATCTACAGAATCTGCAGGTCTATTTTTTACCTGTTGACTTTTACAGAAACGGACATAACTCTTTCTAGAAAATTCGGATTCACGCGCCGTTTTTTGCGTTGAAACCGAGACTCGAAGGACTATCTTTTGATATAAAATTTGACTACAGTTTCTTAATGACTTTTTTACCCTTGGGCCGGTTTAAGCTAATGAATTCATTTTCCTATGTTTAACTCTTATTTTATTGCTATTAAGGGGTATTTTGTTTTGGGTAACTCTTTGTTACACGGTCTTAATCCGCGTGTGGCGGGTTGAGGTGTGACATAAAACACCTAAAAATGTCAACATTATGAGTTATGATCTGATTGATTTATACTTTTGTAAGACATTTTGGCTCCTCACTTCCCACTTGTCCTAATTTTTTTATGCATGCAATGTGTGTATATATATACTATATAGAATACTTGAATATTGATGTAGACTTAATTAACCTTACTTTACAACATAATTAAATATTGGAGGGGTTTTTTTTCTTTCGGAAATGGATTAATTTAATAAAAGAAAAATGCCAAAAAACATGTACAAAGTACAAGGAGCATACCCTAAAGTATACACAATTGTCCCAAAGCATTCTAAACATGCTCCATATCTGCACATGTTAACAAGCACCCCTGGAGCGTCATCAAACTTGATTGCCAAGAGTCTAGGAAAAAACAACAGTAACTTTAATGAGCAGTCCAAGTTCAATCCATCAACCGCACATGGAACACCCAATTAATCACACCCCTTCTAGCATTCTCTTCAATGTTGCACATGAGCTGGTCTTGAAATGGCAGCCCATTATGCATTAAAAGAACTTGCCTTTTGACTTGGCTGAACAACCTATAAATCCCATTACATATAAAAATGTACTCCGTATCCTTAAAAAACATTAATGGGAAACATTGTCCGAAAGGTAAGCCACACTCAAAGTGAAGGTGGGTAGAAATTTCCCAATTGCTAGCTAGGCTAGAAGCCAATCAAAATAACAAATAAATAACTCAACAAGTTAGCTGTATAAGTCAGTATATGGTTTATTATTATTCAGCATCTAAAACAACATCCGAAGCCAATTTTGAGAGAGAGAGAGAGAGAGAGAGAGAGAGAGAGAGATGGAGATTGAACATCTTAGCCATGAACATCCATTGATTTTGAAGGAAGAGCATGATCAAGATGATAATACTGGTATCTGCTATGGGTGTTTGGAAGCAATCAAAGGCGGTGGTCCTTCCTACTACAGTTGCAGCAGCAACATCAGACTTGGATGTGATTTCTACCTCCACGAATCATGTGCAAAACTACCCCTACAAACACAACACCACCCACTACACCCCGAGCACCCTCTTACCCTCCTCCCAAAACCGACATACACGTCTGGCACCCTGTTGTGCGACAATTGTGGAGGACCATGGAAGAACTTCAGTTACAACTGTTCCATATTTTGTGCTTTTCCAACCACCATGAAGCGCAAAACTGAACACAGAATCCACAAACACCCTTTAACTCGACTGGGTAGGTCAGCCTTGCTTCTTTGTGACGCTTGCGGCCTAGAACATAAAGGCGCATTCTATACTTGTCCCACCTGCATCCAATCTACTTCCACCCAGTTCTTCATCCACAGGGACTGTGCTTTGCTACCAAGCACCCTCAAACATAGCGGCCACGATCACGTTCTCAGCCTTGCCCATTCTCTTTCACTTGAATATTCTCAATTCCATCCCAATTGCGAAATCTGCAATTATGGGATAAAGCCCGAATGTTGGGTTCATTGTTGCGGTGGATGCAGATATTTTGCTCATATAAACTGCGCCACATCAAACAAAGAGATATCCAAGACAGAGAACGAGACAACAAAAACAGAGCCTTTCATGTTGATCCTCGAGTCTTGTAATTCTTCTTCTTCATCTTCCTATTCCTGCAATGCAAGTTACTTAAATGTTTATCTGATCATCTCAACTTAGATTTCAAACAGAGCCTTTCATGTTGATCCTCGAGCCTTTCATTTTTTATTTTTTATTTTTAAATTCGTTGCTAAAATTTAAATTCCATGTGATGTCCTACAGTAGTTAGATTGTATTCTCAGTTAGTATTTCATTACATGAATTACAAACGTACTTACAACTCCTTTTTTTCCTTTCTTTTTGTTCCAGGTAGTAAAACTGACATTAAAGTAGGAGATTTCATTAATGTGATTCACTTGCCAGTAGTAGATCCCTCAGTAAGTTTGATAAGTCTTTTTCTCAAGGAGATGAAACTAGAGGAGAACAACAAAGATGAAACAACAAAGCTCGACCATTACAGTCATGAACATTCACTTACACTATTTAACGTTCAAAGTACTGAAGATGGCGAATATTTGTGCTCTCCCAGCCAATTATCTTTAATGAATGTGATAGAGAACATTAATGAAAGATGCCATGGGTGCATGCAATACATCTCCTCGAATTCCCCATTTTATAGTTGTGTCCAATGCAAATTTCATCTCCACAAATGTTGTGCCGAGTTACCTATGGAGGTGACAAATCCAATGCACCCACAACATCCCCTCTTCCTCATCAACAATGCTCGGCCATTCCATGACTTATTCTTCTGTGATTTTTGCAAATGAAATCCATTTCAAAATTATTGCCTTACACTGAAAGATAAATAATGTTGCCATATAACATATATGCTAGAGATATTTCTCAGCCACTCAATGACAGGAATGTGAAACCTCCATTATATACAATTAAATTTAATCTTCAGGAAAGAAATTTTGAGGAACATATAATTAAATCACAAAGACAAATACCCAAAAACTTGCACAAAATTTTTCTATGTGCAAGTATACTTGTACCTCAAAACCTATGAAAATTTGGCAACCAGAGAAACCAAAATAACTAACTATAAACAACATAAAAGCAATTTCTAGACAATCAAAATGACTAAAGATTTGTCTTGTTAATTTACTGATTGTTGTACATTGACTGTCAATTGAATCATTGACAATGCAGTTCCCTCAATATAGATTTGAATACCTTTATAGCCTTTTCAATTGAGCTGAATGCTTTAAATGCTATTAAATTCGGTACGACGAAAATCAAAATTCCTTCAAACTTGTATAAGGTTGATATGATCAATACAAAAGCTCATTTTTCGATAGATTTGCAACACATTCTTTCACCGCGGTGGTGGGAAGAGTACCCAAGGTAGCACGGAATTTTGTAAGGCCCACGGTGGAGGGAAATGGTGCAACTGGAAGAGAGAAGAGTGGGCTCTGTGCTGCTCATAGTAACATGGTTCAGAATCGGGAGACAAACAAGGTCGGTATGATAGGTCCACAGCTCTTCCACGGGCTTGTACCTTCAGCCTCAACTGTCATGACCAGCTTTGATACCAATTGTTCTTCCTCGAGAGTGTGTGTTGTCTCAGATTCTATTGAATCACTTGAGAGACCAGTCAAAAGGCAACATCTCATACCACCTCAAGTACTTGTTCCCTCATCAATGAAGGCCTCATCATCTTATTCAACGCCATGGATTTCTAAGACATGCGGAGAGAGGTTGGAGGCATTGGGGGCAGCGATGTGGGAAAGAGCAGTGACTATGCGGTTTCAGAAGGGAGGGTCCATGGCGGAGGTATCTTTTCATTATTTGGAGGGAACTGAAGTTGATTTGGCAACAATGCATTTTGAGTCTGTATTTTGGTAATTGTGCATAGAAGTTTGATGACTCTTCAATGACTTATATATAAGTTGTGTCTTGTATGTTGAAGTTCTGTATATTTATCCTGTTGTAATGAAGCTGCTGTAGATTTTCTTTTTTCTACATATTGGTTCCGCTCTGCTCATAGATTTAAGGAACGAAATGAAAAGGAAAGAAGAAGGATATTTTCTTATAGTTTGTTTTCATGCTTAAATTTTTTAAATATCAAGTCAGTTTATAACTAGATAGAAAAGAAGGGGTTTGCTTGTCAATTATTATGATCTAACTCAAATGTTTTTGCGTGTTAATTTTTTTATTTTTGCATCACTAATGCTTGTGATATCACTGAGTTTGAGTTGTGTACGATTTAATCCTCTATCAGACAGCTTTAGAAGAACAAAATATTGCTTGAGCTTTTAGGCTCTTGCTGGTTTTCGGATTCAGAGAATGAAAAGAAAATGGAAAGGAACAAGAGGAAAACTAGTTTTTTTTTTTTTGTGTTTTCCTTCATGCCCAAACAAACATCGATATTAAAGAGAAAAGAAAAAAAAAATTGTAATTGTGTAAAGTACGAAAAAAGGAAGGCAATTTACTCATCAATTGACAAAAGGTTTGAGGATTGAGAAAATATAGAAGTAGATCAAACCCGGAGTTGCTTTCTCTTTTCTGACAAAAAATGGTAAGAGACTCTGGTACATTGTTAGAGCTTTCTTTGCTTTTGAACTTCCATGTGCAATGGTTTGGGTTTGTGGCTCACACCTTGTGGTGTATTTCACAGTTATATTGTTGGATTAGATTTCAGTGTTCACTACACAAATTATAGATTTTACTAATATCTATTAGAAAGTGTTTTAGCTAAACCATGGAGTACTTATGTTTGAATCCTGCATTTATGATATGTATAAAATATGAAACTTGGTTTTGTTTTTCTGAACTAATTTTTTTTTACTTTGCCAATACTATAATGGAGACCTTTATCTAACACCCTAATCTGATTTTCGTTTTATCATATCAGATAGTGTGTTTTTTATTTTTATTTTTATTTTTATTTTTTTATTGGTATCATTCATCATATAGTAACTCCCTATATTTTCCTGCTTGTCTATCAGTTTACGCGTTGACTCACGAGCATCAATTGTACTTATTTTACCTTGATGATGTTTTTGGCATGATTATCTGTGAGCATTCTTGTGCTACAGATCTTGATGTAGGGATGTGTACTTTTTGTTCCCTTGTTATGGATATTGTCAATTTAATTTGACCAAAATCAATCTGGTTCAGAGCACGGAAATTACTAATGTAAGAGCTGCGGGCAAAGACGTGAATGTGAAGCTAACTCCTCTCCTTGTGCGTATTAATTCTTCGACCATTAGCTTCTTATTATTAAGTTGTTTGTTGATTCCATCTATATTTCTGTTATATATTAGCCAAGGATTAACTTTCATAGCCTCATACCCGAAATTTTCCATTTCCAAATTGCCAACAGTGCATCATAAGAAATTCGTCTTTGGCTCAATGATTCAAAGCTTTCTGGTTAAATCAATCGCTGTATAGTAACCTGTTCTAAGTAGTTTTGCCTTGAAGTTATTTTTCACAATACTCAACAAGCCACTGTTGTCAAATTGTGAATAGTAGTATCATAAGTTTCATAATTTTCTGTTGAGATTCAATCAAACATAAAAATTGCGCATCGAGGGAGTTAATCATTTCCTGTCAAACATTGCAATGATTTCAATGGGAACAACATCAAAAGTACAAAAGTGAACTAAAACATTAGTGTTGAATATAAACTACTCTTATTTCTCTCTGACAAGTTTTAAGCTCTACCTATGTGCATATCCTAAATAAACTTGATGAATAAAACATACGAGATCATGTATAAGATTCTCAATGTGCAGACTGCAGTCAAAAGACATTTTTCTCATTCAACTAGCCCCCCATTTGTAACCATATCTTGTTGTGTCTTGCTGATTCTTCCGCTCCTAGTTGTATTACTTCATGTTTTGCCACTTCACAATCTCATCATCGACAAATTTAATAGTACACATTAATCTTACATTTGGCCGGTATAGTACATGTATGAAAGCACGGGTATAGTAGGTTACTAGGATAGATATATACATTATGTCATTTGCAGCAGATTTGATGGGGTACGCAAATGCCGAACACGCAGAGCAATGTATATAACATGGCCATTTTGGCTCCTTGCACCCCAGCTGTCCTATAATTAGCCAACTACCGACGTGGTGAACATGTGCCTTGCACATGGGCGTTTACTTACAAGGTAATTGAATATTGGAGTTGGTAAGCCCACTTGTTCTACTTGGTTTGACCAAAAGTTTTGCTTCACCTCATTTCTTATAGAATTTATTAGTGTGGTAGTATATAGATAGCAAGCCACTGTCTAGGAAAGCAAAATGAAAAGTAGGCTAGAAGCTATTCAAAATAACAAATAAATAACTCAAGAAGTTAGTAATCTTTAGCCCAACGGGCCAACCCACACACATATTTTTGTTTCATCTTTTGGTTTGTGCGAAATCTGCAAGAAAGGAAATGAAATTAATGTTTTCTATTTAATGTATTCAGTTCAATTTAATTGGGGGAATTCACACGTAAATATTAAGAAAATTAATTCACAACCAATGACCAAGATGAAAGTCTTTTTGTTAAGCTTAAACCGCGGGTACTAAACAATCTTTTTAGCTGGTAAAAGATTTCAGTTAGAATCGATAATGAACTTAATTAATTATAGCTTGTGGGACTGAGCTTGTTCTTGCTTGGACATTTAATTTAGGAGAGTTACTTAAAAGTGCAGATTTTATGAACTTAGAGAGAATTGGATTTAGTCTTTTAGAATGGCATTTAAATTTACATCATTGTTATTGAAAAACAGGTACGAATGCAATTGTTTCACTGAGATGATTTTCTCCGTAGTCCTTACTGCACTACCGGAAAAACGCTCTTTTTCCACACAATCATAAAAGTTGATACTCAAATCAAACATAAAAGTTGTGCATTGAGGGAGGTAATCACTTCATCATTTCCTGTCAAAACTTAGCTCCGTTGCTTCATTGAATTTCAAGGACTTCAATGGGAGCGACATTAAGAGTAAAAAATGTGAACTAAAACCTTAGTCTTGAATATAAACTAAGAATGGTAAAGTTAATAGACATTTTTCTCATTAAATAGCTCCCGTTTAGACGCAAGGTCAAACTTCACTAAAACTAGTTAGTTGGTAGTAAAATGTTTTCTTTTTAGCTTACACGTGAGTGCTTTTCGTCGAATTTCATTAGCGGAGTAACAAGTAGGTCCCACCTTGAAACAAATTTAAAATTACAAGGGAACAAAAACGTGCAACAAAGTTGCAACAGATTGGAGTCTTCGGTTGTGGCGGGGCCGTGGAATTCGACACTCCTGCTCCTTTTATATCTGTCTGTTTTTTGGGCAAACTTTTTATAACCTTCGGATTACTTAAGTTTTGGTACTTTGTTCGTATTTTTCTTTTCTGTTCTTTCTTCCTCTTCTTCTTCTCATAGAAATGTCAGTTCTCTTTGTTTGAATTTGGTTCAGCATGTTTAGTTTACTCTGGTGCAGATGTTTGCTTATATTGCTTTACCCACTCCATGTTGTCATATATTAATTGTTTGTTTTTACACAATTGGTGTGAATTTAATTAATCATATGACATGACCGCCTCTTTTGACCCACAAGAAGGGGAAAAAAAAAAAAATTAACATGACCACTTTTGTCTCTTGGTTTACCACTAAGTTTTGTTTCTTGTGTACAGAGGCATAAGTGCTTGAAAAAAAAAATGTATAGCTAACATTTTTTATATGTTGTGGTTGGTGATAAGCCACTGTGGAAATGAATTGAAGGTAGGTAGAAATTTCCCAGGATATACAAAAGAGAAGAAGAAAGGATATCTTTTTATTTACATCCTATGGAATTATATAGTTACAATGGATGAGAACCAAAAAGGAAAGAAATAAAGTGGAATAAAAACAAATCATAACTGGTCAACATGACCTCTAAAATTACGGACAGAAAATACGTTAAATATAACTCCTAATTTAACTTTTAATTTCAACACTCCCCCCCAAGCTGGGAGCGAAGACATCAACGAGTCCTAGCTTGCCAAGAGAAGACTGCAAAAGCGTAGGGCCAACGGACTTAGTAAACATATCAGCTGTTTGATCAGCAGAAGGAACAAAACTTGGAGAAATAACTCCGGTCCGAACTTTTTCCCGAATGAAGTGAACATCAACCTCAATATGCTTAGTCCTTTCATGAAGAACTGAATCAGAGGACAACATAATGGCTGACTTGTTGTCACAAAACAGTGTAGATGCGCCTGTAACAGGGAAACCCAACTCCTGTAGAAGAGATCGAAGCCAGAGAAGCTCACAAGTGCCCTGGGCCATGGCACGATATTCCGCTTCAGCTGAAGACCGAGAAACAACTGCTTGTTTCTTACTCTTCCAAGATATAAGATGACTTCCGCGAAAAGAACAGAAACCAGACGTAGAACGCCTATCACTTTTAGAACCTGCATAGTCGGCATCTGTAAAACAGGAGAGACCAGTCTGAACTCCTGCTGTAAAGAAAAGCCCAAGACCAGGACAAGTCTTGAGGTACCGAAGAATATGATATACAGCATCCAAATGAGAGGTACGCGGTGAATGCATGAACTGGCTCACAACACTAACAGCAAATGTGAGGTCTGGTCTTGTGTTCGTTAGATAAATAAGACGACCCACCAGACGTTGATATACTGAAGGGTCTGGTAGGAGTTCTCCCATCTCTGGAGTTAACTTAAGGTTCGGATCCATAGGGGAAGAGGCAGGCCGACACCCAAGCATGCCTGTATCCTGAAGAAGATCAAGTGAATATTTTCTCTGAGACAAAGAAATACCTTTGCGTGACCGAGCAACCTCAATACCTAGAAAATACCGAAGTGGACCCAAATCCTTAATATCAAACGACACTCCAAGAGACCGCTTTACTTGAGTAATACCCGGCACATCATCCCCGGTAATAATAATATCATCAACATAAACAGAAATAATGATACACTTTCCCTGAGACTGACGGCGAATGAAACAAGTGTGATCAGAGTGGCAACGGACAAATCCCATGCGAAGAACCACCTCACTAAAACGGCTAAACCATGCACGAGGAGACTGTTTCAGGCCGTAAAGAGATTTGCGAAGGAGACAAACTTTCCCCGAATACTCCCCCTGAGCCCGAAAACCAGGTGGGGGATCCATGTAAATAGTTTCAGACAAATCACCATTAAGGAAAGCATTTTTAACATCTAGTTGATGGAGCGGCCAGGAGTAAGAGGCAGCCAACGAAACAAGCAGACGAACCGTCGTTAACTTAGCTACAGGAGCAAAGGTAGCACCAAAATCCTTACCAGGCACCTGAGTAAAGCCCTTAGCAACCAAACGAGCCTTATAACGATCAATAGTCCCGTCAGCTAAATATTTCAAACTAAAGACCCATTTACAGCCAACAGTGCGCTCCCCATGGGAAGGGCAACAAGCTCCCACGTCCGATTGCCCTGAAGAGCATCCATTTCCACCTTCATAGCAGCCACCCACTTAGGATTCTGGAGAGCCTCGTGAACAGAACGAGGAACAGAGACTGAATCAACCTGACTAATAAATGAGTGAAAAGAAGCTGACAAGCCCTGGTAAGAGATATACTTGGAAATGGGATGGTTAGTACTAGCAGAAAGAAGATAACGTGCAGGGGGATGACGAATACGAGTAGGATAACGAGGAGAGACAGGAGCTAAAGGAGGAGGAGAGATACCTGAATCCGGAGAAGACTGAGGCAGGGTAGCAGAGGAGCGCTGACGGCGAGTGTACACCTGCATTGGATCACCAGAGATAACCGGAGGCAATGAAGTATCTGTAGAGTCAAGAATAGGAACCGGACGAGGTAGAATAGAGTCATCGGGCATGACAGGCTCCACAGGAGTGGGCCCTGACGAGGAAGAACCTGGAAAAAAAGGAACAGTTTCCAAAAAAGTAACATCCAAAGAGTTATAGAAATGACGAGTGACAGGGTCATAACACCTATACCCTTTAGACATAGAAGAATAGCCCAAGAATACACAACGAATGGCTTTATTATCAAGCTTGGTCCGGGTAGGACTCCTATCTTGGACAAAACATGTACACCCAAAAACACGGGGTATAATGGGAAAAAGACTGCAACCAGGCTTAAGAACCTGAAGAGGGGCCTTCCCTTGGAGGACACGGCTAGGAGTACGATTAATAAGATAAGTAGCAGTAAGAACAGCCATATGCCAAAAATATTTGGGAACATTCATCCCACACAAAAGACATCTAACAACAGCCATGAGGTGGCGGTTCTTGCGTTCGGCCACCCCATTCTGTTCTGGAGTGTATGGACATGTAAGTTGTTGGAGTATCCCATCTTTATTAAGGGCAGCCCGAAACTCATCAGTAAGATACTCCCCACCATTATCAGATCGAATATTACGAACAACAGTATTATATTGAGTTTTAATCATTTGAAGAAAATTCCTAAAGTGACTAAAAACTTCAGATTTTTTCTTCATTAGAAACACCCAAGTACAACGAGTGTAATCATCAATAAAAGTAACATAATAACGGTGCTGTGACAATGCAGTGACAGGGGAAGGACCCCAGACATCAGAGTGAATAACATCAAAGGCACTAGGTGCGCGGTGCATACGTGGAATATACGAAGTGCGAGTATGCTTAGACAATTCACAAACCACACAATTAAACTGAAAATCTTTGCAAGCTTTATTTAATGGAGGAAATAGCCAACACAAGTACTTAAAATTGACATGACCAAGACGGGCATGCCACAAATCCAAAGTCTTAAGAGAAAAAACATATTTATTAGAATCCGGCAAAACAGAGTTATTCGGAATAGAAGAGACAGTAGCTTGCAAGTTGGAGGTCATCTCAGATGCTGGTGGATCCCCAAAGAAGTATAGACCACCCCGCTCATACCCCCTGCCAAAAATCTTCTTCGAAGTCAGGTCCTGCAAGTAACAACCATGAGGTAAGAAGACAACAACACAATTGTGATCTTTAGCAAGCCGGTTAACAGACAGAAGATTATATGCAAAGTTGGGAACGTAATAAACAGATGAGAGAGTAATATCGGGAGTCAAGAGAATATCACCCTGACTATGAACAGGGATGGTACTTCCATCAGCAATACAGACAGACTGATCACTAGGAGTGCACGAAGAACTAAAAACGGAACACTCACCCGTCATATGATTGGAGGCACCAGAATCCAGAATCCATGTAGGATGGGCCGACTTACCAAGAAGAGCAGTAGATGTACCAGTGGCAACAGCAGCCGTAGGGCCTGAAACGGTAGAGCCCGAAGCAGAGGAAGAAGCACCTAAACCCAAATGGGACTGAAGCTGGGCAATCTGGGATTGAAGTTGACTAAAATCAGGAGAAGGTGAAGCAACCTCAACAACGGCACCTATGCGAGGAGCACTTTTCCCGCGACCAGCGGGGGGCTTGTTCCTAGCAAATTGTTGGCGTAGTTCTGGATGCAGGTCAAAACATCGATCCATAGTATGGCCCGGCTTCCTGCAATGCTGACAGAAAAATTTTGAACCTGTCGGACGAGAGCCTGGGGGGGCAGCAAAAGCCATCTGATCCGGAATAGACGGAGAAGAACTCGGCACAGAAGCGACGGAAAGAAGACGACGACGCGCTCATCTCCATCCACCGTAGCAAAAGCCTCAAATAAAGAGGGCAGAGGAATCGTATTAAGAATCTGGGTACGAAGGGCCTCAAACTCGGGTTTCAAACCCATTAAAAACTGGTAGGTATGACGGCGATCCAAACGCTTAGACTCAATAGCACCATCGTTCGGAAAATCACTTAGAGGTTCATACTGAGAGAGCTCCTCCCAGCGAGTCTGTAGATACCCAAAGTAATCACCAACAGACAGACCCAAAGCGGACTGAGAGGCATGGGAGATATCCTGATAGAGTTCAAAAATACGAGAATCGCTATGAGCATGCGCATACATTTTATTAAGCGCAGTCCAAAGATCACACACATTCCGATGATACATGAACATGTTGTAGACCCGTTCATCCATGGAATTAAACATCCAGCCTAGAATAATACAGTTATCAGTATACCATTCCTCATATTTCTCATCAGATTCCCCCGGGGACGTCACCTTACCAAGTAACCATCCAATCTTACGTTTTCCGCCAAGAAACAAACGAAGTGAATTAGCCCAGGCATGAAAGTTCTTACCATTTAACAGAACACTAGTAACCCGCTGAGCCGGTGGTGTTATGGCAATATCTTTACCAGAAGTAGCCATGAAAGCTCACACAAACAAATACTGAAGAGAATCAATGCCGGAAGTAACAATCGACAAACTTCCCCAACCGGATACTCGGTAAAAAAAAGGGGCAGCCGGACACTCGGCTTCACCCAACAAGAGACGGAGAGCACAAAGGAGGCTCTAGTGCATACCAACAGGGCAGCCGGACACTCGGCTTCACCCAAAACAGAGACAAAGAGCACACAGGGGCTCTAATACATAGCTAGGGTGCCCAAAGAGGGCAAAAAAGCAGCCGGAGGGGCTGCGAAGAACAGGCCGAGGGGCCTGTGGGCTGCGGCTGGCCCTGGTGGGGCTGCGGCTGGCCCTGGTGGGCTGCGGCTGGCTGGTGCTGGCCCTGGTGGGCTGCGGCTGGTGGTGGGAGGGAGAGAGGAGGTCTCGGCTGGTGGTGGAAGGCAAGGAGGGGCTGGGTTGTGCGGCTGAGAGAATGGAGGTGGTGAGTTAGGGTTTGATTTTGGCTCTGATACCAAAAAGAGAAGAAGAAAGGATATCTTTTTATTTACATCCTATGGAATTATATAGTTACAATGGATGAGAACCAAAAAGGAAAGAAATAAAGTGGAATAAAAACAAATCATAACTGGTCAACATGACCTCTAAAATTACGGACAGAAAATACGTTAAATATAACTCCTAATTTAACTTTTAATTTCAACATATACAAATGCTACCAAGGCTAGAAGCCAATCAAAATAACAAATAAAATAAGTCAATGAGTTAGCTGTATAATTTATTATATGCTTTATTATTCAGCATCTAAAACACCATCCGCAGCCGAATTTTAGAGAGAGAGAGAGAAAAGGGAATTAAGGAGAGATGGAGATTGAGCATTTTAGCCATTAGCATCCGTTGACTTTGAAGCCAATCAAAATAACAAATAAAATAACTCAACAAAGTTAGCTGTATAAGTCAGTATCTGCTTTATTATTCAGCATCTAAAACAACATCCGTAGTCAATTTTTAGAGAGAGAGAGAGAGAGAGAGAGAGAGAGAGAGAGAAAAGGGAATTAAGGAGACATGGAGATTGAGCATTTTAGCCATGAGCATCCATTGATTTTGAAGGAAGAGCATGATCAAGATGATAATACCGTTGGTATCTGCTATGGCTGTTTGGAAGCAATCAAAGGTAGTGGTCCTTCCTACTACAGTTGCAGCAGCAACATTGGATGTGATTTCTACCTCCACGAATCATGTGCAAAACTACCCCTACAAACACAACACCACCCACTACATCCCCAGCACCCTCTTACCCTCCTCCCAATAAGGTCATCCATGTGCAACAATTGTGGAGGACCGTGGAAGAACTTCACTTACAACTGTTCCATATGCGATTTCGACCTTGACATATTTTGTGCTTTTCCAACCACAACAAAGCGCAAAACTGAACACAGAATCCACAAACACCCTTTAACTCGACTGGGTAGGTCAGCCTTGCTTTTGTGTGATGCTTGCGGCATAGAACATAAAGGCCACTTCTATACTTGTCCCACCTGCATCCAATCTTATTCCAACCAGTTCTTCATCCACGAGGACTGTGCTTTACTACCAAGCACCCTCAAACATAACGGCCACGATCACCTTCTCAGCCTTGCCCATTCTCTTCTACTTGATTATTCTCAAAACTTTCCCCCTTGCGATATCTGCCAAAAGATGATAGATCCCGCATTTTGGGTTTATTGTTGTGGTGGATGTAGATATTTTGTTCATGTTCACTGCGCCACATCAAAAAAAGAGCCTTTCATGTTGATCCTCGAGCCTTGTAATTCTTCTTCTTTGTCTTCTTATTCCTGCAATGCAAGTTACTTAATGTTTATCTGATCATCGATCTCAACTTAGATTTCAAACTGCCATTTAAAAAAAAAAAAAATTAAAATTCGGTGCTAAAATTTAAATTCCATGTGATGTCCTACAGTAGTTAGATTGTATTCTCAGTTAGTATTTCATTACATGAATTACAAACGTGCTTACAACTCTTTTTTTTCCTTTCTTTTTGTTCCAGGTAGTGAAACTGACATTAAAGTAGGAGATTTCATTAATGCGATTCAATTGCCGGTAGCAGATCCATCAGTAAGTTTGATAAGTCTTTTTCTCAAGGAGATGAAACTAGAAGAGAGCAAGAGAGATGAAACAACAAAGCTCGACCACTACAGTCATGAACATTCACTTGCACTATTTAACGCTCAAAGTACTGAAGATGGAGAATATTTGTGCTCTCCCAGCCAATTATCTTTAATGAATATGATAGAGAACAATGAAAGATGCCATGGGTGCATGCAATACATCTCCTCGAATTCCCCATTTTATAGTTGTGTCCAATGTAAATTTCTTCTCCACAAATGTTGTGCTGAGTTACCTACGGTGGTGACAAATCAAATGCACCCACAACATCCCCTCTTCCTCATCAACAACGCTATGCCATTCCATGAAATATTTAGCTGTACTATCTGCAATGAAGGTTTCACTGGACTGGGATATATTTGTGTCAGCTGCAAGTTAATCGCTGATGTTAAGTGCAGTCTCTTACCAGGTGCTATCACACATGAAGCTCACCCTCAACACCTTCTTGTATTGAGGAAATCAACCCACAAAAAATTATGTAGTGCGTGTCGTGCTTTGTTTCGTGGTGAATTTGCATTTGAATGTAACACGTGCAATAATTTCAGGCTGCACATCCGTTGTGCTCTGCTACCACGGACAATTAGGCACAGGTATGACAAATCACACCCCTTCGTCCTCACATATTCCCCAGTCAGAAACCATCCAGATGAATATTTTTGTGAATTGTGTGAAGTTAAATTAGATCCCAAGGAGTGGTTCTATCATTGTGTTGCTTGCGACCTATCCATTCACGTTGATGGCATTTATGGGTGTGGGTTACATTCAAAGATCATGTTTGGTGTAGATTTTGAAGCCAATTGTCACCACCACTGCCTTACTATTCTTGAAAAAACTATGAAATCCTCCCTATGTGACTTATGCGGTATAGATCTCAAGCGTGATTTACTCTGCCGTACACGTCCTGTCCTGGAATGCTCACTGTGTAACTTTAAGATCCATTATATTTGTCCTGGACCAAGGTATGTGACGGTTCCAGCAGGTTGAGATTTTTAGTTATGTAGTAGCAAGTATGTATGACTTTTGAATTAAACCTTTTTGTTCAATTTACTTCCAACCCGGACAGATTTCCAATAGAGCTCTCTCTCTCTCTCTCTAATATCTATATCTATATCTATATATATATATATATAATATATATAAATGTACCAATGTGCATAAGTGTTTTACATTTTTATCAATCGGTGCACTTTTACTTAACTATTATCTTTAGAATTTAGAGTTTTAAAAGTTTAGTATACCACTTTTTTTATTTGTAGTGTGTCCATGCCATAAGAGTCCTACAACTTAATAACAACATCTATGTGTTTGGTTGGTTTTTTCTTTTTGGACTCTAGAAAATATAGTAAATCCTATTGTGTATTACAACTCCTTCCAAACAACTCAAGTTCCCATCGGAATTTACAAATAATAATAATAAAAAAAAAAGTCAATCACACTTTAGTTCAAATATGACTCTTTTTTAAATACGTCCCTAAACTATAAAACTTGACAAACTAACTCCCCTCAACTATTGCATTTTTCTCTAAAACCCCCCCTTCCATTAGAATTCTGTCCCAAGAAAGAACGCTTTTTTTTCTTCCTTTTTTTTTTTTTTTTTTTTAAATTTATATTTTTTTTTTTTATTATCATGTGAGCAACATATGATACAAACTATTAGCAACATGATATCTATTTGTCCCTCCTTGGAGCCATTGGAAATTTTATGACAAAAATATCCTTTGTTGCATAATAATTGCCCTGTGTTGTACACCAAATTTTAGGCAATTTTGTTCTTAAAATTTCAACGACTCAAAGAAGAGACAAAAATGTTATGTTGTTAACACTTTTATATTGGTAACATGATACAAAAGTAATCAATTTTTTAACTACAACCTAACAGAAGGGCTGTTAGTGAAAAGTTAAAATAGTTGATAGGGTCAATTTGTTGAGTTTTATAGTTGAGGGCAATTGAAAATAGTCATAGTTGAAGGGGTGTTAGTGTAATAACCCCTCTTTTCTGTTCTTTTCTTTTTTTGGACTCCACGGTGGGTTACGTGAATGATGAATTAGTAGCATATATATCTCTTAAAGAGTTATAATAAATGTCTATGAAGAATTTTAGGACTCTTAACTAAATTCATATTACCAATTTCTTTGTAGTATATGATTCTTTTTACACTCGCGAAGTTTAAAAATTTTACCTTCCAATTATAAATCTTGCATTCAGCCTCCAATTAATACAAATATTTGAGAGATAATGTCACACCCCAACCCGCCTCGTGCGGATTAGGACACGTGTAACAAGGCTACAAGCTCCCAATTACATTACTTTGTAAAGAAATATACGAATTATAGAGAAACACATGTATTTAACCACATTAAACAACTCTGTTGTTACAAAATAGGCTCCAAGGGCAAAATGGTCATTAATAAAGTATGTAAAATTTTTATACCAAAAGTTAGATTTTTGAGTCCCGGTTCCAACGCAACAAACGGCGCGTGAATCCGAGTTTTATAGAAAAAGTTATGCATGTTTCCGTAAAAATGGACGTCCAGGGAAAAATACAAAGCGGATCGATCCCTTCATAATGGGCGGATCGATCCATTTATATTAGTCTCCCGCAGAATGCTGCCTTGAAAGGGCGGATCGATCCCTTCACAAATCGCGGATCGATCCCCTTCACAATTCTGCTGCTAAATTTTGTTTGCTGTCAAAACAAGTTTTAGCTTACCAAAACTCAATCAAATCACATGGAAACATTATGAAACTTTGGGAAATCAATTCCAACACATTTCTAAACATGTTTAAACTCAAATTAAGCATGGATCATAAAATCATATTCACAATTTGGTCAAATCCACTAAGAACTCATTTCATTTGAAATACAATGATCTTTTCAACTTTGAAACTCAATTCTCATTCAAAATTCATGAAACTTGTTGGGAATTAACTCAAGGTCATAACTAACATTGTGAACACTAAGGAAACATGTTTAAGACACTAGCGACACATTCGGACTTGCCGAAATGGTCAAATTCATTACTTGCACCACACTTGAGCAAAACAAGAGATATTACACATTAGTTTCCAAATTCACTTTCACTTTCCAAAATACAAGTTTTAGGATTCAAACTCTTTTTCTACAACCCAAATATGAACATTAACATAAAAGAAACCATAATTTACATCATTTTACAAGTTCAAAAGAAGTTCACAAGCATGAGGCTCAAATCTCCCCCATCTCTCCCATCTCTCCCGTCTCTCCTCATCTCTCCCGTCCACAAGTCAAGACTTCAAGCCTCAAGTCGAGAACCTCAAGCCACCAGTTACATTATAACATAAGCTTAAAACGTATCTACAAGTTCGCCCAAGACATGAGTTAACTATACATCTCCAAACCATAAGTTGCATTAGGAAACTTAAATATCTAGATTTATAAACATATCAACACACATCTCATAACCCCCATGCCCAACTTGTCGTTTTGATCATTTTCCTTCCTCCTCCCGTGCCGTACCTGCGGTGGTTATTCAATAACCACAACAGAAAATAGCATTTGTTTAAGCTTTCGCTTAGTGAGTAAACTAATCACATGTATGAATATAATGTCATATTCAATGCACAAATCAACAATTAACATATCATTTAGTCTCCAAAGACCAAATATCAATTCACCGTGTCGTCGCTCTTGCCTTTTTGCCCTTATGTGCATATAGCACCTCTAATTCACACAATCTCACACACCCTTCCACAGCTGGGTCGCAACTCACACACCTTTACACAGTTAGTGTGGTGAGTACCCTTACACCGTTGGGTTTTTTCCACTTCTCCTTATTATGGAGTAAATCCACGGTGAATTAACATAAGGCTTTCTTCAACCCACATAAGCACATAATCACATCATCATCTCAGCATGGTAATTCACACACCATTTAACACATATTAACTTCCAATTTTAAGTAAACTAGCCAAACCCACATAAATCAACATGTTCATATATACCCAATTCTCATGTCCATGCTCTAATTTACAAGAATTCAACAAACTAACATGTAAATTAACACATTTAACATGATTTACATTCAGCCCATGGATTAGAGTCACTCACCTCACAAATTGCTCCAATTAAAAGCCTAGAACCCCAAATTCCTTGCAAATTTTAGCTCTAATTAACTCCAATGATATTCCTACATACAAATATCATGTATATATATCGTCACCTCAAAGAGGGTCGCGGAAAAACGTTAACGAAACTGAAAATGAAAGATATAGAGACGATCCTCTCACCTCCACGAGTCCGAATACGGTCTCGGTTCGCGAAACGGTGTACCGACGGCAACGAAACGGCAAGACGACGGAGTCGACGGAGTTTCCGTCAATGGCCGAGATTTACTTCTCCTGCAACTCTTTTCTCTATATTGATATATGGAGAAGATGATGAGTCACTCAAGAGGTGTCAACCTCTTGAGCCTCCTAGCCAAGTTTTAGTTTATTTCCGTTTACACCCCCAACATTTCTTTGAACTTTATTATGAAATCCCCTAAGCAATTGTATTAACTACCCAATTATTTAATGAGTGTTTGTCTAAGTTCCGTATGGGTCCCAACGTGGATCCCACATATTTTGTGAAATTGCTATCGCACCTACTAATTTTAAATCTTTTTCACTTATACCCTTATTTGGGTGTCTAAACCAATACCAAATGCTACACATATATCAACATGTAATATAAAAGCATTTAAGCAAATATTCATGTAATCACATAAAATGCATTTAATCATGTAACATGCAATTTACCAATTTACCCTTTGCTGGGTTCCATTTTCAAACCTGTCCCTCTTCACTGGGACTTTTCCATGGGCGAGTCCAAGCCTCCCCTTAATCCATTTTATACCCTAATTATATCAATTAATGCATGTTAAGTTAATAATTAACCCTTTCTCCGGGTACGGGTGTTACAGCTAATCCATCTAAAAGCTCACATTTAATCAATAGCTAACTAATAGAAGAATTTTAGTAATTGAACACATTTGGGCAAAGTTCCTTAGCTGTACATGGTTTGTTAGATTCCTCTCACAATTGTGAGACCCTAATTAACTAGAAAATAAATAAATAAATAAAATAATTTTAAACATTATTTTTTTTAATCCCTAGACCTACTGTTGTGAGAGGGAACCTAACAAACCACACCTAAAGAACTTTACCCAAGTATGTTCCTTGAGTAATTGTGTAACAATTTTTTTGCTTCTTTGATTAAAGTGGACCAGAATGGATTAATTGAGTATTGGATCATTGGATGAAACAAAGTCCAATCTAAATTAGGATAAATAAGGAAATCAAGTATTAGGAATAAATAAAGGAATTATGTACTAAAAATTAATCGTGTAGAAGAATAACATGAATTCACAAGCCTCTCAGTCTCAGGTTTACTTTTGGCCCTATATGTTAAGACATTATTTTAGTTCTCTCTCTCTCTCCTTTTTTTTTTTTTTTTGGACTAGAAGACTAATGATAGTATTAAAGAACTTACTGGTATTATCTAATTTCTATTATACGTCTCCACTTCCCAAGTTCTCCATAGCCTTGGGCATTTTTTTTACACTTTAATTAAGATTCACAAAACAGTCTACTCTTCGTGTTCTCTTAATAATGTGCTATGATGAACTAAACACGAATGATCTTTACACAAGTGTGCACTTTCAAGCTTTGCATTGAAGGTAATTACTATTCCTTACTCTTCTATTCATTCATTCAACTTACTTATAAATTTCATTTTCATTACTATTAATGTAATATTTTCAATAACTTAGTGGTCAAAATGAAAACAAAAAAACTATCAGTTATAGTAACATCAGTCCCCTTCTCATGACGGGACTTCTATTTATAGTTATTGGATTCAGTTTTCATTAAGAGTACTGAAGTAATTTCACAGACACCATTTTCTTACCTGATCGGTGCGTCTTGCAGGACCTGACTACGAAGAGGATTTTTGGCACGAGGTATGAGCGCGGGGGATTGTATTACTTTGGGGAAGCTCCACCACTTGTCGTAGAGTCATCGAGTCTTTAGGCGTCTGTTTTACCGGATTCTGGATCTTATGTTTTTTCTTTACAAACTCTAGAATTGTGTCATGCTCGTTTAGGGCATGTTAATTTTCAATATCTATGTTTGCTATTTCCTTCTTTAATCAAAGCCTGCAAGACAAATAAATTTCATTGTGTGGTTTGTGAACTCTCTAAACATACTCATTCTAGTTATATTCCTCGTATGCATCGTGCTCCTTGTGCCTTTGATGTTATTCATTTTGATATATGGTGTCCTTCCCCGATTACTGCTTTATCTGGTCACCGGTACTATGTAACTTTTATTGATGATTATACACGGTGCACGTGGGTTTATATTCTTAAGAAAAAATCAGAGGTATTTACTTTGTTCGTTCAATTCCTAGAAATGATTAAAACTCAATTTCACACTGTGGTGCGCATTCTTAGATCTGATAACGGTCGTGAGTATATCTCTAATGATTTTCGGTCAGAACTTAATAAACAGGGTATCCTCCAGCAACTCACTTGTACTTATACACCGGAACAGAACGGTGTTGCGGAACGAAAGAACCGCCACATTATGTCTGTTGTTCGGTGTCTTTTACGTGGTATGGAGGTCCCTAAATATTTTTGGCATTTAGCAGTACTTACAGCCGTTTATCTTATTAATCGCACACCCAGTCGTGTCTTGGAAGGGAAGGCTCCTCTTCAGGTCTTACAGCCCGATTGTACACTTTTTCCTGTTATTCCTAGAGTTTTTGGTTGCACTTGCTTTGTGCAAAACAGGAGTCCTTTACGTACCAAACTTGATGATAAAGCTATCCGGTGTGTATTTCTTGGTTATTCCCCCATGTCCAAAGGGTATAGGTGTTACGATCCAACCACCCGACGGTTTTATCATTCTATGGATGTTACTTTCTTGGAGGATACTTCTTTTATTGCAGGGCCACCTCAGTCTTTGGAAACACCCACTCCAATCACCACGGTTGAAGCTCTCCCACGTCCTGTTCCTATTTTTGAGAGCTCTCCTCCTTCTGATAACTTACTTCCTCCGGTTGTCACGTCATCTCCTGCTCATCACTATTCTCGTCGTCCCCGTGCTCCACCTCAGCTGCCCGAATCTTCTCCAGTGTCAGGTAATGCATCTCCTGTTCCTCCTCTTCGACGTTCCATTCGTGTTTCTCGCCCTGTGAATCGATATGGTTTTTCAAGTTCCACTAACCATCCTATTTCCCAGTATCTCTCTTATTCTAATCTTTCAGGTTCCTACCAGGCTTTCCTTAGTCATATTGAATCTGTCACTATTCCTCGGTCAGTGTCAGAAGCTCTCCAGAACCCAAATTGGACCCAGGCCATGAAAGTAGAAATGGATGCCCTTCAGCAGAATAAGACATGGGAACTTGTTTCTCTTCCACCAAGTGAGAAGACGGTTGGCTGCAAGTGGGTTTTTACGGTTAAATATCACGCGGATGGTTCTATTGATAGATATAAGGCCCGCCTTGTTGCAAAAGGCTTTACTCAGATTCCAGGGAAAGATTTCAACACTACGTTTGCTCCGGTGGCTAAGCTTACTACGGTCCGCTTGCTTATTTCCCTCGCTGCTTCTCATTCTTGGCCTCTTCATCAATTGGATGTCAAGAATGCTTTTCTTCATGGTGATCTTGAGGAAACTATTTACATGGATCCTCCACCTGGTTTTCGCGCTAAGGGGGAGTATTCTGGTAAAGTATGTCGACTTCGTAAATCTCTTTATGGGCTGAAACAGTCATCTCGAGCCTGGTTTAGCCGCTTCAGTGATGTGGTAATATCGCTTGGTTTTACTAGATGTCATTCAGATCATACATGCTTTATTCGCCGTTCTATGGATGGTCATTGTATTATTATTTCTGTTTACGTGGATGACATAATTATTACTGGGGATGATTCTGTGGGAATTACTCAAGTTAAGAAGGATCTCAGTCATGCATTTGAAGTGAAGGATTTAGGGCCTCTCAAATACTTTCTCGGTATTAAAATTGCCCGGTCTCGTAGTGGAATATTAATGACTCAGAGGAAGTATGTCCTAGACCTTTTAGAAGATACTGGTATGATGGGGTGCCGTCCTGCGTCCACACCTATGGATCCTAATCTGCAGTTAACTGTTGAGTCTGGAGATTTGTTACCTGATCCTTCAGTTTATCAGCGTCTAGTTGGAAGATTAATCTATCTAACCAACACCAGACCAGATATCACTTTTGCAGTGAGTGTCGTGAGCCAATTTATGCACTCTCCTCGTACCACACACTTGGATGCTGTCCACCATATCCTGCGATATCTCAAAACTTGCCCTGGTCTTGGTCTCTTTTATACAACAGGAAAACAGACTGGGGTCTCTTGTTTTACTGACGCAGATTATGCAGGGTCTAAAAATGATAGGCGCTCTACTTCCGATTTCTGTACATTCTATGGCAGTCACCTTTTATCATGGAAAAGTAAGAAGCAGGCAGTGGTCTCTAGGTCCTTTGCTGAAGCCGAATACCGTGCTATGGCTCAGGGCACTTGTGAATTACTTTGGCTTCGTTCTCTTTTAGCCGAAGTGTTTCGAACTCAGGCTTAAGTCCCATGAGGAACTGGTAGGTGTGCAGCCGGTTAAGACGCTGGAGAGCAATAGAAGCAGCTTTAGCCGGATAGTCACTAAGAGGCTCATATTGAGCCAACTCTTCCCAGCGAGACTGTAAGTAACCAAAATAGTCAGCCACACTAAGTCCCAAAGATTCTTGGGAAGCCTGGGAAATATCTCGATACAACTCAAAAATCCGAGAATCGTTGCGCGCATGCGCATACATCTGGGTCAAAGCAAGCCATAGATCATGAACCATATCATGGTACATAAACATGTGATAGATGGATTTTAGAGAAAAATGCAACAGTTGAGGGGAGTTAGTTTGTCAAGTTTTATAGTTTAGGGACGTATTTGATAAAGAGTCATATTTGAGGGGGTGTTACTGTAATTTATCCCCCCAAGAAAAAAAGAAAAAGAAAAAAGGAACCAAACGTTAGTCCAAAAAAAAAATAGTAATAATAAATAAAATAAATGAGTAAAAAAAACCATGAGTCTAACTATTTTTTTTTAGATTTGTAATGTTTGTTGATCTACCCATGCACATAAACATATACATAACAAATAATATATACAAAAGGAGGTCATCCAAAAAAAAAATAATAAATAGTCCAACGAAATGAAAAAAAACCAATAGATTTAATTGTAGTGTCCAACAAAATGAAAAAATCAACCAAATACACAAAATTGAAACGTGAAGGTAAACGATAGGACTCATAGTGTCAAAAAAATAGCAATTGTTATCCACTCTAAAATAGCAATTGTCAAGGGAAAAAAAATACATAGGTGTTGTTATTAAGTTGTAGGACTTTTATGGCATGAACACACTACAAATAAAAAAGTGGTATACTAAACTTTTAAAATTTTAAGTTCTAAGGAAAATAGTTAAGTAAAAGTGCACCAATTGATAAAAGTGTAAAACACTTATGCACATTGGTACATTTATATATAAAATATAGAATTATAGATATAGATATAGATGTATCAAGACCCTTTTTAAAAAGTGTTTGTTCTCTGCATGATGACTATAATTCTATAGGAGCATTGGTTAAAGTAGTCTCTTATAATTAGTTGACATCTTATTTTGAGGACTGATCTGCCCCTAAAACATCAGCAATGTGCTCTTAGCATTGAGTCTTAATTCTACGTGACATATTTCAGTTGAATTCTCATGCAATTTACAAAATTTACATTTGACCGTGTCATCAATTTGAAAAAGGCACCAGTTGTTCTCGTTTTGCTTGGTTTCTGGACTATCCATTGCCCCCTACAAGAAAAAAGCTTATAAATCCAAAATCATATTTTCTTTTTTTGTGACAAAACTTTCACATACAAAAGTCTATGCTAGAAACACTACAAAAAAACATGTCTTTTGTGACGGAAAAAATCCGTCACAAAAAAGGTGCAATTCCGTCACAAATACTTTTTGTGACGGAATTGCACCTTTAGTGACGGGTTTGTGCCCGACACAAGTTAGGAGCGTCACAAAAAGTCTGTGTCGGGTCAAATCCCGTCACAAAAAGTATTTGTGACGGATTTTGTGTCGGATCTGCGTGTGACACAAAAAATAGTGTCACATATACTTATTATTTGTGACAGTTTATTTGTGTCGACTCGAAACCGTCACAAATAGTATTTGTGACGGATTTGTGTGCGACACAAATAATAGTGTCACATTTAATTTAAGAATCTTTATTTGTGTCAACCCAAAACCCTAACAAATTCTTTTTATGACGGAATTTTATATATTGTGACAACAAATATTACTAAAATCATCACAAATAAGTACTTGTGATGGAATTTTATGTACTATAACCACAAATATTTCCAAAACCATCACAAATACTATTTGTGACAGAATTTTACATATAGTGACAATAAATATAACCAAAACCGTCACAAATACTTATTTGTGACGAAATTTAATATATTGAGACCACAAATATTTCAAAAACCGTCACAAATAATATTTGTGACTGAAATTTATACATTGACACCAAAAATCATTATTTCTCCATCACAATAAATTATGACATGCTAATATTTAACGACAAAAACACAACAAATTTAAAGCATATCAATTAAAGATAAACAAGATACAATAAAGTAAATGTTCCTACATAATTATTTCATAGTAGAAATAAAAATAAAAATAATAATCTAAATAAAGTCTTTACTCTCATAATTGGATTCTCATCATTATCTAAATCTTCTAATCTCTTGCCAAAACCTGAAACAGATAATGAAAGTTCAATTAAAATATAATAACGTAGTTACCCAGCAACCCAAAGAGTAAAACAAGACCACAAATACAAATAAAAAACTATCCAAAAAAGTAACAAGGTCAAAAAAGGCCAAGATTCACAAAAAAAAAAAAAAAAAATCGACAGAGCTTCCTTTATTTCTATAACATCCGAAAATTTTCATAAACCTGTGTAAATAAATTTATCGCAACACAAAAACCAACATACAACTCCGTGGCACTTTTATGATGCAGCATTCTAAATTTTAGCACAAATTTCTTATCTCAAAGTACTACCAACAACTTGATGAATCTAATGAATGGGTAATAAAAACAAGATAATCAACCATATTATTTTACTACATAAAACATACGCTCACACACTACAACTCACAATTATGCTCATCAACGCAATTAATAATGAATGGGTAATAAACTAGAGTTATATCTAACAATTTGTTAGTAAACTAAATGCGCTCGACATGCAATAGGAACAACTTCTGAAACCTAACACAGTATTCATGTCACCATCTAATAAAAAAAATAGAGAAAGCTTGGTATACGTGTACATCAGAGAACTTATCTAGCCAAAGTAGGATGAATTATGGTATTAATTCAATGCCGATTTGTTAATATAAATACATATGAAAGCATATCATTGTTCTTACAATCAATATGGTTTCTTGACATATTATAATCACAAGCAAAGAAAAGTAACGCAAGCATTCAATTACCACTAAGATATAAGAATCTGGGGGCATTATTGTAATTTTGGAACTATTACAGCAATTTAATCACAAACCAGCAGATATAAGATTCAAACACGTACACTCAGCATGTCAAGAGGCCTTCACAAAACAGGATCAGATTCACTATAAAAAAACAAGAGGTTTCAGTAAACTTACTATCTTCATTAAGCTTCTTCAGTAGACTGGCATACATCTCTGCAGCAACTGCTTTCCTGATAGCCCATCCATGGTGCGGAGCAAACACCTGCGCATAAGCGGTCGAAGCTGGATCCTATATTGAATTTCCCCTGTGAAGGGAAAAATTCAACTATGAAATGTTAACGCCCATAATTAACACAGAACACTGACTTCTGCTACATTAGATATCGAGATGGTGTTTTTTTTTTTTCCATGGTACATGCATAATTTTTTTATATACTTCAGACATAGAGAGGGAAAGATAGGGAAGATATGAAGATAGAATCGTGATAGAGTAAGACTTATTTGACATTTGCTATAGAAGTTGAGGAGCACAGGGTTCCATCCACCCCCAACTCATGTCCCAATGTGCAAAACACCATTCCCAACTTACAAGTGGAAGCAAGTAAGACTTGCTTTTTTGAAGTAAAAGTCATATTAGAATGCATCTTCAAAATAAGTTGATAGTTGAGAGGACAATGTGAAAATGTATATGGAAAATGTTTTTAACTGCTAAAAGTCAAGAATATACACATGTTTACGTGTGGTATACAGTAGTTGGTCAAGTCTTGTTGACCTGGGAGTTAGAACCCCATGGAAAGTCATTTAAATCGCACAGATCTCGCTGGTTTAGGAGTTAGAACTTCCAAGTTTACTGTCAACAAAAGAAGGAAGGTACTACACGTGAGAAAAGAAAAGATTTTTTTTTTTAATGACTTATCCATTGATATTAATTGCTTTTTAAAACAAAGTCAATAATTCGTTCTTTTGATATCCCAAGTTTCATAGCTGTAAGACAAGATAATAATAGCCAGCCTCAAAGTTCTTTTGGCTATTCATGGTTTTCTTCAACGTTGTCCATCCACTACTAGCCACTATGTTGATAAAGGAGTTTCACAGCTATTGAAATTGAACCAATTATTCAAACTGGTCAAGACTATCATGAGTGGAATCCCCTGCTTCTATGATTTTTGACACACCTCCTTCCCATTCCAATTTCACCATAAGGGAGCACCACTAGATATCTAGATTATTATGAGTTCCTAGCTGAACTAAATTCATCATTTTGGTTTGCTCTATGCTGTATTCTCTCCGTGTACAAGTGCACACTCCATTTTTTGGGATTTTTTCATTACATATACTTATACCTCTCAAAAAGTACATACAGAATCCACACATAAAAGTTTATATCGTAACTGAGCTGCTATACACATTTTATTTAAGTATTAGAGACTCACAATGCATTTGGAATTAGAGACTCATAAAATTTGTACTACATTCTTTTGGCTCTTCGATAATATAGGAGATTCACATGTGCATTGCCCATAAAGTTCCCATACAATCAGCCTCTTTATATTTGCATCGCAAATAAGCTTTTATTTGCGACATTTGATTTAATGTTCCACAAATAACAATTATTAGCTATGTCAAATAGTGCGTCGCTAAAAGCCCCGCATGCCGAAAAACAATATTTCTTGAACACACACAAAAACAATTAGTTTTGAAAGAGTCATTTGGAGATATTTTATACTTTTGGAAAAAAAAAAAAAATCTCTTCAAAATGCCATATAGGTCACCAATCCATAGTTTGATTTTTTTTTTTTTTTTTTTGTATATTTTAAAGAGTCTATTGAAGAAGCTATTAACCCACTCTGGATATAGAGCACTATATGCTTGCTTGAGTGACCTTTGAACAGAGCACATTCCCATTCACTTTTATACATCGCTCAAACCTTTGGTGGCTACTAAGACCACATAAAGAAATTTCCTTTGCAGTTCCAAAGTCCCTAAGGAACCATTTCAGTATACTAGCCTTACAACAAGAACATGGCTCAATCTCGCCATCCTCCACTTTTCACACTTAAATGACTCTAACAATGGCAATAAACTAAGAGAAACATCACCCAGCCTTTCAGTGGATAGCTTATTGAAGAAACACTAAATTGCCCTATTGTTTCACTATTATTCCTCAACAAAATTTTCAAGTATTTGATAAATTCTTCCAATGCCTTCCATTTCTCAACATAAAACAAGTAGAATTTACCATCTCCCTCTCTCGTCCTCCTAACTACTGGGGTTTTTTTTTTCCCCACAGCTCACCTACTATCTCGGATTGTCATTACTCAATGGGATCCGGACAAACAAGAGTCGAAGGCAACACTAGAAAGCTCATTTTGATTGGTAACCAACACTAGGAAACTTACAACATTGCTATCAAGGATTGATTCCAATGGTAGTATGAGGCACTTGAAGATTTATTGGTGACGACAATGTAGCGAGCAACGATGCAACGGCACTGTAAAGAAGGGTAGAAATTTGCTTGTTTGGAATGTGATAGGTTATTGAAATGTAGAACTATGGGTTCACTGTTGGATATTCTAAACTACAACTAGTTATGAAGTGTGCATTTAAATGGAACTAAAAAAAAAAATGGGAAGACGATAGGTTGATTAAGGTTTGGTAAAATGCAATTAGGGTAACATAGTAGGCCAAATCTTTGATTAGCTAAAACATTCCAGATCAACAATAGACCACAAGAGTATAACAGAAAAGAATATAAGAACCTAGACTAATTACAGCCAATGACAAACATATGTTGTAGTTACCAAATTACTTAGTCATAGACAACCAAAATCTGATAAAACTAAAAAAAAAAAAAAAAAAAGAACTCTACCAAATAGCATAGACACTTAATATTACCCCAACAATTGACCATAAAATGTACAAGGCACAAGCCTTGGGAAATGTCCAAGCCTCATTACTTTTGTACATGTTAATGTGCTCAACATCATTTAAAAAACTCAATCTCATGATTTGAAGTGTTGAAGAATGAAAAAAAAACATGAGCTTCAACTTTGTATGTTTGAAAGAGTTGGCTCCTTACATTTATACTACTAAAACTCCGAAGTTTCAATGACAGAATTTCCTTTTGGGAGCAATAAGAATACTCAGACCTCCTTTTCTCCAAATATACCAACTAATACTCACCACTTCTTCTCTTCAATTAGACCATGTTGTTGTCAATATAGCTTTCAAGTCCTAAATATTAAATCTTCTTCGCATCTATGTCCAACTGGACATGTTGGATAGATATCCCATTACCATGGTCCATGTCCATGATTCATACATTGGGTACGAGTATTTCAATCCATTTGAGAGAGTCCATGTGACATAACTCTAATCACTTCATTCAACCACCAATATTCTCCCTATGATGATCACGAAGTAATTTGAATATATTAAATGGGAAGATTAATTAAAAAATTCAATGATAGCAGTAAATCAGCTTAGAAAAAACTGAATTTTGTACTTGCTCAGCCATCCTGCCCTTTCAAAAAATATAAAAGGTAACCCCGATAAGAAAAAACCTGAATTTTGTACTAAATTGATATGCATTCCTTTTCCCTCATAATAATGTGAGAGATTAAAGTCAATGCATATAGTACAAACCAAGATACAGTGCAGGAACATAGATATTAAATACTGAATTTACCTCCACAATAACCATATCATTCCAAATACATAATCCTCTTACATGCCGTGAGGATAGAATGTCTACATCATCCACTAAATTTTCTACAAATAAGGAGATAAGTAAAAGAAAGAAAGAAAGAGAGATATCTCTTGTATCCCTCTTTTATTTTCTTAATAACAAATCCTGTTTTATTTTTTTCAAAAAAAAAGGGAAGAGCTGATAAGGATACATAGATAAATGGAACAACATATACAACCCCCTCAACTTCGATCAAGGGTAGGGGATCAATAAAAAGGAAGTTCTAAAACATGTACTAATGAAGAATATAAAAATATGGTCTGAACTCTGGGTACTCACTATGATGGTCTTAATACTCTTAAAACTTTCCTTAGGTAGTTTACCCATTTCCTTTACTAATGTGGCAATGCGCCAATTATTCGTAGATATAGACTTATTAATGAACAACCAAGGGCTAGAAAATCTAACAATCATGCTTCAGATAAAGCATCCTTTTACCATACCCTTTGGACCAGAGTATGTATAGATATAGGTATGTATGTAATTTTCCTACAACTAATTGGAGAGAACACCATACTTTGGTCAAACAATGAACTTAAAATAGTAGACATCCATTAATTCCATACAGACCACTACTAAAATAAATCTAAAACAAATCTAATAACTCTTAATAGTTTTATAATCCCCAGACCTCCAGGCTAAAATCAAAAATTTAAGAAAAGTCCAAAAAAAAAAAAAAACATTCAACAGTTCTCTAAGAAAACAGTAAGTGTTGGGAAATCTATGAAACAACCATGCTCTTCAAGCGCATATATATATACATAAATATATATATATATATATATATAGAGAGAGAGAGAGGGAGGTGTTCTTACGGGACCTTCTGATGGCCGGAGATGAGTTGACGAAGCCGGAGCGAGAGAGAGAAAGAGAGAGCCTTGTACACCTTCTGATGGCCGGAGATGAGAGAGAGAGTGATGACGTGGTGAGGAGGAGGGGGGTTCGGTCAGAGGCAGTGACCCCTAGGTGTGGTGGGTTGCGATTTGGGTGAAGAGCTCTGCGATTTGGTGAGCCCTAGGCGTGATTTGGGTGAGCTCTGCGAATAGATGCTGGGAGAGTGGGGGAAAGGTAGGAGGGGAAAAGAAGAGTGGGCGATTTGGGTGAGATTCTTCTTCTTTTTTTTTTCTCTCCCTTTTGCCCCCAATTTTTCCCGCCTAACAAAGTCACAACTTGACAAAGAATATTATTTGTGACGGATAGGTACATTTCTGTCACAAATAAAAAATTATTTGTGTCAGATAGGTACGTTTCTGTCACGAATAAAATTTATTTGTAACGGATAGGTACGTTTCTGTCACCAATAAAGAGTTATTTGTGACGGATATATTTCCGTTACAAAATCCGTCACAAAAACATTTTTTGTGACGGATTTGTATCCGTCACAAAAACTTTCGTCACTAAAAACCTATTTTCTTGTAGTGAAA
The DNA here is from genome assembly GCA_033977485.1 of Hydrangea macrophylla. Lineage (NCBI taxonomy): Eukaryota > Viridiplantae > Streptophyta > Magnoliopsida > Cornales > Hydrangeaceae > Hydrangea > Hydrangea macrophylla. The sequence goes on from CM066992.1 coordinate 86,436,955, forward strand.
TTGACAAAAGCTGTAATACAAGATGTCAAAATACCAATTTAAGTTCTGCCTTTTATTTTCCTAACTGTTTTTCAGATTAACCAAACAAAAAAAAATGTTTTCCTTAGCTTTTTTTTTTTTTATAAAATTCTTTTCACTCAATAAATCCATGAACCAAAGCCTAAAATAATCAATGCTATAAGAAGTTTTTGGACCAGAGAAATGATAGTACCAATGGCATTCCGACCTATTTTTCGTTAACAATGATGTAAACACCAGCACTTGCACCATCTCAGCACAAGAATGGCATTATTACATCATCTCAGCGCAACAATCTCTAGCTTCATAAGACCAGCATTTTTTTTAAAGAACTCTCCTAAATTAAAAGCCCAACCAAGAACAAGCTCAGTTCTACAAACTTCCATTACCGGCTAAAATGATTGTTTAGCTCCCACGGTTTTAGGCTTAACAAAAAGACTTCCATCCATGTCGTTGCTTGTGGAAAAAATTTCTTAATATTTACATGTGAATTCCCCCCATTAAATTGAACTGAATACATTAAATTTCTTAATATTTCTCTGCTAGTCAATGACAAGAATGTGAAACCACATTATACAACTAAATTTAATCTTCAATAAAGAAATTTTGGGGAACATATAATCAAATAAAAGAGAAGTACCCAAAAACTTACACAAAATTTTTCTATGTTTTCTATGTGCAAGTATACTTGTACCTCTAACACCTCTGAAAATTTGGCAACCAGAGAAACCAAAATAACTAACTATAAACAACATAAAGCAATTTCTAGATAATCAAAATGACTAAGGATCGTTGAGAATGCAATTCCCTCAATATATATGTGAACATCTTTATAGCCTTTTCAATTGAGCTGAATGTTTTAAAGGCTATTAAATTCGGTACGACGAAAATCAAAATTCCTTCAAGCTTGTATAAGGTTGATATGATCAATACAAAAGCTCATTTTTGATAGATTTGCAACACATTCTTTCACCGCGGCGGTGGGAAGAGTACCCAAGGTAGCACGGAATTCTCTAAGGCCCATATTGGGGGTGTAACACATAGTGTGGTCAGGCCATACGGGCACCCACATGTTATTGGACTGGGTCCAATAAGACCTTGGACACCAAGTAACGGGCTTTGGAGTCCCAAGCCTGTTAGGTTCTCATTGTGCTTATATATATGTGTGTGTATTACACATTGAAGACCTAAGGAGACAAAATCTCAGCCTCTCTCTCTCATTCATGGTTTCTCTCTCTAGCCTATCACCACAAGGGCTTGGGATCTAGCGCGTGATTGTCATGGGGATGGCTCAAGAAACGTCCTCTACGACTTAGGCGATGCATAAGAGAGTACACGGAGGTAACATAGAGCAGCAGTTCGTGGGTGAAGACGCCGGGCTCGTAACAACACCGTTCGGCGATCCGTCGGGCTATTCCGTTAGGTAACGAACCTATACCCGACTCGTATGCTTGCGTGCATAGTTATCAACATTGGTATCAGAGCCTGTAGGTCGTTGATTCGCCCGTATATCACCCAAAACAAATCTGCCATTAAAGCTTTTGAAGCTTTTACCAAAATTTTGATAAAATCGATTTTAAAGTGGGTCTAGTACAAAACTCCAATAGGGGTCCAAATTTTTGACATGATTGTGTCCCATATGGTCCATAGAATCCCTCCATGAAGTCCCATGGCTTGATTATCTCCGATGTAGGAGAAATCTCAAACCCTATTTTTTGTTGGGCTTCAAAAGCAAATACTTTTTTTTTCAAAGTTTTGCGATCTATTTTTGATATAAAATACATAATTTTTGGATCAAAAGTGGAGGAAATATAGCTACACAATGAAGCTGCCGCGAGCCCTATGGCCGAATTTTTTTTTGAGTTTTGGCCAAAGGTTGAAGAAGACGATATGTGCATAAGGCGTATCCCACGCACAGTCTGCGGCGTGTGCATCCCAATCCCATGGTTGTGATATGTTCACTGCACGTGGGAAGGTTTGGCCACTTAGCTCAGCAACTTGGGCTTATGACCCAAGTGGAGTCCAATTTTTTTTTGCTAAAACAACAATTCATATCATTAAAACAAACTCAAGTACACTGAATAAAAAAGGACTATCCTACAACACATGGATAGCCGTAGGATAGTCCTTTAGCCAACAACAGAAAAGCAAGTGAGGGACAAGATCCCCTCCTCATGCGGAAAATAATAAAAGGAAAACACAGGAACACATCCCCGTGCACCTAAGAGAGACGACCAAGGAGAGTTTATACCCACATGCTTGAAAGCTATGGGAACCCACATCCACCGGAATACCAGAGTACCACCCTGGACGGGTAGGAGGTCGCGGTTGCCACTTTTCTTGAGGAGAGAACTTAGATGTGTCGGAACTGGGTTGAGAACCCCAACTCCGGACAGGAGAACACCGGATCTGCAAGAAAACATCTTCAGATCTGGAGAAAGCACACGAGAATAACCTTCACAAAGGAAGGGGGAGAGCTTCACAAAGGAAGAGGGAGAAAACCAAACAAGGCCTTATTTAGATTTAGAACAAAAAAGGGAAAAAGGGAAGAGGGAGTGAGGGCGACCAAGGAGCTGCTGTGGGGGTGGACTGTAGTGGAGAGACGGAGCTACGGCTGGTAGGGTTTGGGAGCAAAAAGGAAATCAGTCGCTTCTCTCTCTCTAGGAATCGCCTAGAGAGAGAGAGAGAGAGAGAGAGAGAGAAACAGCTCCGGTTGCAAGTGGAGTCCAATTGTTTGGCCATATATTCGAATGTAAGTGTTGGCCCCATTAATTGTGGGCCATTGATTGCTATGTCACCTAAAGTATTTTTTTTTAATTAAACAACCCATTTGTCACTGAAATTGAGTTTAAAATACTTTTAGAACTAAAGAAAATTCTGGAAAAATGATATTTTAAAACTATTAATATACAGTGTCTAGTACACTGTAAAGAACTCTAAGATAATTTTTGTGTAAATTATCATGTATTTATGGTATTTTAGAGCATATAATTAATGTTTATGGACGTTTATTTAATTGCTTAAAATAGCCAAAATACACTATTAATTTTTGTAATTAATATGGGACATAAGGGACACTGTTTTAAGACCATGTAAAAATTTTGTGGGACCCACAGGTAATTTTTGGTAAATTATCTCAATCATATATTAATATTTTAGAGCATACAATTGTGTGTTTTTGTACACATATTAAATTGCTTTAAATTTTTTTATTGATTATTAGTTCAGGGAATTAACACAATGTATTTAGAACACAAGTGGTAGCTTGAGAAATTTTTTTTTAGTCATGATTTTCTCGCTCTTTGGAACATATTTTAGAGCATATATATTGTGTTGAGTATGCAATATAAATTGCTTAAAATATAAACAATTAAAGTTGGTAATTCTTGAATTAAATGTCTAGTGTGTTTTGTACACTGATTGGAGACTTGAGAAAATTTTATGTATTATCTCATTTTTTGTTTTGGTATTTTAGAGCATAAAATTTATGCTTATGGGCATTTATTTAATCGCTTAAAATAGTTAAAATAGATTATTAATTTTTGAAATTAATATGGGAAATACCATATTAAACCACTGAAAATCTTTGGAGAATAAATTTTTGAAATTTTTTGTATTTTTAGGAATTTTGTTGCTCATAGTTAATTTTGTTTAACTAAGATCAATTTATTATGTTAAATTGATTCAAAATGTTTTTGGGCCTTGGTGAAATTCCGGAAATTTTTATTTATAATGAAATTTTTTTCAATTAATTAAATTTTCCATAAGGTTTTAAATTAATTGTTAATTTAAAGGGCCCTTAATAAATTGGTTTTAAATTATGTTTTAAGACCTAAAATTAGGTTAAAATTAATGAAAAATTCATGATTTTTTCATTAATTTTACTTAGCTTATGGAAGCTATCCGGGCTATGCAATAATCATTTTATTGCACATTTTATTATTTTTAGAGGCTCACAGCTTAGTTGGTCATGTTTATATTACTGCTGTTTGTAATTGGATGACACAAGACCTCTAATCCTCCTCCTTAAATGGAGTGATGGATTAGTCCATTCATTTTTAAATAGACCGCATGAGTGCTTGGTGTATGTGATTAATCCATTTTAATCTGGATAAAATGAATGGACAATTTATTGACAATTTATGGAACTTGTGTCCTCACGATGTATGTTTAAGGCTGTTCTTGTATATGTTTATGAACAAAGCATCCCTATTTTTTCATGGCTATAAATGTAATGTGAGGACGAGGGTTTTATTTCTTGTATTGGATAAACCTACTTGTAAAGGGATGGTTTTCTTTGTTCATACATCATACACTTGAATTACCTTAGCATGAGCTCTAAATTGTCAATTCGGACCCACGTAGGGGTCCATGCGCACTTTTTGTTGTATGACGCACTTTATATCTTGTGGATGATCTTAGGTAGATATTTGTACCATCTAATTGATGTTTGTTTAGAAATATCAATTATAAAAGGTTTTTCTTGATTTACAAAATTAAGATTTGATTAATGAGCAATAGCGAATTTTTTGGTCTTAAATTGTAGAAAAGGGAAAACTCATTTGTAATTGGATTTTAAAACAAACCTTATGAAATGTGCAAATAATAATGTCAATCCCTTGCGCATATTTTCAAATATTATTCTTCAATTTTTTTTTGGATTCACAAAATCAAATGTTTTCCAAACCGCACTTTGTCGATCTTTATAAAAGTAACAAGTTTAAAAGGGACTATTTTTTTGTAATATGGCACTGTAAAGTAACACACCGATAGAATGAGTAAGAGCTTATGGGATTTATGCTTATTCTACGGTCCAACACATTAAACCGAATAATGGGCCTTCGGCCCAATATCATTATAACCTTAATAGCCTATAATACTTGGCTCGAGAAGGATCACAGCACGCGCTTTGTGATAAGCAGCATGCACCATGATCTTGTTGGAAAATATATGTACTACCCAATAGCCAAAGTATTATGAGATCAGCTCAAATTTATTTTCGATGGCACATTCACTACTAGATTAAACATCTAGTTACGAAGTTCGGGAAAGTAAAGGAAACGTTCTAAGTACACGATGACTGGACATCTAAGGTCGATGACAGGTATGATTCGTGATTTCAGAATACTCGGAACATCTTTACTGGCGAACTGCAGTTCAAGGCTATGATTAGTTCTTTGCCTGATTCGTGGGTCCATAGAAAACAAATCATGATCCACAACGGAAATGTTAAATTTTTGGTTTTGACATTTTCTGACATGTTGAGCTGAATACAGAGCGCCAAAAAGGTGAGGCGAACCGTATAGCTATACTCTTGACCACTACTTCCATAAGTAGAAGTAAGCGCAAGGCCAGTGGGCCTAAACACAATGGTAAGGGTAAACCCGCCTGGAGGCAGGATGGGGCCAGTAAGTTTGCGCCCAAGGCTAACAAGGTGGAAGAGCGCAATCGAGGGCGTTCTCCAATTCGGTATTAATAGGATGGATATTTTTTTGTGGTAGTGTTACTAGGACATGGTTATCTAGGGATAACTATTTAAGAGTTCTTTTATACAATTCTAGTTTCCTCTGTTATTCATTTATTTTGAGACATAACATGCTAGACTTGAACGCATAGGATGACTTGATTAGCTCGAGAAGCCCTTTTGGGCCCACTCGCTGAGGTTGACCTGCCTACGTGTGAGTCTTGCTTAGTTGGCAAAGCATGTCAAAAGCCTTTTAGAGAGGCTATTGAGCTACTCAAGCATTAGAGCTATTTCACTCAGATATCTGTGGACCTGTGGTTGTAAAGGCACGTCATGTCGCCTCTTATTTTCTCACTTTTATAGATGATTTCGCGTGATGTAAGGATCGTAAGTATTTATCTAATCAGTTCTGGGAACTATGTGAGGAAAAAGGGAAAACGCAGATAACTTTATGTTCCGAAAACTCCGCAACAATATGGTGTTGTAGAAAGAAGGAATAAGACATTCCTAGATGTGGCTAGGACTATGATGGCGCAAGTCAACCTTCCAATGTTATTTTGGGGGGATGTACTCTTGTTTGCTGCCTACATACTAGAGTGCCCCCTCTCAGTCGTTTCCCTCTACCCCCTTATGAGCTATGGAAAGGCAAAATTGCGCCCGTGGAGCTCAGGAGGTTATGTTCACTATACCTCGTATAAGTGCGAGAAACTATGCTCAAGAGCTAGAAAGTATACCTTTATAAGGTATTCTAATAGCTCGACAGGCTATGTCACGTATAATGAACAAACGGGTATAGGAATGACAGAAATGGTGCCACATGATATTGAGAATGACTTCCCCAGATTTGTATTACTAAGAGATATCTTGACCTCTATGAGTTGGAGGATGTTGAAGATAACATACCATCTTTAAGCGAGGGTGGGGAGATTGAGAATCCACATCCAATAATCGCTGTAAGATGGTACTAGTCTCCACCCGAGTGGGAGTACACTGCTAAACGCTAGTGGGAGTGTACCAGATAGTGGGAGTGCACCATTAGGCACTCAAGATTCTCAGGTAGTACATTGTATGGTGATGAGGAAAAAGTTCCCTATCGTTGTTTTGAAATTGAGGAAGACATTTTCATATGTGTGCAAATGTGTGCACAAGTGGATGAGGATGAGCATGCTTTTTTTGTTGAAGCGTTTTTCTTCTTCTCCTGAAGCCGAGTGGATAGTTGCCATGCCAGATGAGATGAGCTCTATGAACGCGAATAATGTCTGGGAGTTAGTTGACATTCCGCTTGTGCGTAGGACTATTGGAGACAAGTGTGTTTTCAAAATCTAATGCAAGGTAGATGGTTCAATTGACAAGTATTAGGCGCGCCTTGTGGCGATAGTTTGTACCCAAAGAGGGTATAGACCATGGAAACATGTTCTCCCAAAGGGTGAGATCTGACTCCATTCACCTTATCCTAGCAATTGTCGCATATTTAGTTTTTGAACCTTTTTTTTAGTTGGATGTTTAAACTGCTCTTTTCTCAATGGAGAATAAGACGATGAGATAAATATGGATCATCTCATTGGTGTTGTGACCAAAGGGAATGAGCGCAAAAATGTGTTGTCTTAAACGATCTATTTATTATCTCAAGTTAACAATCGTCTAGGCAGTGGTACAATGTGTGTACATTAAATGGTCCAAGGAAAGTTTTCTAATTCTTTATATGTTGATGACGTTCTTTTTAGCTGGGAATGAGATGAGTTCCATTGTCGCCACTTGAGAGTGGTTGTCTTCTCAGTTTGAGATTGAGGAAATGGGTGATTCCAACTATGTGTTGGAAGTTGACTGTGAGATATTGTTCTCAGAAGCTCCTCTGTTTGTCTCGAGGGACTTACAAGATGTAGGTTCTTGAACGTTTTCACATGAAAAGTTGAAAACCCATAGACATCCCATTTTTTGGGACTCACCTTGACCTTAGATCAATGTCTTAAGAATAATGAGAAGAGGAAACAAATGTCCAGTTTGCCATATCCGTCCGCAATAGGGAATCTGAAGTATGCTAATGTGTGTTCTCGGTCAGATGTCTGCTATGCGGTTGATTTAATTAGTCGTTGTCATAGCAACCCTGGTCCTACCACTAGAGAGTAGTGAAGAGTATCTTGCGATATGTTCGCAGGACTATGGACCTTGCCTTATGCTGTCCGCAATGAAAGCATAATATGTGGTGTGCTCTGCAGCTGTTAGAGAAGCTGTTTTGGTTGAAGAGTTTTTGCAGTGGCTAGGCTATTTATCTCATAGTGATGAGGTTGTGCTCATCGAAAGTGATAGCACGTAAGCCTAAGCATATGCAAAAGATTTCAAAAACCATTCTAGCACGTGTCACATTTGAGATGTGGTTTGCGCAAAGGGAAGTTGTCTTAAGGCACATCTCCATTGGGGGATTTGATGTGCTTAGACACTTTATTGTGGCATTGACATTATTATTCAAGTTTTATTATTAGTTAATAATAAACTAATTGATTTCCATACATATATGTTTGCTATATGAATAGAATGAATGCACATTTCTTATATGTCACCGGGCTTGAATCGACCTGCTCACACGGGTGATTCACCTTGGCGCCGAGATAGCAAACTAGGACATGTGTGTCCATGGCGCTTAGATGGCGAGCAAGATGAGACATTTGTGTTCATGGCGCTTAGATGGCTAGCTAGCTAGGACATGTGTGTCCATAGCGCTTAGAAAGCGAGCTTGAATACTTATATCCACGCAGTATAAGAACAGCGAGCTAGATATAAACCCTAATATTTCTATATGTCGCCTTAGATGGATCTAAGATGAGACCTTATACTTGGTCGAACATAGAGATATCCCACGACTCTATGTAGCCTGTTTATAGCCGAATGTGAGTTTTCAGACGGGCGCCAGGAGTGGAGACTGTGCTGGAAAACTCAGGTTAGACGTTTTATGTAACGTCTAGACTAAGAATCGTATGGCGTTACTTGTTTTCCAAACACAGAGTGACATGCCCATTTTTAATGGAAGAACGCCATAGCATACATTTCATACTGTATGTGCTTTTGCGATCGACTGTGGAGCAGTGAATGGATTCCTCTTCATTGCTGTGTGAGTCATGTAGCATATCCAAGACATTGGTTATCCTACAAACTGGTTACCTTCACGACTTGAGACTATGTCATGAAGAGGACGCTTGATGACAGCTACTTTAGCATGCTATCCTAGGACGACAAGACAATTCCGTTCTATGGGGCGTGTCTGGGTAAGCGGTCAAGTTAGTCAGATTGACATGTGGGCTCAGGGTAGACCATTCAATAACACACCATGTTTTTGTGACTCATTAGCAGGCCTGCAATAATCGTAATTTGTTACTGATATGTCATGAGTACATTACATTGAGGTGGTGCAGCAATTCTTTTCACCGAGGGATTGAGAATGTTGTGTCTGGTGTGGTTGAATCGTCTAAGGCATACACGAGAAGCTTCCGAGTGATGTGTCTTGCTGGTTTTGGTGATGATTTGGCATTACACTCCTGTCGCTGTACTTTCTTTTCGTAAGGTCGCACGTTCTATTTCCCTGTATGAAGAGATGAGAAATTCCGTTGTGTTGAGAGATTAGTTTTAGTACTAACCCTATGTGGGTGAGTGGGAGATGTAACACATAGTGTGGTCAGGCCATACGGGCACCCACATGTTATTGGATTGGGTCCAATAAGACCTGGCTTGGACACCAAGTAACGGGCTTTAGAGTCCCAAGTGTCACGCCCCGACGTAGCATAAATAAGGAAAGCGTTTAATTTCCTTTATGGACCCGTAGGTCGCGACAGTTTGAAGGATCGATTCCGTCCCAAACGTCGAACAACAAAACATAATAATCAGAGCAGAGCAAACAAGGCTTACAAATATTATTCTAACTTAAATAATATTACAGCACGGGTCATCTAAAGGCACAGACCGCCTTGAAACAAAATAATAGCTTAATGTCTATTACAGTCATCCTTATAAAACAAACAGTTTAAAACTTAAAAACATATAATAAATAAACAGTTTCCTCATTCCGAAAGCAGCCATTCTCAATTAGCATAGTCATACGATTCCTCCTGATTATAACCTGAAAAGCCTGAACACGAATGTTCAGGACGCATCAACGTCGTCAGCTTCAAGAAGCTGGTGAGTATTAAAAACATAGCTTTGAATGTAAATCATACCCATTTACCTTTTTCCATTTTTCAATTTGTATAAATCAATAGTTAAACCGCAGAAAGAATTCATTTTATAAAATGACAAGGAATATATTAAAAGTTGTTCATTCATAAAAACAGTTATTCGTGTATGAGACAATGCACCACACTCATCTTGCTGACTCTTTTCTCTCGATAACCACAACAACCCACTATCTTACTCCTGGTATCTTTGAAATACTAAGATAGCCACACTTTAGCAACGGGGCGCCAGGGAGTGTCCAGTTTGCCTCACACTTTGGTCCGGGGTACCAGGGAGTGTCCATTGCCTCACACTTTGAATACCTAAATCGCCATGCAAATACAGGAGCAACCTCACGCAGTATCCAGACTCGGGTATCAGGGAGTGTCCGTAGGCCACACTTTAGCACTACCATGGGTGCCAGTGAGTGTCCAAGTCGGCGTCACACACTTTAACGCTTCCATGGGCGTCAGGGAGTGTCCATATTTGCCACCGTCGCATTTCAAAGATACCCTCACCGCAATCTCAACCACAACCACAATCTCAACCACAACCACAACCACAACCACAACTGTAGACACCCCATTTTTACCGTCCTTTTTTTAAAAAAAAATATATATACAAAAAAAAAAGAAGAAAAGAAAAAATAAAAAGAAAAAGAGAACTGACTCGTGCAGGGGGCCCACCGGACACGCAAATCGAGGAAAAGACGAAAAATCCATCGGGAATGCCAACAAGGGTTTTAATGGCCATTCTAGGTCATTCAGAGTCATCAATCATACGGAAGTTCAAAACGGCGGTCGTCGCTCAGCGCGGGTCCCGAATCGGCTAACCGGGAGGTCAGAAAATGAGTCAGAATCAAGACTGGGGCAACCGAAGGCAGGTCAAAGCGGCCGTAAGTCAAAGAAAGCATGGAAATGACTTCTGGGAAAGGAAAATGGGTCCAGACGGGCAATCAGAGGAAGAAGCGGTGGCCTGTTGGTTTTTACAGTCCAGAATCGGCATAGGAGAGGGCAAAATGGTCATTTTGATCTCAGGCGCAGATATCACTAATCCAACCGCACGGATTTGAAAAGAATGTCAATACAAACGCAAAGGACTTTGAATCGGTCAGATCCGACGGTCGAATCACGAGATATCAGCGACCAAGATTCGGGGATCAGTGTAGAGAAGGGCGAAACGGTCGATTTTGAGCCCGGATGCAGAAATCACTGATCCAACCGTACAGATTTGAAGAGATTATCGATACAAGCGTAAAGAACTTCGAATCGGTCAGATCCGACGGTCGGATCAAGAGATATCGGCAACCCTAATTTTGCAGTCCAGGATCAGCATAGGGAGGGGCAAAACGGTCAATTTTGAACCCGGGAGTAGAAATCGCCGATCCGACCGTGGAGATTTGTCGGTAAAGCTAAATGAAGACTAAATATTTTCGAATCGCTCAAATCGGACGGCCGGATGGAAAAAAACAAGCTTCGGAAGACCGAACGGCCAAGATCGGGGGTTGTAAGGATCCGAAATGCGTCCCGTTCGCACCGGATCCTCCCCAACCCAAAATCCTCTATAAATAGGACCCTTGGGTGCTGCACTAAAAAGAAAGAGGAGAAAAAGAAAAAGAAAGGGAAGCTCTCTCTCTCTCTCCCCCATTGAAGCTCTCTCCAAGCTCTAAAAACCTCCAAACACCGCCACCATCTCCACCATCACTCCAAGCCCAAAACCAAGACCACCACCACCTCTGTAAATCATTTACCCACAAATACCCAAAGTTTCAGATCCTAAGGACCCCCCAAAATACCAGAAATCAGCCCCAAACAACCCAACCGGTCACCGGAATTGCAGATTCTGAAAAACACCCAAACGGAGCCTTAAACTACATTTCTGTGTCTCACCACCCATACCATTGGCTTCGTATCGAAAAAACCCATCGACCTGTGTTTTTAGAACCACCAAAGGAGGTCCAGAAAGCCCACACGCGCCGCCACAAACTTCCACGCGCCGCCGCACCACTCCGGCGCCTCCGCCGCCGTCCACGGCAACATTAGGATCACCGGACCACCACCACCACCTTCGTCTGCTCCGGACGATTCAAACCCCACCGGCCACACCGCCAAAAGCCGCCGGAATCCGCCGCACGGGCCCACATGCGCCACCAGTCGCCGTACCGCTACGTCCACGCGCAGCTACCCTGTCAGCGCTGAGTCAGCGCTGACTCAGCTTTGACCCACCAACCAGAAGCTGCCACGTGTCCACGGTTGCTGAGTCAGCAGTCCAGTCACCGCCACGTCACCGCCACGTCATCACTCAGGCACCAATCAAAGGTTGACACATGGCACTATCTGCCACGTGTCCTTGCCACGTCACCGCCACGTCATCACTCAGCACCAATCAAAGGTTGACACGTGGCATTTCTGCCACGTCAGCATGTTGACTGGCCACTCAGACGCTGCCATGTGTCACTTGATTGCGGAGTCAGCACATCCAGTCAGCTACCCAATCAGCGCCTCGTCAGCTTTGACCTGCCAATCAGAAGGCGCCACGTGTCTCTGACTGACACGTGGCCTGCTGACGTGGCATTTGGGCCCCACTTTTGGTTTTTCCCAATTTTCTCCACTCCGGATCCAGATTTCAACGAACGGACACTTGTTCCTAGCTAATTTGGCCATTCCGGACGCACCCGTGTGCTCAGAATTGCAAAATTCCATCATTTGAAGCAATTTCTCCATTTTCAAGCTCATTTCTGCTCAAACCGGCCAGTTTGGCGCCGGCCGGTCCCGCCCGAAATCTGCCCGAACCGATTTTGCTCCGGTTTATACCATTCTCGGGGTTTTCGGCCGTTCCAGACTCACCGGTGACCTCCGTTTGGGGCCGTTTCAAGCCGAAATTCAACTTGGGCCCCGTTTAGCTATTTCCGAGCCGTTTTCTCAAGGTAAAGGGCCGTTTTCTCTTATTTTCTTGACACCGAATCCAATGTAAATGCCGAAGAAAGACTTTTTTTTTTTTTTTACTTTCTTTTCTTCTTTTCTACGACCGGCCTCGCCGTCGAATACTTGAAATAACGACCGGCCTCGCCGTCGAATACTTGAAAATAACGACTGGCCTCGCCGTCGAATGCTTGAAATAACGACCGGCCTCGCCGTCGAATACGTGAAAATAACGACCGGCCTCGCCGTCGAATACTTGAAAATAACGACTGGCCTCGCCGTCGAATACTTGAAATAACGACCGGCCTCGCCGTCGAATGCTTGACCCTCATCATTGTGAACTGGCTAGATCCTAGTTCATTTGATCTCTCCGGTAGGCCGGATTTTTTTTAACTCTTGTACATTCATAACTTGTCCTCTCTCAATTTTTTTCTTGCTCACTTAACACTTACATAAATCATTGTAAAATCCTAATTCAAAACGGGCGCCGACCCTTACTTCCGGTAACTTTCAAAAACCTTTCTTTCAAAATGAACACTTTAAGTTATCCCGTTGTTCAATAACGCCGATAATATGAATGTTCAAATTCAAAACGGGCGCCGACCCTTACTTCCGGTAACTTTCAAAAACCTTTCTTTCAAAATGAACACTTCAAGTTATCCCGTTGTTCAATAACGCCGATAATATGAATGTTCAAATTCAAAACGGGCGCCGACCCTTACTTCCGGTAACTTTCAAAAACCTTTCTTTCAAAATGAACACTTCAAGTTATCCCGTTGTTCAATAACGCCGATAATATGAATGTTCAAATTCAAAACGGGCGCCGACCCTTACTTCCGGTAACTTTCAAAAACCTTTCTTTCAAAATGAACACTTCAAGTTATCCCGTTGTTCAATAACGCCGATAATATGAATGTTCAAATTCAAAACGGGCACCGACCCTTACTTCCGGTATTCAAATCCTTTCTAAAACCGAACATTTCGATTAGTTACGTTGTTCAATAATGTTAACGACTTGAATGTTCGAGACTCAAACGGGCACCGACCCTTACTTCCGGTATTCAAATCCTTTCTAAAACCGAACATTTCGATTAGTTACGTTGTGCAATAATGTTAAACGACTTGAATGTTCGAGACTCAAACGGGCACCGATCCTTACTTCCGGCAACCTTTTCAAAACCGAACATTTCGATTAGTTACGTTGTTCAATAACGTTAACGACTTGAAAGTTTGAGACTCAAATGGGCACCGACCCTTACTTCCGGCACATAATCAAGGTTAAAGTCTAGGACTCGATTACGGTGATCGACGTCCTAGCTACACCGACTTTTCAAAAACGCTATAACACATGAGCACGGTCAAACGCGACCAAAAAAACATTTCAAAAAAAATAAATAACAAGTTAGAGCTACGTTTGGTCTGATTCTCAACCCGAGATACGTATGCAACCCCAAAAGGGTGCGGCCATAACTTTTCATCTTTTTTATCTTTTTTCTCATTCTTTTATCTTTATGCCCCGTTATCATGAAAATCGCCAATTTGGCAACCATGCTTCGTCATGGATGTTCGAGGGTGCTTAATACCTTCCTTCGACATAACCGAGTCCCCGAACCCCTTTCTAAATCTCTGGTTTACTTATCAAAAACATAGGCCCATTTTCCCAAACTTTAAAAATATAAAGATATATTTCCGTATCTTTATCGGGATCCTAACACCCGTACAAAGTTAGGTGGCGACTCTGAAAAATCTACTTGGCCTATTTTTCAAAATAAAAAAAAAATACTTCTCCCACATTCCTCTTTTTCCATTTTTTTTTAAAAAAAAACACTCTTATATATATATTTAAGAACTATTTTTTTTCTCCCGTCGCGGTGCGACAGCTGGCGACTCTGCTGGGGATTAACTTAAGATGACTCAAGCCATTACTTTGGCGATCTTCATACTAACGGGGCATTTTCTTTTACTAATTTTTTTTTCTTTCTTTTCAAGTCTTGTAGGTATTTTGCTTGCACAGGATTTGCGGCCAATGCCAAAAAATAAATTGCAAGGCCAATGCCAACTTTATTTTGCTCAAGCATTATCACGCACACTACACATTGAGCATGTTCATAACCCGGTTCCGAGGAATCACCCTTAAGATTAGATAGGGAGTTGAGTAGGTGGCGTGGCCGTTGCGGTGTTACCGTCGGTACCAGCACTGAAATTCTCCCGCTCGAACCACCAACCTGAGAAGGTGCTCCGGCACTGGAGGTTTGAAGGTTCGGGAACCTGGCTTAAACAATAAGGCTGCATTAGGTCTCAAAACCCTCGCCACATGGTCGCATCCCATCCACAACATCCAAAAAAAATTTTCTCCTCTTAAGTTCATTTCAAGTCTTTTCAATACTTCTTTTTTAAGGCATGAATGATTATATCTGAGCAAACATGGTCCTTTCGTCAGACTATCGAGAATTTTTCAAAAAATGACAAGTCAACCGCCAAAGCTGGGTTTTGCCACCGAGACCGATCCCCGGCTGTCCACTTGGTATCACAAGTTGTCGCTCAAAGATTCAGCGAGATTCCAGAGGCACTTTGGGTTCCTAGGGTCTTTGCTCCAAGTCAGAACGGACAGGCACATGCTCGAGTCAGTAGTCGCCTTCTGGGATCCAACAGTCATGGTATTCCGTTTCGGAGAGCAAGAACTTACCCCGACTCTTGAGGAATACGCCGGGCTGCTCAAATTAACAATCACCGGCGACCCGGTACTGCCGAACTTTAAACCCGGCAAGAGTCGGACGGCGGACTTCTTGGGTATGAGAAGAGATATTCTGGAAAAGGCCGTAGGAGGGGACTTCATGCGATATCCTATCAGCTTCCTCCTTGACAGATTTATGGACCCTGAGGGGTTCTACAAGCATCATTTCTCATGCTCATTATCAGAATGGGCAGAAAATCGATTGTGGATTCTTGCTCTCTGCCTCGTGGCCCACCTGCTATTCCCACGTGAAGACAAAAAGATTGACATGACCCTGATCGATGTCATCATACAAGTTTGCAGCGGCCGGACCTTCATTCCTACAATTATAGCCGAAACCTTGCGAACTCTGACTTTCTGTAGACACAAGGGTAAAGGGTTCTTCACAGCCAGCGTCGGTCTGCTACAAATATGGATGATGTCCCATCTCATCAAATGTCCGCGTCCAGTGCAACATTTTATGAACGTAGATATCATCACGCCACTCAGCAAGCTACCATCGCCTGTCCAGGGGAAAACTGAGTGGTACAAATACTTGGCACAGCTGCAAGACTCTGACCTACAGTGGTATTTGGGGTTGTGTTCTTCCTCATCCGTTCGGATCCGAACCAATGAGCTCTCATTCATCCCGCTGATCGGATTGACCGGAGGAACGTCGTACGCTCCGGGTCGGGTACTCAGACAATTCAATAGGACACAGTACATCCCACGAATAGAAGACATGTCCTACTTCTACTTCGATCACAACATCTCCACTAAGGATCGTTACAGTAGGGCATTAAATCAGTGGCGTTCAGTCCACCCCGATGAAGATCATACCGACCACTTAGCCGGTACGGGACCTGCATACGACGGGTGGATACAAGAAAAACTGGGGCATTTGCCGATCGAGCCAAAGAGACCAAGGACCAAGGAATCAGAAGTCAACGACCACGTCAAGAGACTTCTGGCCGCTCTTAATCAAGAAGAAGCTATCCGAACTCGGATAGAACAAGAAAATGGACAGTTGCAAGTCAACCTTCAAGATGCACGTGACAGGATCAGTTAGCTTGAAGAAACGCTCGAGCAAGAGGAAGCCGCCAGGGCTTTGGAGAGGGAACAACATCGAGCATACATACAAAAGTCTCAAGTCCGGCTCCGCCAGCTAGAGATTGACATTCTCACCAAAGCCGAGTCAAAGATCGGTACACTGCATGAGCAACTTCAACAAGAGGCAGCCGAAAATGACAGGCTGAAAACAATCCTTGGCTGTATCAAAGAGCTGACGAGGGATCTTTCGCAAGGGGACTTTAGTTCATTTCAAGTAGGACTAGATACTGCTAGGACCTACATGTGGAATGTACTGCAACTTTTATTTTAAGAACCCTTGTATTATCCCTGATTTGGTCATCAATGAAAAATTTGAGTTTTTTGATAATCTGACTACGTAACCACGTTTGCAAAAGACTGTAATCATTCATGCATATATTATACATACTCATGCTTGCATATGTCTACAGGGGGTTAAAAAATCAAAATTTCGGGGGCATCAGAAGATTGGGCCCGCAGCCCTATTTGGACTAGAGGATACCTTCGACGGATACAGATGGCTCAGGACGATCCTCCATCCGCCTCCGAAGAAAGCTCACAACTTGCTCAGAGCCCCGAATTCCAGGTCCTGCAACAACAAGTCAATGACATGTCAAAACAAATGGCCACCATCATAGCTTTGCTCTCTGTCGGAGCCACCAACACCCCCGCTCCTAATGGTGCTGCTCCACCAATTTCACTGCTTTTAGACGTCCATGATCAGGTCCCCCCAGGACGTGTGTACACCGTAGACCCCCAAGGATCTGTGTACACCGTAGACCCTCAGGCAGGCAATCAACCAGCGACTCCCAAAACTGTTGCCGTTCCGCCAGCGATAATGGTCAACGAGGGAGTTGATCACTACCTCGAGGAAGAAAGGTTAAGAAAGGAAGGAGAGATGAGCTAGCTGACACAGCAAGTGAAGTGACTAGAAAGCTCAATTCAGAGCATTCAAGGGGCCAACACATACGGAGGGATGTCATTCCCTGATCTCGCAGTTGCTCCAGGCAAGATATTTCCGGACAAGTTCAAGATGCCAGACTTAACGACAAAATATGATGGATCAGGGGATCCATACGTCCATCTGAGAGTTTACATCGATGAACTTGGACCATGTGCGACCGACGAGAAGCTGAGGGTCCATCTCTTCTCTAAAGGCCTGACTGGGGCAGCTCTACGGTGGTTTGTCCGTTTGGATAAAACCAAAATCGCTACATGGGACGACCTTACCAAGACTTTCTACCAGCATTACCGGTACAATACTGACATCGCTCCAACACGACAATCACTGGAGAAAATTCGCAAAAAGCCGAGTGAGTCATTCCGTGAGTACGCTCACCGCTGGAGGGAGGTTGGGTCCCAAGTACATCCACCGATGGACGACTCTGAGATGACAGAGGCATTCATACTTGCCCAGCAGCATCCCTATTATGACCGACTCATCAACGGGACAGGCCGATCATTTGCCGAGATAATCAAGCACGGCGAATTAATCGAGGAAGGGATACAGACTGGAAAAATCAAGATCGGGTCAGAGCAGGGTCAGGCAGGGTCTTCTTACAAAAAGCCCAAGAAAGAGAATGAAATGGCTGTGGTCTACCCCGACGCCGGACAGTATGCCCCTGTAAACTTCATCCAGCAGCCGGCTCCGCCTCCTCCGAGAAATCAGCAAGCCGTGTCCGTGTACCAACAACCAATGGCACAGCCTCAGCCATTCACGCCTCAACCACAGGGCTACCGTCAGAATCCGCAGCAACCAGCCAAAACTGAAAATTTCCAGCAGAAGAAGCTCAACCGAGCTCGGGTCTTTACGCCACTGGCTGAATCGCAAAGTTCTATCATGAGCAAGCTGCTGGCCCAAGGAGCCATTACTCTAATCCCAGCTGGGAAGACGCCCGATCCACTCCCGAAATCCTATGATCATAACCGACGCTGCGAGTATCACTCGGGAATGGTGGGGCATTCCACGGACGACTGTTTCTCCCTCAAGCATAAAATCCAAGATTTGATAGACGACGGGAGAATCGCCGTAAAACCAATTGAGCAACAGGCCAGTATCGCCCATAACCCTCTCCCGCAACATGAAGCCGGGGGGTCGATCAATGCTGTGATCGTAGAGGAAGAAGGGGCCGTAATGACCATCAATCAGCATCCTCGGCCAAGGTGGGTCGGCCACTCTCCATCAAAATCTATCAGGAGGAATCTCTCCTGCCTTGCTCTCCATACCACTCCTGCTACGCCGCTTGTTGTGCTCATTGCACCGGAGCCGATCATTCCCAGCTCGGTGACTCAAGAAGATAAAGAAGTTCACACCGCTCCCGCGAAGAAAATCCAAAAGGGTACGAAATCCCTCTTCACTCCCGATCAAACAATCCAAAGGGGAATCCAGATCACCCCAACTCCAATAAGACCTTTGTTGGAAGTCCTTTCTGCTCCCGACCCAACAATCCAAAAAAGCATTCAAGCCATTCCGGCTCCGGTAAAGCCCTTGCTAGAGGTCTTCACCACTCCTGCTGACCCGAGAATTCTCCACTCTCCTCTACCTGTCATCCAACCACCGATGACTGATGCTCACACCATCCCGTGGGTATATCAGGCCCAAGGCCAAGACAACCAGGGGGAGGTCTCTAATACAGAAGGGTTCTTAGGCCAGACCGAAGTTGCCCGCACAGATTGCCCGCCAAAACTGCCGGTTTCGGCCGAAGAGGCAGAGAAATTCTTGACGCTGCTCAAACGCAGTGAATATCAGATTATCGAGCAACTACGAAAGGCTCCAGACCACTCTTCCATGCTGTCACTGATTTTGACCTCCGAGAATCACCGAGATGCCTTTCTCAAAGTCCTTAACGAGTCCCATGTGGCTGACGGCATCTCGGCCGACAAGTTTGCCGATATTGTGGGGAATGTCTCCACCTTCAACATCATCTCCTTTTCTGATGAGGAGATGGGACCAGAGGGCACCGGACATAACAAAGCCCTGCACTTGACAGTAAAAAGCAACGGAATGATCCTCAGTCAGGTTCTCGTCGACAACGGGTCAGCAGTCAATGTTTGTCCCCTGAGCACGATCAAGTGGATGGGTATTGACCCAGAGAAGGTACAACGGTCAAACACAGTGATCCGGGCATTTGATGGATCTCGAAAGGAGACAATCGGAATGATCCACCTGCCAGTCGAGATCGGGCCGTATGAATTTCAAATCACCTTCCAGGTCCTAGACATCCCGGAAGCCTATAGTATGCTCCTCGGAAGGCCATGGATCCATCCAGCCGGGGCGGTTCCCTCCACCCTGCATCAAAATGTTAAATATGCAATCGATGGGCTTCTAGTCGTCGTCCATGGCGAACGAGAGTTTGCCACATCCGGAAAGCCATCACTACCGCATATTAACGCAGGCAAGGAGACTGAACCTGCCTCATACCAAGTCTTTGAATTGGTCTCTGCCACCTTCGCTCCGGAAGGGAAACCAACAAGAAAGCCTGCATACTCGCAGGCTCATCTGAACATGGCCAGGCAATTGAAGACGTTCGGATATAAGCCCGGAAAGGGGCTTGGGAGGTCAAACCAAGGGCAGATACAGCCGATCGATCTGCCAAATCAGAAGGACACCTGCGGTCTTGGATATAAGAAGAGACGGGGAAAGGACAAGAGATCCGGTCGCAAAATCGGAGGGCCAATTCCACACATTCGGGAGACCTTCCCCCACCCAGACGAGACAATATTCCCTGACCAGGCAGGTCAGCCCACTCTGACGATCGACTGGACGTCCATGGTCCCGACAGGCAGTATCCGAGACCTATTCGAGGAAAATGTCGCCACGATCACTGGGCCAGGAGCCTCCACCAAGCCAACGGTCCGCCGGTTAGAGCCAGAGGAAACTCTGAACAACTGGGAGATCCGCCCTCTGCTGTGTAAAAGGGCATCTGGGTAAAAAAAAAAGGATATCTGTAAAAGTTCTCACTTGACTTAAGCCGGCCGAGTGAGAAATAACAATCTTTGTAAAAGGCTTCTATCTTTTTGTTTAATGAATGAAATTCAAGTTTACTGACCTTGTTTTAAAGCTCTGTTTCTGAATCTTTTCTTTTTTCTTTCTTTTCTTGCAAAATCGATTTCAGGGAATCTGTGACTAAACTCATTAATCACCTGGATATCACACAAATTGAACAAGTCAAGAATCACTCGAAAACGGAAATGGACTTTAATCATTTGGGTATGGAGGAGGAATCTGATTCCGACGACGAGACCCCCTCTGAACTTGAAAAAATGGTATCAGAACTTGAGGACAAACCAAAGCCTAACTTAGAAGAGGCCGACACCATCAATGTTGGTACAATCGAGAATCCTCGAGAACTGAAAATCGGCCATCAACTCACACCGGAGCACAAGCACGAACTCTTTCAATTCTTGAAAGAATATCAGGATGTGTTTGCTTGGTCATACCAGGACATGCCGGGCCTAGCCACTGACATCGTCACACACAAACTCGCAGTCAAGCCGGAATTCACGCCGATCAAGCAGAAGTTGCGGAAACTAAAGCCAGAGTGGAGCCTCAAAGTCAAAGAAGAGGTAATCAAGCAGTTCGAAGCCGGCTTCATCATGGTTGTGAGCTATCCAACATGGCTTGCAAACGTGGTGCCCGTGCCGAAGAAAGACGGTCGCATTCGGGTCTGCGTCGACTACAGGGATCTTAACAAAGCAAGCCCAAAGGACGATTTCCCTCTGCCCAACATCCACATATTGGTTGACAACACAGCCGGGCACGAGATCTATTCCTTCATGGATGGATTTTCTGGCTACAACCAAATCCTGCTGGACGAGGAAGATAGGGAAAAGATTGCCTTCATCACTCCCTGGGGCACTTTCTGCTATAGAGTCATGCCGTTCGGGCTTAAAAATGCTGGGGCGACCTATCAGAGGGCCATGACCGCGCTTTTCCATGACATGATGCATCAAGAACTTGAGGTCTACGTCGATGACATGATCATAAAGTCTAAAAGAACTTCTGAGCACATGGCCGATCTCAAGAAACTCTTCGATCGCCTCAGAAAGTACCAACTCAAGTTGAATCCAGCAAAGTGTGCCTTTGGCGTCCCCTCAGGAAAGCTTCTAGGGTTCATGGTTAGTCGACACGGCATCGAAATTGACCCCGGAAAAATCAAAGCAATCACCGAGATGCCTGCTCCCAAAAAGGAAAAGGAGATTCAGGGATTCCTAGGACGGATCAATTTCATCATCCGTTTCATCTCACAACTCACAGACAAGTGCGAGCCGATCTTCAAATTGCTCCGGAAAGGCTCCGACAAAAAATGGAATGAGGACTGTCAGAGCGCTTTCGAAACAATCAAGAAATATCTCCTGAATCCGCCGGTCCTCGTTCCACCAGAGCCAGGACGTCCTCTTTTGCTGTACTTGTCAGTACTTGATAATTCGATGGGATGTGTACTGGGGCAGCACGACGAAACCGGACGAAAGGAACATGCTATCTACTACTTGAGCAAGAGGTTCACTGAAAGCGAATCCAGATACTCACTACTGGAACGGACTTGTTGCGCCCTCGCATGGGCCGCCACAAGACTCCGTCATTATCTGCTCAGCCATACGGTATATTTGATCGCTCGAATGGATCCAGTCAAGTACATCTTCGAAAGGCCCGTCTTGACTGGGAAGATATCTAACTGGCAGATGCTTCTAACCGAGTTCGACATCATCTATGTCACTTAAAAGGCCATCAAGGGACAGGCGATCGCCGATCAACTTGCAGAATCACCGGCAGACAACTACGAGCCAATGAACACGGCTTTCCCAGACGAGGCTGTCCTTTTTGCTACCGGTGAAAATGAAGGCGAGGACTTCGATGGATGGCGAATGTACTTCGACGGAGCATCCAACAGTAAAGGAGCTGGGGCAGGGGCAGTTGTCATATCAAAAGACGGAATGCACTTTCCGGCCTGTTGTAAACTGAACTTCGACGCGACCAACAATGTCTCGGAATACGAAGCATGCATCCTAGGTTTGAGGTTGGCCCTCGACATGGATATTCACAGGTTAGCAGTATTCGGAGACTCTGAGCTTGTCATCAAACAATCTACGGAGGAATACGCCACGCGAGACACCAAGCTCAACCCGTACAGGAGGTGCTTAGTCGATCTATGTCAAGGATTCGACTACGTCGAGTTCAACCACATTCCTCGAGATCAGAATGATTTCGGCGACGCTCTTGCAACTCTATCATCCATGATCAAAGTCCCCAACTCGGATGAAATTCTGCCTCTGACCATCGAGGCAAGATCAAGGCCAGCTTACTGTTATCAAATTGGGGAAGGATCAAGCGACAAGCCGTGGTATTTCGATATCGTCAACTTCCTGGAAAAGCAAGAGTACCCTCCAAATACTAATATTGCGGAACGCCGCACTCTCCAAAAGCTCGCCTCACAATTCTTCCTTAGCGGTGGCGTTCTATACCGGAGGAACCACCATCTGGGCTTACTTAGATGCGTGCCAGCCACAACCGCTGATCACTTAATGGAGAAAGTACACGGAGGAGTTTGCGGTCCACACATGAGCGGCCTCATGCTTGCCAAGAAGATAATGCGGACAGGACACTTCTGGCTCACCATAGAGCGCGACTGCGTCAATTTTGTAAAGAAGTGTCGTCAATGTCAAATCCATGCCGACCAGATCCACGCACCGCCAAGGGACTTGCATCCTATGACGACTCCATGGCCCTTTTCCATGTGGGGAATGGACATCATCGGTCCTATCACTCCGAAATCGTCCAACGGTCATCGTTTCATACTGGTGGCTATCGATTACTTCACAAAGTGGGTCGAGGCAGAATCTTATGCACGGGTTACAAAAGAGGTCGTCACGAGATTCGTCAAGAACATTCTGATATGCCGATTCGGTCTCCCGGAGTCCATCATCTCGGATAATGCCAGAAATCTTAACAATGACATGATGAAAGAACTCTGTCAGCAATTCCAGATCACTCACAGGCATTCCGCACCTTACCGTCCAAAGATGAATGGGGTAGTTGAGGCAGCCAACAAAAATATCAAGACGATCATGCGAAAGATGTCCGATAACTACAAGACATGGCACGAAATGCTACCATTGGCTCTCATGGCCTATCGAACATCGATCCGAACATCAACAGGGGAAACTCCCTACTCTCTGGTCTACGGAATGGAGGCAGTCATCCCAGTTGAAGTCGAGATCCCATCACTAAGGATTCTCATGGAGTCCGAGCTGGAAGAAGCTGAATGGGTACGCGAAAGGTATGAGCAATTATGTCTGATCGACGAAAAGCGCCTAACCGCTTTGTGTCACGGTCAATGCTACCAAACTAGGATAGCCCGAGCCTACAACAAGAAAGTCCGACCTCGGCATTTCAAGGAGGGCGACCTGGTCCTAAAGAAAATCTTTCCCTTCCAAGAAGAAGCACAAGGAAAATTCTCCCCCAACTGGGAGGGCCCGTACATCGTCAAGAAAGCACTGTCTGGAGGAGCTCTGATGTTGACTGAAATGGACGGCGATGTGTTTCCGGAGCCCATCAATTCTGACTCGGTCAAGAGATTCTATGCTTAATGTCAAACCAGTGTACTTGATTTTTGATCAAAATGAAGAGAGGCCTTCAATTCTGCTATCTGTACAAATTAATAAAATCCATTTGTCAGCCATTTTGAGCCTTTTGTTCATTTCAAATACTTTCAAAACGACTGTATCTCAATACTGGGGCAAGAAAAAACAAGTTGATGAACATGCAACAAAATCCCGACAAGGGAAACTCACTCGAATCCAAATAAGGAAAAAAAGAGGACAAAAGAGTGAGTCAAAGTGCATGGAATTCAAAAACAAAAAGAAGAGAAAAATAATCCCCAAGGAAAAACAAAAAAATCAGATGGTCGTAACAGTCAAAACCCAAGGAAAAGAAAGAAAAATCCAAATTTGAGCCTTCATGCCATCTTTTCTCCTCAGCCATCACCCTTGGCCCTCATTACAACCCGACAAAGTCCTCTCGGATTGATCAAATATTAAGCACACTCGGTTGACTAAAAGCCGAAATCAAAGTACCAGTCAGCCTTCAAAACTCTGGAAGGCAACGTCTGCCATTTCCACAAAAGAGCTTCGCACTTAAAGACCAAAAATAAAGGAGCATAGACCGAAGGGCATGGTGAAAACCCGCGAGGGCGCCGTGAGTAAAAACGTAGGCTATGGCAAGAAACAAAACTGTCGACGCGGTGAAAACCTGAAAAGGCGCCGACGTGCAACAATGACAGAGCCGGACTTGGCGAAAACCTGAAAGGGCGCTAAGGGTAAAAACGCGCTTCAAAAAAAAAATAAAAAAAAAAATAAAAATAAAAATAAAAATAAAAGTAAAAAAATAGGGGACCTCATGTCGAAGGTTTCAGCATTCGAATCTCTACACTTACGATCAAAGGTCCGTTCGAACACGAGCGAAGCTCTAGACAAAGTCGAAGAATGTGATATCCAGCTGGCACGATGGGTTCTGTCCAGATTTCCACGAAAATTTTCGAAGCCCTCTAAGGTCAGTAAACTAGCATGTCATTCACTAACACATCGATAGAGCATACGAATATCCTCCTTTTACAGGAAAGTCCCAGCTACGCGATGGAGGGACGAGCTCTTGATAGAAGAAAATCCATCATTTCAAGGACTCGGGATCACCAGAAATCTCTCAGAGTCAAAACTTCCGGTCGGGAGGACCACATCCTCATCCCAAAACTCAGATAGAAAGGTACATTTCTCACTCTCCGACTCGACGTGGCATCCACTAGTATGCCTTCGAATCGACACTCTTTTCAAAACTCGGCTCGACGTGGCATCCACTGGCATGCTTTCGAACCAATTCTTTTCAAAACTCGGCTCGACGTGGCATCCACTAGCATGCCTTCGAATCGACACTTTTAAAATACACTTCTCAATTTTCGGTTAGAATTCAAGATTACGCGGCTTCGCACTTCTTGATTACGCCAACTTTCTCCTTTGCTTCAAACGGCAAATTTTTGTTCACCGAACGTGGTGTTCCCTATCTCGCCCAACGTGGCATCTCTCACACTTGCTTCAAAACGGCAAATTTTTGTTCACCGAACGTGGTGTTCCCCCTCTCTCGCCCAACGTGGCATTCCTCATTTTGCTTCAAAATGGCAAAACACTCAAATTCTAAGTTCGTTACGAACTACGCCCGGTCTGATTCTCCCGACAGGAGATACGTAGGCAGCTTTTACGAAGCCCGACCACACCATCCGATCATTTTTCGTCCACCAAGGTATGTTCTCTTCTTGCCCTACGGCACTTGCACTCGAACTACGTCCGACCTGATTCTTCCTAACGGAGGATACGTAGGCATCTTGAACACTTTTCGAGATCGGTCACACCATTGTACATATTTTCTCATGTTTTCAAAAGGATTCGGCAAAAATGGGTCGTCTCTCGAAATCTTTGTCCTGATTTGCTCCGCAAAACTTGACAAAGAGGGGCAGCTGTAGACACCCCATTTTTACCGTCCTTTTTTTTAAAAAAAAAAATATATACAAAAAAAAAGAAGAAAAGAAAAAATAAAAAGAAAAAGAGAACTGACTCGTGCAGGGGGCCCACCGGACACGCAAATCGAGGAAAAGACGAAAAATCCATCGGGAATGCCAACAAGGGTTTTAATGGTCATTCTAGGTCATTCAGAGTCATCAATCATACGGAAGTTCAAAATGGCGGTCGTCGCTCAGCGCGGGTCCCGAATCGGCTAACCGGGAGGTCAGAAAATGAGTCAGAATCAAGACCGGGGCAACCGAAGGCAGGTCAAAGCGGTCGTAAGTCAAAGAAAGCATGGAAATGACTTCTGGGAAAGGAAAATGGGTCCAGACGGGCAATCAGAGGAAGAAGCGGTGGCCTGTTGGTTTTTACAGTCCAGAATCGGCATAGGAGAGGGCAAAATGGTCATTTTGATCTCAGGCGCAGATATCACTAATCCAACCGCACGGATTTGAAAAGAATATCAATACAAACGCAAAGGACTTTGAATCGGTCAGATCCGACGGTCGGATCACGAGATATCAGCGACCAAGATTCGGGGATCAGTGTAGAGAAGGGCGAAACGGTCGATTTTGAGCCCGGATGCAGAAATCACTGATCCAACCGTACAGATTTGAAGAGAATATCGATACAAGCGTAAAGAACTTCGAATCGGTCAGATCCGACGGTCGGATCAAGAGATATCGGCAACCCTAATTTTGCAGTCCAGGATCAGCATAGGGAGGGGCAAAACGGTCAATTTTGAACCCGGGAGTAGAAATCGCCGATCCGACCGTGGGGATTTGTCGGTAAAGCTAAATGAAGACTAAATATTTTCGAATCGCTCAAATCGGACGGCCGGATGGAAAAAACAAGCTTCGGAAGACCGAACGGCCAAGATCGGGGGTTGTAAGGATCCAAAATGCGTCCCGTTCGCACCGGATCCTCCCCAACCCAAAATCCTCTATAAATAGGACCCTTGGGTGCTGCACTAAAAAGAAAGAGGAGAAAAAGAAAAAGAAAGGGAAGCTCTCTCTCTCTCTCCCCCATTGAAGCTCTCTCCAAGCTCTAAAAACCTCCAAACACCGCCACCATCTCCACCATCACTCCAAGCCCAAAACCAAGACCACCACCACCTCTGTAAATCATTTACCCACAAATACCCAAAGTTTCAGATCCTAAGGACCCCCCAAAATACCAGAAATCAGCCCCAAACAACCCAACCGGTCACCGGAATTGCAGATTCTGAAAAACACCCAAACGGAGCCTTAAACTGCATTTCTGTGTCTCACCACCCATACCATTGGCTTCGTATCGAAAAAACCCATCGACCTGTGTTTTCAGAACCACCAAAGGAGGTCCAGAAAGCCCACACGCGCCGCCACAAACTTCCACGCGCCGCCGCACCACTCCGGCGCCTCCGCCGCCGTCCACGGCAACATTAGGATCACCGGACCACCACCACCACCTTCGTCTGCTCCGGACGATTCAATCCCCACCGGCCACACCGCCAAAAGCCGCCGGAATCCGCCGCACGCGCCCACACGCGCCACCAGCCGCCGTACCGCTACATCCACGCGCAGCTACCCTGTCAGCGCTGAGTCAGCGCTGACTCAGCTTTGACCCACCAACCAGAAGCTGCCACGTGTCCACGGTTGCTGAGTCAGCAGTCCAGTCACCGCCACATCACCGCCACGTCATCACTCAGGCACCAATCAGAGGTTGACACGTGGCACTATCTGCCACGTGTCCTTGCCACGTCACCGCCACGTCACCGCCACGTCATCACTCAGCACCAATCAGAGGTTGACACGTGGCATTTCTGCCACGTCAGCATGTTGACTGGCCACTCAGACGCTGCCATGTGTCACTTGATTGCGGAGTCAGCACATCCAGTCAGCTACCCAATCAGTGCCTCGTCAGCTTTGACCTGCCAATCAGAAGACGCCACGTGTCTCTGACTGACACGTGGCCTGCTGACGTGGCATTTGGGCCCCACTTTTGGTTTTTCCCAATTTTCTCCACTCCGGATCCAGATTTCAACGAACGGACACTTGTTCCTAGCTAATTTGGCCATTCCGGACGCACCCATGTGCTCAGAATTGCAAAATTCCATCATTTGAAGCAGTTTCTCCATTTTCAAGCTCATTTCTGCTCAAACCGGCCAGTTTGGCGCCGGCCGGTCCCGCCCGAAATCTGCCCGAACCGATTTTGCTCCGGTTTATACCATTCTCGGGGTTTTCGGCCGTTCCAGACTCACCGGTGACCTCCGTTTGGGCCCGTTTCAAGCCGAAATTCAACTTGGGCCCCGTTTAGCTATTTCCGAGCCGTTTTCTCAAGGTAAAGGGCCGTTTTCTCTTATTTTCTTGACACCGAATCCAATGTAAATGCCGAAGAAAGACTTTTTTTTTTTTTTTTTTACTTTCTTTTCTTCTTTTCTACGACCGGCCTCGCCGTCGAATACTTGAAATAACGACCGGCCTCGCCGTCGAATACTTGAAAATAACGACTGGCCTCGCCGTCGAATGCTTGAAATAACGACCGGCCTCGCCGTCAAATACGTGAAAATAACGACCGGCCTCGCCGTCGAATACTTGAAAATAACGACTGGCCTCGCCGTCGAATACTTGAAATAACGACCGGCCTCGCCGTCGAATGCTTGACCCTCACCATTGTGAACTGGCTAGATCCTAGTTCATTTGATCTCTCCGGTAGGCCGGATTTTTTTTAACTCTTGTACATTCATAACTTGTCCTCTCTCAATTTTTTTCTTGCTCACTTAACACTTACATAAATCATTGTAAAATCCTAATTCAAAACGGGCGCCGACCCTTACTTCCGGTAACTTTCAAAAACCTTTCTTTCAAAATGAACACTTCAAGTTATCCCGTTGTTCAATAACGCCGATAATATGAATGTTCAAATTCAAAACGGGCGCCGACCCTTACTTCCGGTAACTTTCAAAAACCTTTCTTTCAAAATGAACACTTCAAGTTATCCCGTTGTTCAATAACGCCGATAATATGAATGTTCAAATTCAAAACGGGCGCCGACCCTTACTTCCGGTAACTTTCAAAAACCTTTCTTTCAAAATGAACACTTCAAGTTATCCCGTTGTTCAATAACGCCGATAATATGAATGTTCAAATTCAAAACGGGCGCCGACCCTTACTTCCGGTAACTTTCAAAAACCTTTCTTTCAAAATGAACACTTCAAGTTATCCCGTTGTTCAATAACGCCGATAATATGAATGTTCAAATTCAAAACGGGCGCCGACCCTTACTTCCGGTAACTTTCAAAAACCTTTCTTTCAAAATGAACACTTCAAGTTATCCCGTTGTTCAATAACGCCGATAATATGAATGTTCAAATTCAAAACGGGCACCGACCCTTACTTCCGGTATTCAAATCCTTTCTAAAACCGAACACTTCGATTAGTTATGTTGTTCAATAATGTTAACGACTTGAATGTTCGAGACTCAAACGGGCACCGACCCTTACTTCCGGTATTCAAATCCTTTCTAAAACCGAACATTTCGATTAGTTACGTTGTGCAATAATGTTAAACGACTTGAATGTTCGAGACTCAAACGGGCACCGATCCTTACTTCCGGCAACCTTTTCAAAACCGAACATTTCGATTAGTTACGTTGTTCAATAACGTTAACGACTTGAAAGTTCGAGACTCAAATGGGCACCGACCCTTACTTCCGGCACATAATCAAGGTTAAAGTCTAGGACTCGATTACGGTGATCGACGTCCTAGCTACACCGACTTTTCAAAAACGCTATAACACACGAGCACGGTCAAACGCGACCAAAAAAAAATTTCAAAAAAAATAAATAACAAGTTAGAGCTACGTTTGGCCTGATTCTCAACCCGAGATACGTATGCAACCCCAAAAGGGTGCGGCCATAACTTTTCATCTTTTTTATCTTTTTTCTCATTCTTTTATCTTTATGCCCCGTTATCATGAAAATCGCCAATTTGGCAACCATGCTTCGTCATGGATGTTCGAGGGTGCTTAATACCTTCCTTCGACATAACCGAGTCCCCGAACCCCTTTCTAAATCTCTGGTTTACTTATCAAAAACATAGGCCCATTTTCCCAAACTTTAAAAATATAAAGATATATTTCCGTATCTTTATCGGGATCCTAACACCCGTACAAAGTTAGGTGGCGACTCTGAAAAATCTACTTGGCCTATTTTTCAAAATAAAAAAAAATACTTCTCCCACATTCCTCTTTTTCCATTTTTTTTTAAAAAAAAACACTCTTATATATATATTTAAGAACTATTTTTTTTCTCCCGTCGCGGTGCGACAACAACCACAAAACACAATCTCAATCTCAACCTCGTACTCTTTCCACACTGACCATAACTCTTTTCCACACTGACTGACACCCCCATGCATGTACCACTGACCCCACATGAATGATATGCACTTGAACCTAAGCAAAATGCTGAATTAAAGGGACAACGTGCGTACGGGGATTGATAAGTCATAATACAATGTTTTAATCATTCAAACATAACCAATAGAGTTCTGATTAACTAAATTTTCCAAACAGAACCTTAACAGTACTTAAAAGTGGAACCAAACAGTTCCTTAACAGAAAACAGACAAAAACAGAAACTGCCAGAATTCGCGCGCGCAAGCCGCTCGCGCGAAAGGTCGCTCGCCCGGACCGCTCGCGTGATATGCCTAATCTTTATTTTATATATAAACTTTTCTGTCTGCCTGAAACAGCCAAGGTAGCGCGCGCGGATTGCTCGCGCGAAAGGTCTACCGCGCGACCAGTCTAAATTTTGTTTTATATATATAAACTTTTCTGTCTGCCTGGAGACGCATGCCTCGCGCCTGCGGGTCGCTTGCGCGAAAGGTCACTCGCGCGGGCCGCTCGCGCGATTCTCGCGCGCGCGATCGTGGTGCGAGCTGATGCTGAGGCTTCATCTTCTCAGCAGAAACTGCTCTGTTTCAGTAAAACAGGGTCCCTTTTGACCCAATTCAAATCTGTAAGTATATAGATCATATAGTATATGGTTTTCTTCTTTTTTCCACAAGGATTAAGAATCCATTATCAATTTAACATGATTCTAACTATAACTCTTAAATTTTATGAAAGATTAAAAGAGGACAAAACTTAATTTCTAATATACTTTGTGGTATGAACAAATTAGGCTCTATAACTTCAAACATAGCATATATGACATATAATCTTTCATAATCATCTCTAAAAACGGATTTTGATTGAGTTTAGAAATTCATGGTTTTCAAGCTATGAAATTCATACGTAAAATCATCAATGGAGGTTGACAAAATTAAACCAATACACAGCAAATAAATATGAGATTACATTCTTAGTGAGTTAATAACACTCACAGTGATATAGATAGAAGGAATTGTTGAGAAAGAAATAGAAATACAAGAATCAATCAAAGCTTGGCTATGGAAGTCTTGAGCTTTCTCTCTCTAAAATTTTTTAGAACTCTCTGCTCTCTCTTTGAAACTCTCAGTTGCAAGGATACAAAATGTGAGTGTGTGCAGGAGTGAATGTGAGTTATATAGATGGACAATTTTGGGAACTTGGCCACCAAGAAAAACCTTCTATACACTTCAATTAGGAGGATTAACTCCAATCCTAAACACACACAACTCATATAAATCGATTAATACACAGATAATACATACATATGTATACATTCTCAAGTGCTGAAGGGGCATTATAGGTTAGTAGGGGTCAAACTCAAAGTGTTTGGCAATCCAAGCTTATGGCCTTAGGAATACACACACACTACAAGCAATGCCAAACAAGGCCTTATCCAATGATGAGTTTCCATAATTAGAAATAAAGCAATTGTCCAATCAGTTACTTCCAAAATCTGTGGAAGTTCAACACAGCGTGGACAGTTTTGAACATAAACTGGTATTTTCGGGGCGCGGTGATCACCACAAAAATATAGGAATTTCATTTTACTGAAGGAAACAGTTTTATGGTTTTATAAAAATACAGTTGGAATTAAAAGGAAACATTCTCACCGTTTTGAAATACAGATTTGAAATTCAATACAGGTGTTGCTAAATTTCATATAATCGCAGTTTGACCCCAAAAGAATTTTAATTATGAAATAAAACAAGAAATTATTTTTAACATGTAAGAATTGCAAATAACAATGAGATTAACAATACAGATTAATCATGGAAATTCAAATTGAATTTAAATATGTCAAATGCAATTACAAGAAATTAAATGAAAATGCAGGTTATTACAGCCTTCTTCCCTTAAACAGGATTTCGTCCCCGAAATCAAGACTGACTAGTCATTAAACAACTCCGGGTACTTCTTCCTCATATTAGCTTCAACTTCCCACGAGGCTTCATTCTCGTCATGGTGATTCCACTGAACCTTCACCAATGGAATGTCCTTGTTCCTCAGCTTCTTGATACTCTGATCTAGAATCTTCACAAGTCTCTCCTTGTAAGAAACGTTATGACTCGTCTCAATGTCGTCATAACTAACCACGTGCGAGGGATCTCGTATGTATTTTCTCAACATACTCACGTGAAACACGTTGTGAACCCCAGACATCTTCGGTGGTAGCGCCAGTCGATAAGCTACTTCCCCGACACGTTCCAAAATCTCGAACGGTCCGATAAAGCGCGGAGCTAACTTCCCTCTCTTGAGACCGAAGCGTACCACTCCTCGGGTTGGTGAAACCTTGAGAAGCACGTGATCTCCAACATCAAACTCCAAATCCTTCCGGCGTCGATCAGCATAACTCTTATACCGGCTCTGAGCGGTTCTCATCCTCTCCTTGACCAAAGAAATCTTCTCGTTGGTTTCTCTAACCAAATCTGGTCCCAACAATTCTGTGTCCCCAACTTCTGTCCAACACAATGGAGAACGACATGGTCATCCATACAATGCTTCGAACGGAGCCATACCGATACTCGTGTGATAGCTGTTGTTATAGGCAAATTCAACCAACGGCAAGTGTGTCTCCCAAGATTCTTCAAAATCGATAACACAAGCCCTAAGCATATCTTCCATGATCTGATTCACACGCTCAGTTTGCCTATCGGTCTGAGGGTGAAAAGCAGTACTCATCTTGAGCGAGGTTCCCATAGCTTCCTGCAGACTTTCCCAAAATCCAAAAGTAAAACGCGCGTCACGGTCTGACACAATTGACACAGGTGCACCGTGAAGTCGCACAACTTGTTGTATGTATATTCGGCTTATCCTCTCTACCAGGTATGTCATACTATAAGCAATGAAATGAGCAGATTTCGTCAATCGATCCACGATTACCCAAATAGCATCATGATTCTTTTGCGATCGAGGCAATCCTACTACAAAATCCATCGTAATGTGCTCCCACTTCCATCCAGGGATAGGTAGTGGTTGCAACAATCCTGACGGTCTCTGATGTTCGGCTTTGACTTGCTGACACGTCAAACACTTGGATACAAATTCGGCCACATCCTTCTTCATGCCTTCCCACCAGAAATTTCTCTTCAAATCTTTGTACATCTTCGTCCCTCCTGGGTGAACTGTATACCTTGATTTATGTGCTTCTTCCAGGATATCCTTCCTTAACTCTCCATCACCTGGCACACATAATCTATTTATGCACCGATATCCTCCATCGACTCCCACTTTCCATTCTGTCGGGTTTTTTTCTGACATCTTCACGAACCATGTTTGAAACTTCTCATCTTCTTTCTGGGCTCCAATAATACGGTCGATAAGAACAAGCTGTAGGATAAGACATCTGAACAATTGTCCTTCTCCTTTTTCA
The DNA here is from genome assembly GCA_033977485.1 of Hydrangea macrophylla. Classification (NCBI taxonomy): domain Eukaryota; kingdom Viridiplantae; phylum Streptophyta; class Magnoliopsida; order Cornales; family Hydrangeaceae; genus Hydrangea; species Hydrangea macrophylla. The sequence goes on from CM066992.1 coordinate 86,470,692, forward strand.
GCATTCTGTACATCGAACTCCGCCAAAGTCTCCAAAGCTCGCCACTCTCTAACCATTAAGGAGGCGATCGTCTCCCGAGTCTGTCGACTCAAAGCATCGGCGACCACATTAGCTTTACCAGGGTGGTATTCTAATGTGAAGTCGTAATCTTTGATCAACTCCATCCATCTGCGCTGCCTCATGTTCAACTCTTTCTGTGTGAACAAGTATTTCAGGCTCTTGTGATCGGAGAATAAATCAAACTTCTCACCGTAGAGATAGTGTCTCCAAATCTTGAGTACAAATACTACTGCCGCCAACTCCAAATCATGAATAGGACAGTTCAACTCATTCGGCTTCAGCTGTCTGGATCCATAGGCTATAACTCTGCCATCTTGCATAAGTACACACCCCAGTCCTTGATATGACGCGTCACTAAAGATAGTGAACTTCTCATCAGGCTTGGGTATTGCTAGTACTGGCGCGGTAGTAAGTCTCTCTTTCAACTCTAGAAAGGCGCGCTCATGCTTCTCTGCCCACTCGAATAGGGGTGTTCTTTCATCTCAATCACCTGGGGTCTGTCCCTTCTGTATGACGGAATCTGAGAATGTAAATCATCTCTTTCTTCACTGTCAAAGGGCTTGGAAACTTTGGGCAAGCAGCATGGGAAGGTGGGGTCTCCAATGGGTCACACCAATCAGCATTTAGAGCTAGGGAAATACTGGGAATTGATGAGATGCGAAGGAATGGATAAAAGGGTATGGGTTATGCTTTTCTATGCAATTATTTGGACGTTGTGGCTCTTGAGGAATTCCATTGTTTTTGAAAATGCAACGGTAGATTGGGAGAATATTACAACCCTAGTCAGATTAAGAGTGGGTATGTGGCTGAAAGCGACTAACAATGTCAGTGGGTTTATGCTTTCGGATATCTGCCTTAATATCGAGAATATCAACATAAAGGGGAGATCAAAGAAAGATAGAAAATGAGTCATTTGGAACCCGCCCGGTTCTAAGGCATTAAAATTCAATGCCGATGGGTCGTCCAGAGGGAAACCGGGACAAGCAGGAATGGGGGGAGTTCTGAGAAATTGCAAAGGTGAGATCCTGTGCCTTTTCTCGGCACCATTAGGAATGATGGATTTAAATGAAGCCGAGATTCTGGGTATAAGGAAAGCCCTACTGCTGTTCAGAGATTCAGAATGGAAACATTCAATGGAGTTGGTGATAGAAAGTGATTCAGAGGTGGCGTTAACTTGGGTGAAAGGAGATTGCCCCTTCCCATGGAAGTTGTGGACTGTCCAAAATGAGATCACAAACTGTCACGCCCCGACGTAGCATAAATATGGAAAGCGTTTAATTTCCTTTATGGACCCGTAGGTCGCGACAGTTTGAAGGATCGATTCCGTCCCAAAACGTCGAACAACATAAAAACTATTAATCAGAGTAGGGCAATCAGGGCTTATAAAAAATTTTCTAACTTATTACATCCTATGGTACGGGGTTAACTAAGGCACAGACCGCCTTGAAATAAAACAATAACTTAAAGTCTATTACAGTCATCCTTATTACAAAACCAAATCATATCTTAAACCACATAAACATAAAGCATGTAAAAGTAAATTCTCTTCTCAGCAGTTGATCTCAATTAGCATAGTCATAAGGTTCTTCCTGATTATAACCTGCAAAGCCTGAACACGAATGTCCAGGACGCATCAACGCCGTCAGCTTCAAGAAGCTGGTGAGTATTAAAAACATAACTCTGAATGTAAAACATACTCATTTACCTTTTTCCCATTTCCATTTAAAAACCACAAGTTTATATTTAAGATAAAGAGCTCATTTAGAAAATAACCACAACATTATTTAAAAGATAAATTCACACATATGTGACCGTGTATGAGAACGATGCACCATCTCATCTGACCGACTCTTTTCTCTCGACAAAACCCAACAACCCACTATCCTACTCCTGGTATCTTTGAAACACTAAGATAGCCACACTTTAGCAACGGGGCGCCAGGGAGTGTCCAGTTTGCCTCACACTTTGGTCCGGGGTACCAGGGAGTGTCCAATGCCTCACACTTTGAATACCCTAACCGCCATGCAAATACCGGGGCAACCCCTCACACAGTATTCAGACTCGAGTTATCAGGGAGTGTCCGTAGGCCACACTTTAGCACTTCCATGGGTGCCAGTGAGTGTCCAAGTTCGGCGTCACACACTTTAACGCTTCCATGGGCGTCAGGGAGTGTCCATATTTGCCACCTTCGCATTTCAAAGACACCCTCTTCCACATTTTCAACCACAACCACAACCACGACCACGACCACAACTCAAACTCATACTCTTTCCACACTATCATTACTCTTTTCCACACTACCATTACTCTTTTACACACTACCAACACTCACCATGCATGTACAACTGACTCCACATGAATGATATGTGACTTAATACAGAAATATAAAGTACTGGGAATGATAACCATGGATATACGAGAAGAAATCAAATCTTATATTAAACAACCGGTGAATTCATCAAAGAATGCTTTAACATGCTTTTATCACTATTAGAAACACAAGTGGGTCTACTTTGAAGTAATGCCATCAAAAATGAGTTATAATTTGTATACATGAATTACATACCAACAGAAAGCTCTTTGAGTCTAGTTTCCAACGCTTCAAACCGTGCGCGTTTTCGAGTTTCCTAGAGGAAGTTATGGCCGTTTTACTAAAAGTCGTCAGTGCTGAAAAATGTCAATCGTAGCTCTCGGATTTCACGTAAAACCGAGAGGTGACAAAACTTTAAATCAACGGTACGTCGCGATACGGATGAATTAAGCCGTAGTATTCGAACCACAACTTATTGGGACTAAGATCTTTCATTCCCAATTCACGGAATTGATTTTAGTTAAGTTTGAAAAATTACTATTTTTGAGCTTCAAGCTTTCATACAAAAATTAACAATCTGCTACTGTAATCCTCGTTTTCTGCCCAAACGGTGCAGAATCTGAGAAAATTGTATTAGACGAAAAGTGTGCAGAATCGAGTTTTGCTTGGGACAGCGCGAGTAGAATCTTAAATTTCTTTCGTTTTCCTAACAAAAATCTGAAAACAAAATTCTGCTACTGTTAAAATTAACTACCTAAATCAGTAAATAAGGAATGAGTTACATTTTGAGTGAGTTAGTAATACTCACCGTGATGTAGATTGAAGAAGTTGTTGAGAAAGAAATACAATTACGAATTTCCAATTTCAAGCTTTGGCTATGGAGGATTGAGCTCTTCTCTCTCTCTACCAAATTTGAAGAACTCTCTGCACTCTCTTATCTCTCTGTGTATACTGAATTTCTCTGTGATGGAAGTGCAGAATGTGTAGTGTGATTGGGTGTATAAATAATCAAAACTCCCACTTAGGAACATTGGCCTAACCTCCCACTCATTACCCACTATCCTCCATTAATTAGAAGGAAAGTGCAGCAATGATGTGTAAATATACACTACAATTCATAATGCTCCATTGATAATTGAAAGGGTAGGTGGAGTTGGTGTGGGTCAAGGTGTGTTTGGGAATCAATCTTATGGCATTAGGACAACACACATACTACAAGCATTTGCCAAACAAGGCCTAAGGGAAAACTTCAGCAATAATAATTGGGTATAAAGAAATTTGTCCAATCAGTTACTCCCAAAATTCTGTGGAAGTTTAACACTGCGCGGACAGTTTTAAACCTAAACTGGTATTTTCGTGACACGGTGTTTATCACAAAAATACAGAAAATTCATTTTAATGTTAGAAATAGGTTTCTGATTTTATAAAAATACAGTTTGAGTTTTAAAAGAAATAATTCCACCATTTTGAAATACAGATTTGAAATTTAACACAGGTATTGCCAGTTTTTATGAAAATTGCATTTTGACCCCAAAAGTAATTTCAATTATGAGATTAGTCAAGAAATAAATTTTTCACATAAGAATTGAAATTAGAATATAAACAGACAATGTATATTTAATTTTAAATATAATAATGCAATTTTTAAATATAATAATGCAGGAAAAATGCAGGTTATTACACAAACCTTATCAATTCTATTGGTAGGGTATCCTTTACCCATACCTGTAGAGAAGGTAATCACATGGCGGACCGATTGGCTAAAATGGGTGTGGATAGAGAGACGGAGTTTAGCGAATGGTTGTAAGGGTCACTCTGCTACTTGATGGTGGTAATGTTGGTGGTTGGTCTAAATGTGTTGAGGTGCTTGGTGTGGGTTGTCGGCTTTGTCTATAGAATTGGTGGCCTGTTGGGTTTTCTGCAGCCTTGGGGTGTTTTTTTCTGCAGTGCTTTGGTTTGCTGCAGAATGTGGGTTCGGGCATGCTTGTGAGGCTCTGTTCCTAGCTGGGTGGAAAAGCTTATGAGGTTTTCAATTAACTTATATTGGAGAGTGCTACACTTCTCAGTTACCCTATCAGGTTGCAAGCAATTTTCAGTTTGCAACTAGGAGTTGGGGTAGCCAAGGGAGTTCTCATCCCTTTTTTTGACATGGGGGTTGAAGACACTTTAAGTTTACCAATTTAAAGGCTGTTGATCACGACTTCTTCTGAGATATTCTAAGGGCTACTCATCACGACCTTTCAATATAATCCAATCGGTTGCTTTGGTGATGAAATTCATATGCACTGCATTCCAGGTTTTCTGAAGTAGACGTAAAGTTTGTGACAAGGTTAAACAAATCAAGGTAAAGCTTGAATTTGCTGTTGAATTAGTCTTTGCGGTTGGTTGAATCCAAATTGAGGTGAGCTATTGTAAGCTTTTACAAAGTTCGCTGCTTCAAATTGCTTTTGCTACTGTACAAGCCCTACCGATTGTGTAAGGGTTGTTACTGTGGAATTGTGGATGTCTAAGGAAGTGGCAGATTTTGGTATTTTCATGGTAAAGGTGCTGGTTACGGAATGAGATTTTCAAGCTGTGCTTTCTGGTGGGTGGGATTTATCTTTCCGAGCTGTGATTTTAAGCTGTGGAGGTGATCAATCTGTTTCAATGGTGGACTAACTCGAGATGGTATCTGATCATCATTTGGCTGAGTTTGTTTTTGGTCTTTTCCTGGTGACTCTAGGGAGATTTTTGACTGGGTGTTCTGTCTTATTTTTAAGGGATGCTATGCTTTTTATTTTGTTGTCTTTTGGGGCTGTTTTCTTCCTTGGTCAATTCCTGCTTTGGTCTTGAGTTTGGCCAAGTTGAGTTTTGATATTTTTGGGGTCTCTTGCCACAAGGTTTGTATTCCTTTCATGGATTTTTCCATGTTTTATTAAACTTTTTTGCTGAGCAAAAAAAAAATTGTTAGTTTCATCACTTTATGTTTGAGACTCAATGAAACATAAAAGTTGTGCATTGAGGGAGGTAATCATTTCATCATTTCCTATCAAAACTTAGCTCCATCTTGCATTTGTTTCATTGAATTTCACGGACTTCAATGGGAGCAACATTAAAAGAGTAAAAAAAGGTGAACTAAAACCATAGTGTCGAATATAAACTAAGAATGGTGTCATAGATTGGCATCATATTCTAATTTCTCACTGACTAATTTTTAAGTCCTCCATACATGTAGGGCTGTACTCAAGCCGAGCTTTTCGAATTTGAGCCGAGTTCGAGCCGAGTTTTAAGAGTTGGCATCCTGCTCAAGTTTGAGCTTGGCTCGTTTATTATCGAGCCGAGCTGAGCCAAGCCGAGCTATTATTGAGCCGAGCCGAGCCTCGAGCCCTTGTTGAGCGGCTCAACTCGTGTACACCCGTAGTAGCAAGTTTAATTTGTTAATCAAAATCCACAGACCAAGCTCAATGCTTGATAGTTGACACATATATATATATATATGTATATATATTTTACTTAAAACAATTGCTTGGTATGTGAATTTAGGACTCTGCACGTCAATTTTAAATACTTCATATTATACATATATTATGTTTTTATAATTATGTAATACCCGTAAAATTTCTGTTAATTATAAAATGAGCCCCCGTATTTTGTTCATGTATTGCAGTATTTAAATTTTGAAATCCTAGAAACCTGAACATACACATGTGCGTAATTAACTATTAATTTCTTAAACTGTAAGTTTCAACCTCGGACTGACTCGGCACACAAATTCGTAGAATCTGTATTTATCTAGACTGTGTTGCATGTAGATTCAAGCGACGACTAAACCCTACATTTATGGAATGTTGGCATATAAAGAATCTTTCCCTAAACTAGTTTAAACACATTAGGTAACAACTCTACCCAACCAAACCCTCCTATAATCCGCCGGACACACCCACACCTACCCTCTACTGCCGGCCATTTTCCTAGGATGCCACTCACATCAAATCCCCTCCATCCCTTCCATTTCCATCAAGCAGATTGTAAAATCTGTGTTTATACATGTGTTTATGTGTGAGTGTGGTTTAATATGAGAGTTGAGAGTTGAGAGAGAGTGTTAGAGAGTGTTAGAGAGAGAGAAGCACTCCCACACACACACACCCTCACTATTCACTTCCTCCACCATTACCACTCACCATCCTTTCTATCCTTTACCACCACATACATCGGAGAAGAAGAAGAGGAGTGGGAGAGAGAGAAATGGGCTTGCCGAAAAAGAAAAGAGAGAGAGAAACCGAGGCTTCCTCAGGTAAACCCCTACCCTCTGTTTATTTCTATATACTCACACACCCTCCCACACCCTCCCAGACCCCTGTGCACGAACCAAACAGAGCCTTGAGCTCTGAAAATGACTCGGGTAGCCATTAGAGCCCCCTCGCCAGAGCTCAAACTTTCAACATCATCCAAACAACCCCTAAATGGGACCAACCTGACCAGAATGATCCACTTAGACCCCACTTGGTCTAGTTTTAAGTTTGACACTCTCTAGCTAGGCCATGCACGGCATTATCCCTTAAAAACCGAAAAAGGATAATCCATTAGTGGGAACCCGAAACGAGTAAACCATTGTCCCAGCTCTTAGTATGTGATAGAGGGTCTCGAACCGGACCTATTGGCGTTAGATTCATCGATTTCTATGAAGGGGATGAAAAGATATGAACATTTGAAGTTTTCCGGCGAGACCCGCGTCGCCGGCGGCGAGCTTAACTCACCGGAGAAGACATGACCCGTTTAGGGTCCGGGTTATATCGTTTACCCGTTGGGTCAGATTGGGTAATGATGTGGGTGGGTTTAGTTGTTTGTTTAAAAGGTTAAAGGTCCGGGTTATAATAATAAAATGGGTAGCGGTGTCACGCCCCAGCGTAGCAAAATAAGGAAAATTTTTCATTTCCATTTTGGACCCGTAGGTCATGACAGGTGAGGGATCGCTTGTCCTGTACTTAGTTTAATATATACCAGAAAAACAGAGTATATAAAGCAGCAAGGAAGAAAATATAAATCAACATTACAAACTTAATTAATATTACATTGTCTCAAATAAAAGTATTTCCTAAGGTACAAGCCGCCTTATTCAAATTAAAACATTATTCATATCCTTTATTACAACTTTAATAAATTATAAAAGCAGCTCTGCAGACTTCTCTAGCTGGCATAATCATATAAACCTGCATAGCCATCTCCTGGACATTTTGGGTGTCCAGGACAAAATAAAGTCATCAGCTAATGAAAGTCGAGTGAGCATAATGAACATACCAGAAATGTATATAAAAGCACATTAACTATCTTTACATTTAGTATTTTACAGTACTGTTAGTCCATTATTCTAGTCGTCACATATAAACAATAAATGAATATTAAATCAATTATATAAGACCGTGCATGAACAATTTAACCATCTCATCTTACTGACTCTTTAATCTCGACCACAACCTCTCGACTTATTCGGTTAGCCAGAACCATCCGGCTCGAGGCCGTTATTTTAGATCGGTCCACCGTATCTGAGTCGGCCTGGACACGACCTGATTGGCCTACCGTATCCGAATCGACCTGGGCTCAATCCTTCCTAATTAATCTACCGTATCCGAGTCGGTCTGGAATAATTAAGGTGACACAAGACTCTGACTGGCCTACCGTATCCGAGTCGAAATCGGAATCGGCCTAGAATAATTAAGGTAACACAACTCAAGACACCCTTTCTTTACTTATTTCTCACAAGTTGTAAATGTTGACCCAAACGACCCCTTTCCAACATGCCAACTCGACTATGCACGTGTATGAATTATTCCATTTATAATACTCTTTAACATGGCAACGGTTGTTTTAAACATTTGATTATTATCAAGTGAATCAATTTAATTTAATTTGATTTTAGGAAACTGACGGCATAATTTTTGGAATCATAAAATTTTCATTATAAATTTTAGAAGATAAAATAATATATAAATTTAGTCACAAGGACCTTCTTAATGACATAAATATATAAAAGTAGAGGGTACATACTTTGACATTATTTTTAATAAAAACAAGGCATTAAAAATACAATTCTGCTATTTTTCCATAAATTTAGAAATACCAAAGGTATTTTGAAATAATTAAAATATTAGATAACAACCACTAATTTATTTATTAACATCAAGTTCTATTTTATAATTTGATAAATTACAAAACTATATAAAAATGACCTCTAACATGTTAACAATAATACAGAATTTAATAGGGTCAATAAGTACTTTTATTTTATACTAATATATTTACTACTCCCTCCGTCCCATAATAAGTGTCCACGTTTCCTTTTTTGGATGTCCCATAATAAGTGTCAACTTTCTTAAATTGACATATAGCTTTTACTTGCTTTCCAAAACTACCCTTATAATAAAGACAAAGAAGCATTTATTTGTGGTTCCAAAACAAGCAAAAAGTCAAACACCCATCACATCTAAGGGTAAAATTGGAAAGTGACTCTTTAATGAACCAAATAAATTAATATAATACAAATTTCTTAAACATTGTGCAAAAAGGAAGTGGACACTTATTATGGGACGGAGGGAGTATTTATTTTGATGATAAAAATAATAATTTGCAAACTTATATGTAAGTAGCAAGTATTGAACTCCCAACCGTGGGGTCAAGGAACTAACCAATCAACAAACTATTTCAAGGGTACTAATTGGGAACCTAATATTTCATTGTCAATTTACAGAATGAGTTTTCGTTAACATTTTTGGTACCGCTAATTTTGTACCTCCATGGCTATATATACATATCTATACATATTCACTTATTTTCGAACCCTATGGATAGCACGTAATGACTTAAAGTACATTAAGAGTGGGTTCAAGAGACTCACCGTTCTTCGTAGTGGCTGGACTAAGAGACCGAAAGATTCCATAAATATCCGTAATATAAGTTTTGAGCTACAATGGCAATGGAGCTCCTATTGTGATGTTCTTCCTTCTCTACTTAGCACTTCTAAAATTGTACTGTGCTTGTGAGTGAGTGATTGAGTGAGAGTGAGAGAAAGAGCTACTGAGAGCTTGAGTTATGTGTTTCTTGAATGTGTGTTGTGTTCTTATATAACTTCAATCAAAGGTGGTAAGTAGAAGTCATGGTTAAAAGTGCTACACACGTCTCATCATTTCATCCACAAGAGTTTGGCGACTACACTTGGTTAAAAAGGTAAGCACATGTCTCATATTTTGATAGCCACAAAATTTTACTCATTGCAATCAATTAGCGGCTGTAAGTTACGCGGCTGATTTACATCCGTCAATCAGTCAGTTGATTAGTTATGTTAGTTAATTCAGTCTAGTTAGTTTGGTTTGGTCAGCTAGCTAATTAAAATGTCCCAAATAAAATCATTAGGGACAAAAATGCAGGCGACGTGATAATATATTTTATTAATAGTTCTTATTCCAAATCATAGGGTAACTTAGGGGTGCAGTCTTAAGTAACAATACAATTACAATTACTAAGGGTTGTAAAAATTATAGGCATTGTCTTTATAAATGTTCACCTAAATATTATTTATTTACTTAGATAATATTCCTACTAACGCTAATACACAGTAGTAAAATAAAATTGCATTGAGTTATCAAATTAATAATACTAGTACAAATAATTTATGGAAAGATTATCACAACTAAAAGAATAATACACATTAATGGAATAAAATTGACATTTTATTTATTAATAGGGACGCGAAAATACAGGTTGCTACATCACTCCCTCCTTAACAGGGATTCCGTCCCGGAATCAAAGCAGACTAATCCTGAAACAACTCCAGGTACTTAGTTCTCATTACTGATTCCAATTCCCAAGATGCTTCATTCTCATCATGATGCTGCCACTGAACTTTCACTAGAGGAATGTTTTTGTTCCGCAGTTTCTTCGTACTGTGATCTAGAATACGCACATGTCTCTCTCTATATGTGACATTGTCATGGATCTCTATGTCATTGAAATCAATTGCATGTGAAGGATCACCCTTGTACTCTCTCAACATATTGATGTGAAAGACGTTATGTACTCCAGACATCTTTGGTGGCAACACGAGTCGATAGGCTACTTTTCCAACGCGTTCTAATATCTCAAATGTTCCAATAAAATGAGGTGACAACTTACCTCTCTTCTGTCCAAAACGTACTACTCCTTGAATTGGTGAAACTTTCAAGAGTACATGATCTCCGACAGCGAACTCTTTGTCTACTTTGTGCGGCACGCATCATATCTCTCACGACTGTGATCTTCTCATTGGTCTCTCTAACCAAGTCTGGTCCCAACAGCTCTTTGTCTTCAACCTCTGCCCAACAAAGTGGGGATCAACACGGCCGTCCATACAATGCTTCAAATGGGGCCATTCCTATACTTGAATGGTAACTGTTGTTGTAAGCAAATTCAATCAATGGAAGATGTGTTTTCCATGAACTCTTAAAGTCTATAACACATGCCCTAAGCATATCTTCCATAACCTGATTGGTGCGTTCAGTTTGTCCATCAGTTTGTGGATGAAAAGCAGTACTTAAACTTAATGAAGTTCCCAAAGCTTCTTGAAGACTTTCCTAGAATCCTGAAGTAAACCGTGAATCGCGATCTGTTACAATAGACACTGGTACTCCATGTAGTCGTACAACTTGCTGAATGTACATCCTACTCATCTTCTCTACCGGGCAGGCCATATTGTAAGCGATGAAGTGAGCGGACTTCGTCAAACGATCCACAATTACCCAAATAGCATCGTGGTGATGTTGTGTTCTGGGCAATTCAACTACAAAGTCCATCGTGATGTGCTCCTATTTCCAACCTGGAACAGGTAGGGGTTGCAAAAGTCCTAAGGGTCTTTGATGTTCGGCTTTCACTTGTTGACAAGTCAAATACTTAGACACAAACTCGGCTACATCCCTTTTCATTCCTTCCCACCAAAAATTTCTCTTCAGGTCCTTATACATTTTTGTTCCTCCTGGATGAACTGTCAATCTCGACCTGTGTGCTTCTTCAAGAATATCCTTTCTTAGACTATCTGTGTTGGTCACACATAATCTATTCCTGCACCGAAGTGCTCCATCGACCCTAATTTTCCATTCCTCTGGGTCCTTTGCTGACATTTTCTGAAACTACAGTTGAAGTTCGGCATCTTTCTTTTGTGCTTCCAAAATACGACTAATAAGTGTCGGTTGCACTACAAGACATCCAAAGTGTTGTCTTTCGCCTTCTGTAGACACTTGAACATCAAATTCAGCTATCATTTCCAAAGCTTTCCATTCTTTAACCATTAGAGATGCAACCATTTCTCGAGGTTTCCGACTTAAGGCATCTGCGACTACATTAGCTTTACCAGGGTGGTATTCTAATGTGAAGTCATAGTCCTTAATCAATTCCATCCATCGGTGTTGCCTCATATTCAGCTCTTTCTGAGTAAATAAATACTTCAGACTCTTGTGATCAGAGAACAAATCAAATTTCTCTCCATATAGAGAGTGTCTCCAGATCTTAAGAGCAAACACTACTGCTGCCAATTCCAAATCATGAGTCGGATAGTTCAATTCATTTGGCTTCAACTGCCTTGAACCATAAGCGATAAACTTGCCGTCTTGCATAAGTACACATCCTAATCCTTGATAGGATGCGTCATTGAAAATAGAAAACTTCTCGCCATCCCTTAGTATTGCTAGTACTGGTGTCGTGGTAAGTCTTTCTTTCAATTCCTGAAAAGCCTGCTCACGCTTACCATTCCATTCGAACTTCACATCTTTCTTAGTCAAACTAGTTAGAGGGGCTGCTACTTTTGAAAATCCTTCTACGAATCTCCGATAGTAACCCGCGAGTCGAAGGAAACTTCTGACTTTTGTAGGATTGGTTGGTCGAGTCCAATTTGAAACAGCATCAGTCTTTGATGAATCTACAGCAATTCCTTGTTGTGAGACCACGTGTCCCAGGAATTTGACCTCTTGAAGCCAAAACTCACACTTACTGAACTTCGCATATAAATGATGACTTTGAAGTGTCTGCAATGTGAGTCGCAAATGTTGTTCATGTTCTTCTGCTGTCCTTGAATAGATCAAGATATCATCAATGAAGACTATAATGAATTGATCCAAGTAAGGCCTGAACACTCTGTTCATCAGATCCATGAACACTGCCAGGGCATTAGTCAGTTGATTAGTTATGTCAGTTAATTCAGTCTAGTTAGTTCGGTTTGGTCAGTTAGCTAATTAAAATGTCCCAAATAAAATCATTAGGGACAATAATGCAGGCGACGTGATAATATATTTTATTAATAGTTCTTATTCTAAATCATAGGGTAATTTAAGGGTGCAGTCTTAAGTAACAATACAATTAAAATTACTAAGGGTTGTAAAAATTAAAGGCATTGTCTTTATAAATGTTCACCCAAATATTATTTATTTACTCAGATAATATTCCTACTAACGCTAATACATAGTATTAAAATAAAATTGCATTGAGTTATCAAATTAATAATACTAGTACAAATAATTCATGGAAAGATTATCACAACTAAAAGAATAATACATATTAATGGAATAAAATTGACATTTTATTTATTAATAGGGATGCGAAATACAGGTTGCTACAAGCGGGTCGAATCTTTTAAGTTGTATCAGTTTGTTTGTGTTAATGGGTATCCCATGGACTTGGGGTGGATCGGGTCTAACCCGCGGGTTTTATTTAAATGACAATTAGTTATATTATATTTATAATTATTCTGTTAATTCGGCTTAGTACCTTAATGATTCGGGATTAGCAAAAATTCACATTTTATTATTCTGTTAATAAGGATTAGTGTTATACGTATTATTTATTATATATTAGGTATAATAAATAATTATAAGTAGTTATAAAAATAATATATTTAAATGGTTTTAAATAGTTAAATTATTTTGAAAAATATTTTTAAATGCCCAAAAATAATATTCTAATAATATGAAATATTATTTTTTATAATAATCTTATATTCTAAAATTATAATGTAGTTCTTATATAATATACTTATTACTTATTTAGTTTCAATAAATAATAAGTAAGTAGTTTAAATTAAAATAATTAGGTAATAAATACCTAGTGGCTATTTTAAAATATGGGAAAATTATATTAATTTTTCCTAAGGCCTAATGTCTTTATCTTATAAGTTGTTATTTATAGAACCCAAACTTTAGCATTTCAAATAATTATTTATTAATTATAAAAGGACCCGTTTGGATGAAATTAAATTATTTAAATACCAAATTGTCACACCCGTTCCAAAATTTCATAGTTTTATCATACATAATTGGAAAGTTGTGAGTATATCAATGTTATTTGATAATTGGATTGAGATGAGGTTGACCGTGGGTCAACGGTAAGGTGTCAGTGAGGACACGGGAACATGACAGTTCATATTGCATTGGCACGATTAAATGACATTTATATGATTTAAATGTTATTTGATATATCTGGTATTTCGTGAATAGTGAATTATACCTGTGTAGTATAATTCTGGTAATCTTTGATATTGATTATATCATTTTGAGAACTGTGGTGATTACGTGAGAGATACGTTAATTAAAAAGGTAGGTTGTGTAGAGATTCCACAGAATTTAGTTTTCGGACGTTGTTTTGGACCCAAACGAAACTTAGTCGAAAACTTTTGAAATTTATAGTTTCCACTCATAAAGGCGTAAAATGGACGTGTGCGAAGTTTCATGGGTTAATGAGAAGTTTTGAGAAACTTGCGGGGAGGTAAACGTAATTTCCGCAAAGTTTGTCTATATATAGAAGTGGATGAGATTTTATTCTCATCCACAACTTCTAAAAATATCTAGAGAGAGAGGAGAGAGAAGGGAGATTGAGCCAACGGGCTTTGCGACGCCGATCGACGACCGTTCGTCCGTCAGTTTTTCACCAAATTCAAGATTTGAACTCGTGGAGGTAAAGACCTACGTTTTGATACTACTTAGGCCATGTTTGGCAACTTTTTGTAAAAATATTAATTCTAGACTTTTGGGAAAAATCAGGTAAAACTTGTAGGAATCGCGTATAAATTGAAATCCGACGATTATTTAGTCCCCTAGACGATCCTTCAAAGTTTGAAGAGATTCGCACGAGGTATGAATTCTAGATCTATGAAATATATGGATTTTCATGTTTTGGTCATCAATTTTTATATTCTTGGATCCGGGCGAAATTCATGTATTAGTTAGGCCCGTTAATTATGCACGTAAAATTATGATAAAAGCACGTATAACTGTTTATGTGAGCATGTTATGTGTCTACTTGGGTCAAAGGGGAGTGTGGTGCAAATTCATCCGGGGTAAGCTCCTCGAACCTTGAGGATTGTGATTGTGATTGAAATGGAATTGGAATTGTGGTTGTGTCTGGATTGAAGGTGGGCCCAACCAGTACACGGTACCTGGTATGGAGGAAGGCCCAACCAGTGTACGAGATGCGTGGGAGAGGTGGGCCTCCTACGGCATCGACCGGATGAATGCGTATCACTCACTCTAGAGACTATTTCTATGTGTTTTAGATGCTTAAACCATGAATTGTCATATAAGCATACATTTAGAATTGTACGCTCAGCATATAGCTGAGCAGTGGAGATTACTCCATTGCAGGTAAGAAGAAAGATAAGAAGAAGCGTGATGAGTGAGGCCGATGAACACCGGGGGAATCACCGTGGTATATGTTTTTGTCTAAATCCCAAAACTTGTGTAAGGATTGGTAATATGCTGTAATAGAACTATGGTTTAGCTTCACAGTATTGTAATATCGTAAGGAACGCCTGTAGATATGTTTTAATATGTTGGAAATCAATTATGGTTGTGATGGTTGTTGGTATTGAGTAGTAGAACTTGTTAATTTTCAACACAAGCTGCCCAGCAGGGGAGCAGTCGACTGGACCCTGGGTCAGTCGACTGGACCTCGTGGGATTGAGACACTGTAAGTATATTATAGAAAAGCAGTCGACTGGACCCTTTGGGCAGTCGACTGAACACTGTTGATTTTGGCTACTGCTTCTTATAATTGAAAAGCAGTCGACTGGGTCCCCAGATCAGTCGACTGGACCCCCTTTTGATAATGTTACATTTTGGGTTCTGGATAACACAGTCGACGGAGCAGTCGACTGGACCCTAGTGCAGTCGACGGGACAGTCGACTGAGCCTCTGTTTTCAAACTATTCTCTTTTGAATGCGTTTTCACTTGGCCAAAACTTTTTATAACTCTAATTTCAATGTATTTTACAACTCAGAGGGGAATGTTTCCTAAGTTTTAAACTACCAGGGTTGTTTTAAAGAAGTTCTTTCCGCTGCGTAATATTAGATGATGTTTGGATGAGCCTTGGTGGCGTGCCACGTGTCCTATTTCCACGCGTAGTGGGATGGGTCGTGACACAAATGGACTCTGAAAATTATGGAAAAAATACCACTAGCCTATTTTAAGGCCTAGTATTTAATAAAAATATTTATAAAAGCCAAATATAGTCCTAAATTATATGTTGTAAATATGGGACTCTGTAGACTATTATTAGACGATTAAAGCTTCGATAATTCATTATAAATAAACCGTAGCTCAGAAAAATACGCGGTGAGTCCCAGAGTCTTAGAATAATGTCTAGAACATCCCCTTCATGTTTGGTTACCTTTCGACACGGTCAAAAAATACAGCTTATCTTTAGGGCCCAAACTGGTATAGAATACCCAGCCTGTTATATGATGGACTCCGATTTGAGTCTAGTCAATGGCGTTAGACTCAGAATGATGTCTAGATCATCGTATTGAGGTTTAGGGACTCGTCTGGCACAATTACCATTATGCCCTTGATTCTACTGCGCTTATTAATCAACATTCTATGAATTTATATACTTTGTAGGAACCACCGCTACGCTTGTTTTTACGCATCCGCGTCGAGGTGAGTCATCCTAACTCACTTGGTATATTATAGAATTATTCTTTGTACATATATGTATACCCAGTGCGTCCTGTGTGGACGATACTGATAAGTATTAACCATGTGAATGTTGAGATTCTTACTTATATGATAAACGCATGTTAGTTAACTATACTCCATGTCTAGTTAATAATCATTGGCATTCTTGGTTATTATGTCTCCATGTTTATACAATCATACGAGCATACATATGAACATAGTCGAGTCTTGATGTCAATGTTGACGTCTGCATGGTTAGTCACGGGGACTAATCCAGTCATATTGTCATACATGTTGAGTGGACCATAGTGGTCCGAGTGGTACAGTCAAGTAAATGGGAACAACGATGAAACTGCTATAGGGCCCTGCTAAGCGACGATAGCCAGAGTTTCCATTGAAATCATTGAAGTTATGTATGAGTTGATGGTTGATACGCAATAGAGTCATGCTAGGCGACGATAGCAAAGTATCTATCAGAATACAATAGTTACTTTTTGAATGCTATAGGGTCATGCTAGGCGACGATAGCGCTGTAACTATTCTATTCTCCCGGCAAGGTCACGAGGACCTAAGAGTTCAATGATTACACTCTTTTTAAAACCAAAAATGCTATAGGGCCCTGTTAGGCGACGATAGAAACGTAATCATTCTACTTTAAGCTAACGGCGTTACACTGGTAATGTAACAAGTCTAATCTGTCAGTTGTGGTGTCTGTGGTCGAGTTAAAGTCGAATATATCGATACTGCACTGTGTCGTCATACTACCATGTCATATGTTCATTAATATTGTTTCAAGATATTGTTGTATCTATATATCCTTAAATGTATTAGGAGTGATCGGTTAAGACGATTTCACTTAGCTTCAAAAGCTAACAGCTCCTTCCCTGCCCTGGACATTTTACGTCTAGGTTATAATGAAGAGGACTATCAAGGTAATCCTGAGGGTGAATATAATTATCCTCAAGATGGGAACTATCAGGAAGGTGATCTTGAGGCAGACTATCAGGAAGAGTATGATAACGAAGGTTATGGGTTTGCCAGCTAGAAGAAGGACTCTGGCCTACTTTCGTATTAAAACTTCCTTTATGTTTTAAATAGCTATCTTATGATATGTAATAATTTAAGTGGCGTCGATCGCCCAACTTATCTTTTGTGGTTTTCATTTGAAACTTCTGTAATAGCCTAAGTAGCAAACACTTTGAGTTCTCCCTTGAATACCATTAGACGCTTTTGTAATTCCTTACTATGATATCTATTTACGTTAATATGTTGCACGGACAGGTCAGTTTTATGTAACTCGTCATTCCCTATGGATCCAGAAAGGAAATTTTAAATTTTCCCTATTTTTGGCTACTCCCGTTTGCTCTCTTGGTGCATTATTTTATTATTATTATTATTTTCAGGATGGAAAGTATCCATAGATTAGTATTACTTCCAGAAGCAATTCTTTTAAAATAGGACTCTAAGGGTTCGCGTTTGATAAATTTGAAAATTAAATGCTGAATTTCTATGTAGTAAAAATTTTAAGAGATTGAATGTGCAATAGCATATAGTGTTTCAAGTACTGAAATTAAAGAGACTGTATTAAGTGATTATTTTCAGTAGAATTTTTTTCCACTTAAAGTTTTCAGTGGATTTTTAATTACATGCCTTCTCAATTAAGTGCTACATTACCAAATACACTAAAAAAAATTTATTTTCATCACTTAATTGGGTTATTAAGCACACCCTAAGTCTCTAATTGAATTAAAACTTGGCTCACCTTTCCGTTGGTTATGCTTTTTGGACTCTATGAAATGATTGAATTGTACCATACAAGGCATGATTTATCAACTCAATGATGATCATCCAATAGATATTTAAGTTGGGAAGATTACACAAATTTTATTTTAAAGATCACATCATTTCAAAAAAAAAAAAAAAATAGGCATTAGTTGACCGATAATTGTTTCTTAAACTTTTTGATAACGTCCAACTTACCTTACCAAAGTCAATAAAAAATTTCATATAATATTTTGTTGTCTAAAATGATTACGATCATACATATATATTTTTTTTTACATCGTACCTTTGTCTATCAATAACTTTGTTAGTATTTCATCTCTAAAAGGGAATGTTTTGCTAATATGCATGCCACGAGGAGGTTCCTATATTTTGACATTACCTTAAGAGAGGTCAGTATAATTGCCCTATTTTATATATGAACCATAGGCCTTATGATGTAATTCATATCAATCCCCTTAAGAGTTTTGCTTCTTCTTTTTTCCCTACAACACTCATTCTCGCGTAATGATTATTCAATTAAAAGATAAATTTATAGAAATATATGATAACTACTACGTGAAATGAGTTTAGAAGATATTATAAAAGGATATAGTATAACAGATATTAGAGGAGATTGTACAATTAAGAATATAGTTTAAAAGAAATTTGAAATAGAACTTAAACTAAAAAACTTTAAATGCAAAATAATACTTGAAATCATTTGAAGTTAAAATAATATCCATTATGACTAGGGCTATTCACGGTCGGTTTCGATTAGTTTTTGTTGGTTTTCATATTTAAAAACCGACCAATAGGCTTGGTTCGGTCAGTTTTTTTGCCACTTTCGGTCGATTGGTTCGGTTTCCTTCTATGAAAATATTTTTAAAAATTGACCGTTAGGCTCGGTTTCCTTCAGTTCAGTCGGTCGGTCGGTTCAGGCTACGATTTTTTTAAACAGTCCTAATTATGACATTAGTAGTACAAAAGTTATTTATTTCAGGACATAAGTACAAACAGTAAGTCCAACAACAAAGAAAAATACGACCTAATAAATTTAAGATAAAAAGGTAATTCCATTATACATAAGATTCATTGATATATATATATATATATATATACAGTCAGGCTCTAAAGCGCACTAGGTATGCGCATTGGAATTTTAAGCCTAAAAAAATCGTGGGCTGCCCCCACTGACCCGTGATTTTTTAGGCTTAAAATCCCAGTGCGCTTTAGAGCCTGACTGTGTATATATATTTATATATATTGATCACTTTCCTGGCTGGAGATTCATTGATATTTAGACACCAAACTTTCTTTTAAGTTCTATGATAAATTTTATTTTCTTAGAAAATAACTAAGAGATTAACAAAAGTGGAACTCAAGGGGTGTTGGAAAGGGAAAATGGAATATAAAAAGGTGTTTTAAAACCACATGGGACTAAAAATGAGGAATGTAATGAGCTTAGAGTGAGTTAGTGATTTTGAAAATACAAAATAGTACAAAGGAATTAAGTTTTCACAAATAATTGTGTGTTTCTAAGATTTAAACCCAAAATACCAAACTCACCTCAAAGATGTATACTAGTATCTATTTATATATGAAATGAATGGCTATATGTATACAAGTATTTATATATGGTGTGTATGCAAGGAGTTCGGCTCCAGTGCTCACAAGGTAAACGCACTGACCATTTAAGCCTAAAAAAATCGCGGGCAGCTTCACTAACCCGCGCCCCATCCCGCTTAAAAGCCCAGTGCGTGCACTTAGTGCGCACTGGAGTTTAACTCTGTATATATGTATGCATGTATGTATGTATGCATGGTCCGTATATATGATGTATATGTATGTATGCATGTATATATGTAGAGAGAGAGAGAGAGAGAGAGAGAAAGAAAGAGAGAGAGGGTTTTTTTTTTTAATTTATAACTATGGGTATTTTCGACATTAGCAAATTAAGAAAGAAGGTCTCTGTAAATTTTGCAATCTAGAGGAGATGGGTGTTACCGTGTGTAATACAAATCCAAATCGGGGTGTTACCGTGTGTAATACAAATCCAAATCTCAAGGGAGGTCTGTGTAATTTTGCAATATATAGGGAGGTCTGTGTAATTTCTCC
This sequence comes from Hydrangea macrophylla, assembly GCA_033977485.1. Lineage (NCBI taxonomy): Eukaryota > Viridiplantae > Streptophyta > Magnoliopsida > Cornales > Hydrangeaceae > Hydrangea > Hydrangea macrophylla. The sequence continues at coordinate 86,490,886 of CM066992.1, forward strand.
AAACCTCAATAGAGTTCCGTGTAATTAACCCAATATTTTATTTTCCAAAAGAAAGGGATACCCCAACCCTACCTACCCACTTTCTGCCCTTGATTGTCTCATACTCCCTTCGTCCCATATTTAGATTCCATCTTTAAAAATCCAACTTATTAATGAAATGTCATCATTGTACACAATAAATGCTTAATCTTTCAAATTTACCCCTTAGAGCATCCACAGTGGGTAAAGGAAATTTAACTTAAATTTAAGCTAAGTTGTGGTACAGGTTTGAGGGAGTGCACAGTGATGTAGTTGGGCACACAGCACATGGAAAGTCGTGAGAGCACCAAACGACACAACCTGTGTCGTGTCATGGGCTTGCTTAGGGCTGTTTGGAAGTGATGAAAAAATGTGAGATACACCCAAAAAAATTCCTTAATTGCCAAAAAAAAAAAAAACCAAGCATGCACCAAACGGCACAACCTATGCCGTTTGCACGGCATAGGGTGTGCCATGTGGTGGTGAGTGGTGTAGCACACGGCATATCATGTGCCGTGAGGTGTGGGACAGCGCACCCTTTGCCGTAGGGCCGAACTTAGCAGAAACTTAGCCATACCATAAACTTAAGTTTAACTAAGTTTCACTATCCTATACTACAGTTATATCTACACCATTGCAAGCGTTCTACTATCCTATACCACAAAGTTATCCTAAGTTATACTACAAAAACTACCCATTTGTGAATGCTCTTACAATATCTAAAACTCCTTCCAACACTCTTTCTCTCCCCTAAATGAATGAGTGTAAAATTGAAAAAATAGTTCAAAATGTGCATTGACTTTTCAAAGATGGACAAAATTATTCATCAGCTGCCAAATAAAGTCTAAATTAATTTTAAAACTACCACGACATATTAACAGATGAATAGTTTATGTACACAAAACTGACGTATTTAGCATTTTCCTTAGTTGATATATGAGATAAGATACTTGATAAAAACATAATAATACTTTACTTCATTATTGAAATAAAATGTAATACTCGTACCCAAAAAAAAAGGTAGTAATATTTATTTCTCATGCATTAATTGGAATAATTAGTTGCATGTGATGATTTGGGTGAGTTTCAGTCACCCCGATATGAGAAGTGTTCGAAAAAGGACACCGTTGAAAGTTCTACTAGAGGTGGGACAGATATGGAAGTAGGACTCACGGGAGGTCCGGATTAAGTAAATTGCATTTAGTTGCATTTATATGATTAAATGAATATTTGTTAAAGTATTTTTAATATTTTATTGCTAGTTGTGACCTTTTATGGTACCAGTTTGGGTACCAGTTTGGGGACCCATATATGTGAGAGCGAATAGGAAGATGATTCATAATTAGTAGGTTAATTAGCAACTTCATAAAATATTTAGAGACCACGTTTGGGACCCATACGTGACATAGACACATACCCACTTAGATATTTAAATAGTTAATATAATAGTTAAGGAGTTTTATAATAAGAGTTTAGAAATTGTAGAGGTATAAGTACAATTAGTAGAAAGTTTGTTTAGATGACACCACCTTTGGTGACTCATCTCTTTGTTTCAAAAAAAAAAAAACAAACAAACAAACAAGCATATGGATACAAGAGTAGAGTTACAGAGAGCTTCGGCCCAAAAGGGAAAAAAGGTTGATGTCGCTGTTTCGTCGCCGTAATTTCGCAGTTCGATATCCGTTTTTCGAGCCGAAATCATATTCGGATTCGTGGAGGTGAAAAGATTATTTTTATGTCTTTCTTTTTTAGTTTTGGTAATGTTTTTTCGTTACCCATTTTAAGGGGTGATACATATATGTGATCTATATATGTAGGGATATCATTGGAATCATTAGGAGCTAGTTTTGAGAAGGAATTTGAAAATTCTAGGATTATTTTGGACCTATTTGTGAGGTGAGTGTCCTAATTCCAAAATTGGATGTTTAATATTTTTTAATTGTTATTAAATGCTTAGAATGCTTAATTTATGATTAAGTAGAAAAGTATGTGACTATTTATTATTTAACGTGTCTGAAATGTTGAAATTGCCATGTTGACATGTTGAGCTGCTTGTGTGCTTATAATTGGATCAAGGGGTCTCAAGTAATAATCACCATTATTTAGCCCGTATTCAAAGAAAGGGGGATAATGATGAAGTTCTCGGAGAAAAGGGGACGGTGGTGATGACCACAACGAATTGACTTCGGTCATATGAGAGTGTGTGATATCGCTTTTTAAAAAGTGGCAACAAAGTGAGAATGGCCCGGAATCAGGGGTCCAGAACGATGGTAATTGATTACTTTACACGCCTGCGACCATTTATTGTTGTGAATGTTTAATTGGTGTTATGACTCATTAAATACTCCAATTGCATGATTAGTACCACGTACTCACTGAGCGAAAGCTTATTCGATTGTGGCTAATGACCACGCAGGTTCAGATGAACATCACAGTGAGAAGCGTTGAACCACGGGGTTCTGGACAATTTGGGAGTATGTTTCTTTTCTTGTATATGTTAATACGTTGCTTGTGGGCGTACTCATTTGGGTTGGGAGTTGGTGTAGAAATTTGATCTACAGAATCCGCAGGTCTATTTTTGGCTTGTCGACTTTTATGAAAATGGACATAACACTTTCTAGAAAATTCAGATTCACACGCCGTTTTTTGCGTTAAAACCGAAACTGGAAGGACTATCTTTTGATATAAAATTTGACTACAATTTATTAATGACTATTTTACCCTTGGGCTAGTTTAAGCTAACGAATTCATTTTCCTATGTTTAACTCTTATTTTATTGCTATTAAGGGGTGTTTTGTTTTGGGTAACTCTTTGTTATACGGTTCTAATCCGCGTGTGACGAGTTGGGGTGTGACATAAAACACCTGAAAATATTAAGATTATGAGTTATGATATGATTGATTTATGATTTTGTAAGACATTTTGACTCCTCACTTCCCACTTGTCCTAATTTTTTTATGCATGCAACTGTGTGTATATATATACTATATAGAATACATGAAAATTGATGCAAACTTAATTAACCTTACTTTACAACATAATTGAATATTGGAGGGGTTTTTTTTTTTTTTTTTTTTCGGGAAATGGATTAATTTAATAAAAGAAAAAAGCCCAAAAACATGTACAAAGTACGAGCATACCCCAAAGTATACACAATTGTCCCAAAGCATTCTCCGTATCTGCACATGTTCAGGGGCGGAGCCAGAAATTTTGGCCAGGGGGGGCCTAGGCTATACAGGGGTTCGGGGGCAACGCTCCCAAGACGATTTTTTTGGGGTCTATTTATACATAATTGACGATTTTTTTAGGGTCTATTTGTCTATAATTGTGATTTTTTGGGGATATGTTTATAATATAAATCTATTCAGTGACACGTAAATATTGTATAGTGTCTTTCAAAATTTTAAGAGGGCCTATTTCTAAAAAGCATAAAATTATCACACTAAAAGTGTAATTTTTAAAATTTTAGGCGCATTTCCTTTGAGTTGTATATACATGTATTTCAATATATATGTAGTTTTTTTTTTTTTTTGTAAGCCAATATATATGTAGTTGATAGCACTAAATTGAGCCTTGGACCCCATTAAGGGCCTAAACATAAATTGAGAGGAGCCTAAACATGGTTGAGGGGGGGCCTAAATATAAAATACTAAAAAAACTTGAAGAATCTCAGTGGAGCCTAAACATGGTTGAGGGGGAGGCCTGTACCCCCCTCCCCCCTCGTCTCTATCGCTATGATTGGGAGTTTAGGAGAGAAAAGAAAAGAAGAGAAAGTCATAAGTGAGGAGAGAAAAGAAGAGAAGAGAAAGGATGATGTTTTCTTTCATCTTGATTGGAAGTTGAGAGAAGAGAAAGTAACTTTCTTTCCCCTTGATTGCAAGTTGAGAAGAAAAGAAAAGAAAAAAAAATAAGTTACCATTCTACCCATCAATAGCTTGAACTAACAAACCCTCATACACTCACGCCATACATGCCTAGGAAAGTAAACTGACAATGGAAGGTTTGGTCGTCGCTGGTTTTCTAAGCTGTGTTTTGTTTTAATTTTTATAATATATGTATGTGTATTATAATACAAGCCCTAGGACTTAGATGGAATTACAATTAGGTAAGACTAAACTAGAAGGGTATAGTGGGTATTAAGAAATATTAATTAATCCTCACTTTCTTTTCTCTCCTTTTCTTCCCAATTTGGAGAGAAAGAAATTGAAAGAAAGTGGGGTTAGTTTTCTCTCCCTTTCTCTCCTTTTCTCTCCTTTCTCTCCCTTTCTCTTCTTTTCTCTCATATTTTAAACTCCCAATCATAGCGTATGTGCCTCCGCAAGTACACATGTTAACAAGCACCCCTGGAACGTCATCAAACTTGATTGCCAAGAGTCTAGGAAAAAACAACTGTAACTTTAATGAGCAGTCCAAGTTCAATCCATCAACCGCACATGGAACACCCAATTAATCACACCCCTTCTAGCATTCTCTTCAATGTTGCACATGAGCTGGTCTTGAAATGGCAGCCCATTATGCATTAAAAGAACTTGCCTTTTGACTTGGCTGAACAACCTATAAATCCCATTACATATAAAAATGTACTCCGTATCCTTAAAAAACATTAATGGGAAACATTGTCCGAAAGGTAAGCCACACTCAAAGTGAAGGTGGGTAGAAATTTCCCAATTGCTAGCTAGGCTAGAAGCCAATCAAAATAACAAATAAATAACTCAACAAGTTAGCTGTATAAGTCAGTATATGGTTTATTATTATTCAGCATCTAAAACAACATCCGAAGCCAATTTTGAGAGAGAGAGAGAGAGAGAGAGAGAGAGAGAGAGATGGAGATTGAACATCTTAGCCATGAACATCCATTGATTTTGAAGGAAGAGCATGATCAAGATGATAATACTGGTATCTGCTATGGGTGTTTGGAAGCAATCAAAGGCGGTGGTCCTTCCTACTACAGTTGCATCAGCAACATCAGACTTGGATGTGATTTCTACCTCCACGAATCATGTGCAAAACTACCCCTACAAACACAACACCACCCACTACACCCCGAGCACCCTCTTACCCTCCTCCCAAAACCGACATACACGTCTGGCACCCTGTTGTGCGACAATTGTGGAGGACCATGGAAGAACTTCAGTTACAACTGTTCCATATGCCAATTCGACCTTGACATATTTTGTGCTTTTCCAACCACCATGAAGCGCAAAACTGAACACAGAATCCACACACACCCTTTATTTGAACTGGGTAGGTCAGCCTTGCTTCTTTGTGACGCTTGCGGCCTAGAACATGAAGGCACGTTCTATACTTGTCCCACCTGCATCCAATCTACTTCCACCCAGTTCTTCATCCACCAGGACTGTGCTTTGCTACCAAGCACCCTCAAACATAGCGGCCACGATCACGTTCTCAGCCTTGCCCATTCTCTTTCACTTGAATATTCTCAATTCCATCCCAATTGCGAAATCTGCAACTATAAGATAAAGCCCAAATATTGGGTTTATTGTTGCGGTGGATGCAGATATTTTGCTCATATAAACTGCGCCACATCAAACAAAGATATATCCAAGACTGAGAACGAGACAACAAAAACAGAGCCTTTCATGTTGATCCTCGAGTCTTGTAATTCTTCTTCTTCTTCGTCTTCTTATTCCTGCAAATGCAAGTTAATTAAATGTTTTATCTGATCATCGATCTCAACTTAGATTTTAAACTGCCATTTTATTTTTATTTTTTTAAAAATTAAAACTCGGTGCTAAAATTTAAATTCCATGTGATGTTCTACAGTAGTTAGATTGTATTCTCAGTTAGTATTTCATTACCTGAATTACAAACGTGCTTACAACTCCTTTTTTTCCTTTCTTTTTGTTCCAGGTAGTAAAACTGACATTAAAGTAGGAGATTTCATTAATGTGATTCACTTGCCGGTAGCAGATCAATCAGTAAGTTTGATAAGTCTTTTTCTCAAGGAGATGAAACTAGAAGAGAACAACAGAAATGAAACAACAAAGCTCGACCATTACAGTCATGAACATTCACTTACACTATTTAACGTTCAAAGTACTGAAGATGGCGAATATTTGTGCTCTCCCAGCCATTTATCTTTAATGAATGTGATAGAGAACAATGAAAGATGCCATGGGTGCATGCAATACATCTCCTCGAATTCCCCATTTTATAGTTGTGTCCAATGCAAATTTCATCTCCACAAATGTTGTGCCGAGTTACCTATGGAGGTGACAAATCCAATGCACCCACAACATCCCCTCTTCCTCATCAAGAATGATCTGCCATTCCATGACTTATTGTTCTGTGATTTTTGCAAACACAATTTCACTGGATTGGGATATTTCTGTACCAGCTGCGATTTAATCGCTGATGTTAAGTGCAGTCTGTTACCAGGTGTTATCACACATGAAGCTCACCCTCAACAACACCTTCTTGTATTGAGGAAATCAACCGACAAAAATTCATGTAGTGCATGTCGTGTTTTGTGTGGTGGTGAATTTGCATTTGAATGTAACACGTGCAATAATTTCAGGCTGCACATTCGATGTGCTCTGCTACCACGGACAATTAGGCACAGGTATGACGAATCACACCCCTTCGTCCTCACATATTCCCCAGTCAGAGACCATCCAGATGAATATTTATGTGAAGTTTGTGAAAGAGATTTAGATCCCAAGGTGTGGTTCTATCATTGTGTTGCCTGCGACCTATCCATTCATGTTGATGGCATTTCTGGGTGTGGTAAGTTTTCAAATATCATGTTTGGTGTAGTTGCTGAAAGTGAACACCACCACCACCACTGCCTTACTATTCTTGAAAAAACTTTGAAATCCTCCCTATGTGACTTATGCGGTATAGATCTCGCGCGTGATTTACTCTGCAGTACACGTCCCGTCCTAGAATGCTCACTGTGTAACTTTAAGATCCATTATTCTTGTCCTGGGCCAGGGTATGTGACGGTTCCAGCAGGTTGAGATTTTTAGTTATGTAGCAAGTATGTATGACTTTTGAATTAAACCTTGTTGTTCAATTTACTTCCATCCCGGACAGATTCCAATAGAAAGTCTCTCTATCTCTCTGTCTCTCTCTCTCTCTCTCTCTCTCTCTCTCTCTCTCTCTCTCTCTCTCTCTCTTTCTCTCTCTCTCTCTCTCTCTATATATATATATATATATATATAACAGGCTTGTATCACAAATGAAATCCATTTCAAAATTATTGCCTTACACTGAAAGATAAATAATGATGCCATATAACATATATGCTAGAGATATTTCTCAGCCACTCAATGACAGGAATGTGAAACCTCCATTATATACAATTAAATTTAATCTTCAGGAAAGAAATTTTGAGGAACATATAATTAAATCACAAAGACAAATACCCAAAAACTTGCACAAAATTTTTCTATGTTTTCTATGTGCAAGTATACTTGTACCTCAAAACCTATGAAAATTTGGCAACCAGAGAAACCAAAATAACTAACTATAAATAACATAAAAGCAATTTCTAGACAATCAAAATGACTAAAGATTTGTCTTGTTAATTTACTGATTGTTGTACATTGACTGTCAATTGAATCATTGACAATGCAATTCCCTCAATATAGATTTGAATACCTTTATAGCCTTTTCAATTGAGCTGAATGCTTTAAATGCTATTAAATTCGGTACGAAGAAAATCAAAATTCCTTCAAGCTTGTATAAGGTTGATATGATCAATACAAAAGCTCATTTTCGATGTGGGAAAGAGCAGTCAAAAGGCAACATCTCATACCGCCTCAAGTACTTGTTCCCTCATCAATGAAGGCCTCATCATCTTATTCAACGCCATGGATTTCTGAGACATGCGGAGAGAGGTTGGAGGCATTGGGGGCAGCGATGTGGGAAAGAGCAGTGACTATGCGGTTTCAGAAGGGAGGGTCCATGGCGGAGGTATCTTTTCGTTATTTGGAGGGAACTGAAGTTGATTTGGCAACAATGCATTTTGAGTCTGTATTTTGGTAATTGTGCATAGAAGTTTGATGACTCTTCAATGACTTATATATAAGTTGTGTCTTGTATGTTGAAGTTCTGTATATTTATCCTGTTGTAATGAAGCTGCTGTAGATTTTCTTTTTTCTACATATTGGTTCCGCTCTGCTCATAGATTTAAGGAACGAAATGAAAAGGAAAGAAGAAGGATATTTTCTTATAGTTTGTTTTCATGCTTAAATTTTTTAAATATCAAGTCAGTTTATAACTAGATAGAAAAGAAGGGGTTTGCTTGTCAATTATTATGATCTAACTCAAATGTTTTTGCGTGTTAATTTTTTTATTTTTGCATCACTAATGCTTGTGATATCACTGAGTTTGAGTTGTGTACGATTTAATCCTCTATCAGACAGCTTTAGAAGAACAAAATATTGCTTGAGCTTTTAGGCTCTTGCTGGTTTTCGGATTCAGAGAATGAAAAGAAAATGGAAAGGAACAAGAGGAAAACTAGTTTTTTTTTTTTTGTGTTTTCCTTCATGCCCAAACAAACATCGATATTAAAGAGAAAAGAAAAAAAAAATTGTAATTGTGTAAAGTACGAAAAAAGGAAGGCAATTTACTCATCAATTGACAAAAGGTTTGAGGATTGAGAAAATATAGAAGTAGATCAAACCCGGAGTTGCTTTCTCTTTTCTGACAAAAAATGGTAAGAGACTCTGGTACATTGTTAGAGCTTTCTTTGCTTTTGAACTTCCATGTGCAATGGTTTGGGTTTGTGGCTCACACCTTGTGGTGTATTTCACAGTTATATTGTTGGATTAGATTTCAGTGTTCACTACACAAATTATAGATTTTACTAATATCTATTAGAAAGTGTTTTAGCTAAACCATGGAGTACTTATGTTTGAATCCTGCATTTATGATATGTATAAAATATGAAACTTGGTTTTGTTTTTCTGAACTAATTTTTTTTTACTTTGCCAATACTATAATGGAGACCTTTATCTAACACCCTAATCTGATTTTCGTTTTATCATATCAGATAGTGTGTTTTTTATTTTTATTTTTATTTTTATTTTTTTATTGGTATCATTCATCATATAGTAACTCCCTATATTTTCCTGCTTGTCTATCAGTTTACGCGTTGACTCACGAGCATCAATTGTACTTATTTTACCTTGATGATGTTTTTGGCATGATTATCTGTGAGCATTCTTGTGCTACAGATCTTGATGTAGGGATGTGTACTTTTTGTTCCCTTGTTATGGATATTGTCAATTTAATTTGACCAAAATCAATCTGGTTCAGAGCACGGAAATTACTAATGTAAGAGCTGCGGGCAAAGACGTGAATGTGAAGCTAACTCCTCTCCTTGTGCGTATTAATTCTTCGACCATTAGCTTCTTATTATTAAGTTGTTTGTTGATTCCATCTATATTTCTGTTATATATTAGCCAAGGATTAACTTTCATAGCCTCATACCCGAAATTTTCCATTTCCAAATTGCCAACAGTGCATCATAAGAAATTCGTCTTTGGCTCAATGATTCAAAGCTTTCTGGTTAAATCAATCGCTGTATAGTAACCTGTTCTAAGTAGTTTTGCCTTGAAGTTATTTTTCACAATACTCAACAAGCCACTGTTGTCAAATTGTGAATAGTAGTATCATAAGTTTCATAATTTTCTGTTGAGATTCAATCAAACATAAAAATTGCGCATCGAGGGAGTTAATCATTTCCTGTCAAACATTGCAATGATTTCAATGGGAACAACATCAAAAGTACAAAAGTGAACTAAAACATTAGTGTTGAATATAAACTACTCTTATTTCTCTCTGACAAGTTTTAAGCTCTACCTATGTGCATATCCTAAATAAACTTGATGAATAAAACATACGAGATCATGTATAAGATTCTCAATGTGCAGACTGCAGTCAAAAGACATTTTTCTCATTCAACTAGCCCCCCATTTGTAACCATATCTTGTTGTGTCTTGCTGATTCTTCCGCTCCTAGTTGTATTACTTCATGTTTTGCCACTTCACAATCTCATCATCGACAAATTTAATAGTACACATTAATCTTACATTTGGCCGGTATAGTACATGTATGAAAGCACGGGTATAGTAGGTTACTAGGATAGATATATACATTATGTCATTTGCAGCAGATTTGATGGGGTACGCAAATGCCGAACACGCAGAGCAATGTATATAACATGGCCATTTTGGCTCCTTGCACCCCAGCTGTCCTATAATTAGCCAACTACCGACGTGGTGAACATGTGCCTTGCACATGGGCGTTTACTTACAAGGTAATTGAATATTGGAGTTGTTAAGCCCACTTGTTCTACTTGGTTTGACCAAAAGTTTTGCTTCACCTCATTTCTTATAGAATTTATTAGTGTGGTAGTATATAGATAGCAAGCCAATGTCTAGGAAAGCAAAATGAAAGTAGGCTAGAAGCTATTCAAAATAACAAATAAATAACTCAAGAAGTCAGTAATCTTTAGCCCAACGGGCCAACCCACACACACATATTTTTGTTTCATCGTTTGGTTTGTGAGAAATCTGCAAGAAAGGAAATCAAATTAATGTTTTCTATTTAATGTATTCAGTTCAATTTAATTAGGGGAATTCACACGTAAATATTAAGAAAATTAATTCACAACCAATAACCAGGATGAAAGTCTTTTTGTTAAGCTTAAACCGTGGGTACTGAACAATCTTTTTAGCTGGTAAAAGATTTCAGTTAGAATCGATAATGAAGTTAATGATAGCTTGTGGGACTGAGCTTGTTCTAGCTTGGACATTTAATTTAGGAGAGTTACTTAAAAGTGCGGATTTTATGAACTTAGAGAGAATTGGATTTAGTCTTTTAGAATGGCGTTTAAATTTACATCATTGTTAATGAAAAACAGGTACGAATGCAATTGTTTCACTGAGATGATTTTCTCGGTAGTCCTTACTGCACTATCGGAAAAACGCTCTTTTTCCACACAAACATAAAAGTTGAGACTCAAATCAAACATAAAAGTTGGGCATTGAGGGAGGTAATCACTTCATCATTTCCTGTCAAAACTTAGCTCCTTTGCTTCATTGAATTTCAAGGACTTCAATGGGAGCGACATTAAGAGTAAAAAATGTGAACTAAAACCTTAGTGTTGAATATAAACTAAGAATGGTAAAGTCAATAGACATTTTTCTCATTAACTAGCTCCCGTTTAGACTTTAGACGCAAGGTCAAACTTCACTAAAACTAGTTAGTTGGTAGTAAAATGTTTTCTTTTTAGCTTACACGTGCTATGCATGTGAGTGTTTTTCGTCGAATTTCATTAGCGGAGTAACAAGTAGGTCCCACCTTGAAACAAATTTAAAATTACAGGGAAACAAAAACGTGCAACAAAGTTGCAACAGATTGGAGTCTTCGGTTGTGGCGGGGCCGTGGAATTCGACACTCCTGCTCCGCTTATATCTGTCTGTTTTTTGGGCAAACTTTTTATAACCTTCGGATTACTTAAGTTTTGGTACTTTTGTTCGTATTTTTCTTTTCTTTTCTTTCTTCCTCTTCTTCTTCTCATAGAAATGTCAGTTCTCTTTGTTTGAATTTGGCTCAGCATGTTTAGTTTACTCTGGTGCAGATGTTTGCTTATATTGCTTTACCCACTCCATGTTGTCATATATTAATTGTTTGTTTATACACAATTGGTGTGAATTTAATTAATTATATGACATGACCGCCTCTTTTGACCCACAAGAAGGGGGGGAAAAAAAAAATTAACATGACCACTTTTGTCTCTTGGTTTACCATTAGTTTTGTTTCTTGTGTACAGAGGCATAAATGCTTGAAAAAAATTATGTATAGCTAACATTTTTTATATATTGTGGTTGGTGATAAGCCACTGTGGAAATGAATTGAAGGTAGGTAGAAATTTCCCAGGATATACAGATGCTACCAAGGCTAGAAGCCAATCAAAATAACAAATAAAATAAGTCAATGAGTTAGCTGTATAATTTAGTACATGCTTTATTATTCAGCATCTAAAACACCATCCGCAGCCGAATTTTAGAGAGTGAGAGAAAAGGGAATTAAGGAGAGTTGGAGATTGAGCATTTTAGCCATGAGCATCCGTTGACTTTGAAGCCAATCAAAATAACAAATAAAATAACTCAACAAAGTTAGCTGTATAAGTCAGTATCTGCTTTATTATTCAGCATCTAAAACAACATCCGTAGTCAATTTTTAGAGAGGGAGAGAGGTGTAAGTCGGTATCTGCTTTATTATTCAGCATCTACAACAACATCCGTAGTCAATTTTTAGAGAGAGAGAGAGTGTTGGGTTTGTATTCAAATACCCAAACTAATTTTGTGATTGATTTTTGTGAAGTAACAAGTGAAGAGGTTTGAGTTGATGAGAAAAAGGTAGAGCAAAAAACAGGGGCTGCTATGCATTTCTTTCTCTAGCAGATTTTTACAACACAAAATAGAATTTATCTTTATGCCAAGCTTACCCTAGAAGGATCATATATCATCCATACACTTGGCACCCATCTATTACAAGATAACAAAAGACTAATGGTATGTTTGATAACCCAATTAAGTGATGAAAATGAAAAGATTCAGCACTTATTATTTTTCAGTGCGTTTGATAACATACCACTTAATTGAAAAAGTAGCCAAAAAATCACTGAAAACTTTAAGTGAAAAATTTCTACTGAAAATAAATCACTGAATGCATTCTATTTCAGTAGTTGAAGCACTGTTTTCAGTATTACAAATTCAATCACTTAAAATTTTCAATACTTAAAATTCAGTACTTAATTTTCAGTTTTATCAAACGCACCCTAAAAAGGACATAAGCTAATAAACAAATTACAAACATAGCTAACATGGCATTAACATTTTAACACTCCACAAGTTGCCCAACACTTAGCAAATTTTGCTCCAAGTCCGGAACAAGCAACACATCCTTGATGAATTTTCTTCCCTTCTTTGTTTCAATCGCAATAGTGCCTTTTCCCTTTGCTTGGACCAATGCACCATTTCCCATCTTCACTTGGGAATTTGAGGAAGCATCCATATTAACAAAAATTCTCTTGTCACCGATCATGTGATTACTACAACCACTATCAAGGAACCACACATTATTTTTGTGTTCCGATGCCGATTGACAAGCATAGAACATATGTCCATCACTTTCTTTCTCTTCGGAAAAATTTGCTTGTTGATTGTTCTTGAATCGACAATCCTTTTGAACATGCCCAAATTTCTTACAATCATAACATTGTGGTTTACCCTTAAACCAACAATCTTTGTCAACATGACTATTCCGCTTACAAATTCCACACCTTGGTTGAATGGAATCTACATTTCCTCTTCTTCCAAAATTAGTTCTTCCTCTTCCTCTTGCATATCTACCTCTTCCTCTTGCTTGTCTTCCACCTCTAGAAGACTCCCCTTTGGTTTGATCAAATTTTGGTACTTCTTGAATATTGAGTTTAGATTGAAAAGCACTTTCAATCGATTTTTCGGAGCGTTGTATCAATCTTTGCTCGAAGGCTTTTAATGAACCCATCAATTCTTGAATACTTAACTTAGACATTTCCTTAGTTTGTTCAATGATAGACACAATGGAATCAAACTTTTCAGGTAAACTAATCAACATTTTCTCCACAATAATTTTATCACTAATTTCTTCACCATAGGATTTCATTTGATTTACAAGCCCTATAAATCTTGATGAAAAATCCTTTAACATTTCAGCATCATTCATTTTCATATTTGCAAATTCTCTTCTAAGAGTTTGGAGTTTCACATTTCTTACCTTTTCATCTCCTTCATTGTCACAGCCCGGTCCCACAATAGTGTAACCGGAGCCCGTGGCACGCCACCGAGGCTAAACCAATTCATTAACGTTCCCAAAATTAGGTTTGAAGAACACACGCAGCGGAAAACAAAACACATTTTCAAAACCAGAGGTTCAGTCGACTGCTCAGTCGACTGCTCAGTCGACGGAGGAAGGCAGGGATTTAAATAGCAATTCCAGTCGACTGAGACTGGGGGTCCAGTCGACTGCTTTTGCTAAAATAAGAAGCAGTTGCTAACAGACTTAGGGGTTCAGTCGACTGCTCCTCTGGCAGCAGCCCAATCTGCAGAATTTCAAGTTTAAAAGCTTTCTAACTTACACCCAAAGATCAACCACTCAATCCAAAGTAATTCTAGCTGTATTAAAACATTACCAAACATAATTACAACATGTTACTAACTATTACAACGTTTTAAAATCCATTCTATCATACGAAGTTAAACATGGGTTAAAACGATAAAATTCCTTATTACAACATCCTATCATCCAAAACTACAAGATTAACATTAAGTTGTCTCCCAAGCGAAACTCCCATCCCTCGTACTCACTTCTGCAATTCCTCGCCAGCATTAACACCTGCAATGGTTATTTGAATAACCACACATATTTCGATTTGTTTAAGCTAAAGCTTAGTGAATAAAACAACATATGCACATGAATGATAAACATGTCCGCATTCACATCTCTACATTTCATACTAGTCGCCGGAGACTCACGTGCCCGTCCATATTCCCAATCCGCGACTCCTCGCCAATAAGTCCACGCGAAAGGGTAAGACCCACGATTCTTCTCTTCAATCGTGCGACCTTAATGCCTATATCGGCTCCACAAAATGGCACGGTGACCACGTGCTCCTTCTGACCCACATAAGCAACTTAACATGCTCAAATACATATCACTATACTCGCGGTAATTAAAACATATCTACGTGCTATTGAGCCTACTTATTAATATAATTGCCCAATATGAACTACACAAGATATCTCTAAGAATTAATATATGCTATTCACACAAAACATGAATACATGTCAAGAAACCATTCCAAAAACATAGTTGAATCACTCACCTCCAAATAACGCTCCTATAATTCAATCTGAAGAAAACCCGTGCACAAAGAACGTGCAGAAGTCCGTCTAGTAAAATTCCTATGGATCAGAATTCCATTTATCAACTTTTATGAAAAATTCTAGAAAATAACTTTTCGGAAAACTTAGCCAAACAGGCCCTAATAGGTATCAAAACGAAGCTCTTACCTCGAGGAGCTCGAATACGAAATCTGGGAGAAAACAGACTGACAAAAGGTCGTCGTTTGGCGTCGCAAAGCTCTAAGCTTCAAAATCCCCCTCTAGCCCCCTTTTGGCCTCCTCTTGAGATTTTAGGTCAAGACTTATAAAAATATCTCAACCATCTCTATCTATATATAGGCAACTCTTTTGGAAATTACGTTTACCTCCGCACGAGTTTTCAAAACTCCTAATCAGTCTCTGAAACTTTCTATACAGCTTATTCTTAGCTTTATAAGTAAAACTTCAAAATTATAAAAGTTTTCGACTAAGTTTCGTTTGGTCGCTAAAACGCGAATTTCTATATGACGTTTCCGAAGTTGCTAATTAGCCTACCAAATTAATAGTGTGTTCATTCGTACTCACCAGGATACTAAATCTAACAACAGAAATAAATTCTAAAACAGAAAATGATACAGATATTGAAATACATAGGTAAACATTTATTTTCAGATAAACATTTAAAATGTTCCACAGTGACCGTCTCATACTCAGAGAGACTTCACAAACAATAAATCCTCAATCACAACAGTTTCAAAGGGTTCTCTAATACAGACACCCAAATCAACTCGCGAGTCAAAACTCGTTCAACCATGTGCCAAAAGACACACCACATCACATTACCATGCATGACAATGTAATGCAAATGTAATAACACAAATGCGGGTGTTATAATACTCTCCCCCTTAAAAGAAGTTTGTCCCCAAACTTGTACCTCATGTCTCAAAAGGTGCGGATACTGCGTACGCATCTCATCTTCTCAAGTCACTAAGACTTCACGCAAGTACTTCCAACATTTGCCACATACACAATCCACTTCACTGATATGACACGAGCTCATGAGGAAAATAAATCCTCAGACTCTTAAGGAAAATAAATCCTCAGAATCCCCGCCTCATTCTGATAGAAGATTCAAACATGATCCTAGTAATACCCCGAAGCATCTCGATAAATGAGAACATCGATACCTAAGTAGAACTTACTCAATAGTCAAACCTGACACTAAATCACATCACGACGTCACTACGTCCACTCACATATCCTTTCATCTTACTTATCACATATGCTTTTCGAAACCCAAAGGTTATATCCCAATCACCAAAACGAATGAAGTAACGCATCTCCCTTCACCTATCTTTCTTGTTGACTAAAAGTCGTTGACATTACGTCTCAACTGGTTAACATCTATACACGATTCTTCATCCCGAAGTGAACCACAACTGAGTACTATCACACATATATACCCCGTCAATAAGTCAATGCTTCAATCAATGGTTTCACATACTATAGATTTAATCTCTTACTCTGCTAATCACCAAACCACTTGTAGCGCTATAATGCATTTCAAACGACTCCCAAGTGCTTTCTGGAATCAATCCCGTACTATACTTTCAATCATACGTGCCTCATCAGATACCATTCAGATTTCGAGCTTACATAACGTCCCAAATCACCCACAATGAGGTCAAACATATTCATCATTTAGCTCTCCAAAGTCTGCACCCGAACTACTGCCGATTGAAATAGAAGATCATACCTAACAGTTTTGATTTAGAACTTTCATCAAAGTCAAACACATTCCATTCATGTTGTTCTTTTAAAACAAATAGATTTAAAATTACACATAACACTTCATCTCCTTCTCAACACAATTACTCCCAATATCCATCATAACGAATAACACTGTAAATCAAAATTGGCTTACTCAGTCATATACCTACCATAGAGTTCATCAACACGTATTCCCATGCTCAGAACATATCTTGTTCCTGTCTCAACCCTTGACCATTCACGATCCATTTTATTTATATAACATACACACATCTTGAGTCAATTGTTTTTCTGCCAGAGATCTCAACTGCAATGTAGTTCATTTTCATCCCATACCCTACTCGTATACTATTCTTTAGTCTATCAGTCTAGGTAGACCCACCACCATTTACGTAGTTATATGACTCCATGAGTCTCTAGTGTTTCACTTCCACCCTCACACAAGCTCATACCAAGCGTACTCATGTATCGCAACTCTTACTGAATTTCTGACTGCCCTTTACACTGAACATATATTATAATATCTCAATGTTTCATACCCGTAGTTGAATTTGACTCATTTTCCCATTTAACTTTATAGTCCTTTATTTATGCTATCCAGGTTTTCAATCCATTATTCCTGAATAACCTATTGCTCACAGCATTAATACAATCCCCACATACAATCTGAGGATAAACC
Source organism: Hydrangea macrophylla (assembly GCA_033977485.1). Taxonomy (NCBI): domain Eukaryota; kingdom Viridiplantae; phylum Streptophyta; class Magnoliopsida; order Cornales; family Hydrangeaceae; genus Hydrangea; species Hydrangea macrophylla. Next base: position 86,508,256 of record CM066992.1, read on the forward strand.
GGTAATTAAATCTTCCCACAAAGTATTATAGCCTCACTGTTTTCAATAAATTCCATATCGACTTCCAATTTACATACCTTTCACGACAATACCCCAAGGTAAAATTCTTTCTCCGATCACCAATACCAACTGATTTCCTAACTGTCATCTTTCAAGTTCTTCACACTTTATGGATCTCATCAAGTTCTTGATTGATCAAAGCCTCAAATCATTCATTATCTCAGGTTACTCCAATACTTCAATCGAAGTCGAGCTCCCTTTGGAACAATACTCACGACCACTCCTTTAAGGTCATAACTTCCAATTAGCCAAATTCAGGTACACGACATTTTACCAACTCCTTTAGAATTCCTAAGTTCACGATCTGCCCACATAGAACTCATTCGTTTGATAACCACCGTTATGTCCCAAGCACTAAGCATACCATATCCTTCCACGATACCCGTCTTCCAAGGTCTACTTGATACCTAATCACAAGTATTTAAAACAAATTTTCTTACTCAACGAAAGTTTTATTTTAAAATATTTTAAACACTTTAAAAATTTTCTTAGGGTGGACTTCCACAGTCTAAAACTCTCCAACCTTGTTAGAATCCAGGACACTGAGACAACATTCCATTATATCCACCATTGTCCTCTAATCGCTTTACAATCCTACTATCATATCTGATAATGTACTCAACGTGCTGCCATGTCTTACTCTCATTCTTACCGTTTTTATTTACTTTCTCATCAAAGATTCATCTTCCCATTTTACATTTTCATTTCTCTAACTTGACTTACCCAAAGTCTCTTTACTCTATCCACTTTCACAATTGTTCTTGTTCAGTATCGTAATAATTATCGTACTCTAACTTCCAGTTGGCAACCACTTGCTTCAGAAACCCAAAGATGTTTTAAAAGCATTAGAAGAAAAGGTTTTCGTTTTATTTTGAAAATACATTCAAAATCCAGGTTCGAGGTCGCCCGTACTACAACTCTCTGTGATAACAACCTTTGCTACAATCTCCCTATCCAGGTCCTCCCATCTCCATGTTATCCAAATATCCACTCGATTCCTCTGAATCTCTTATCATGTTCCATAATTCACACTTATCTTTTACTTCCAGCCTCCTATTCCTACTTCCTTTATTCTATCTCTTCTGACAAACCACTGCAAAACACTAGGGAACCTTATTACTCTTCATTTCTGTCCATTTACTCTTCATCAAGAAATTCTACAGTTTCTCCTTCAACCCATATCGTCCTTATCGTTACATCTATACGCACATAATCATCAAGTCTAAGTAACCACTCCTGAAGTATGTCATCAATTAAACTTCTACCAACTGTAGTTTCAAACCGTCAAATTATACTCTATCATTCCCGTTCTTAACCCCTCCTCTTAGGTCAGTCCTCCAATCCCAACATTTTCACACATACAATCGATCAAGTAGCATTCACTTCTAATCCTCATACCACATATAAATCTACCTTGGTGCCATAACCATTCGAAATCAGGTTCAATTGAGAGATTCCTCAATAACCACAATACTCATAGCTTGTTAAGATATTTCTCAATTCCCAATACATAACACAAGATAGGTTGAGAGATTCCTCAACCGTCCAATGCATACCGTAAGATAGGTTAAGAGATTCCTCAACCGTCCAATCATCTCAATACCGTAAAAATTAGTTGAAAGATTCTTCAACTACCCATCATATACTTGTAAAAGATAACCATAAGATAATCCCGTACGATCACGTCATAGATTAACATCATAGGGAAACACCGTAAGAAAAGATGAGAGATTCCTCTCCTATCCCATACACGAGCAATACATACCGCTGAACTATTTTTCTGTCATAAACTCCAACTGGTCATCCCTTTTCTCTCGCATCATGACGTGCATCCCATGTCTGAAGTATAACTTTTATCAAGTACTTCCAGTCTCAAAACTCAACCACAACACTCACTTTCATTCTCTAGGTGAACTATACGGAAATCTTCTCTGACGTTTACTACTCGACTTCGTTCTCAGTAAGATCTCCCAAAGGACACTCGTCACTAACATTAAGAACATCAACCGATTCGATCACAATCATTTTCTTTTCGCTTAGAAATTCCACTATTCATCACTACCAAAATATTATCTTTCCCTCTTGCCACAACACGTTGTCTATGATACCTCATGATAACTTCACCTCATCACACAGCTCTACATCCGTATGATTCCACCGATTCACAAATGCATAAATACTATGCATGTATGACAATAACATAATCATGTATGTATAACAATATACCATATGCATCAAACATCTCTAATATGTATGGATGCAATTTAGAACAGGTGACAATTCACTCAAAACTCCACTCGTCGTCGAACGTTTCCAAGGCTCTAAACTTATGCTCTGATACCACTAAATGTCACAGCCCGGTCCCACAATAGTGTAACCGGAGCCCGTGCCACGCCACCGAGGCTAAACCAATTCATTAACGTTCTCAAAATTAGGTTTGAAGAACACACGCAGCGGAAAACAAAACACATTTTCAAAACCAGAGGTTCAGTCGACTGCTCAGTCGACGGAGGAAGGCAGGGATTTAAATAGCAATTCCAGTCGACTGAGACTGGGGGTCCAGTCGACTGCTTTTGCTAAAATAAGAAGCAGTTGCTAACAGACTCAGGGGTTCAGTCGACTGCTCAGTCGACTGCTCCCCTGGCAGCAGCCCAATCTGCAGAATTTCAAGTTTAAAAGCTTTCTAACTTACACCCAAAGATCAACCACTCAATCCAGAGTAATTCTAGCTGTATTAAAACATTACCAAACATAATTACAACATGTTACTAACTATTACAACGTTTTAAAATCCATTCTATCATACGAAGTTAAACATGGGTTAAAACGATAAAATTCCTTATTACAACATCCTATCATCCAAAACTACAAGATTAACATTAAGTTGTCTCCCAAGCGAAACTCCCATCCCTCGTACTCACTTCTGCAATTCCTCGCCAGCATTAACACCTGCAATGGTTATTTGAATAACCACACATATTTCGATTTGTTTAAGCTAAAGCTTAGTGAATAAAACAACATATGCACATGAATGATAAACATGTCCGCATTCACATCTCTACATTTCATACTAGTCGCCGGAGACTCACGTGCCCGTCCATATTCCCAATCCGCGACTCCTCGCCAATAAGTCCACGCGAAAGGGTAAGACCCACGATTCTTCTCTTCAATCGTGCGACCTTAATGCCTATATCGGCTCCACAAAATGGCACGGTGACCACGTGCTCCTTCTGACCCACATAAGCAACTTAACATGCTCAAATACATATCACTATACTCGCGGTAATTAAAACATATCTACGTGCTATTGAGCCTACTTATTAATATAATTGCCCAATATGAACTACACAAGATATCTCTAAGAATTAATATATGCTATTCACACAAAACATGAATACATGTCAAGAAACCATTCCAAAAACATAGTTGAATCACTCACCTCCAAATAACGCTCCTATAATTCAATCTGAAGAAAACCCGTGCACAAAGAACGTGCAGAAGTCCGTCTAGTAAAATTCCTATGGATCAGAATTCCATTTATCAACTTTTATGAAAAATTCTAGAAAATAACTTTTCGGAAAACTTAGCCAAACAGGCCCTAATAGGTATCAAAACGAAGCTCTTACCTCGAGGAGCTCGAATACGAAATCTGGGAGAAAACAGACTGACAAAAGGTCGTCGTTTGGCGTCGCAAAGCTCTAAACTTCAAAATCCCCCTCTAGCCCCCTTTTGGCCTCCTCTTGAGATTTTAGGTCAAGACTTATAAAAATATCTCAACCATCTCTATCTATATATAGGCAACTCTTTTGGAAATTACGTTTACCTCCGCACGAGTTTTCAAAACTCCTAATCAGTCTCTGAAACTTTCTATACAGCTTATTCTTAGCTTTATAAGTAAAACTTCAAAATTATAAAAGTTTTCGACTAAGTTTCGTTTGGTCGCTAAAACGCGAATTTCTATATGACGTTTCCGAAGTTGCTAATTAGCCTACCAAATTAATAGTGTGTTCATTCGTACTCACCAGGATACTAAATCTAACAACAGAAATAAATTCTAAAACAGAAAATGATACAGATATTGAAATACACAGGTAAACATTTATTTTCAAATAAACATTTAAAATGTTTCACAGTGACCGTCTCATACTCGGAGAGACTTCACAAACAATAAATCCTCAATCACAATAGTTTCAAAGGGTTCTCTAATACAGACACCCAAATCAACTCGTGAGTCAAAACTCGCTCAACCATGTGCCAAAAGACACGCCACATCACATTACCATGCATGACAATGTAATGCAAATGTAATAACACAAATGCGGGTATTATATTCATACTCTTGTTGCAAGATATCCCATGCTTCCTTTGCCTTTGTTGCTCTCATGATTTTGGAAAAATTGTATCAACAACTCCTTGTTGAATGAAAGTTAGGGCTTTAGCATCCTTCTTCTTGTGCTCTTTAATTTGTCTTTGAACATTTGCCAAAGTCTCGGCATCTTCCGGTTCATCATACCCATCTTCTACGTACTCCCAAAGATCATTGGATACAAATATAGTTCTCATCTTCACACACCAAAAGTCATAATTTTCCCCATTAAAGATTGGAATTTGGGGTTGAGTTCCCTGATTTTGGTTGCTTGAAGTTGCCATGTAAATCTTCTTCTTCTAGGGTTTGTTTCCCTTTCAAATTTATGAACTCCCAGCTGTGATTGATCAACCAGTGCTCTGATACCACTCTGTTGGGTTTGTATTCAAATACCCAAACTAATTTTGTGATTGATTTTTGTGAAGTAACAAGTGAAGAGGTTTGAGTTGATGAGAAAAAGGTAGAGCAAAAAACAGGGGCTGCTATGCATTTCTTTCTCCAGCAGATTTTTACAACACAAAATAGAGTTTATCTCTATGCCAAGCTTACCCTAGAAGGATCATATATCATCCATACACTTGGCACCCATCTATTACAAGATAACAAAAGACTAAAAAGGACATAAGCTAATAAACAAATTACAAACATAGCTAACATGGCATTAACATTTTAACAGAGAGGGGTGAAGGGAATTAAGGAGAAATGGAGATTGAGCATTTTAGCCACAAGCATCCATTGATTTTGAAGGAAGAGCATGATGATCAAGATGATAATACTGCTGGTATCTGCTATGGGTGTTTGGAAGCAATCAAAGGCGGTGGTGGTCCTACTCCTTCCTACTACACTTGCAGCATCAGCCTTGGATGTGATTTCTACCTCCACAAGTCATGCGCAGAACTACTTCTACAAACACAACACCACCCACTACACCCCGAGCACCCTCTTACCTTCCTAGCAAAAAGGTACTCCTGCTGCAATAATTGTGGAGGACCGTGGAAGAACTTCACTTACAACTGTTCCGAATGCGAATTCGACCTTGACATATTTTGTGCTTTTCCAACCACAACAAAGCGCAAAACTGAACACAGAATCCACAAACACCCTTTAACTCAACTGAGTAGGCCAGCCTTGCTTTTTTGTGATGCTTGCGGCATAGAACATAGAGTCAAAGGTGTCTTCTATACTTGTTCCACCTGTACCCAATCTCTTACCAGCCAGTTCTTCATCCACGAGGACTGTGCTTTACTACCAAGCACCCTCAAACATAGCGGCCATGATCACCTTCTCATCCTTTCCCATTCCCTTCCACTTGATTATTCTCGATTCTCTCTCCCTTGCGATATCTGCGGATATCGTATTTTTAATTCCAAATTTTGGGTTTATTATTGTGGTCGATGCAGATATTTTGCTCATTTACATTGCATCACATCAAACAAAGAGAAGATATCCAAGACGGAGAGTGAGACACCAAAAACAGAGCCTTTCATGTTGATCCTTGAGCCTTGTAATTCTTCTTCTTCTTCTTCTTCTTCTTCTTCTTCCTGCAATGCAAGTTACCTAAATGTTTATCTGATCATCTCAACTTAGATTTCAAACTGCCATTTTTTAAAAAATTAAAATTCGGTGCTAAAATTTAAATTCCATGTGATGTCCTACAGTAGTTAGATTGTATTCTCAGTTAGTATTTCATTACATGAATTACAAACGTACTTACAACTCCTTTTTTCCTTTCTTTTTGTTCCAGGTAGTAAAACTGACATTAAAGTAGGAGATTTCATTAATGTCATTCACTTGCCAGTAGCAGATCAATCAGTAAGTTTGATAAGTCTTTTTCTCAAAGAGATGAAACTAGAGGAGAACAACAAAGATGAAACAACAAAGCTCGACCATTACAGTCATGAACATTCACTTACACTATTTAACGTTCAAAGTACTGAAGATGGCGAATACTTGTGCTCTCCCAGCCAATTATCTTTAATGAATGTGATAGAGAACATTAATGAAAGATGCCATGGGCGCATGCAATACATCTCCTCGAATTCCCCATTTTATAGTTGTGTCCAATGCAAATTTCATCTCCACAAATGTTGTGCCGAGTTACCTATGGAGGTGACAAATCCAATGCACCCACAACATCCCCTCTTCCTCAGTAACACTGCTCGGCCATTCCGTAACTTAAAAGTAGCTGTAATTTTTGCAAAGACAATTTCACTGGATTGGCATATATCTGTACCAGCTGCGAATTTGCCGTTGATGTTAAGTGCAGTCTCTTACCAAGTGTTATCACACATGAAGCTCACCCTCAACACCAACACCTTCTTGCATTGAGGAAATCAACCGACAAAAATTCATGTAGTGCATGTCGTGTTTTGTTTGGTGGTGAATTTGCATTTGAATGTAACACGTGCAATAATTTCAGGCTGCACATTCGATGTGCTCTGCTACCACGGACAATTAGGCACAGGTATGACGAATCACACCCCTTCGTCCTCACATATTCCCCAGTCAGAGACCATCCAGATGAATATTTATGTGAAGTTTGTGAAAGAGAATTAGATCCCAAGGTGTGGTTCTATCATTGTGTTGCCTGCGACCTATCCATTCATGTTGATGGCATTTCTGGGTGTGGGCTGCATTCAAATATCATGTTTGGTGTAAGTGTTGAGTTCAAATGTCACCACCACAGCCTTACTCTTCTTCCAAAAACCACGAAATCCTCCCTATGTGACTTATGCGGTATAGATCTCACGCGGGATTTACCCTGCGTTACACGTCCCTTCCTGGAATGCTCACTGTGTAACTTTAAGATCCATTATGCTTGTCCTGTGCCAGGGTATATGATGGTTCCAGCAGATTAAGATTTTTAGCTATGTAGCGAGTATGACTTTTGAATTAAACCTTGTTGTTCAATTTACTTCCATCCCGGACAGATTTCCAATACAAAGTTCTCTCTCTCTCTCTCTCTCTCTCTCTCTCTCTCTCTCTCTCTCTCTCTCTCTCTCTCTATATATATATATATATATATATATCAAGTCCCTTTTTTTACTCAATAAATCCGTTAACCAAAGTCTAAAACAACCAATGCTGTAAGATGTTTTTGGACCTGATAAATGCAATCCTTATGTATTAGAATGACAGTAGCTAGGGACTGCCGAGAACATCATCTCAGCGCAACAATCGCCTTCTGACCTCTTTTTCATTACATAATCTCAGAGCAACAAATCTCTCTAGCTTCATAAGACCAGCACTTTTAAAGAACTCTCCTAAATTAAAAGCCCAAGCAAGAACAAGCTCAGTCCTACAAACTTCCATTAAGTTCATTATCTATTCTTACTGAATCTTTTACCAGCTAAAAAGATTGTTTAGTTCCCACAATTTTAGGCTTAACAAAAAGACTTTCATCCATGTCAAAAACTGAACTAATATTCTTAATATTTATGTGTGAATTCCATTCCCCACTCCCAACACCCCCCCCCCCCCCCCCAATTAAATTAATCTAAATACATTAAATAGAAAACATTTTAACTTTCTTTCCTTTCTCATAGTTTTCTCAAAAACCAAACAAAATTCATCCATTCCACACTGATGTATTTTCTTACGAACATTTCAGCAAACTTACTTTGGAAATCCAAACAAGAGATGTTTTCATCAGAAGAATCCAAATACATACAAATATATATATGTGTGTGTGTGTGTGTGTGTGTGTGTGTGTGTGTGTGTGTGTGTGTGTGTGTGTGTGTGTGACCTGTGTGCATAAGCTTTGTGCAAGGGTGGGCAGTGGGCTAGATGACAAGTAAAACAAAGTTTTCAATAACTTTGCCTTGGGCCAATGATAAAAATTAAATAAACAGCATACTTACGTGTGCTTCGTTAGACTAAACACAATAACATGCTTGTATCACAAATGAAATCCATTTCAAAATTATTGCCTTACACTGAAAGAATATGCTAGAGATATTTCTCTGCCAGTCAATGACAGGAATGTGAAACCTCCATTATATACAATTAAATCTTCAGTAAAGAAATTTTGAGGAACATATAATTAAATCACAAAGACAAGTACCCAAAAACTTGCACAAAATTTTTCTATGTTTTCTATGTGCAAGTATACTTGTACCTCAAAACCTATGAAAATTTGGCAACCAGAGAAACCAAAATAACTAACTATAAACAACATAAAAGCAATTTCTAGACAATCAAAATGACTAAAGATTTGTCTTGTTAATTTACTGATTGTTGTTCATTGACTGTCAATTGAATCGTTGAGAATGCAATTCCCTCAATATAGATTTGAATACCTTTATAGCCTTTTCATTTGAGCTGAATGGTTTAAAGGCTATTAAATTCGGTACAATGAAAATCAATTTCCTTCAAGCTTGTATAAGGTTGATATGATCAATACAAAAAGCTCACTTTCGATAGATTTGCAACACATTCTTTCACCGGTGGTGGGAAGAGTGCCCAAGGTAGCACAGAATTCTGTAAGGCCCACGGTGGGAGGAATGGTGCAACTGGAAGAGAGAAGCGTGGGCTTTGTGCTGCTCATAGTAACATGGTTCAGGATCGGGGAACAAACAAGGTCAGTTTGATAGGTCCACGGCTCTTCCACGGGCTTGTACCTTCAGCCTCAACTGTCACGACCAGCTTTGATACCAATTGTTCTTCCTTGGGAGTGAGGGTAATCTCAGATTCTATTGAATCGCTTGAGAGACCAGCTAAAAGGCAACATCTCATACCACCTCAGGTACTTGTTCCCTCATCAATGAAGGCCTCATCATCTTATTCAACACCATGGATTTCTGAGAAAGGCTGAGAGAGGTTGGAGGCATTGGGGGCAGTGGTGTGAGAAAGAGCAGTGACTATGCGATTTCAGAAGGGAGGGTCTATGGCGGAGGTATCTTTTTGTTATTTGGAGGGAACTGAAGTTGATTTGGCAACACTGCATTTTGAGTCAGTATTTTGGTAATTGTGCATAGAAGTTTGATGACTCTTCAATGACTTATATATAAGTTGTGTCTTGTATGTTGAAGTTCTGTATATTTATCCTGTTGTAATGAAGCTGCTGTAGATTTTCTTTTTTCTACATATCGATTCCACTCTGCTCATAGATTTAAGGAACGAAATGAAAAGGAAAGAAGAAGGATATTTTCTTGTAGTTTGTTTTCATGCTTAAATTTTTTTTAAAATATCAAGTCAGTTTATAACTACATAGAAAGAGGGGATTTACTTGTCAATTATTATGACTCAAATGTTTTTGCATATTAATTTTTTTGTTTTTGCGTAGTTAATGCTTGTGATATCACTAAGTTTGAGTTGTGCATGATTTAATCCTCTATCAGACAGCAAGAGAAGAACAAAAAATTGGTTGAGCTTTTAGGCTTTTTTTGGTTTTCGGATTCAGAGAATGAAAAGAAAATGGAAAGGAAACAAGACGAACACTAGTGGTTTTTTTTTTTTGTGTGTGTGTTTTCCTTCATGCCCAAACAAACATCGATATTAAAGAGAAAAGAAAAAATAAAACATAATTGTGAAGTACAAAAAAAAATGGTTTGTTTGAAAAGAAAAGGAAGGCAATTTACTCATCAGTTGACAAAAGGTTTGAGGATTGAGAAAATATAGAAGTAGATAAACCACGGGGTTGCTTTCTCTTTTCTAGCGAAAAATGGTAAGAGACTCAGGTACATTGTTAGAGCTTGCTTTACTTTTGAACTTCCATGTGCAATGGTTGGGTTTGTAACCTTGTGGTGTATTTCACAGTTATATTAACAAAAGTTTTGTTGTTAGATTTTTTTTTTTTTTGTTAATATTTTCTTTACTCGTAATTACCTAGCTTAACCACGATTTGTTTTGTTTATTTATTTTTATTTTTTTGGCTATTGCTAATCATCTAAATTTGGATTAGATTTCAGTGTTCACTACACAAATTATAGATTTTACTACTATATATTAGAAAGTGTTTTAGCTAAACCATGGAGTACTTATGTTTGAATTCTGCATTTACGATATGTATAAAATACGAAACTTGGTTTTGTTTTTCTCAACATAGAATTTTTTTTTTTTTACTTTGTCAATACTAGAATGGAGACCTTTATCTAACATCCTGTGGACACCGGAAGTGGACCACTTCTCTTGTTCGAGATTGTTTTGAAATTGATTTGAATCAAGGAAAGGAAACGAAAAGGTCTGTTGAAAACAGATACAGAGTCGCCACTTGGTCTTTAAGGAACCAAGAAACCTAATTTTGACTCACCCAAACGGATAAAGGGCACCGGCCTTCATAACCAAAGAACTTGGTTCGGGGTTTTGGTACGAGAGAGGAAGGAGCCTTTGTCACGACTAAAACACCCTCAACTCGCCCCGCCTTTCGACGGGCCTCAATTAGCATCCAAATAATCATCTTATACTATGTATGGTTCGGCAATTAATACTATGATAGTATATTACATCACATAAGAAACTTGAAATGGAAGATCTAAAGATAAGATATCATTCATAAGATCTAAGTCAAATATCATACAATGTAAAGTGAAAGATCACACAAATAAACTTAGGAAAAATAGTCTAATCATGTATCAAATAATCAAGACTTCCTAATCCAAAGGGGGACATGAATTGTTCTTGAAACAAATAGTCAAAGAAAACAAGGATGCTTAGCAAGCTAGTATGATGCATGTTATTCTTTGATGAAAGAAGACCTCTCAATCCCCGGGACGGATGAGAAAGGATGATTAGATCAAGGGGAAGCATGAACGGGTGATCGAGTTCATTCCTTATAATCTCCTTAGATTAAGAGTTACAAAAACCCCAAATCTTGCATGAATGCAATGTATGTATCTAAAGTGTACAAAGGTTGTAGTGTGTTTTGTGTACATGGATTTCTAGAATGACTTAGAAGTCTAAAATGCGTATGGATGGATGAATGAAATCAACATGGGATGTGTACAAATGTAGTATGAACTACTTCCTAAGATATGAACTAATTTGGAGTTCATGTAAGCATCAAATCAAAGAATGAAAGTTAAAAAGTGTTTGCTGTGAATAGTGGACAGAACAGTAACATGATCTTGTAGAAAATGAAAAGAGGGGTTAGGAATGTTTTCAATGCATGATTTTTTATGGAGATGTTACTTATTGTGTCTAGAACACAACCCAAAAGGCCAATCTTGAATAGCTATCACAGATTGAGAGAAATTATATAAACAATAGAGGTCACTCAGAAACAGAGTTCGTACTGTCGACTGAAATGTTAGAAAATCTTAGAAAATGAAAAAGAATGATCTAGAGGCCCATTTTATACAGAAAGTTTCCTAAGACATTGAATTTTAAGGGAAAAATAAGTTAGGACCACCCCTTTTGGAAAAGTTTTCTGGAAAAGAGGTCGTAAGTTGACCTAGCTGCTGTGACAGCAAAAACAGAATGTTTGGAAGGAATGTTGGGACCCAAATGGACCATTTCCAAGTACTTCCAAGTCAAACCAAAAATCATGGGTGTTCTCCAATGAGTTAGGAAGACTTTCCAAGTGGCCTTGTATCCATATGTTAAGTATTGTGTTCTAGAAAAATCTTTGAACTCAACTCACTCACTGTTTTGACTCATTGTTTTGAAGATTTTGGAGAAAACAAAGTTTTGTTTCTTGAAACCAAATGAGAGGGATTGAGAGGGGTTTTGAAATAGGTGTTTTGAAAACATGTTTTCAACACTCAATAAGGATCATAGCCACTTAGAATACCTACATCAAACTCATCATTTAAGAACCTCCAAGATTGTTGGAGAGATTTATTTTATTTTTGGGCATAACTTCAATACATTCCAAGAATACCTTGGAAGTATTGAGGTTATGATCATCATCTATCAAACATGTTTTTGAGGTCAAGAGCTACTATCCATAAGGATTCACTCACCCCAAACTTCATGTCATCACTTAGATGATGATGAACTAGTAAGTAAATAAAGAAAAGAAAAAGAAATGAGATAAGGAGAGATGAACATATATATAATCAAAGCAAGTAAATAGCAATCAATAGATGATAATCAATGTGATTTTGGACTTGTAGCTTGGTGTTTCACTCATAGATTTTGACATTTGGACATGGAAGTAGCTTCCTATCTCATGAATGCTCAAGAATGAGGGTTGGAGTGGACTTTGAATGTGAAGTATATAGAAGGATGATGGAAGAAAACAAGAATAAAACTCACTTTCTTATGGAAAATCAATGGGAGAAGCTCCCTTTCTCTCTTCTAAACCTATCTCTATCTCTCTTCTTCTCTACAAGTTTTCAAGCTTTGCACTTGGCTCCCCCAAAATGAAGAGCAATGGGGGGTTTATATAGGCCAATTTGGGGTGGTTTTGGGGTTTTAGAAGTACTCCCATTGGTCCCAAACAACTGTGAATACAAAACTATGTCGTTTTGACTTTCAATTAATCAAATTGGACCCCCAAAAAAATTACAAAAATGGACTCTGCGAGGATTGAGTGCCGCGGCGGCACTGGGCCAGTGCCGCGGCGGCAGTGGGCCAGTGCCGCGGCGGCAGTGCTCCTCTGGAGCCCAGAAAATTACGTTTAGGCCCCCAGAGGTTCCGGTATTCGCGAAAAGGCCCTATTTCGTCCGAAATTCACAGAAAATGCATACAAACTCCAAATTGAGGTTGTGATATACCGTTGGAAAGGTAATGGAGTCTACTTTACATAAAAAATAGTTCGGGGATAGGTCACCTTGAAAAGTTTTACGGTATTCGCGATAAAAGCCGATTTGATCGCCTTTTTCGCCTTTGGAAATTCATAATAAATTCGTTTTAAATCCAGAAATTACGTGCGATATACCGTTGGGAAGCTATTGACCTCTAGTATCCATGAAAAATATTTGGAAATTGTTTTGGTGCCTCGGTTCCAAAGTCATATCTTGGTCAAACCGGTCAAACCTGGGATTCCCGGGAAGTTCTGGAAATCTCCGGGAGTTCCCAAGAGCTGACGTTTTCGCTCGATTTTCTTTTGAAACTCGTTTTAATACTTTTCTCATGATTTAGAATGATTCCGGTGAATTCGGACGATTTCGGTCAAACTTGGTCAAACTTGGTCAAACTTGGTCAAACTTGGTCAAACCTAGTCAAACCTTGGTCAAACCGGTCAACGGGGACTTTTCGGGAACTTCCGGGACTTCCGGGGGTCTCTGGGAGCTGACGATTTCATCCATTTTTACTTAAAACCTCATTTTATCATTTTTCTTACGACATAGCATATTTTCAGAACTTCGGGACCAAATCTGGGAGTCTTCGGGCTTTCAGGGGGCATTTTGGTCAATCTGAGCATTCTGAGAGATAGAGCTGACTTCCAGGAGTCCTTTTGAGTCTTTTACGATCATTGTGAACCACCAAGCTATAGGTCTCCTAAATTTGATAGCCGACAAAATGGGGTGTCTACAGTTTGCCCCTCTTTGGCAGGAACTTACGAGGCAACGCATGTCGTAAGTGAGTGCCAAAGCTTTGAAGAGACAGGTCTTTTGGAGGCTATAGATTTAGGATAAAATGCGTTGCAAAAGATGCGATGATGCTGAAAAATGATGTTGAGGTCAGTACTGGTCGTGCTCCGCGTGAGCTGCCTACGTATCCCCAAGGGGAATCAGACCAGGGCGTAGTTCAGGGCACAAAGGAACAAAACACACATGCACATACACAACAATCAGGCGGATGCTATGCTATAAGAGTGATATGCTATGCATGGATGTGATATGAATTTTGTCCTGAGCCCTATCATGTCTAGTGTTCTGATCCTAGCATGAATTGGTGCTGTGGGGTGTACTACTCCGAGTGGACTTGTATCGTGCCTGTATTGTGTTCTAAAACGCTTGTGGTCCTAGTACATGTGTTCAGTGTATTTGCCACTCTCAGTGGGCTTGGTGATCTATGCTTCACTATGACTAATAGACTTGTGAGGGAGCTCGACCTGGAGGTCTTACTCAAGGAAGAGCGTGGTGCTCAAAGTGATACTGTGGTGCTCAAAAGAATGCTTATGGTGTGTTTGCCACTCCTAGTGGGCTTTGTGATTTGTGTGTGCCGCGACCGACGGGCTATGTGTTATGTTACGGCCAATTCGTTATGAAGTGACTCTCTAGACTTGACTCGTGCTCCCCTTAATCGTGATACTATGGACTCGGTGACTCTCAGAGTCTCAACGGTGCTTCTCAATTCTCAATGGCGCTTATGTTGTTCCTCGAATTTTTGGCGGTGCTTCTCAATGCTTCTTGATTGTCAGCGGTGTTCTTCAAATCTTAGTGATGCTCCTCGACTCTTCAATGATGCTTTTCAACTCTCCTGATGTTTCTCGACACATCTGATGTTCCTTGACTCTTCGACGATACTTTTCAACTCTCCTGATGTTTCTCGACACATCTGATGTTCCTCAACTCATTCGATATTCCTCAACTCTTCAACGACGCTTCTCAACAAATCTGATGTTCCTCAACTCATCCGATATTCCTCAACGACGCTTCTCAACAAATCTGATGTTCCTCAACTCATCCGATATTCCTCAACGACGCTTCTCAACAAATCTGATGTTCCTCAACTCATCCGATATTCCTCAACTCTTCAACAACGACGCTTCTCAACAAATCTGATGTTCCTCAACTCATCCGATATTCCTCAACTCTTCAACGACGCTTCTTAACAAATCTGATGTTCCTCAACACATCCGATGTTCCTCAACTCTTCAACATCCGATGTTCTTCAACGATGCTCCTTAACACACCCGATGCTCCTCTTCAACAATACTCTCTTCTGATGTTCCTCGATGCTCCAATAATGCTTCCCAACTCTCCTGATGTTCCTCGACGCTCCAACAATGCTTCTCAACTCTTCTGATGTTCCTCGACACATTTGATGCTCCTCCTCAGCAACACACTTGGACTTTGAACCTTAACCATCTTAATAGCACATCTTATCAACACTTCTCATCAACACATCTGGACTTTGGGCCCTGAAACACCTCAACAACACGTCTCATCGACACACCTTATCAGCAATAGTCTCTTGGTGTTGGCGATATCTCCTTCGATCAGCCACCTTGAGAAATAACTATCGGTTTGTAGTTTGTAACCACTTACGAGTTTATGCCACTCGTACCTAGGACACTTCTCATGTTGCGACCTTGACTGGTGTAGTAATAATGTTTGGTACTTCTGCTTATATCCAAAGTTTTTTTGTTATGATTGGGAATCACCTTTAACCCACACATTTGAGACCATCAGGACAAATGGACCTAATAGGAACGACAAGGAAAGTTGGGTTAGTTTGTATGAAACCTCGATCTCTGACACACTTGTGATCAGATTACTACTGACTCAAACAAAGAAGGATTGATTTGGACATGAAATTCTCAAATTGCCACGATCCAAAGTGCCTTTACCATGAATGATGTACCGCTCATCTTTTATGTTCACTCCTCATCTTGATATGTCAGCACTTTGCTAATAAATCTGATTTTTTTTTAAAATTCCTCCCTACTGATCTAATCAATTTTTTTGCTTCTCCCAGATGTGCTTTGAATTAGTGCCTTAGCTTTTAGAATAAAAGATGCTCCATTTCAAAATATTTCAAAACAACTTGGTGACATGAAAACTCGCCCTTGGTGTGAAGGGATCGTGTTAGGCAAACAGAGTTTGCCCCTAGTTTGAGGTGTACGAAGTGGAATTCATAGGCAAACAAGGTGGGTGACCGAAGTTTGCCCCTAGTTTGGACAATGGTTTATTGGAGGTTTTGGGCAAACGAGGTAGGTGACCGAAGTTTGCCCCTTGTATGAAGGGTAGATAGTAGAATTTAGGCAAACGAGGCGAGTAGCCGAAGTTTGCCCCTAGTGTGGAAGGTGATTTTCTGGCTTGAGACAAGGACCGTGACTTTAATCTCTCAAATGCTCATAACTTTTTGCCTAGGCACCAGTGAGGTGACCTAGCGAGCTCTTTTCTCTCTTTTGTTATTGCTCACCTTGGATTTAGCTCTAACTTTTGCCTAGGCGTCCTTTCGGATTTTTGACCTAGCGAGCCATCCTTCTTTTCTTTTCGAAAGTCTGCCTACGTACCCCCAAGTGAGGATCAGGTCCAACGTAGTTCGGGCCATGGTCGGAAAGAAGTGGGTTGATTTTTAGGTAGGTGGGTTGACCGAACCGTTGTGGTTGCCTACGTATCCCCGAGCGGGAATCAGGTCGAGCGTAGTTCAAGCCAGGGTCTTGAAAGAAATTGGTTTGATGTATGAGGGTTTTTCAAGCCAATCCTCAAAGAAGTTCAAACTTGAGCCACTTGTGGTAGCTTTGAATAAAATGATTCAGTTTCAATTTCCCTTTCTTTTCTTTTTTCTTTTTTTTTTTTCTTTTTGTTTTGAGGATTGATCCTTTTCACTTTCGACTAGCCAGTCAATTTTTCTTTTTAATGTAGTCGATTCTTGTGAGATCTTTCAATTGCAATCTCAGAATTCCAGAATGTGTATGTCAGCTCTCGGAATTTATTTGTGGTCATTCCGTGCCTTTTGAAATGTGATCTTGGCACGTTCTTAAGATGTATCTTGAAGCGTATGATTCTCTTATTTGTTTCATCAAAATTTTCTCCAACATTTTGACTGGCTAGGGTCAGATTTTGGAAATCAACACCTTTTTCAGCTCTAACTTTTGCCTAGGTGCCCTTTCGGGTTTTTAACCTAGCGAGCTTTTTCTTTTCTTTTTTTTTTTTTTTTTTTTTCTTTTTTTTTTTGAAAGTGGAGATGAAACTCACTGAAATGTTTGGCTATCATCAAGGGCTAAGTTTGCATTGGACAGGTTTATATGGCTCTCAAGGCTTTAAAAAGGTGTTGGGCAAGCCCCAAATCAGTCTCAAGTGTCTTTTCGAGATTTGAGCAAAAGCATCTTTAAATTCTTAAAGTAAGACTATTCAATTCTCAGCTCTTCTTTGGGGTCAGCGCGAAATCGACTTTGGCCTGTTTGGGATTCTCTCTTTTTTTTTTTTTTTGTTTGATGCAAAAATTTATTAGCAGAGTAATGTCCATGGTAATTTGAAAAGTGACATTTTTAGTTCAGCGATTCATGCACTTATGAATATACACATCAGATTAGGCAAAATGAGACTTCATTCCATTAGAAGAGAACGATTACATTACTCGATACAGACTCACAACAACTCGGTGATAGACAGACTCAACCACAAGATCAAACTTAAAATAGACTCAAAACATAGAGCAGACTCGACTTGGTCTCAAATGGAGTGTCTTTGTGACCCATTTATTATCATTGTTTTTTTTTTTTTTTTTTTTTTAAGCAGAAGTTCCAAACACTATCGCTCCATTGCACGAATTCAACATTCATGGGTGTCAATAAAAGGGACCATTTGAAAGGATAGGCCATGGGCTTAGGTGAGATGGGGTTGAATGGGTGGTGGCTCGATGATTCCTCGATCAATGAGGTCTTGGATATCATGGCGGAGACGTATGCACCGGTCGGTGTCATGGCCTGGGCCTTGGTGGTAGGCACATCGTTTGGACACGTCACAGTTAGGTGGTGGGGGATCGGCACGAGGCTGAAGGAGTTGGAGGTGTCCCTTTCTTAGCAGGCGGCCTAAGGCTACAGAGGGAGAGATATCTAGCTTGGAAAATTCACGGGGTACCCTATTTTGGTAAGGGCGTCTAGGCGAGCTGGTTTGGTTTGTGAGCTGGTATGATTGGGGAGAATAGGCCATGGGTTGGTTACTAAGGGCGTTGACATCCGAAGAGTTTCGGGAGTAGTCTGGCCTCTTGGACTGGCTTTGTGATCCTTCATTCTTGATTTTCCCTTCCCTGATTGCATCCTCAATTCTAGTCCCAATCTCAAACAGTTCTTCAAATGTTGAGATGGACTGGTAGAATAGTTTCTCATGGTACAACGGCTGTAGATTCTTGATCAACATCCGGACTTGTTCTTTTCCGACTGGTCGGTGGGTCATTTGGGCCACTTTGTTCCTCCATCTGCTCAAGAATGCAGCGAAGGACTCATTGAAGTTCTGCCGGGTAGTCTCCAGATCCCGGATGGTGACATCGAGCTCTTGGTTGTAGGAGTAATGATCAATGAAGACCTGGACTATATCTTCCCAAGTCCGAGTCTTAGAAAACTCCAAGGTCAGAAACCAAGATAGAGCGGCCTTGGCGAGGGTTTGAGGGAACAACATTGCGATGTGCTCATGGGTGCAGCCCATTGATTGGAAAACACTCATGCAGAACTTTACGTGACTCTTCGGATTCCCAGTTCCATCAAAACGATCAATTTCAGGCATCTTGAAGTTCTCGGGTAGCTTCACCTTGTTGGGCTCGAACAATCCTTCCAGATCTAACATGTAATCGTCGACCCCCTTACTCTTCCTTAGTATGTTCTCGAGCTTGTCGACCTTATCCATTTTTTCTTGGAGCTTTTTCTCATATGCAGGCGGCAGGACCCCTTGAAACCATACTTCTTCTCCGCCGTTCTCATGTAGGGGTGGTTCAAACCCAGGTGGTGGTTGCGGCCGCTGTTGCTTCAATTCTTCCATGAAGGATAAAACTTGGGCCAACCGTTCAGACTGTTGGTTGATCATTTCTGTCATTCTTGCTTCCAAACCTTCTGGATCCATAAAGCTGACTTTCGGCTGAGTGATTCTGACAAGGTGTCTCCTTAATCCCCTGACTCACAAATGCAGATCCTGGGTGCTCAAAACTTGTACTGACATATAGGTGTGAAAAGACCGTGTTAGACTTGTAACAGTGATGATTGAGATGACAACTATAGTGATGTTAACAGACGTGGACTGACTCGTGTACAGCCTGACTGAAACAGTGCGTGCAGACCGATAGGAATGGTGTATGCATATGGGACAAGCATGCGGATGCAAGCCCTAATCTATATGATGCCCCTACTTCTAACAGATAGAAGTTAAACAAATAAGATCCTAGCCATACAGAGTGTGCTAACCTTACTTTCCAGTATGATCACCAAGGGATAACAGGGGTTCTTATGAAGGCTTCTAGGAGAGACTGGGCATTTCTGGTTGGTTTGGACAGAGTTTCAAGGAGAAACTGATATATCTGGGCATTTCTGGTTGGTTTGGATAGAGTTTCTGGGGGAAACTGGTTAATGCGGTTATATCTGGGATATCGGGACAGAGTTTGTGGGAGAAACAGGTTAATATGTATCTGGGATGTCTGGACAAAGTTTCGAGGAAAGACTGGTTAATATGGTTATATCTGGGATATCTGGACAGAGTTTCTGGGAGAAACTGGTTAATATGTGGTGATAGTGATCATACTGTCTAGCAGGTTTTCATACTCCTATGTCTTAGGACCGATAAACAAGGTTTGCGGTGTATATCTTTGTGAGCATGGAGCAGACATCCTTGTCATGGTGCCAGGCAGGTCAACTCAATGTAATCACATATGAGTGATTGCCTTGGGAATGATAAGAAAGAGGTTCTGTTCTATGCCACATAAGCGTCTACACTGCTCAGGTAATCCCATCAGGGCATACAGCAGTTATATCACATTGTCCTATCTGAAAAGATAAATGAACAGTCCTATGAAAGGTTCTACAGGAATCTATATGCAAAGGCTGGGTTTAGTCAAAGAGGGTCCGTTGACGAGAGTTCCAATATACCGTCGGAGAGACAGTACGGAGGTTTTTACTCTTTTTGATATACCTTGGAAGGTACAGTATCAACGGTGACTTGTGCCCTGGCACAGCAAGACCTGAACAATGTCAGCGCCGCGTTTCAGACACAGTCGGAGGGGAAATGCAGAAGTGCAATGCGGTGAACCAGACACAGTAAAAAGATGATTTTAAGGATGCTTCTTATGAGTCAAACCTCTGTATTTTTTTTTTGTTTTGAAAATAAAAATATCCCCAGTGGAGTCGCCAGATTGTGGACACCGGAAGTGGACCACTTCTCTTGTTCGAGATTGTTTTGAAATTGATTTGAATCAAGGAAAGGAAACGAAAAGGTCTGTTGAAAACAGATACAGAGTCGCCACTTGGTCTTTAAGGAACCAAGAAACCTAATTTTGACTCACCCAAACGGATAAAGGGCACCGGCCTTCATAACCAAAGAACTTGGTTCGGGGTTTTGGTACGAGAGAGGAAGGAGCCTTTGTCACGACTAAAACACCCTCAACTCGCCCCGCCTTTCGACGGGCCTCAATTAGCATCCAAATAATCATCTTATACTATGTATGGTTCGGCAATTAATACTATGATAGTATATTACATCACATAAGAAACTTGAAATGGAAGATCTAAAGATAAGATATCATTCATAAGATCTAAGTCAAATATCATACAATGTAAAGTGAAAGATCACACAAATAAACTTAGGAAAAATAGTCTAATCATGTATCAAATAATCAAGACTTCCTAATCCAAAGGGGGACATGAATTGTTCTTGAAACAAATAGTCAAAGAAAACAAGGATGCTTAGCAAGCTAGTATGATGCATGTTATTCTTTGATGAAAGAAGACCTCTCAATCCCCGGGACGGATGAGAAAGGATGATTAGATCAAGGGGAAGCATGAACGGGTGATCGAGTTCATTCCTTATAATCTCCTTAGATTAAGAGTTACAAAAACCCCAAATCTTGCATGAATGCAATGTATGTATCTAAAGTGTACAAAGGTTGTAGTGTGTTTTGTGTACATGGATTTCTAGAATGACTTAGAAGTCTAAAATGCGTATGGATGGATGAATGAAATCAACATGGGATGTGTACAAATGTAGTATGAACTACTTCCTAAGATATGAACTAATTTGGAGTTCATGTAAGCATCAAATCAAAGAATGAAAGTTAAAAAGTGTTTGCTGTGAATAGTGGACAGAACAGTAACATGATCTTGTAGAAAATGAAAAGAGGGGTTAGGAATGTTTTCAATGCATGATTTTTTATGGAGATGTTACTTATTGTGTCTAGAACACAACCCAAAAGGCCAATCTTGAATAGCTATCACAGATTGAGAGAAATTATATAGACAATAGAGGTCACTCAGAAACAGAGTTCGTACTGTCGACTGAAATGTTAGAAAATCTTAGAAAATGAAAAAGAATGATCTAGAGGCCCATTTTATACAGAAAGTTTCCTAAGACATTGAATTTTAAGGGAAAAATAAGTTAGGACCACCCCTTTTGGAAAAGTTTTCTGGAAAAGAGGTCGTAAGTTGACCTAGCTGCTGTGACAGCAAAAACAGAATGTTTGGAAGGAATGTTGGGACCCAAATGGACCATTTCCAAGTACTTCCAAGTCAAACCAAAAATCATGGGTGTTCTCCAATGAGTTAGGAAGACTTTCCAAGTGGCCTTGTATCCATATGTTAAGTATTGTGTTCTAGAAAAATCTTTGAACTCAACTCACTCACTGTTTTGACTCATTGTTTTGAAGATTTTGGAGAAAACAAAGTTTTGTTTCTTGAAACCAAATGAGAGGGATTGAGAGGGGTTTTGAAATAGGTGTTTTGAAAACATGTTTTCAACACTCAATAAGGATCATAGCCACTTAGAATACCTACATCAAACTCATCATTTAAGAACCTCCCAGATTGTTGGAGAGATTTATTTTATTTTTGGGCATAACTTCAATACATTCCAAGAATACCTTGGAAGTATTGAGGTTATGATCATCATCTATCAAACATGTTTTTGAGGTCAAGAGCTACTATCCATAAGGATTCACTCACCCCAAACTTCATGTCATCACTTAGATGATGATGAACTAGTAAGTAAATAAAGAAAAGAAAAAGAAATGAGATAAGGAGAGATGAACATATATATAATCAAAGCAAGTAAATAGCAATCAATAGATGATAATCAATGTGATTTTGGACTTGTAGCTTGGTGTTTCACTCATAGATTTTGACATTTGGACATGGAAGTAGCTTCCTATCTCATGAATGCTCAAGAATGAGGGTTGGAGTGGACTTTGAATGTGAAGTATATAGAAGGATGATGGAAGAAAACAAGAATAAAACTCACTTTCTTATGGAAAATCAATGGGAGAAGCTCCCTTTCTCTCTTCTAAACCTATCTCTATCTCTCTTCTTCTCTACAAGTTTTCAAGCTTTGCACTTGGCTCCCCCAAAATGAAGAGCAATGGGGGGTTTATATAGGCCAATTTGGGGTGGTTTTGGGGTTTTAGAAGTACTCCCATTGGTCCCAAACAACTGTGAATACAAAACTATGTCGTTTTGACTTTCAATTAATCAAATTGGACCCCCAAAAAAATTACAAAAATGGACTCTGCGAGGATTGAGTGCCGCGGCGGCACTGGGCCAGTGCCGCGGCGGCAGTGGGCCAGTGCCGCGGCGGCAGTGCTCCTCTGGAGCCCAGAAAATTACGTTTAGGCCCCCAGAGGTTCCGGTATTCGCGAAAAGGCCCTATTTCGTCCGAAATTCACAGAAAATGCATACAAACTCCAAATTGAGGTTGTGATATACCGTTGGAAAGGTAATGGAGTCTACTTTACATAAAAAATAGTTCGGGGATAGGTCACCTTGAAAAGTTTTACGGTATTCGCGATAAAAGCCGATTTGATCGCCTTTTTCGCCTTTGGAAATTCATAATAAATTCGTTTTAAATCCAGAAATTACGTGCGATATACCGTTGGGAAGCTATTGACCTCTAGTATCCATGAAAAATATTTGGAAATTGTTTTGGTGCCTCGGTTCCAAAGTCATATCTTGGTCAAACCGGTCAAACCTGGGATTCCCGGGAAGTTCTGGAAATCTCCGGGAGTTCCCAAGAGCTGACGTTTTCGCTCGATTTTCTTTTGAAACTCGTTTTAATACTTTTCTCATGATTTAGAATGATTCCGGTGAATTCGGACGATTTCGGTCAAACTTGGTCAAACTTGGTCAAACTTGGTCAAACCTAGTCAAACCTTGGTCAAACCGGTCAACGGGGACTTTTCGGGAACTTCCGGGACTTCCGGGGGTCTCTGGGAGCTGACGATTTCATCCATTTTTACTTAAAAACTCATTTTATCATTTTTCTTACGACATAGCATATTTTCAGAACTTCGGGACCAAATCTGGGAGTCTTCGGGCTTTCAGGGGGCATTTTGGTCAATCTGAGCATTCTGAGAGATAGAGCTGACTTCCAGGAGTCCTTTTGAGTCTTTTACGATCATTGTGAACCACCAAGCTATAGGTCTCCTAAATTTGATAGCCGACAAAATGGGGTGTCTACACATCCTAATCTGAATTTTCATTTTATCATATCAGATAGTGTGTTTTTTTTATTTTTATGTTATTTTTTTATTGGCATCATTCATCAGATAGTAACTGCTTTGTATTTTCCTGCTTGTCTATCAGTTTACGCGTTGACTCATGAGCATTAATTGTACTTATTTTACCTTTGATGATGTTTTTGGCATGATTGTCTGTGAGCATTCTTGTGATACAGATCTTGATGTAGGGATATGTACTTTTTTTCCCTTACTTGTTACGGATATTGTCAATTTGATTTGGCCAAACTTGCAGCTGTCGTCTTGTTTTAGATCAATCCGGTTTGAAGCACAGAAATTACGAATGTAATAGCTTCTGGCAAAGACGTGAATGTTAAGTTACTCCTCTCCTTGTGCGTATTCTTCAACCATTGGCTTCTTATTATTAAGTTGTTTGTTGATTCTATCTATATTTCTGTTATATATTAGCAAATGATTAACTTTCATAGCCTCATACCCAAAATTTTCGACTTCCGAATTGCTAACAGTCCATCATAAGAAATTCGTCTTTGGCTCAATGATTCAAAGCTTTCTTGTTAAATCAATCGCTGTTGGTAACCTGTTCTAAGTAGTTTTGCCTTGAAGTCAGTTTTCACAATACTCAAGCCACTGTTGTCAAATTGTGAATAATATCATAAATTTCATCATTTTCTGTTGAGATTCAATCAAACATAAAAATTGCGCATTCAGGGAGTTATTCATTTCCTGTCAAACATTGCAAGGATTTCAATTGGAACAACATCAAAAGAGTACAAATGTGAACTAAATCATTAGTGTCGAATATAAGCTACTCTTATTTCTCTCTGACAAGTTTTAACCCTACCGATGTGTATATCCTAAATATACTTGAATAAACATACAAAATCACATAGGATTCTCAATGTGCAGTCAATAGACATTTTTCTCATTCAACTAGTCCCCGATTTGTAACCATACGTTGTGTCTTGCTGATTCTTCCGCTCCTAGTTATATTGTTTTGCCACTTCACGATCTCATCACTGACAAATTTAATCGTACAAAACTTACTTTTGGTATGGTTTTCCATTCGCAAAATAGTTATGAGTTCAATTGATAACACGGTCAGTATTGTTTGGTATAACCCCCCGTGTAGCTAGTTTTAAAAATAAAACACATGACAGTGTAGTGTGTCCATTCCATTGTTTCCCAAGGTTCATATGTTTCAACTTTTAAGTATCCGTGGTATGTTGATTTGGCCATTGTGGGCAGCCCTGTCCCTTTTTCCTGCCTTTGGAATGCTTTGTATAATTCCTATTCCCTATTCATTGGCTGGTTGTATTAAGACCTGGTGGTTGTCCATTTATTTATTTATTTATTTTATTTTTTTTTTGTTGTGCTTTAATTTAACTTCACACCAGATCGAGCTTTGATTTTAAAAATGATTTAGAGTTTGTTTTGGATTTTAGAGTCTGCTCATGGAAGGACTCAAGGACCTGACACACGATGGAATGTGTTTTGCATGTTCTCTGCCCATGGACAATATCCAAAAATCATGCTAGAGAATGGAAGTGACCTCCAAAACATGCTGTCCCTCTGCTTGATCATCCCGATGTTATTGTGCCATTTTATAGCCAAAGGGCAGACCCAGGAAGTTTGGAAGGGGTGGGCTAACTGTTTTGGCTAAAAATTAATTGAGTGTGTGAACGGGTGTGTCAGAGGCTTTGTACGAAGACTCAAACGTGTAACCAAAACTATCCCCATCAATGGTTTGATGCGAATGTTGGGAAGTAGGATGACCCTTGCCTTAAGGCTCTATTACTCTGATGCGATTAATTTGGTTGAGTGAGTGATGAAAGCAAAGAAAGTGAATGAAATGAAATTGCATTCGAAATTTCGAACTAAGCAACAATAGAGTTCTAACATTAAACTAAAAATTACAACAAAACTCAGAGACTAAAAATGCGAGTAACAATAGGGTTTGATATCCGCGAAAAACTACTAATTAAAACCCGCACCGCCCCAATTATATATAAATTTTACATATATACCCTTCTTAATTCGGCATATATATCCAACCACTTCCAGTTCCAAATCTTCTCTTCTCTCTCAAGGCTCAAGGTTTGATTTTGTGTTGTATGTATAATGATTTTGAGTTGTATGTATAATTGATTTCTTGCATGTTTATTATATGTTAACTCTTATGATGATAACCTAATTATGTGCAATAATTAGCTAGCTTAACTTAGTAGTATGTGTAGTTCATTTTCGCTATAATCTTTCGAACTTGATTCTGCTACATTGCTCTATTTTTCGTTATACACGATTGTTATTTATTTGGATTTGGTTTCTCACTATTGTTATAATACTTTGAGATTCAATTTTGCTTGCTTGCTTGCTTTCTTTCGTTCTAGTTTTTTTTTTTTTAATGGCTTGGCTTAGCGGGGCCGAGTCGGAGTACCGACGATCAACGGAGTTGGAGTAGGAGTAGGAGTTGGTATTTCACTCTAGGCGGGGCAGGGCAGGGCAGAGTTGGCGTAGGAGAAATTAAACAGAGTAAGAGTTGATATAGGATGACTCCGTACCAACTCCGACCCGTTGTCATCCCTAATTACTTCAAACTAGTTAAGTTGGCTTCGACTTTTTGCTTTACTCAAAAGCACAAGACAAAGCCCTAATCGCTAGGACAATATTTACATTTAAAAAAAAATTAATACTCAATTGCTTTGCCTACATCTCGTTTGAACAAAAGCACTTCAATTTAATTTGCTTAATATATTGTAGCATGTTTGAAAAGTAATTTCGAATGGGTCTTAACATATTGTAAAATATTGGATGAAGTAAAGGATAAATATTTTCTTCTCTATGATGATTTAAATATTCTACAGGGTGATGTTAGTGTCAAAGCAGAAAGTACTAATGTTAAAGTAAAAAGTGTCGCTAAAAGTTTTAGCGACACTTAGGTAACTGTCGCTAAAACTTTTAGTGACATTTTTTTCTTTGACATTAGCACTAAAAGTTTTAGCGACACTTAGATAACTGTCGCTAAATCTTTTAGCAACACTTTCTGCTTTGATATTAGCACTTTCTGCTTTGGCATTAGCACTAACCTATTCTATAAGCGTATATCTATCTATACTATTATAAAGAGAAAGGGAGGGGTACCATGAAAATTTTTTCTACCACTAAAATGTCACAAACATTCACACAAAAACAACTTTTAAATTCCTCTAAAATCTCTCCACTCACAAAGTGAGTGAGCCCCTACTAGTATATATATGTACAAATGATCTAAATATGCTAGATATGCATATATATATAGGTACAAAATGTGGTCAGTGTATGTATTTAATTAAATAGAAATCTATGATTTGGTCCCTAGATATGGATTTATTATGGATATGGATTTAATATGGATTTGGTCTATCCGATTTTGTAGGAAAAGAAATTAATCTTTTATATCAACAAATCTTAGGATTTATTCATTTTCTTCAAATTTGTAGGTAATTTCTGGACGTATATACCCTTACTGCATATTTTAAGTTGATTTTTAATAGATATGTTCTATTATATTTAAATAAGGTAACTGCAACATAAGTTTAGGAGTTATGGATTTGTGGAGGCTTAAATCGTAGGGATTTATTAATTTTCGATTTGAATGTTGTTTGAAATTCCTTTTTAATTTTTTGCTTTCTTTTTGTTCTAAATACTTGCACTGTTCTTTTCGAATGTATACGATTTTGGAAATTTGTATGATTCTTCATAAAACAGTATCACACCCAAACTCATCTCAGGCAAATTAGGACACGTGTGACAATGCCAAGACACCAAAACATCCTCTAATTACTAAAGAAAACATGAAATAGACATAGTTTAAGAGCCTTATTAAGACAAAACAACCCCAAGGGCAAAATGGTTATATATAAAATATAGGAAAATTTTAGGGCAAATTACACTGACCTCCCTTGAGGTATGCGACAATTACAGGGACCTCCCCTCTAGTTTGGAAAATAACACTCACCTCCCCTCTACATACTTTTTGAGTGTAAGATTATCAATTTACCCCTTATCTCATTATGTATGTATGTATATATATATATATGTATGTACGTGTATGTGTGTATTTGTGTGAGTGTATGTGTGCACGCGCGCATTAGATAAAATTATATATATTAGCTAATTTTACAAATTTAGATTTATAGTATTTAGCCCTAACTTTATAAAAATTTGCAGCTCAAAAAACAAAATTTATAAAACTTTCAAATGTAGGTTTTATAATCTTTAGCCTAACTTACAATATTTTACTGATTTAGTTTTTTTTTATTCATATTAAGCAATTAACTTTTTTTCCAAGTAGTAGGTGAAATATATTAGAACATTTATTTAGAGTAATACTATGCTTCCCAAATTTTTATCTCAAATAATGTTGAAGTGGGACCACAGTTGAACCACTTTAACATCACATCCAATCAAAATCCATGCCACATGTGTTGGGAAACACTTTTGGAAAAGAAATTTGGGAAGCGTAGCGTTACTTTTTTATTTATAAATATCAATAATAATTTAAAAACATAAAAAATTGTCAACAAAATTATCTACTACCACTTTAAAATGAAAAGAATAATAACAATAATAACAAAAAATAAAAAAAATAAAAAATAAAAAAAATAAAAAAAACAACAAATTTTTTTAAAAAATGAATAGTTATATTGCAATTTTGTCTGGTTTATTTTTTTTTTATAAAAAAAAAACATGCTCAGTGGAGTCTCATATATATACATATATATATACTAGGGCAACGCCCGTGGAAGGCGTGTACTAGTTAAGTTTCATTGGAGCAGCTCATTCACAATGTTGGGAGCACGTTCACAATTTTTAAAATATAAACAGACAAAAATACAATATAACCATTCATTTATATTTTTTTTTTAAAAAAAAATCGTTGATGTTTTTTTTTTCATTATGGTTATTATTCTTTTCAATTTAAAGTGGTAGTAGATAATTTTGTTGATGATTTTTATGTTTTTTAAATTTATTGTTGATATTTTTTAAAAAAATTATTAAAAGCTTGACTTGGTATATACTGAAATTTTGTCAACGATTTTTTAATTTCTTTTTTCATAATTGTTAAAAAAAATTCATTTTTAAAAGCTAGTGGCCAATTTTTTTGATGATTTGTCCAACAGTATAACAGTCATTTTCAAAATAGAAGGAATGTGAGTGTAATTTTTGAAAACACAAGGAAAGTCCTTGTAATTGTCAGATACCTCAGGGGAGGTCAGTGTAATTTACCCAAAATTTTACATCAAAAGATAGCTCTTTAAATCTGGGTTCCAATGCAAAAAATAGTACACGAGTTCGAATTTTCTTGAAAAAGTTATGTTCGTTCCCGTAAAAGTCGACGGCAGAAAAATACCCAAGCTGATCGATCTACCCCAAATGCATATCGATTCGGTTTTGGCAAAATGACCTACAAAGTTACATGAACTGATGCGGATCGATCCGTACCAAACCCTAATCGATCCGGATCCACCAGAACAACATTTTTTATTCTATCAATTTCCCCTGTTTTGCAAGTCAAAAACATGCCAAAATCAAACCAACCCATATAGAAACATCTAAAACCATTTCAAAAGTACTCCCAAGTGTTTTCAAACATCAATCAAACATCATAAGAGTTTCCAAAATATTTCAAACCATTTGAGAAGTTATTTGAAACACTCAAAACACGTTGATCCAACTAAGATCCTTAACTTGCATAAAAAATTCACATTTTCCCAACATATACATAAACAATCAACCATAAGGAAAAACCAAGTTAGTTTACAACCAGAAGCTGCTCCAACTTGTCTAAGCCTCTTCCCTTCCGTACTCAACTAGTGACTTGCAAGTGCAACTCACAACTAAAGGCACATCCAACACCAAACTTGAACTTGACATATTACAAACCTCCCGAAATCCAAGTTGTTCAAACATTTCCAATACAAAAGTTACATTTTGAAACTAAAACATCTAAGCATATGGACATATCCACATATTCACAACTTCCAAGCACAACCCGTAGCGTGATTCAGTTCCTCTCATCTTCCCGTTCGGCACCTGAGATGGTTATGCAATAACCACATCAGAAAATGTATATTCGTTTAAGCTTTCGCTTAGTGAGAGAACTAATCATGCTATTGGAATGCTTAACATGTAAATGCAACAATTATCATAAAACATCGATATAATGATCTCTGAAAAAGTCAAATAACTCTAGCCATCACCCCTAGGTCTTTCTCACCCCGGATCTTTCTCACTTTTGGACGCATATAGCGTATCACACACTCATATGATCCCCAAGGCATCACCGTCATTTCATTGTGGTCATTTCCACTGTAATACCCGTAAATAAATTGGGCCCCGTACTTTTTAAATTAGTTATTTCTAATACCTACATGAATAATATGTATTATTTTATTATTAGCTTAAACTGTAAAATTCGACCTGGACTAACCTATCACGCGGACCCGTAAAATCTGCAATTACCTGGACTGTCTTACACATTAGTATACCTACCCAACTAATTTAAACCCATTACCCAAACACCCCCCCCTCCCAAAAAAAAAAAAAAACCCACGGAACCATCTAACCCACAAAATTTTCAAAGCTGTCTTGACACCCGCGTGGAGATTTCGTGTATGGGTGGTGTCACGCCCCAGAGTAGCCCAAAATAGGGAAAATTTAAAATTTCCTTTCTGGACCCATAGGGAATGACGAGTTACATTATCTGATTGCCATTTCTACATTCTACACATGGTTAACAGAGTAAGCGGAAGCATAAAAACATCTATTGGTGTACTTCAATAGAACTCAAATATCTGGGATCTAGTTATTACATCAGGAGTCTAAATAAAAGATCTATAAGGCAGTCTAGGGCGATCTATACTGATCACAATTCATATCTAAAGCATTACCTTAGGTAGGAGACAGTAAAGCAATTTAAGTAATACTAAATACAACAATGTCGGAGTCCTTAGCTTCAACTTGTACATCTGCCGTGTCCCTTTGGGTAGACCTCATCTTGATAGTCGTCACCTGTGAAATCTAGACGTGATATGTCCAGGGCAGGAAGGAGAGCCGTTAGCTTTTGAAGCTAAGTGAGTTGACCTAACCGATCACTCCTAATACAAACAATAATATACAAGCACAACAGATATCTCGAACTTAAACATTTGATAAGCATTATCTCTATACATATGATTTATAACAGTAATATGAATGAGATAAGACACTATGCACCATCGATATGTTCGACTTTACTCAACCCCAGACACCACAACTGACTCATGTGACTTGTTACATTACCAGTGTAACGCCGTTAGCTCAGAGTAGAATGATCACGTTGCTATCGTCGCCTAGCAGGGCCCTATAGCAGTTTTGGTTTTAAAAAGAGTGTAATCATTGAACTCTTAGGTCCTCGTGACCTTGCCGGGAGAATAAAATAGTTACAGCGCTATCGTCGCCTAGCAGGGCCCTATAGCATTTGAAGGGTAACTATTGTATTCTGATGGATACATTGCTATCGTCGCCTAACAGGGCCCTATAGCGTATCAATCATCAATCCATGCATAACTTCAATGATTTCAATGGAAACTCTGGCTATCGTCGCCTAGCAGGGCCCTATAGCAGTTTCATTGGTGTTTCCATTTACTTGTCTGTACCACTCGGACCACCGCGGTCCATTCAATGTATATATTGATATGACTGGGTTAGTTCCCGTGACTAACCATGCAGACGTCAATGTTGACATCAAGACTCGACTACGTTCATATGAATGTTCATGTGACTATAGAAACAGAAATCATGATAAACCAGAATATCATGAGCGATTATTAACTAAGCATGGAGTATAGTTAACTAACATGCGTTCATTATATAAGAAATAATCTCAACATTTACAATACTAATATTTATCAGTATCGTCCACACAGGACGCACTGGGCATACATATATGATCAAGGAATAATTCTATAATATACCAAGTGAGTTAGGACGACTCACCTCGATGCGGGTGCGTAAAAGTAAGCGTAGCGATGGTTCCTACAAAGTATACGAATTCATAGAACGTTGATTAATAAGTGCACTAAAATCAAGGGCATAATGGTAATTGTGCTAGATGGGTTCCTAAATCTCAACATGATGATCTAGACATCATTCTGAGTCTAACGCCGTTGACTAGACTCAAATCGGAGTCCGTCGTATAAAAGGCTGGGTTTTCTATACCAGTTTGGGCCCTAGAAATAAGCTGCATTTTTTACCGTGTCGAAAGGTCATCAAACTTCAAGGGGCTAGACATTATTCTAAGACTCTAGGAACTGACCGTGTATTTTTCTGAGCTACGGTTTATTTTCTATGAATTATTGAAGTTCTAATTATATAATTATAGTCTACGGGGTCCTATAATTTCAAAATATATCCTTGAAAGATATTTGGTTCTTATGAATATTTTTATTAAATACTAGGCCTCAAAATTGGCTTATGGAACTTTTATCATAATTTTCGGGACTCGTTTGGTATTTAAAACAATGATAAACGTCTCCGTATAATTTGTTAAAATAACAGAGTTTAGTTTTATAATTTGTTAAATTATAAAATAGTCCTTTATGTCCTTAGGACACAATATATAATCTCTCGGATTTTAAAATAGGCCAATAGATATTTATTATCTATTTATCATAATTTAAAACTAACATTTATTATTTATTTGAGTCCAAATAAATAATGGCCATAATACATCAATACTAAAGTTTGGGATTTTGCAAATCAATAATTTTTTAAACAAAGGCATTAGGCCTTTAGATAAACAATATAATTTTCTAGACTTTTAAAATAGCCATTAGGTATTTATTACCTAATAATTATAATTTAAAGCTAACTTTTATTATTTATTTGAATCCAAATAAATAATAAGTATAATATATAAATAAAAAAATAATTTCAGAATATAAGAAATATTATAATATTTCAGAATTCAAAGTCTAATTAACAATACTACAAAACTATTCTTAAAGCAATTTAAAACATTAAACAATTGCATAAATCTATTTATTGTAATTTAGCTAGCATTTATTATTTATTTAAACTAAATAAATAATAAGTATAACACATAATTTATTAAACAATAATTTCAGAACATAATATAATATTCTAAAATATTACAATTTACTAATATTTTTCCAAAATTAAAACATGTTGATTATACATTAGGACTATATTATGAAACTAATTAAAATGCTAATAACAACTAACTTGTAACATACCAATATACTAAAGTCTAACCCTAGAAAATCTCATGGAAGATTTGTTCTTCCCCAGCGTGACTCTGATACACGCGTATATACATATATTATACGTACATATATATAAACATTGCCTACACATTCAACCGGTCATATCTCCCTCATTTCTCAACGAAAATATGCAAACTTTATGTCCAAATTGAGTGTCTCGACGAGCCCGATCCAACGGTATAGGTCTTGAAGCCTAACTCTGAATGGTCTTTCTGTACGGGGGCAAAAACAGTCACGACCAAAAAGAATAATTCAATCGTAGGTCGACCAAACGTGGTCTAAACTTCGAGCCGTTCATCGAGGGTCTTAAGGAGGTCGGTAGGGTCATTTTGGCGTTGGTTTTATGCGATTTGGTGACGGTCGAAAAACCGAGCTCGTACGAGCTTTCAATGGTGGTCCGGCCATGGCGGGGGTCTCGGGTCTGTTTGGGGGGGTGTCTGGGGGCGTGTGTGACGGTCTGTGTGTGTACAGAATATATAGAGGGAGTGTGCGGCTTTACCTTACTCTCGGTGTCGTCTCGGTTTCGGAATTGGCTCCGGTTCGGCTATCCGCGGCTCTTTCTCTCTCCTCTTCTTCCCTCCCTCTTCTTCCCTTCTGTGTGGGTTGCTGTGTATGGAGTGTGGTCTGAGCGTGTGTGTGTTTGAGGGTAGAGGGCAGTGAGGTGAGTGAGTGTTTGGGGTTTAGCTTTCTTTCTAACTTCTTCTCTCTCTCGGTAATTCTCTCTCTCTTACTTACTGGGGTCTCTCCCTCTCAGTCTAACCTCATATATATAGTAATATATGATACTCACACACTTATATATACATAATATAATATACACAGCACATTACCTATATTAATATATGTATACACACAATGCAATGCACATGACTATACTTAATACACAAACGTGTGTGTGGTTGTGGTTGGCGGTTGCGTGGTCATGAGGTGGGGAGGGTGGCGTGTGGCAGTGGTTATGAGGTGAAGTGTGCATGGGTTAATGAGACAGTGAGTGAGGGGATCCGGGGGAAAGATTTGGGGGAAAAGTGAGTCACTAAGGGTGTTAGGTGTAGGTAGGTTGCACCCAAGCTAGGCTAGGTAGTACTTAGGGTCTTCAAAATGTGGGATTGTGTCTACGTCTCGAACCACATGCCACTCAGTCCGAGAATTACCAGATTTTACGAGTCCACGCGTAATTCAGTCTGGGTCTAAGAATCACAGTTCGGGGTTTAAATAAGAAAAGTCGATATTAATAATAAAAATTTTGACTATAGTCTCGGGACTATTGGGTCCAAATAATATACTATAACTTATAGCCATAAAATTATGCAACAACGAATATCTGATAAATCATACAATTATAAATTTATTGGTCACGAACTATATGATAAAAATCTATAGTTTATAAATTAAGCCATAACGAATATAATATAATTTATTGTGACGACGATTATGTTATTACACGGTAGTCTAAATTTAGGCGACAGTGAAAATATGTATTATAATATGTAATTATAAATTAACGGCAATGAATATAATATAATCTGTAATTTACAATATTAATGCGACAGTGATCCATGTAGTCCTAATATTACGCGACGACCAAGTATATTAAAATATAATATTACATGCAAAGCCCGGCTTAGAAAATTAAGAAATTACATAAATAAAGTACCGTAGATTTATATAATCTATAATTAGGCGACAATTAAAATATAAAATTATAATTATATTATTACACGGGGATCTAAAATTTAGGAAATTATATTAACAAGGCAGTACGGATTTTACAGGTACTACAGGTGGGTTTGTGTTTGTAGTGGACCAGTGTGAGTAGAGAGAGAAGCGGATGGACTGAGCAAACTCCCACGCCGGCTCCTTTTTCCCAAGCACAGTCATTTCAGTCAATCCCTCAACAGAATCGGAGCATATGGTTACATGTGTGTGTATGCATGCCTTGTTTTGTATATATGAGAGTGGAGAGTTGAAGAGTGAGTTACCGAGAGTGAGTGAGGGAAACACACATACACATTCACTGCCTCCACTATTACCACTCACCATCCTCTTTGTTCCTCACCATCACACACACACACGCACACACGGACAGCGAGAGAAAGAGAGAGAGAAAGGGAGAACCCGAAGCCCCTGGTAAGACCCTTACACCCCCTCTCATGGTTTAAATTCAGTATTTTATACATCACACAACACACCCTGACCTCCCTCCTTGAACCAAACAGAGCCTAAGGCTCCCAAACAGGCTCGGGTAGCCATTAGAGCCCCTCGCCGGAGCTCGAATTTCCAAACTCAACTAGACCATATAAAAACCATATCAAACTGATCCTCTAAGTCCCAGTTAGACCCCCTATGAACGGCCTGAAGTTTGAACCACGTTTGGGTCACCATGCAACCCATTATTCTCCATGAACCCGAAAAGAATAATCCACTCCTGGGAACCCAAAATGAATGAACTAGTTTATGGCCTCCTAGTATGTTATAGTGGGCCCTTTTCCGGTCCTAATGGCGTTGACGGCATAAATTTTTATGGAGAGATGAGAGAGAAACGAAGAGACGAAGTTTTCCGGCAAGGCCCTCGCCGGCGGCGGCGGCGTGGGTTTGTTGGGGAAGAAACGACCCGTAGGGTCTCGGGTTATATCATTAACCCAATGGGTCGGGTCGGGTTAGTAAATGGGCGGGTTAGTTTGTTAGTTTTAATGGATAGTGGGTTCGGGTTATAATAATAGAATGGGTAGCGGGTCGGATCTTTTAAGTTGGGTTATAGTTAGAGTGTAAACGGGTAACCCGTGGGTACGGGTTCGGACCTGGGAGGACCCGCGGGTCTTTGTAATTGTTTTTAATTAGTAGTTTTATAATACTAATTATTCTGTTAATCCTAATTAAGTTTTAATAAACGGTTTTAATAATAATTAGTTATTATACTAATCTGTTAAACTGAGATTTATATATAAATATATATTATGATTTATATATTGTGTATAAATAATAATAATAAAAAGTTATAATTAATTATAAATGGTTTTAAAATTTGTTTTAAATAGTTTTAAATATCTAAAAATGTTTTTTTATACTATAAATTATATTTTATATATATATTCTAAAATAATAATATTTTCTTATATCTTAGTTTTAAGAAGATATAAATTATATGTATCCTATTTATTATTTATTTAGTCAAAATAACAATTAGGTAATAAATACCTAATGACTATTTTAAAGTATAGGAAAATTATGTAAAATTTTTGTAAGGCCTAAATGCCTTTATACTATAAATTATTACTTATAAAACCCATGCTTTAATAATTCTAATAATTGTTAGTTATTAATTAAGGATCCGTTTGGTTGTATTTAAAATACCAAACGAACCCCGAAAATTATGGGAAAAATACTACTAGCATAATTTAAGGTCTAGTATTTAATAAAAATATTTGTAAGGGTCCAATGCCTCCCTAAATTATATTTTAGAATTATGGGATCCCGCAGTCTATTATTAGACGTTTTAAACTTCATAAATTCTTAATAAATAAACCGTAGCTCAGAAAAATACACGGTTAATTCCTAGAGTCTTAGGATAATGTATAGAACATCCCCTTAAAGTTTGGTGACCTTTCGACACGGTAAAAAATACAGCTTATCTTTAGGGCCCAATCTGGTATAGAAAAACCCAGTCTTTTATGCGACGGACTCCGATTTGAGTCTAGTCAATGGCGTTGGACTCAGAATGATGCCTAGACCATCATGTTGAGGTTTAGGAACCCACCCGGCACAATTACCATTATGCCCCTGGTTTTAGTAAGCTTATTAATCAATGTTCCATGTAATCTTAATGCTTTGTAAGAATCGCTACGCTTACTGTTACACACCCGCATCGAGGTGAGTCGTCCTAACTCACTTGTATATTATAGATTTACTCTATGTGTATTATGCGAATACCTAGTGCGTCATGTGTGGACATAGTTGATATATATTATATATGTGAACGTCCAGAATTACTGTTTATATAATGAACGCATGTTTAGTTAACTGTACTCCATGCTTGGTTAACAATCGTTGTTATTCCTGCTTCTTATGTTTTACGATTATACAATCATATGAACGTAATCGAGTCATGATGTCAATGTTGACGTCTGCATAGTTGGTCACGGGGACTAATCCAGTCATATTGTTATACATGTTGAGTGGACCGTAGTGGTCCGAGTGGTATAGTCAAGTAAATGGG
This sequence comes from Hydrangea macrophylla, assembly GCA_033977485.1. NCBI lineage: Eukaryota > Viridiplantae > Streptophyta > Magnoliopsida > Cornales > Hydrangeaceae > Hydrangea > Hydrangea macrophylla. Next base: position 86,545,421 of record CM066992.1, read on the forward strand.
AACAACAATGAAACTGCTATAGGGCCCTGCTAGGCGACGATAGCCAGAGTTTCCATTGAAATCAATGAAGTTATGCATGAATTGATGATTCATACGCTATAGGGCCCTGCTAGGCGACGATAGCAATGTATCCATCAGAATACAATAGTTACCTTTCAAATGCTATAGGGCCCTGTTAGGCGACGATAGCGCTGTAACTATTCTATTCTCCCGGCAAGGTCACGAGGACCTAAGAGTCCAATGATTTCACTCTTTTTTTTTAAAAACCAAAATTTGCTATAGGGCCCTGTTAGGCGACGATAGCAACGAAATCATTCTACTCTGAGCTAACGACATTACACTGGTAATGTAACAAGTCACATGAGTCGGTTGTGATGTTCATGGTCGAGTTAAAGTCGAGAATATCGATAATGCATTGTGTCGTCATCCTACCATGTCATATGCTTATTTAAAGATAATTCAAGATATTGTTATACTTGTATATCCTTAAATGTATTAAGAGTGATCGGTTGAGATGATTTCACTTAGCTTCAAAAGCTAACGGCTCCTTCCCTGCCCTGGACATTTTACGTCTAGGTTATTATGAGGAGGACTATCAAGATAACCCTGAAGATGCATATCACTATCCTCAGGATGAGGACTACCAGAAAGGTGACCCTGAGGCAGACTATCAAGAAGAGTTTGATAACGAGGGTTATGGATTTGCCAGCTAGAAGGAGGACTCTGGCTTATCTTCGTATTAAGACCTCTTTTATGTTTTAAACAGCTATCTTTTGGTCATGTATTAATTTAAGTGGCGTCTATCGCCCAAACTTATCTTTTGTGGTTTTCATTTGGAACTTCTGTAATAGCCTAAGTAGCAAACACTATAAGTTTTCCCCATGAATACCATTAGACGCTTTTTGCAATGCCTTACTCTGATGTATAAATTATGTTAATATGTTGCACGGACAGGTCAGTTTTATGTAACTCGTCATTCCCTACGGGTCCTGAAAAGAAATTTTAAATTTTTCTATTTTTGGCTACTCCGGGGCGTGACATCCACACCCTTTCTCTTGAGAGCTTTCCATCCCTTACATATGAGACCTATAAAATGGTGATCACTACTTGACTTCCCTTTGATCCACGTAAGCAATCAAGCAACTTAGCATATGAGCATAGCAATTTTTACCCTACTGTCATGCTTTTACCCAATTTATCACAATCATAGCTACATAAACATGATTTAAGCATGCTAGGATAACAATTATCACATTAACACATCTAAACACCCAAATTTGGGATTAGAACACTCACCTCTTCGGATAATAAGAAAATTAAGCCTAGAATATCCCAACCTCTTGCCAATTTCACCTCAAATCCTAACCAGTGATAATCCTACATGGTTTTGATATACCGAAAGTTAACAACCAAGAATGGTCGCCCAAAAAACATTACCGAAACTGAAAATAAAAGACGTGCATGTGATCCTCTTACATCCGCGAGTCCAAAAATGGTCTCGGTTCGCAAATCCGACGTCGAACGGCGAAGGAATGGTAAGGAAACGTCGCGAGGAACTCCGTCATCAATCTCGAACTCTCGGTTCTCTCCCTCTCTCTATTTCCAACTATAAATCATAAGAATGAGACACATATGCTAACATGCATATGTGCTGCCACACTTTTCCCTTATTCCAACTTACCTCCCCCAACTTTCCTTAAGCTCTATTATGAAACCCCCAAGTTAATTATGTTAACTACCCACATTTTCTAAATGGTTTTAATCTATGTCCCACGTGGGTCCCAAACGTGCTCCCATATATATTATGAGGTTGATATCAAACCTACCAACTATGAACTGTATTCAAATACGCCCTTACATGGGTACACAAACTGGTCCCCTTTGCCTGTCATAAAACATAATAATTTCTTTAAACATTTAAACAAGTATTCATATAAGCATATAATGGCATCTAAATGAAAATTATATTAACTAGACCCTCATTGGGCCCCATTTTTGTACCAGTCCTATCTATCACAGGACTTTCATCCGTGTTCGCTTTTGAACACCTTTTCATCTGTGGGTTCATATCTGCACATTAACCCCATCTTATGCATTAATTATCAATAATTAATATGTATTAATGCCACATTAGCCTTCTTTTCTGGGTACAGATGTTACAAACAGTAGCATTTCTGGGCGTTTGATTTTTTTTCCCTTTATTTGTGCGATTCTTCATAAAACAGTAATTTATGAACAATTGATAAACTTAGCAGTTTTTGTGAGAATTTCCTCACCTTGTTGTGCGAGAAATTTCTCACGTTTTGATAGTTATACAGATAAAGGAAGTGCATCCGAATTTCAAGGGTGATGGATATAAGGATGCTTAATTGTAGGAATGCATTAATTTGTTGTTTGAATGTTATTTCAAATTCTTTTCTTTTTGTTTGAATGTTATTGCAAGATTTTTTATAGATTTGGTAACCTCCCTAAATTTGAGGCGTGATGGAGTTATGGTTGCTAAAATCATGGAGTTGCCCAAATTTGCGGTCTCCTAATTTAATTAAAATTATTTAAAATGAAGGAATCGTGTACACGTCAATTGTTTACATTTTTTTGTCATCCATTACTATCTGATTAGCATGATATGCTTTGCTAAAATCATGCTATTTTTTTTCAATAAAAAAGTGAGAAATTTCTCACTTCGTCAATTTTATATTAGGAAATTTCTCAGTCAAACATTGAGAAATTTCTGACTTTGACAGATTTTAACAATCATAAAGCAAAGTGTGAGAAAATTTTCACTTTGTCTGTATGTATACAAAAACATTAGTGTTTAGATGGACAACTGTTAAAGACAATTTCACACAGTTGATGGGCTGTCAACATTTACAAAAACTGTTTGGAATCAAAAAACCACACATGATCACAAAAATCCACCTACGTAACTATCCATATATACAAAAATCCATCTACACAAAAATACTTCTATAAATTACACATTTGTTTTGAATGTTGTTAAAAAAATGCTTCAAATTGTTTCTCTAATTATGTTGCAGTCGGATGTCTCGAGTTTCCCGAAATGCTTTGTAGCCTTCCCTCGGATCGCTCTTTGTTGAAGTGGTTGGATATGTAGTTCTCCTGTAAATCACAGCAAAAATTAAATCCAATAATGGGAAATTTCTCACTTCATCTTCTCTAATCAATAATCTTGCTGAAAAAATAGAAAAATAACAACAGAGAGGAAAATGGGAAGGTAAATCATAGGTTTCTATTTATTATTGCAGTATGATGAAAGCTTAATCCACAAATGAAGTTCTGATTAACTTCTAAAAGCAAAAAAAAATATCTAATTTTCTCACCTTTTCGACCTATGATGGTGATGATCGTCGCTCTGAAAACTCCCATGTCCTTCCATTCTTTGCTCTTCTTTTCTGCAAAATTGTTCTAATTTTTTTTATTTCAGAAGTTTCTCTCTCTTTACAAATTTAAGGCAAGGAAGACGTGATTTGTGGGATTTTACATGACAAAAACTATCTAATTTTCTAACACTTTTTAACCTATAATGGTGATGATCGTTGCCGGAAACTCCCCTGTCCTTCCATTCTTCGCTCATCTTTTCTGTAAAATTGTTGAGAAATTTTTTATTTGAGAAGTTGTCTCTCTTTATAAATTTGTGAGGCAAGGGAGACGTGATTTGTGGGATTTTAGATGATAGTTACCTTATTATGTGTGTGTATTTATATATATATTTCTATAAAGAATATTATGGGGGTATTTTGGTCCTCAAAATAGGTGAGGGACTAAATCATAAGTTGACTTATAGGATGGACCTATTTCTAATAAAAGTGTTCCTATTAGACTAAATACTAAGTTACCCTTAATTAAATATGTGTACGTTGTGTTGAAGAGAGAGAGAGAGAGAGAGAGAGAGAGAGAGAGAGAGAGAGAGAGAGTTACATCCTTGATGTGACCGGGTACTTCACGGGAGCAATTACAGTATTCAGTATTCCATTGGGGACTACAAATTGAATCTATGGGCTGGGCTAAAGGGATGGTTTGTAGGTAAGCTTTGTTATAGGGGTGGGCTAGAAGGTATATGAAAGAGAAGTTTCAAAAACTTTGCACTAAGCTACAGCCCAACTGAGCCCAGTGCTGAATCCGCCATTATTTATAGCAATGTTATAATGAAGCATAATACAAGTTTTTCCAACACTGTTAACTTTGTGCTAACATTTTTTCATAGTTAACATTTAGTGAGAAGGAAGTTTTTCAATGGTTTTAACATTTTTATTTTTTTCTCCTTGTTTGTTTCTATTTAAAAAAAAAAAAAAAAAACAAACAAAAGTGGTGCAACAAAATTGCAACAAATTGGAGTCTTCGCTTGTGGCAGCGCTGTGGAATTTGTCACTCCTGCTCCGTTGATTAGTTATGCATTGTTACTTGGTGACCTGATCAGCGCAATATTAGAAAAGGTACGTGTCACACCCCGATTTTTGGACAACCAAATATTCAATCCAGAGCATATATCCAAACTAATATTCAATTTCCAAAACATCAAGAGTGACACGCTCACACAGGCTAACAGATAATTTATTTGAAAACAGTATTTTATACTCATTAAATAAAGACATGCAATTTTGTGTTTTAAAAAAAAACTCTTTATTATTAAACTTGAATTCCCAAACATTCATTTTCATTATAAAAGAAATTAAACTACATTCCACATATTATATCCTTTCGATTTACAAAAGAAATATTATGTTCATTCAATAAAACCCTCTTTACAGAGTTCAGCGGAAAGAAAAATAAATAAGTATAAAATCTATACAATCATTGGTCAGAGCAACTACAACGTTCCCAATACCCAATATATAATCCTTATTACAAGTATACACATGTGGCCCACACTGCCAGAAATAAAATAAAGTACAACAAAAAATAAATACAACTCTAATACTAAATAACACCGCGACCATCTCTTCACCCAAACAGAAGCTCCAAATAAAATCTCCAAATACTAAACCTGCACATACATTCGACTACGTTTCATATAGAAACGCACCCGAATGCATAACACACTCGGGTCAGTCACATGGCTGGTATGAGTTAAACAAAAAATAACAAAATCTGAGGACTCCAACCTGAACCCGTCGACTACAAACCACATTACAGCACTATTGGGCCAAGACATGTAGTTCCACACACATATTTGGACAAAAGAGTAGTTTCCATTTATGTGGTGGCAAGTAGTTTCTTGCCCAAAATTCAAAGTTACTACGAGTTTTATACTTACCTCGGATATCTATGGTGAGCCAGCCCTGCATAAAAGTTAGTGGGCCCACCATCCTGTAAATCGAATGATCACAAACCAGGCGAATAATTCCGTACATAAGCCGTTTACATTCTAACTTAAACGTCGTGTTCATTATTTCACACTTATCAGTCTTATGAAATACTCCATTGTCATTGTTTATTAGCCTTTAATTTATCTTTGTGTTCCCTAGGTTCACCCCTTGGCTACCCTCCATGGTACAACCCACACATATATCCCATGTGTGCCCGGACATATTACCAACACCCACTCCGGTGCTAGTTTGGTTGGGGAATCAACCAAACCAGGTATACACAACGGAAGGCCGATCAATATGCCTAGACGTCTAACAAATAAGTCGGGCATAAGGCTTAGGCCAGCTTGATCATGAAGCCACTGGCAAAAGTACACTCAACAAGTCTTAAGCCAGCTTGATCACGAAGCTACTAGCAAAAGAGTGCGAGCAACCAAAAATAATAACACAACAACGGGGAGCGGTGAACACTAAAGAACTATGTTGCAATTATCACTTATCGTTCGTATTATCCCCCATAATTGTGAATTTCACGTTTATCACATAGTTTCGCCTCATCATAGTCTAATCACATCTCTAACTTTATAAGGGATATAAATTATTCACACAGTTTATCACACAGTCATAACTCATTAATTTCACACAGTAAAATATCACAAAACCCAACTTTACAAGGGATAACTCTTCAAGTTATTCACACAGTTTACCACACAGTCATAATTTTCTTCAAATTCCAACATTACAGATTTTCACATAGTCATAAATTCACAAAGTCCAACCTTATATGTTTCAATTTCACACAGTCAAAATTTCCACGAAGTCTAACTTTAAAATTTATCACACAGCCATAAATTTCACAAAGTCCAACATTACAGAGAAATCAAATATTTTCAAATAAATTCTTTTAACTCAAACTAAGACATACGACATTCATAAAATAATTATAAAATACAAATTTTGCAGATTTACACATAATAAAACTGCTTCTGAAATTTAAAGTTTCTGCCCAAACGGTGCGGAATTGGGAAAAATGCATTAAACGAAAAGTGTGCAGAATTGCGTTTTACATGGGACTATGCGGACAGAAAGCTAAAATTTCAAACAAACGATTCTGTACAATGTTTTGAAAATTCAGCGATCATAGAAAAACCAATAAAAACGAATTTTCCTACTTATTTAATTAATTTATTTTTCTTTCTCCCTAGGTTAATCTCATGAATCTGAACATTAGTTCATCAACGTATAACCATATCTATTTGGGTAATACTAGGATCCAAATCAACAAATCGCATACGATACTAAAATTTATATATCAATCCAAACATTTAACTTGCAATGATTGATTCAATTGCGTATACATATATACCCAAATATATATATATATATATATATATTTAACTCACCAATTGTGCCAAATCCCACAAAGATATGAATCGACGTTAACCACGACGAATGCACCACATATGATTCAACGATCATTCTCATTCTTCCTCTTCGTCTTCTTCCTCTCTCTTTCTCTTCCTCTCTATTTCTTTATTCTCTTTTCTCTCCCTCTTTCTCATTCTCTTCTTCTTATCTTCCCTTGGTGGCTAGGGTTGAGATAGTAGGGGTGAATGTATTGTTGGGAGAATTAATATAGGGTTAACAAGACATAATCCAGTTTTTATTTTTACCCCTTCATAAAAATACATCATATGACCCCAAAATGCATTACAAAGTACTAAAATGAGTTACCCATTGGGTACCCATGACCTAGGTACTTAATTCTTATGTTAAATACATTGTTTAGAATATTTACGGGCCCTGTAAACACTACTAAATTATAAACACATCAATTCTTTAAAATTTAAACTTACACAAATTTATCCCATCACTTAAGTTTATAAAAATATTCACATCGTAATTTGTACTAAAAAAATTAATACACATAGATATATAACCATAAACATAAATACCCATAGCTAATTTATCATATATAAAAATTCGGGTGGCCACATTAACATATAAAAATAAATATTTATATCTTGAAAATTACAGGGTGTTACAGTACGGGTCATCAAAGAAAAAGTGACGCGGGAATGAGAGGAATCTTTTCCTATCCTGATTCGACCAATGCCCGGGGGTTTCTCTCGCGACTAGATAATTTACGATATCTGCATACCATGGTAGACCTGAATAAGCCTTTGTTTCACGTCTTTCTTGGATAACAAGTATTTGAGGGTCGAGTGGTCTGTAAAACAGACAACCGGGGACCCTATCAGATAAGACCTGAATTTATCTAAGGCAAAAACTATAGCCAGCAGCTCTTTTTCAGTAGTTGTATAATTCATTTGAGCTTCATTCAGTATTCGACTGGCATAGTAAATAACATATGGCTTACTATCCTTCCTCTGCCCTAGAACTGCACCAATAGCGTAGTCACTAGCATCGTACATTAGTTCGAAAGGCAAACTCCAGTCGGGTGCATGTATTATTGGTACGGAGGTAAGGAGGTCTTTTAGTGCATCAAAAGATGTTTGGCAGCTTTTCGACCATTCGAATGGTGTGTCTTTAACAAGCAGTTGACATAGTGGTCGGGATATTGCAATAAAATTCTAAATAAATTAACGGTAGAATCCTGCATGCCCCAAGAAAGAACGGATGTCTTTGACTATACGAGGAACATGTAGATTCAAGATAATGTCGATTTTTGCCTTATCCACTTGGATACCGTCATCAGAGATTATATGGCCAAGGACTATTCCTTTAGTCACCATGAAGTGACACTTCTCCCAGTTTAACACCAGGTGTTTGTCCTCACAATGTGCTAACACCTGTTCAAGGTTTGCAAGACAGTTATCGAAGCTATGGCCAAACACAGAGAAATCGTCCATGAAGACTTTGAGTATTTGTTCGACCATATCACTGAAGATACTTAACATGCACTGCTGAAAGGTAGCAAGTACATTACACAGGCCAAACGACATATGACAGTAAGTGAAGGTACCGGAGGGACACGTAAAAGTTGTTTTCTCCTAATCTTCTGGAGCTACTTTAATTTGATTTTACCCGTTGTACCCATCAAGAAAGCAGTAATACTTGTGCTCCACCATTCTTTCCAACATTTGATCCATGAACGGTATGGGAAGTGGTCTTTTCGAGTCACAGTATTTAACTTTATGTAATCTATGCACATCCGCCAACCAGTGGGAACGCATGTCGATACTAACTCGCCGTCTTTATTTGGAATAACAGTTACGCCTGCCTTTTTGGGTACCACTTGGGTTGGACTAACCCAAGGACTATCAGAGATTGGATATATGATCCAAACATTAAGTAGTTTTAAAACTTCCTTTTTAACCACCTCTTGCATGTTGGGATTCAAACGCCTCTGCATTTGTCGTGATGGTTTAGCGTCTTCCTCCAGATATATTTTGTGTGTGCAAATGGATGGACTTATGCCTTTAAGGTCATCAATAGTCAATCGCAATGCTCCCTTATGATTTTTTAGCATTTGGGCCAGTTTAGCCTCTTTCTCAGAACTTAGAATGGATGATATGATAACCGGGTATGCTTTTTCAGTCCCTAAGAACACGTATTTGAGCTCCTTAGGAAGCTCTTTTAATTCCAAGTCAAGAAACTAGAAATTCGAGGGCATAACTAGTTTTGTTTTTGGAGGTAACGGTTCATATGGTTACCCACATGCATTCAGCCCTATCCTCTTCTATCGTGTCCATCATAAGACATGTTTGATTTAAGTCGGCGTCCAGTGGAGTAGAGTTTTTAGGTTGATAGACAGCATCAAATTGAGACACAACTACTTACAAAGGATCTTTGTAATCGATGACAGCGACCTCAACTTTGATAACAGTCTCGATGAAGTTTACTTCTTCCTCATCTTCGTATTCTTCATGTCAGGGATTTGAAAAGATTTTGACGTTCAAAGTCATATTCCCGATTGTCATTATACCACTTCTTATTTTTATAGTGGCATCGATTGTGTTGAGGAATGGACGTCCGAAGATCACCAGGATTTGTGCACATGGATTGGACACAGGTTCAGTGTCTAATATTATAAAATCAACAGGGAAGACAAACTAGTCTATTTGCACGAGGACGTCCTCTAATATCCCTCTTGGGTATTTCATCGATCTATCTGCCAATTGTAATGCAACTCAGGTAGGTTTGAGTTCACCCAACCCTAGTTATATATAAACTGAGTATGGCAGTAAGTTTACAATCGCTCCTTGATCGAGGAGTGCGTTGTCTATTCTTTGATTCCCAATTTGACATAAGACAGTAGGAGTACCGGGGTCTTTAAGTTTCGTGGGCAGTTCATTTTGAATAATTGTGCTTGCTTGGCAAGCGTCATAAGCGTGTTTCTTCACACTCTGCCTCCTCTTGACCATGTTTAAATATTTAGCATAGGCCGACACTTGTTTAATTTGCATCAAGGAGTGGAAGGTTAATTTTAACTTGTTTAAACAGTTCCAAGAACTGCTGATTCTTTATCTCATTTTTGGGTTTCTTTAGCCTTTGAGGGTAAGGCGCGGGGAAAGGGCATTTTGGTAATTCATCATTAATGGGCTCATTTCCAGGTCTTCTCTCGATTTCTTCTACTTCTATGGGAGCTTCATCATTTGATTCTAATGTTTCATTATTAGTAATTGGCTCCTCATCTTTAGTAGATGGTTGCTCTCTATTTATCACGTCATCCTCTTCATATTCTTCAGGTGTAGGAAGAGGCATGTTCTACCTTATAATCTTACCACTTCTTAGAGTAGGCATGACTTTAGCATGTTCTTGATTATTGAGACCATTATTGTATCCCTTAGGGTTTGGAATTGTTTGGGCAAGAAATGTTCCTCCCGATCCCTCTTGTCTAGCGTCCATCCTTTCTAACGTCGTAGACATCTTGATCATCATTTGAATTAATTACTGCGTTAAGTTCGCGTTAGAGAGTGGATCTTCCTCTTGCACCTTTTTGTGCGGTGGTACGTACACACTAGATTGTTGATTAGCGTACTGAGCTTGATTGTAGTTATTAGATCTATTTGATTGAATTGTTGGGACTGTCTATTGTTTTCCCCTTGATATTGATTGTTATTATAGGGCTGCTGTTGATATTGATTTTGAGTCCCAACGTCATTTATATAATCAAAATCGGGGTGATTCCATCGATTTTTGTTATTTTGAAAATTGTTATTATTATTATAGGAATTCCCCGCCCCTCTATATCTTTGCATGGCATTCATTTCCATGGGGGCTTGTTCTTGAAAATACGGCACATTGGGACAATACTGAGTCCTGTGTCCCAACATATTGCATGTGCCGCATGGTTCTTCAGGCAAAATCTGTCTAGAACTCTCCCCTTTCATCCCTAACTCCTTTACTTTCCTTGCTAGCTCTTTGTATTTTGTAGTTAGATTATCTTCAGTTTTTAACTGATATATGCTTTTCTCCTCTCCACCTAATGGTTGTGTGCATGAAACATCATCAGAGTTAGAAAATTTGTGAGCATGTTTGGCCAACCACTCAAAAGTGGGCTTCAACCTCTTCGGTGTTCTTACTAAGAAATGCACCTGCACTCATGGTTTCAACCAATTTCTTCGTTTCACCATTAAGTCCTTCATAAAAGAAGCTGATGGTTCGCCACTTCTCACACCCATGAAGTGGGCATGAGAGAAGCAACTCTTTGAAACGCTCCCATGTTTAAGTGAAGGTTTCATTGTTCTTTTGTTTGTAGGAGTTTATTTGACGTTTAAGTTCAGTGGTCATGCGATGTGGATAAAATTTCTTTAAGAATGCAGTGTTCATTGCATGCCAGGTGAAGATAGAATTTGGCTTGAGGGTGAGCAACCACGCTTTTGCTTTATCCTTCAGAGTGAAGGGAATAACATTAAGCGTGTCACATCTACCAGACAGTTTTGGGAGAATGTTTTACACACGTCCTCGAAGTCCTTAACATGCAGATATGGCTTCTCGCTCTCCATCCCATGAAAGGTTGGAAGAAGTTGGATCATTCCATTGTGGAATTGGAATTCACCCGCATGTGGTGGAATGAGAATGCAAGAAGGTGTAGGTGCATGTTCGGGTTGCATATGATTGCACAAGGGACGCAACGAATCATCAATGTGGACAACCTATTTTTCTTTTTCTTTTTTTGCCTTGCACAGCAATGTCGTTCATTTTGTTTCAAATTTTTTATTTTTGGTACAGGGACGCACACACACAGAACAAACTCGAAGACCCACACTGTAACCCCGTACCTGAAAAATAAGGTTAATGTGGTATTAATACGTATTAATTAATAATGATTAATGCATAAGATAGATTAAGGTAGAGATGTGAACCCACATATGAAATGGTGTTCAAATGTGGACACGTCGTGACATTTTCCTGTAAACAACACCCAAGCAAGCCTAACCTTCTCGATCATCAACCAAGAAAATTTTCAATGTCTCAGTACCCAAACAATTCCAAAACCCTATACATACATAGTCTGGCTCCAGAGCGCACTGGGTAAGTGCACTAGGCACTGATTTCACACCGATTTGTCCCTCTCTGTTTTGCCCCAATCCTCTCCCTTTATTCCCTCTAGATCCGACCACTATCCCAGTCCGACAACCACCTCTCAGTCCTCCGGCGACCACCACACCCAAACCCCTCTCTCTCTTCGACCCAAATCGTCCCTCTCTTACTTCGACCCTCACCCCTGAACTTGTGAAGTGATGATTTTAATTGTGGGTATATCATACCCATAGTTGCAGAGAAACTGTATGTAGTCAATTGTATCAGTTTTGTAAATTAGGCCTGGTTGTAATGGTCCCGTGGCTCTTCCATAATAGGTTGCATGTATGTTGGTGTGTAGTAGAGCATCTTGTTTCCTAGAGCATTTTGAGGATTTTTTTTTAATGGTATTTTTGTCTTCTGTCAGAAAGGCAAACAAATATGATAAATGTGTTCTTTAATTTCCAAATTCTGAATGATGTTCTTGTTATGATCTTAGTTAGGGGATGAATTGGTGAAGAAGTTTTTTAAAAACTTGAGTGGGTCGAAGAAGAGAGAGAGATAGAGAGAGAGAGAGACTGGAGATCGAGAGGGGTGAGGGTCAAAGAGAGAGAGGGGTTTGGGTGTGGTGGTCACCGGAGGATTGAGAGGTGGTCGGCGGACTGGGATGGTGGTCAAATCTGGAGGGAAGATAGAGGGAAAGGATTGGGGCAAAACGTGAGAGAGGGGCAAAACATGATAGAAGGACAAATCGGTGTGAAATCAATGGTCCTAATTTCAAAAATGTTATAACCCGTTTTTGACCCGCAGTTTTTACCCAGTGCGCTCTGGAGCCGGACTGATAATACATATATATATATATATATATATGTGTGTGTATGTGTGTGTGTGTGTGTGTGCATGCGCGGGTAGGTATGTGTGCAAGTAAATGTATTTGGGTGTTGCAACTATTCCATACATTTGCATTGCATTTGGCCAATTGGGCACTGGGAATACACAAGGATTGGTGAAAGATTATAGTGTTGTTTGACGTAACTTCTCGTTTAGAAGTTCATTCTTGGAATGAACTTTTTAAGATGAACTTTTTAAACTGGATTCTTTTTGAAAGAAGTGTTTGTTTAGTGAGTGAGTGTTTTTTTAAATAAAAGTGTATCTAAATGTGCAATTACGTTGGGTGGCAATATCTAAAATGTACCTACTTATCAATATTACCCTTAACCTCACCACATAATAGGGATTCGGCTAGGCTATGAAATTCAAGTATGTGATTTGGATAAGATGGCATTAATTATAAAACAAGGGATAAAAGTGTAATTGTATATACAAAGCTCGACTTATGGGGATGTACAAAAATCACAGTTTTAAGAAATTATGATTTTTGACTTCTCCAAATGGTCATTCTGGAGATGCACTTCTTGTCAAGAAGTCCATTCCCAAACCTCACCAAACGAATTTTACTTCTACAAATGGACTTCTTCTTCCAGAAGTCCATTCCTAAAGGTTTCCAAACACCCTCTAAATTTTTCTTGAATCACATTGTGTACACACACGCACTTACACATGTGTTTACAGGACAAGGCAATGACAATCTGTATGAATGTATGGACTAGTTCCATCAATTTCTCACAAATTAACCTCAATTATGATCTTCATTCCTAAATCTTACCCAAACACAATGAAAATCCCCAAAAATAGAATATGAAACTTTTTTTTTTCAATTCTTACCTAGAATAATATTGTGTATAGATTTTTGTGAGAAATTGATTCGGTATTTGCCTATTTGGTCTGCGGAATTTAAAATGCTCTCATCTTGGGTCTGGGCTTTTTGGAGTTGCTTGTATTTCTTTTCTTGTGCTTTGCGGAGGTATTGTGTGTTTTGTCTAAGGGTGTAAGTTTTTGGGATAATTAAAAATTAGTTAACAATTTGTTGACAAATACAAAGTCAGTCACCTACTTTTTCAAAATAAAGAGGAAATCATTTTTAAACTAAAAATTCAAATATCAGTCAAATTTTAATCTTTTTTTAAAATAAAAATTAAAAAATTGCATTTACCCCCCTATCTTCTTCCTCACCACCACCAACCACCAGCCGTCGCCGCAGCCACCACCCACACCATACCATGACCACCACCACCAGCCGTCGCCACCACCCTCACCACACCACCACCACCACCACCACCACCACCATGGCTGGCCACCACACCTTGACCATCACTATTACTAGCCATTACCATACCACAACCTCCCCTACCACACCACAGCCACTAGGAACCGCCACGGCCACCACCACTACCCCGACCACAACCTCTCTCTCTCTCTCTATATATATATATATATATACATACATGAGTGTAGACACCCATTTTTGCCCAATCCAATCATTTAAAAATAAAGTGCTCGTTGACACGAGCCCATCGCTTTTTGAATCATCCCAATCTGACCTCAAATGGGAAAGATATTGCAAGTCGTAGCTATGGGGGGTCAAACAGTCAACAATTCCACATGCATCCTACCCACACACGATTATTTCCCTCCTCCACAATCATTGTGAAACACAATGCTCGGTGGAGCAAATGCAAAAAGAAAAAATGGGGGGACAATGCTTTGTGGGTTGTGTTTAGTGGAGTTTGCTTTTGATTTAAAAAGAAAGGAAATGCTCTCTTTTGACCTATAAATTGGCCAATGAACCATGCAGAGGAGGGGGGACGAAGAAAGCCAAATGCTTCCTCTCTGTATCTCTCTTACTCTCTGTGTCTCATTTACACTCTATATCTCCCTCACCTTACTCTCCATCTCCCTTACTTCATCATTAAAAAAAAAAAGGAGTGTACATTTTCTCCACCACCATATCACCTTTTCTAACCATCACCATCAAGGTCATCACTACAATCACCACTCTCCACCTAGCTATCATATTATCACAATTCCCATCAACATACCTCACGACCACTGTCCCATCGCCGTTATCATACTGCCTCAAATCACCGCCCAACATCTCAGTCATTTACCATCAATATCCTAACAGAATTCTCGAGTTCCTCTACTAATTCAGGTTTTTGTATTTTATTTTATTTTATTTTTTCTCTCTTGTACATATCATTTTTTTTTGCTTGATAAACAAATAATAAATAACATACATCCATGTCATACTTAGAATTACTTGGACTTTGGATTACATGGTTCCCAATACGAAAATCCCACGTGGTTTCTAATACGGAGAGTCATGTTCTACTAGGGATGACGTGGTTGCTAATACGGGGACCTATGTTCTACTAGGGACTACACGGTTTTCTAATATGGAAATCCATATCTAAATAATAAAAAACACTTTTCAATAAACATGGGCACCGACCCTTACTTCTGCTATAAAAGTAAAAATACAAAAAAATATTACTCTTTTCTTTTCAGTCATTTGGGCACCGACCCTTACTTCCGGTATAAAAATAAAATACAAAAAAAATTCTCTTTTCTTTTCAATCATTTGAGCACCGACCCTTACTTCCGGCATAAAACAAACAATAAAAAAAAAATTCTTTTCTTTCATTTGGGCACCGACCCTTACTTCCGGTACACTTTTCAGTCATTTGGGCACCAACTCTTACTTTCGGCATAAAAAAAAATATTAAAAAAAATTCTCTTTTCTTTTCTTTCATTTGGACACCGACTTTTACTTTCAGTACATTTTTTTAGTCATTTGAGCACAGATCCTTATTTCCAGCATAGGAATAAAAGCACAGGAAAAAAAATTAAAAAAAATAGAAAAGTACAAAAAAATGCATCATTCTCCAATCACTTGCATAGTCTCATTTCAATCTCAATTACTTTCCAAAGGTTAAAATCTAGGACTATACTACGTGGGTTAAAGTTCCTAGTTACACCGATTCTTTCTCAAATCACTATATCACGCGTGCACGGTTAAGCGGGACCACTTTTCTTTCTTTAGAAAAATCATGCATACACTCACACACAGGTCAGAACTACGTTTGGCCTGATTCCCGTCTTGGGATACGTAAGCAACTCTCAAAGAGTGCGGCCATACCTATCACCATTTTCTATTCTATTCACTTTCTAAAAAAAAAAACTTTTTTTATTTTTCTTTTTTTCAAAAGAAATGCCCCATTTTAATAAAAATCACTAAAATTGGCAACTGTGTTCCCACGGATGTTTGAGGGTGCTTAATACCTTCCCTCAACATAATCGAGTCCCCGAACCCATCTCAAAATGTAACACCCGTACCCGGGAAAGGGGTTAATTAACATGTTAATATGCATTAATTTACGTAATTAGTGTATAAAATGGGTTAAGGAGAGGCTTGGACTCGCCCATGGAAAAAGTCCCCAGTGAGGAGGGACAGGTTTGGATGTGGGACCCAGTGAAGGGCCCAGATAAAATATAAAATAAATTACATTTAAATAATTAGATGCATTTTATGTGACTATTTGAAATATGCTTAGTTGTTTTAATATCAAATTGTTAATATGTTAGCTTTTGATATCTACTAATTAACCCAATAAGGGCATTTTTGCAAAAAGGTGCATAATTAGTAGGTACGATAGTAACTTCACAAACTATGTGGGACCCACGTTGGGACCCCTACGAAACTTAGACAAACACCCATTTAGATAATTAGGTAGTTAATAAAATGTTTGGGGATTTCATAATAGGAACTTAATAAGTTTGGAGGGTGTAATTGTAAAGGAGTGAAAATTTGGTTGACACCTCAATGCATGAGGTTGCATGTGTGTCAAGAGTATGTTTACTCTCAAAAACAACTACAGAAATTAGGAGAGAAGAGAGAGACGCCGAGAGAAGACGAGGAAGAACACGTTTCCGACATCGACAATTCGTCGTTCCGTCGCCGTTCGTCGTCCAATTCGCGAACCGAAGTCGTATTCGGACTCGTGGAGGTGAGACAATCATTTCTATACCATTCTTTTACGTTGTAATCGTCTTAATTTTGTGACCCTTGTTAATCGATGAGATACGGTTACCGAATACATGTAGGAAATTACACCGGAGTGAGATTTGAGCTGGGTTTTGACAAAAGTCAGCATCTATAGGTTTAATTTTGGGAAGAATCTGGATTAGGTGAGTTTTCTAACTAAAGCCTTGATATGGTTCATGTTATGTGCTTCAATTGTTAGCTAAGAGATAAGAATTCTGGATTTAGAAATTAAATTCATGTTAAAGTTAGAATTACATGTTGATTTGGTAAAGAAATATTTATAATTATGTGACTATGTGCTTATGTGTTAAGTGGTCAATGAATGATTGGGAATAATGGTTCATTATGGTGAAATAAGGGAGGAGAAGAGGAAGAATCCGTTATAAAGAACGGAAGTCCAAGGAATAGAAGTGGCCGCGGGACCAAGGGAATGGTTTTTCGGGTCGGAGTGAACCATTAGCCCGTGAATTCTGCGATTACATATGTTTATGTGCTTAAATTGTTGCATTACACATGTTCATGACATCATTAGCATGTTAGTTAATTCGATAAGCGAAATGCTTAAGAAAACCATTTTCCTATTTCTGTTGTGGTACATAACAACCACCGCAGGTTCGGAGCAAGGCTCGGAGAGGAGGTGAAACGAGTTTGGACTGGGGCAAGGCTAGGACTTACGTGCACGTGTTTACAATCGTATAATATGATGTAAATTATGGTTTTGGACTTGTGATAATTAAGTTATAATGCTTTTAGTGTGAAAGTTGGGGTTAAACTTAGAGGAACTTTTGTAATTCCTTATGTTAAAACTATGGATTTTGTGTGGTAGTTAAGTTGGGCCATTCCGACAAGTCCGGGTGTATGTCGCAACCAGTTTTGGACAAGGTTCTCTTGTAACTAAGTTATATGTAAATCTTTTGAACTCTATTTCGGTAAGAACTCTATATTCATACAAGTTGAACTAATGTTTAGGCTTTGATGTCTTATTTGATTTAAATGAGATTGGGTACAAGTTTAAAGTGGTTGAAAGTTTCCTAATGTGCATTAGGATCATGTTCAAGAAGTTTCATAAGCTTTCATAAATGTTTGGATGAGTTTTAGTTCCAAAACTTCTTATGGACAGGTTGAAAGTTGCTGCTGCAGAAATGGTTCTGCAGAGGGGCTTTCGACCGGTCGAAGGGACCCGTTCGACCGGTCGAAAAACCCACTGCCAGCCCTTTGATTCTAAATGTTTCCATGTTATGTTTTAACTTTTAAAAGTCCAAGAGGATACCTTTGGGGTCCCATTGACCTATAAAAACTTCACTTCTAATTATAAAGGTTGGTAAGTATTTTCCGCGGATTTTCCTAATGGGCACAAGTTATACTAGTGTTATTTGGCTCAAGCTTGTTTAATAAAGCTTCAAACTCCTCCTCAAATTGTTTTCATGTATATGCTAGTTCTTGGAAAGAACTTAAGTTCGTTACATGCTTGAATTCGGTTGGAATGAATTGAAATCTTCCAACGGTTGCGTGATTTGATGAGTTTCGATGCTTTTGTGCACTTTTCGGTAGTTCTAAGTTGGTTGGGAAGTAGCCCCAAGTGACTTGTGTGTTTGGGGACTTCTTATAATGTTAAATGGGGAAAAATATGGTTCAGAGGGTATCTGGACCGGTCGAATTGATCCGCTCGACCGGTCGAATGCCCCTCTGCACAAGACAGTGATTTCAAAGGTATTTTTCGTCGCCTTTTACGGAAACGGGCATAACTCTTTGTAGAAAATTTGAATTCATGCGCCATTTTTTGCATTGGAACCAAGACTCAAAGAGCTATCTTTTGATGTAAAATTTTGTCATAATGACCATTTTGCCCTTGGGCTATTTTATCTCAGTATAGTAGTTTTAAGCTACTTCAAATCATGTTTTTCCTTAATAACTAACATGGTTCTTGCTTATTAGTGTATTTTGGGTGCGTATAGTCTTGTTACACGTGTCCTAATCCGTGGGGAGGGTTGGGGGTGTGACAATTTTTGGTATCAGAGCAATAGTTTAGAGCCTTTGGGACGAAAGACGTACGACGCGTAGTGTGCACACAACAACACATAGTTGCATAAACATGCATACACGTTTACTTAGCATGTTTTTAATGTTGATTAACATGACATGTGTTTATTTAAAGTAACGTGTATGTGTGTGTAATAATGTGGGTGCCAGGCATTATGTCTGGAGGTGACACCTCAAACCGAATGGAACGAGTTGAAAGAGCAATTGAGGGATTGTTTCGAGTGGCTGAAACTCATGTGGTCGAGGAAAGACCGGTACAACCGAATCCAAATCCGAGGGAAGAAATTATTACCATCTCAAAATTTCATAAACAGAAGCCAACAATATTCCGTGGGGAAGCCGAGCCAATGAAGGCAAACTTTTGGATTTCTGATATGGAGAAAATTTTCAGGGTGTTACCATGTACAGAGGAACAAAAAGTGTTGTTTGCCACTGATACGTTAAAAGATGAGGCACAATATTGGTGGCGAACTAAGCTGGGTCCGAATCAACCGACTACATGGGATCACTTTTTAGAGATATTTAATGAACAATACTTTCCAGAATCATTTGGGGATCAAAAGGCTCAAGAGTTTATGGAGTTGGTGCAAGGGAGAAAGTCAGTTCGCGAATATTCGACACAATTTACGAGTTTGGGAAGGTTTGCGGGGGATATGATAACCAGTGAAAAAGTGAAAGCAAGGAAATTTGTGGCAGGCCTTCGAAGTGATATTCGGGGACGAGTGACCGTGTTCCGACCAGAGACGTTTGTAAAGGCATTAGATATTGCCTCTATAGCTGAAAGAGACCTCGGGTATGCTTCAAACATGCCACCACCATCAAGTCAACAAAGTAAACGACCGGGATCAAGTCAGTTCAGTGGTCAAGGTAGTGCAAAGAGGCAGGGTTTTGGAGGGTCATCAGCGAGTAGTGGAAGTGGTTCTAGTGGAAATAAGCCGAGGTGTCAAACTTGTCAGAAGTTTCATTGGGGACGATGTAATCAACTCCCAAATGTGAACACGTGTAATCTATGCCGACAACCGGGGCATATAGCAAGAAAATGTCCGAACCAAAACTTGGATATGAGAGGTCGATGTTTTATCTGTAAGGAGTTAGGGCACCAAGCTAGAGATTGTTCTACCAAGCGTCAAGGAACTTCAGGCTCAAGTTCTTCCGTAGCTAGTGCCATCACACCAAGGTCTACTCAACAACCCCCGAGGAGGGAACAACGGCAGGCGCGATCATTTCAGCTCATGCCGGGAGAGAATGCTTCTGCCGATACCGTTGTCTCAGGTATGATTCCCATTTGCTCACACTTAGCAAATGTACTTGTCGATTCGGGATCTACACATTCATTCGTATCACACCACTTCGCTAAACATTTAGATAAACCACTAGAATTCCTAGATTATGATTTATCTATTGCGATACCATTGGGAGCTCCGCTGGTAAGTTCAGGGGTGTTTAGAGGATGTGGAATAAATATTAACGGTAAGGGGTTAACTGTTGATTTGGTACCGTTAGTGATTCAACACTTCGATGTTATATTGGGGATGGATTGGTTAGTGGCTAACCATGCGAATATAGATTGTAACAATAAAGGGGTAGTCTTTCGTATTCCAGATCAAGAGGTATTTTATTTCCAAGGCAAGGGTGTGGTATCACCGCCGTATATTATGTCAGCTATTGAAGCTTGCCGTTTGTTAAAGAAGGGTTGTCATGGGTTCTTGTGTAGTATTCTTGATACCAGGGGTGATGGTCCTAAACTTGAAGATATTTTGATAGTTAGAGAATTTCCGGATATATTTCCAGAGGAGTTGCCTAGTGTGTTGATTGAACGAGAAATTGAGTTTGGTATTGATATTATGTCAGGGACACAACCTATTTCACGAGCACCGTATCGAATGGCGCCAGTTGAGTTGAAAGAGTTAAAGATTCAATTGCAAGAGTTATTAGACAAGGGTTTTATTCGGCCTAGTGTGTCTCCGTGGGGTGCACCTGTGTTATTTGTGAAGAACAAGGATGGGACAATGCAGATGTGTATTGACTACCGAGAAATCAACAAAGTAACGATCAAGAATAAGTATCCATTGTCGCGTATTGATGACTTATTTGATCAGCTTCAAGGGGCTCATGTGTTTTCAAAGGTTGACTTGAGATCTGGATATCACCAATTGAAAGTTAAAGCAGAAGATGTAGAAAAGACAGCCTTTAGGACCCGATACGGACACTATGAATTCCTGGTGATGCCGTTTGGGGTTACTAATGCGCCAGCTGCCTTTATGGACTTAATGAATCGCGTTTTTAAATCTTATTTAGATGAGTTCGTGATAGTATTTATTGATGACATCCTTATTTATTCCAAGAGTTCGGAAGAGCATGAACAACACCTGAGGTTGGTTTTACAATGACTTCGGGAAAAGCAATTATTTGGAAAGTTAAAGAAAATTGAGTTTTGGTTGACAAGTGTCACGTGATCTCTAAGGAAGGTATCTCAGTAGACCCGCAGAAGATTGAAGCCTTTATGAATTGGTCAAAACCGACAAATGTGTCAGAGATTCGAAGCCTTTTGAGGTTAGCTGGATATTATAGAAGATTTGTTAAAGACTTTTCTAGAATTGCAACTCCAATGACAAGGCTGATGAGGAAGGATGTACCGTTTGAGTGGAATAAGGAGTGTGAGGATTGTTTTATAACGTTAAAGAAGAAGTTGACAACGGCACCGATACTTGCAATTCCAAAAAGTACTGGGAAATTCAGAATTTATAGTGATGCTTCTCACCAGGGGTTGGGATGTGTTCTGACACAAGATGACAAGGTGATAGCTTATGCTTCGCGACAGTTGAGATCTCACGAGAAGAACTACCCGACCCATGATTTGGAATTAGCAGCGGTAATCTTTGCCTTAAAGATTTGGAGGCATTACCTATACGGGGAGACTTGTGAAATCTTCACCGATCATAAAAGTCTGAAATATCTATTTACTCAGAGGGACCTAAATATGAGACAAAGAAGGTGGTTGGAGCTTATGAAAGATTATGACTTGAAGATTCAATATCACCCGGGGAAGGCCAATGTAGTTGCCGATGCCTTGAGTCGAAAATCATCAGAAAACTTAGCCTATACTTTGACTGGACAAGAAAAGTTGGTGAAAGAATTTGAACAATTGAACCTTGAAGTAATTCCTAGAGTTAACGGTGGTTTAACGGCTGCAATCGTGGTACAGCCGAGTCTTATTGGTGAAATTAAATCTAATCAACTTTTAGACCCAGAATTCAAGAAAATTGTAGATGAGTTGCATGAGGGTAGAAGGCTAGAGTTTAGCTTTCAAGACGGTGTTATGAAATACATCAATCGATTATGTGTTCCTAAGGTTGGAAATTTGAGAGATAGAGTTATGGAAGAAGCTCATAATAGCAGATATTCAGTACATCCGGGTAGCACCAAAATGTACAGAGACCTACGGGAGATTTATTGGTGGAGTGGTATGAAACGAGAAGTAGCAGAATTTGTTTCTAAATGTATGACTTGCCAAAAGGTAAAAATGGAACATCAACGACCCGGGGGAGAACTACATCCGTTAGAGATACCAGAATGGAAGTGGGAGCATATCACGATGGATTTTGTCTCGGGATTTCCAAGATCTTAAAAGTCGAATGATAGCATTTGGGTCATCGTAGATCGGTTAACTAAATCAGCCCATTTCTTACCAATTAAGACCAAGAATTCATCAAAACTAGCAGAGATTTATATCAGAGAAATTGTTAGACTTCACGGGGCACCAGTGTCAATAGTGTCGGACCGTGACACTCGATTCGTGTCGAGATTTTGGGAGAGCTTACAGAGGGCTATGGGGACAACTTTACATTTCAGTACCGCATTTCATCCTCAGACTGATGGCCAATCCGAGAGAGTGATTCAGATTTTGGAGGATATGTTAAGAGTATGTGTAATGGATTTCAAGGCTGATTGGGAGACCCACCTGCCTTTAATTGAATTCTCTTACAATAATAGTTTTCAAACTAGTATTGGAATGGCACCTTATGAAGCATTATATGGGAGAAAGTGTAGATCACCAGTTTGTTGGACAGAAGTTGGTGAGAAACAACTTTTGGGGCCAGAGATAGTACAAATCACAACCGACAAGATTAGATTGATTAAATAACGGTTGCAAACAGCTCAGAGTCGTTAAAAAAGTTATGCAGATACGGGTAGAAGACCGTTGGAGTTCGAGGTAGGTGAGTATGTTTTCTTAAAAGTGTCGCCTTCAAAAGGCATAGCACGGTTTGGTAAGCAAGGTAAACTGAGTCCAAGATATGTTGCACCTTACTTGATTCTTATTCGAGTGGGACCATTAGCTTATCGGTTAGAATTACCACAAGAATTGGCAAATGTTCATAATGTGTTCCACGTGTCGATGCTTCGACGTTATATATCGGATCCAGGACATGTCATAATTCTAGAGCCATTGGAGATTCGAGAGGATATGACCTATGTGGAGCATCCAGTGCATATCCTTGATAGAAAGGATTAAGTGTTAAGAACCAAGGTAATTCCACTTGTAATGGTTCAATGACGTAGCCATTCAATTGAAGAAGCTACCTGGGAGCGGGAGGATGAAATCCGAGCCAAGTACCCGCACTTATTCAACACTTGAGGTAAGAGTAAGTTTGGAGACCAAACTTCTGTTTAGGGAAGGAGAAATGTAACACCCGTACCCGGGAAAAGGGGTTAATTAACATGTTAATATGCATTAATTTACGTAATTAGTGTATAAAATGGGTTAAGGAGAGGCTAGGACTCGCCCATGGAAAAAGTCCCCAGTGAGGAGGGACAGTTTTGGATGTGGGACCCAGTGAAGGGCCCAGATAAAATATAAAATAAATTGCATTTAAATAATTAGATGCATTTTATATGACTATTTGAAATATGCTTAGTTGTTTTAATATCAAATTGTTAATATGTTAGCTTTTGATATCTACTAATTAACCCAATAAGGGCATTTTTGCAAAAAAGTGCATAATTAGTAGGTACGATAGTAACTTCACAAACTATGTGGGACCCACGTTGGGACCCATACGAAACTTAGACAAACACCCATTTAGATAATTGGGTAGTTAATAAAATGTTTGGGGATTTCATAATAGGAACTTAATAAGTTTGGAGGGTGTAATTGTAAAGGAGTGAAAATTTGGTTGACACCTCAATGCATGAGGTTGCATGTGTGTCAAGAGTATGTTTACTCTCAAAAACAACTACAGAAATTAGGAGAGAAGAGAGAGACGCCGAGAGAAGACGAGGAAGAACACGTCTCCGACATCGACAATTCGCCGTTCCGTCGCCGTTCCGTCGCCGTTCGTCGTCCAATTCGCGAACCGAAGCCGTATTCGGACTCGTGGGGGTGAGACGATCATTTCTATACCATTCTTTTACGTTGTAATCGTCTTAATTTTGTGACCCTTGTTAATCGATGAGATAAGGTTACCGAATACATGTAGGAAATTACACCGGAGTGAGATTTGAGTTGGGTTTTGGCAAAAGTCAGCATCTATAGGTTTAATTTTGGGAAGAATCTGGATTAGGTGAGTTTTATAACTAAAGCCTTGATATGGTTCATGTTATGTGCTTCAATTGTTAGCTAAGAGATAAGAATTCTGGATTTAGAAATTAAATTCATGTTAAAGTTAGAATTACATGTTGATTTGGTGAAGAAATATTTATAATTATGTGACTATGTGCTTATGTGTTAAGTGGTCAATGAATGATTGGGAATAATGGTTCATTATGGTGAAATAAGGGAGGAGAAGAGGAAGAATCCGTTATAAAGAACGGAAGTCCAAGGAATAGAAGTGGCCGCGGGACCAAGGGAATGGTCTTCGGGTCGGAGTGAACCATTAGCCCATGAATTCTGCGATTACATATGTTTATGTGCTTAAATTGTTGCATTACACATGTTCATGACATCATTAGCATGTTAGTTAATTCACTAAGCGAAATGCTTAAGAAAACCGTTTTTCTATTTCTGTTGTGGTACATAACAACCACCTCAGGTTCGGAGCAAGGCTCGGAGAGGAGGTGAAACGAGTTTGGACTGGGGCAAGGCTAGGACTTACGTGCACGTGTTTATAATCGTATAATATGATGTAAATTATGGTTTTGGACTTGTGATAATTAAGTTATAATGCTTTTAGTGTGAAAGTTGGGGTTAAACTTAGAGGAACTTTTGTAATTCCTTATGTTAAAACTATGGATTTTGTGTGGTAGTTAAGTTGGGCCATTCTGGCAAGTCCGGGTGTATGTCGCAACCAGTTTTGGACAAGGTTCGCTTGTAACTAAGTTATATGTAAAGCTTTTGAACTCTATTTCGGTAAGAACTCTATATTCATACAAGTTGAACTAATGTTTAGGCTTTGATGTCTTATTTGATTTAAATGAGATTGGGTACAAGTTTAAAGTGGTTGAAAGTTTCCTAATGTGCATTAGGATCATGTTCAAGAAGTTTCATAAGCTTTCATAAATGTTTGGATGAGTTTTAGTTCCAAAACTTCTTATGGACATGTTGAAAGTTGCTGCTGCAGAAATGGTTCTGCAGAGGGGCTTTCGACCGGTCGAAGGGACCCGTTCGACCGGTCGAAAAATCCACTGCCAGCCCTTTGATTCTAAATGTTTCCATGTTATGTTTTAACTTTTAAAAGGCCAAGAGGATACCTTTAGGGTCCCATTGACCTATAAAAACTTCACTTCTAATTATAAAGGTTGGTAAGTATTTTCCGCGGATTTTCCTAATGGGCACAAGTTATACTAGTGTTATTTGGCTCAAGCTTGTTTAATAAAGCTTCAAACTCCTCATCAAATTGTTTTCATGTATATGCTAGTTCTTGGAAAGAACTTAAGTTCGTTACATGCTTGAATTCGGTTGGAATGAATTGAAATCTTCCAACGGTTGCGTGATTTGATGAGTTTCGATGCTTTTGTGCACTTTTCGGTAGTTCTAAGTTGGTTGGGAAGTAGCCCCAAGTGACTTGTGTGTTTGGGGACTTCTTATAATGTTAAATGGGGAAAAATATGGTTCAGAGGGTATCTGGACCGGTCGAATTGACCCGCTCGACCGGTCGAATGCCCCTCTGCACAAGACAGTGATTTCAAAGGTATTTTTCATCGCCTTTTACGGAAACGAGCATAACTCTTTGTAGAAAATTCGAATTCATGCGCTGTTTTTTGCATTGGAACCGGGACTCAAAGACATATCTTTTGATGTAAAATTTTGTCATATTTTATTAATGACCATTTTGCCCTTGGGCTATTTTATCTCAGTATAGTAGTTTTAAGCTACTTCAAATCATGTTTTTCCTTAATAACTAACATGGTTCTTGCTTATTAGTGTATTTTGGGTGCGTATAGTCTTGCTACGCGTGTCCTAATCCGTGGGGCGGGTTGGGGGTGTGACACAAAATCTCTAGTTTCACATAGCTATTCAGAGTCACACTTTTAAAGGGCCCACTTTTCTCAAAACTTTTTTTAAAGTCAAAGATGAATACTTTAATTGTCTTTCCAGGGGTCCTTGATTCGTGTCCAATATTGCACTCTAAACTTCATGATTTTACCCTTATTGGACACAAATTATTACTCAAATCAGAGACTTAATGGATAAATTGTGCTTTTGATTGTTCTTGTTGTTACCCTCTTTTAGCTAATAAAGATCTCTTTTTGTAAGGTATGAAAGCTTGGGTGAAGGGGAACCCAGCCTTAGTAGCATTCATGTAGTTGAAAAAGGTCAAGAAGAAGAATTTAAGAAGGGCGGATCGATCCGCCCTAATGAAGGGATCGGTCCGCATGTTCAAGGAAAACTTACTGTCTGATTCAAAAAGGGCGGATCGATCCGCCATAATGAAGGGATCGATCCGCGATCTTCCCATAGCATTCTGCGAGAAGGATCTATAAATGGATCGATCCGGCCAGAAGAGCGGATCGATCCGCGGATTCTCGAAGAGATAGCATTTCCCCAGATGAAAGGCGGATCGATCCGCCAATCTGAAGGGATCGATCCGCGCCTCTGCTGATGACTCTCCTTTTTTATTACAAGTTTGCCATCTTGTGTATAAGCTATATATAGTTAGAGATGGATTTTTATGAGGGGTTGGTGTTTTTACTTAGGTTAAGCTCTCTCTCTCTCTCTAACCCTCTCATCTATCTCCCCCATTACTCCTCAACTACCAACTTTTACTTCCATTTTTAGTGTTAGAGAGGGAGGAGTGTGAATGTATTGAATGGTTGAAGTATTTATTGAAGAATCTCTTGGATTTCCTATGGCATTTATGGTGATTTTCTCCTATTGGTATAATTTCTCCTCCCCTATCTTTAATACTGTTGGCATTATTATCATGAGTAGTTAAATCATGTAGGTTGGGGATCATAAACCCACCATTGGACCCATGTGTGTGTTATTGGAAGGCTCTCACATTTTGAAGCATTTCTAGAGTTCATGGGTGCATGGTTTGATGTTTTGAGACCCCAATTCCAATGTCAAGCATTGGAAGCTGTTAAATCTCTAAACTCTAACCCTATACCCATGTATTGCATTGCAACATCTATCTAACATGTTGGTTGACTACCACATGTTTGATAGTTTGTCACAATGGGATTTTCTACTATAGAATGTGCTACAAGTGTGATAGTCATGTGTTCTTTGGTCCAAGGTGGGGGAATGCTCCCCAACCTCAATCTCTCCGTTTACAAAACCCCCAATTGTTAATTAAACTTAGCTTTACTCAAAGTTTACTTTCTCTTTCTCCTAAATAGTTATTGTAGTATAATCTTTTGCAAACTAAACCAATCATAAAGTCGCAAAGACTCAAATCTTATTTTTTAGTTTGTTAATTGTTCCTCGCATTATAATTGGTTATTAAGCACCCAACAAGCCTTGTTGCATTGCAATCCCTGTGAACTCGACACCCTACTGCCAACATACTACGTTTTTAATAGGGTTAAATAAGAACTTCATTTTGACACCATCAGTCCTAACACCCCAAATGTTAGGTGGCGACTCTGAACATTTCAAATAGGCCCTACCATACTCTTTTCACCATTCCCAATAAAAAATCAAGTCGCAATTCACCCACTCTCAGGAAGCCGGGCCCACACCAACAGCCTGGCACTCCGAAAACGCGGGTGCGACAATGAGTATATATATATAATATTGCCACCACCACCCCAACTTCTCTCTGTCTCTTCTTTCTCTTCTCACCACCACCATGGGCCTCCTCCCTCATCCACCCCCGCTAAAGCAGAAAATTAAAAAAAAAATTGCAGGTTGGAGCAATTTTCCAAACAACAGGAGCAACTCACCAAACGTAAGGAGCAACTCAATAAACATGGTCGTTTGGTGAGTTGCTCCTTACGTTTGTTGAGTTGTTCCTTAGGTTTGGTGAGTTGCTCCTCCAGTTTGGACTGTTGCCCCAAACCTGCAACTCTTTTTTTTTCTTGAGGGAGAGAGGGAGAAAGGGAGAGTTTTTCATGAATCTTCTAGAGAGAGAGAAAGATGAGGGAAAAGAGGAGAGAGAGATGAGGGGAAAAGGGAGAGTTCTTCATGTATCTTCTAAACCCCAACCTCTCTATCTCTTTGATCTCCTCTCTCCCCTCACCTCTCTCTCTCGATCTCAATCTCTTTCTCTCAGATCCACGAAGAACTCTCCCTTTCTCCTCTCTCCCTCAAGAAGAAAAAAAAGTTGCAAGCTTGAGGAGTAACTCACCAAATGTGAGGAACAACTCATCAAACGTAAGGAGCAACTCACCAAACAAGGTTTGGAGCAACAGTCCAAGCTTGAGGAGCAACTCACCAAACGTGAGGAGCAACTCAACAAACGTAAGGAGCAACTCCCGATACGTTTGATGAGTTGCACCTGTCGTTTGGACATTTGCTCCAATCTGCAATTTTTTTTTCCTGCTTTGGCAGGGGTGGATGAGGGAGAAGGCCCGTGGTGGTGGCTGGTGGTGTTGAGAAGAGAAGGAAGAGAGAGGTTGGGGTGGTGGTGGCTATATATTATATATATATACTCATGTATGTATATATATATAGAGAGAGAGGTTGTGGTCGGAGTGGTGGCCGTGGTGGTGGCTGGTGGTCGTGATGTGGTGGTGGCTGATAGTGGTGGTGGTGGTGGTGGTGGTCGTGGTCGTGGTGTGGTGGCCATCCATGGTGGAGGTAGTGGTAGTGGTGGTGGTGGTGGTGGTGGTGGTAGTGGTGTGGTGTGGTGGTGGTCGTGGTCATGGTGGCTGGTGGTGGTGAGGAAGAAGATGAGGGGGGGGGTAAATGTAATTTTTTTTTAATTTTTTTATTTCAAAAAAGATCAAAAGTTGATCTCTTTTTAATTTGTGAAGATAAATTAGATTTCCTTTCAATTTAAATAAAGTATGTGACTAACATCTAAATTTTTAATAAAAGTTGACTGATATCTAATAATCCCTATGTTTATAGGGCTGGATTTTCTTCAAAATATATATATATATATATAATATCTTACCTATAATATTAAAAAGTGCATTTTTGTTCACCCATTTTTGCTCACTCAGGCCTTGATTGGGTGACATGTGTCCCCATTCCAATAATTATGGTGATAATGCATGGGCAAAGTAGGAATAGAATGGGACACATATCACCTAGTGGAGGCCTTCAATAATAAACTTGTAGATTAATTATGTTGTTAAGTACTTAAGTCTCCCAAAAGTACTTGTAATCTTCAACATTTTTGCAAAATAATCTCTCTCTTCATCTCCATATTCTTTCTTCATTTTCACCAAATTGTTCATTAGTGTTACGTTTTGAAGTTGAGGGGGTCACATTGAAAACGCACCCAAGTACAAATGGTGTAAGTGTAATTTGACTCACCATGTTTAGCTTACTATGGTGCTTGGTGAGATGTGCGCTTAAAGTGTCCACTAGATGATATGTGTCACATTCTATTATTGTTACATTAATATATTATCAACATAATTATTTGAATAAGACGCACAAATAATGGATGGACAAAGATAGATGTACAAAAAATAAAATTTGGAAAAAGATTGAAGATGAATTTACATAACAAACACATCTTTGAGGTCCTACTCCAAAGTCCAACCAGTCGGGTACATAATCGCCTCCAGGAAGATAAGGCTATCCAAACAATAATGCCACTTCCAAGTTCAAAGAAACAAACTACTGTGGATAACACTCAACACTCACTCACACCCTCATCCTCATGACTCTCACACTCTCTGTTCCTTTCTCAAATCCTTCCCTTTCTCTCTCCTCTCACCGCCCCCTCACCCTCAAACCCTTCCGGGCGGCTGCCCAACAAATCTCCTTAGATTCCCCACCTTCCAAACCCTCTCCTCCGTCACAGCTCAACAAAACCGGCGTCATAGTCATCGGCGCCGGTCTAGCCGGCTTAGCTGCTGCCACTAGACTCCAAGCCGATAACATCCCATTCATCCTTCTAGAAGCCTCCGATGCCGTCGGCGGCCGAGTCCGAACCGACGTCGTCGACGGCTTCGTTCTCGACCGCGGCTTCCAAATTTTCATCACCGGCTATCCCGAAGCCCAAAAAGTTTTGGACTACGAAGCCTTAGATCTCCAGAAATTCTATTCCGGTGCCCAGGTTTACTACGATGGACGCTTCCACACCGTGGCAGACCCCTTGCGACACTTCTGGGACTCAATTCAAACCCTAACCAACCCAATTGGAACAATCTTTGACAAATTGCTAATCGCGGTGACCCGAATTAGGGTCTTATCGAAATCCGATGGCGAAATTTCGTCCGCCGATGAGGTTTCGACGATCGATTTACTGCGAAGAATTGGATTCTCTGATTTGATTATCGATCGGTTCTTCAGACCGTTCTTCGGTGGAATTTTCTTCGATACGAAGCTCGAGACGACCTCGAGGCTCTTCGATTTTGTCTTCAAGTGTCTCGCTCTCGGCGATAATACACTTCCGGCGAACGGCATTTCAGCAATTCCGAAACAATTGGCTTCCAAATTGCCATCTGAGTCGATTTTACTGAACTCGCGAGTGGACTCGGTTAGTTTCGACTCGAACTCAGTGACGGTTACGTTGCTTAATGGGGACTCGTTGAGCTCTGAGCTTGGTGTCATTTTGGCCGTTGAAGAACCAGAAGCAGTTAAGCTTTTGGCGGGAAATTTTGGGGACGAACCGGTTCGGGCAAAAAAACCGGTTCGGAGTACGGTTTGTTTGTACTTCTCGGCGGATCGGAGTCAAGTACCCGTGAAAGACCCGGTACTTTTTCTGAATGGTTCGGGTAAAGGGATTGTGAATAATATGTTCTTTGCTACGAATGTGGCTCCCTCTTATGGCCCGCCCAGTAAGGCTTTGGTGTCAGTTTCGCTAATCGGGTTGTTTGAAGATGAGTCGGATGATAATCTGACGGCTGAGGTTGTTAGGGAGCTTTCGGGTTGGTTTGGGGATTCAATGGTGAGGTCGTGGAGGCATTTGAGAACGTATCGAATCGAGTTTGCACAGCCGAACCAAAGCCCGCCCACGAATTTGACGAAAGACCCGAAAGTCAGGCCGGGTTTGTACATGTGTGGTGACCACCAAACTTCAGCAACATTTGATGGGGCTTTGGTGTCAGGAAGAAAAGCAGTGGAAGATTTACTAAGAGATAGGGCACTAATTCAACTTTGAAATCCTAATTTTCCCATATTGGTCTGTTTATTCTTGTGTGTGAATTTTTGTACAATGTTCTTTTCTATTCTTTGTCATATGTAATTTATTCACTGAATGTAACTACCAAAATTCTGGCCAATTGACATATATATTCTTTTTGTGTTTGTATATCAAGAATTTGACCACCTACTACCTAGTATAAGCATCATTCACACACACACATGTATATATACAAGTATTGATGGAGTCTTGGTTTCTCAATTGAATTGTGCATTAATCCAATTTGGATGTCCTTTTGAGTTCCGAGTCAAGTCTGAGTTTCAAGTTTTTAAACTTGGTCTAAAATAATGAGAGTTCTGCAGGAGCACTTGCAAAGAAAAACAAAACTCGGAACCGAGTCTCATATTGCTCAAGAGCTAGCTTGTAGATGATTTGTGGACACGCAAATCTGAATTATCAGACCTTAGTACACACAATATTGGTAATTAGCACTCCCAAGTTAAACCTTTGCTTCTTTATTTTTTATTTTTTTTCATGCAGTTCTCTATGAACTTGATGCCATCTGTGTATAGTTTAATACGAGCGGGAAGTGGAATTTTGAAATTTCATGAAAAACCGAGAGCAATATTGTTTGAAATGTTTTTTTTCATAGTTTCTATGATGTCTACTTGAGCTTTGTTGGAAATGTGTTCAAACACTCGTCGACAGATCTGTTTTTTCAGGTCCAATTTGGAAAGGAGTCAGAGTTGCTTTAGGAGTCCTTTTTGGAAAAATTCGTAAAGTGGGAATTGCAGAGGATATGAGACCAACTATCATAAACCGCATTTCAAAAAAAAAAAAAAAAAAAATTTAAAGGAGAGAGAGAGAGAGAGAGAGAGGCCGTGCTAAACTGTAAGTGGTGGCAGTCGCAGAAGAACAGAAAAGGACTCTCAACAATGAACCAACCCACAAAAGAAAGGTATTGTATAAGATATAGTTTTAGAGTTAGTGAAACAAAACTTTTGTATTTTGAATGGTTTTTATAATGCGGGAGCTAGTGGCCTTTGTGTGGACTGCACACTCCCTTCAATTTAGTAATCTTGTCGTGTGGAAATCACAATCCCCACAAGTTTGGTGCTACCAATATAATGTCTTCACAATATCGCTCCATACAGTGTGTGCATGTATCAGTCAGTGCTCTCCAATTCACCACTCCATCTTTCTTGTGATTTCTTTGCCAATCAGATGTAGTGAAGCACTCACTTGTCGTAAAGTGCCTCAACAAGAAACAAAATTCCGTGGTTTCTTAACCCTTAAATGTTAATCATGAAAGTTTTCCAGAAATATTAGTATCATGACAGACATGGCTTTGCCAAAAGTTTATTTATATTTTGGAAGTTAGATAAATAGGCATGGAAGAATATAATGAATAAGCCAATTCAAATCCATTATGTTATAGACCTACCATAATACAAAAGTCGCGAAAGTTCATCAAGAGTTGCAGAAGATTTGTTCTGTTCAAAACATATATATTTTCCTCCAAATATAAAGAGTAAGAAGTCCTTTGATTAAATTCTGCTGTTACTCAATTGGACAATAGGTTTTGATGCCTTTAGCGCATATATATATATATATATATATATAAATTGAACTAGAGGCTGTAATGGACATGAAACTTGACTATATTAGAGCAAATATAGCAAGGTAATACATTAGGTAGGAAATTACCAGTGCTAAGACTATAATTTAACACCATAAGTTTATTGCAATTCATTAATTAAGATCCACCATCAAAGGACTTCTGTCTTCCACATTATCTTTTCCTTTTGCACCACTAATCCCCACCACAATCAACACTTGCTAAACTAATATATATGTATATATATATATAATTTTTTTTTTTTCATCTCTATATATACTTCCATGAGGATTCTGTCTCTTCCACAAGCATTCATAATTTCATTTCCTCTTTAACTCTCTCACTTTCTTGTTTACATCTTTATGACTTCACTTAATGATGTTCAAACTCCAATTTCTAGCAATGCCATTGAACAAAAAGAGCCCCAAGAGCCAGAAGGGGATGACTATGACTATTCTCAAAGAGCCCAATGGCTTCGCGCAGCTGTGTTGGGAGCGAATGACGGGCTGGTCACCATAGCATCACTAATGATGGGCGTTGGAGCGGTTAAAGAGGACGCGAAGGCCATGATCCTAACTGGATTTGCGGGTCTATTTGCCGGAGCGTGTAGCATGGCGATAGGAGAGTTCGTCTCTGTTCACTCCCAACTCGACATAGAGTTGGCTCAAATGAAGAGAGAGGAGATGATGAGCGAGAGTAAGAAGGAAAAGCTGCCGAATCCATTGCAGGCGGCCATGGCATCCGCACTTGCATTTTTGGTAGGGGCTATTGTGCCATTACTCGCGGCCGCATTTATAGGGGACCGTAAAGTGAGGTTGGGTGTGGTGGTTGGCGCTGTGAGCTTGGCTTTGGTGGTGTTTGGAGGGGTTGGGGCGGTGTTGGGGAGGACTCATGTGGTGAGGTCATGTGTTAGGGTGCTGTTTGGGGGGTGGATGGCCATGGCTATTACTTTTGGACTCACCAAGTTAATTGGCTCTGGTGGATTGAAAATGTGATTGTTTAATTTTGATTTTTTTCTTTCATTTTCTGTTATTTTTCTGTTTGGTTTCATGTGTGTAAGGTGTTCTCCAATAAGACTGAAAAATGTGTAGAGTTTGTTGAGTGAAAGGGAAAATTGTAAGGTAATTAATGAAACAAGTATTTGAACTTTTTCAATTGTATGAACACAGCTCTGAATACTAACTAGTCTAACATGAATTCCACACTTTTGCTTCAATTGGACTTTTTTTTTTTTTGCTAGGAGCTTCAATTGGACATATTTGTGTTCATTAAGACTTTGTTTGGTTATGGATTTGTTGAGGGATAAGAAAGGAAAATGTTTTCCTATGTTTGGTTAGGGGAGAAAAATATGAAGGAAACGTAAATATAATGGAATTAAATTAGAGGTTTAATTATAGTTTACCCCTCGTGGTTAGCCATATTTTCACTTTATCCCCTGTGTTTCAAAAGTGGACACTTATCCTCCTTTAATTTTGGACTACAGTGAAACTATTAAGATTTCTCTCTCTCAAAATAGCCTCACATGAGGATTAAGTGTTAAAATTTGCTCCATAGAGGAGAATTTAAGTGTCAAAATTAATCTCACATAAACACTTAACTCCAAAATTAGCCCACAAGGTATTCGTGTTAAAACACCCCAAAATTAACCTCACACGGGGTCAAGTATTAATATTTTTGGCCAATTTTAGAATTTTCATCAGTTTTGAGAGAAATCTTAACTGTTTCACTTTAGTCCAAAATTATAGGGGAGTTAAGTGTCTACTTTAAAAGTACATGAGGTAAAGTGAAATAAACCCAACTATAGAGAGGTAAAATATAACTAAAAAGCACATAATATATTGGAATAATTACATTTCAATTAGGGGGGCACATTTCGGGCCAACCGAACTTTCGAACCGAAACCGAACTTTCAAACAATTTCAGTTCGGTTTGAACCCGAACCAAAGTAAATTCGGTTTGAAACCGAACCGAACTTATAAGTACAGTTCGGTTTTCGGTAGAGTTTTTCAGCCCGAACCCGAACCGAATTTTCGAAGTTTTTATTTTTATTTTTATTTTATTTTTTTATAAATAGATTTAGGGTACTTCATTAGTTTTACTAATATCCTGTTGAAGCTTGAAAGACATTTTTTTTCTCTTAATGAGTAATAACAAAATACAAACTGTAACTATTTGAGTTGTTCTTTTGTTCTTGATTACCAAATGGGTTTTTTTTTTTTAGATCTAGGATACTTCATTAGTTTAACTAATATTCTTGATTACCAAATGGATATCTTGAAACTTGAAAGATATTTTTTTCTCTTTATTGAGTAATAAAAAAATTAATAAAAATAAAAATAAAAATAAAAAAAAAAAACTTCGGTTGAATTTCAACCCCAAGTTTCGAACCGAACTCGAACTTTAATTTCGAAACCGAACCATATTTTCGAAGTTTATTTCAATTCGGATTTCGGTATCGAAATTCTCAACCCGAACCGAATAACCCGAACCGAACTTTTCGGTTCGAAACCGAACTGACTGTTTGCCCACCCCTAATTTCAATCTCCTTCCAAAAAAAAAAAAATTACATTTCAATCAACTTTATGTACAAAATTTAGAAGTCAGTGCACTACTTTTTAAAATTAAAAAATATCAATAAAAATTTAAAAAGTAATCAATAATATTAAAATAACATCAACTTTTGAAGAGTTATTTTATTTTTTAGTCATATTTTATGTTTTCATCATTGTGAACTTGCACTAAAATATTGTGAAAACTTGTTCTCAACTTTCTAATGAGCTTGATCCTTACTTTTTAAAGAGTTGCTCTCAACGTTATAAAAAGTTGCTCCAAAAAAATTCGGCAACTTTTTTCATATCATGTTACAAAAAAAGTTAATACATATTTTTTTTAAAATTTTGAAAAAGTAATAAGTTAACTTTTAAATTTTATTTTAAAAAGTAGGCTGAAAATTAATTATCCTTAAAAATATACTTTCAGTATCGGTTAGTATAAATAGGATAACGGAATGAAGTCAAGTCACTCGCTACCTCACAAGTCACACCACAACCAGAGAGAGAGAGAGAGAGAGAGAGAGAGAGAGGAGCAATGGAGAGAGATGAAGGGTCACCCGTCGCAGCGATCGTTGAAACGGAAGGCCAGTCACGGCTGTACGAGGCGTACAACGAGCTTCACGGTCTCGCACAGGAATTCGATACCCCCTTCGATGCGCCGGCGGTGCTGGTGGTGGGCCACCAGACGGACGGCAAGAGCGCCCTGGTTGAGGCCCTCATGGGTTTCCAGTTCAACCACGTCGGAGGCGGCACCAAGACCCGCCGCCCCATCACTCTCCACATGAAGTACAACCCCGACTGCCACTCCCCACTCTGTCACCTCATCTCCGACGCCGACCCCACTCTCTCCCATGAAAAGACTCTCCAAGAAATTCAGGTTTCCCCTAATCACTTGTGTATATGTAATTTGTATTTGCAGATTGTATATATATTAGTGTTAAGGATGTGATAGTGTTTCTTGTTTTATGTACTTTGCTATGCCCTGTAATTGTTGTATAATTGGGTTACTACTATTAAGATAAAGATTTCGAAGGTTGATGGGTTCAGTTATACATTATACATACATTCCATTTTGTATATATAATATGGTGCTAAAATATTTTAACTTTGGTGACGAAGGGAATTAACATTTAAAAAAAGCGGTTTTTAAAAGTAAGGTGGTTTTTCAAAAACGAAATGGTTTTTAAAGTTACTAAATTTGACACAAAGTAATAACATTTTGGCACCAAAAGTGGTGCCAAAGTGTAGTAGCTTGGTTGTATACTACAACCAAAACCACTACATGTATCATAGAAGGTCCTTAATGTATATATAAAGGTTGTTACGAAAAAACGAGGGGTGCCATGGCACCCATCAACAAGACTGTAGGTTCGCCTCTGATTAGGAATTGCTTGCCAAGTTCATTCTTTGCGTTTCTCCAAAGTATTTCCTTTATTTCACCGGCTTAATCTGAATTTGAAGTTCTATTGTCTAAAAAGTAATTTGCTGAGAACTAATGGTTTTCTTATTGCATTTATAACCTCTTCATCAAATTGTTGTCACGGTTAAGAGTTTTACATCCATACTCATGTATATTTCTTGATTTACAGCTTTGGATAAATGCAAAAGCTGTTTTACATCCATAAAGTGATATTACATTTTCGCATGGAGTCACTAGTGCCAATGATATTTTTTTATGGAATTTTTTTTTATCTCTTTGAGAAGGGATTAGACCAATTAATCATGGTGCTTGTCTCTTATGAGTTTTAAGTGACTTTGTGTAGGCATACATTGAAGCTGATAAACTTTGTGTAGGCATACATTGAAGCTGAAAACATGAGGTTGGAGCACGAGCCTTGTCGATTCTCTGCTAAGGAAATAATAATTAGAGTGGAATACAAGTATTGTCCTAACCTCACCATCATAGATACTCCGGGACTTGTTGCTCCAGCTCCCGGTCGAAAAAATCGAGCTTTACAGGTCGAGACTTCTGCGAATGAATGATTAATCTAAATTACCATCTTGACATGTTCATTGATTATTGTTTTGAAGGACGCCCATACATGGCAGGGTCAAGCTCGTGCAGTGGAGTCCTTGGTGCGTGCTAAAATGCAGCACAAAGAATTCATCATACTATGCCTTGAAGATTGTAATGACTGGAGCAACGCAACGACACGGAGGGTGGTAATGCAAGTATGTAGCTTCTTTTTCTAAGAAGAAATAGAATTGATATTTTATAATTGAATATTTTCCTGCAACTCTAATGAATCCCCTAGAGAAGACTTTATCTTAAATGGGCTACCTGAATTCTCTCTTTCCCTCATTGATGTAATTTTGAAAATTTGGGAGCCATATGCTACGTTAGGATTGGCTTTGGCTTTTGCCTTTAGACAGAAGTAGAAGTTCTAATCACAAAGGCACCATGGGATTTAAGAAAAAATTATTAGAACACAAACAAGGGTGCCTAACCCCCTCATAGTTCTGCCCTTGAACACAAATATGCTTCCCGCATCATCGTTTGATTTGAAGCACCTCTGAACCTCCTTGAGCCAAAGTATGCTTTTGGGTCTAGAAGCACACGTTTGGGACAAAACATGGTTTTGAGAAGTAATTCCAAAATGGCCTTAATATGCCAAGCCGATAGGATTCGCATCTAAGGAAGTTTTTGAATGCCTCCAATTCTTTGAGTGTTGGTGACAGAGGCTTGAATTTTCACATTAATCATATGCAGATTGACCCTGAGCTTTCAAGGTCTGTGCTTGTCTCGACAAAGCTTGATACCAAAATACCTCAGTTTGCACGTGCATCAGATGTTGAAGTTTTCCTCTCTCCACCTGCCAGTACACTTGATGGCTTCATGTTAGGTGATTCTCCTTTTTTCACATCCGTGCCTTCTGGAAGAGTTGGTTCTGGAGGTGAATCAGTTTACAGATCAAATGATGAGTTTAAACAGGTTTGATCCCCTGGCCACTAGCTTCAACTCGCTATGCATTAGTTTCTTGCGACATTTATAATGGTGAAAACTATTATACACATGTTGGATGTCTCATTTAATAGGTAACAAAATATAAAACATATCCAGATCACTTCTTTGTCCCCTGACCTAAGTGTTCATTTCCCCATTAACGATGAAAGCTCTGTTATATGGACATTTCCTAATAGTAATAGGTAAGTACCCTGTTGGATAGTGGACACTCAACACTCGGACATGGATATGAGATATATGTCTTGCACTTCTGTTTGGACACACACATAGAAGCATGGGAGCTAATTATATAAAATTGTACTGAATTCTCTAATCATATTCTTTTGCCTCAAAGTTCCTTCAAAATGGATGGAATGCTCATGTTAAACTCTTATTTGCATAAAAACACTACTTAGTTTTAGAAACAGGAAAAGATTTGGATTTATGGACGTGTCTCCTTGTCCTTAGGTTCATGAACTTGGGATGAAACTATGTTATATGTAAATCCATGTAACATAGCATGGAAGTATGTTAATAAGCTGAATTCACATTGTTTCCAAGATCAGTGGCTGAATCAGCTATCTATCTATCAATATTCTTGTTTTCGCGCTTTATTTTTTTGCTTGTTTTATTGACGTATAATTAATCATTCGTATAGAATCCATATATAACATTGTACTTGAAGATAAAGATCAAGTTTTCAAGTGACAATATCTTTCTAGGCGTCATAAATTTGATAAAACTAACTAGAGACACTAAAGTGTGAGAACTATGCTCAAACACACGTATCTTGACTTTCAAGGTTGCTAGTGTTTAAAAAGTTTCAAGACATTGGTATCCAGTTCATGTTAGGCCTTGACCGACACTCTGGATATAGGTACACTACGACACTATCAATATCCAACTCTGGTACTTTTTTCCCATAAATGTATTAACCTATTTGAAGGCATAAAGTTTATGCACTCCCATATCACTGTTGTTTATTCCAACACTATTACTGGAAGTGTCATGAAGCTGTAGTGCAGTATCTTCAATGACAATCGTGTTGGGAGTAGCAGTACTTCAGACATTTGGTAATTTTTACCAATTTAGTATGTTGACTTCGTTTTGGTGTCATGCAGTTCTTTCTGGTTGTACAGTACAAGTAATATTTTTTTTATTAATTTTCTTTTCTCCTCTGTTTTAAACCAGAAAACTTGTTGATCTCTAATATCTATATGTACTGTACTTCCTATTGCAGGCTATCTCTTCAAGAGAGATGGAAGACGTAGCATCTTTAGAAGAGAAGCTGGGTCGGTCACTGTCAAAGCAAGAAAGAAGCAGAATAGGTGTAAGCAGCCTTCGGCTATTCTTGGAGGAATTGCTCCAGAAAAGGTAGATTTTTTTATTCTAGTCCTGATTTCAGTTGGTTCTATGTTAATTTGATATATCCTATATTTGAAAAATTGGGATGCATATGTTGACAGGTACATGGATAGTGTTCCTTTGATCATTCCACTTCTGGACAAAGAGTACCGGAGCGCAACAAGAAAGCTTAATGAAATAAATCAGGAGCTTGGGTTTGTACTATGACTTGTTAATCTACTTGATTTTTTAGGCATTTGATAAAAATGCATTCACTTGAGAACTTTTAATTACTTGTTTACTGGAAAAACAAAAGGCCTGGCGAAGGAGAGGGTAAGGTTGAGGGAGCAGCTTGGTTTTAGTGTTCTATTTTCTGTTTGCTTATACATATGTATACCCTTATGTTATGAGAAAGTTACATCCAGTTGTTCTTGTTTCCCTTTAATTATCTTTTCAGTACTGTGGATGAAGTAAAATTAAAGGAGAAAGGAAGAGTGTTTCATGATCTGTTCCTGACCAAGGTTTCTATCGACTAAGCCCTTCCTGTTTTCAGATTTTCTAAGACTCTTTCTGTTTTCATTGGTTTAATTTGGTATTTAGAGAAATTCAAAATTGTTCCTCCCAATTATGGTTTATATGATTGGTGTCTAGAATAATTGGGTCTGTTTTCATTGATGCAATCTCACTAAAGTGCTTGTTACTACTCAGCTGTCATTGCTATTGAAGGGGACAGTTGTTGCACCTCCAGATAAATTTGGTAAGTCATCTTGACATTGCTCAACTATGGACAACATTTGCATGTGGTAGATATTATTTTATGGTATACTCATTTTTCAAATCAGATAAATAGTTTTTCCTTGGAGAAGTGATCAAAATTAAGATCTATTGCATGGCTTCAAAAAATATTGTTAGATTACTTCACAGTGAAACAATTTTAATGTGTATTTGTATGATATAGATCCATAATTAGCTAATAGCTACACTGATATTCTTACCTTATATAGAAAATGGCAACTTTTTTCTCCCTTTTCCTTGCACCCAAATAGATCTCTTTGTAAACCCAAATCGAGATTTTTTTCTCTTTCTACACGATAATCGAACAACTTTGATGGATAAGGACGGAGGCTTGATTGATTCAAAAACATGATGATAAACATGAAGAGAAGAGTAATCTAACTTGTATAAATAAAATCTAGGGACGTCCATCAACAACTGATCTAGCAATATTTTCCATTTTTCGTATTCACACACACACAAGGTTGTGGGAGAAAACCCATCAACTAGAACGATGTTGTGTTGAAGGTATGTGAGCTAGCATGAGAGTTAATGACCTAGGATGACGGTGAGTGAGCCACTCATGCAACAGTAGCTGAATCATCTAATCACTATGTTACCCGGACTTGGCATAAAAGGTGCCGTATCCGTGTTGACGTGGGTATGACAAGGATGCCGACACGGGATATGTGTCGGACATGGCTTGCTATAAAAAATATTATCTAAAGAGAGAAACTATTTCCTAGACTCAATGTCTTGTTATTATATTTAGGTTGTCAGTACATTTAATAGCCTCATAGCCTAGTGTTGAAATTTATAGACGTCTAAGTAGGGCTGCTTTTCCAAAAATTATTTAAACTCCGTCAAAATCATGTGTGAAATAATAATAAAATAAGAGTAGTGCTATGCTTTTAGGTTTATAAACATAAGAATATAGCTAATTTTAAGAATACGTCTTGTTCTATTTCTTGATTGACATGTCATCGTACCTGTACCTAAATTTTGAATCATTTATGGCCAAGTCCCCTTATCCTAAAATATTGGGATCTACCGAGCCCAACTCCCGGATTCATATCCACACCCGACACACATACTCGAGTCCGAGTAACATAGGAATCTAATGTAGCAGTTGAAGAGGAAGGAAGACCAGAAGGCGTAGATGTACACAATACCTGAATGAGTTCGCCGAGTTGAGTTGTGATTGCATCATGATAACCAGAAAAAGGAATAAGAAAACCCAACGAAGGAGAAACATTTGGTCGCTGTGCAGGCCTATCGATATCCTAGTATGCAAAATTTATTAACCTGGCTCACCAATCACCATACTTCACTCAACAATAAGGTTCTGTATGGTTGGTACTTTCACGATGACCACACTTCTGCTACCACGTCCACCTTTGCAAGAACCACCACAAAAACCACGTCCCCCATGGGAGGCATGAGAACCAAACCCATGGCCACTACTGCTCGAAACTAAAGCAGAAGACTCTGATGAGGAAGCAATAAGGGTAGACATAGTTGTTGAGATTGTCCCACATCAGGGACTTATAACCTAGCTACTCAATATATAAGTTAAAGGGGCTACTCCACCCATTGCCAATTGGTTTTGGGTTGGATGCTCCAATTCAACATGGTATTAGAGCAAGTTATTGTTGGGCCCAATTTGTCCACGTGCGCTCCATGTCTCCCTATCTCAGTAATCCACGTGTTTGGCTCTCAATTATGCCACACATGCTGGGGCGTGTTGAGATTGTCCTACGTCAGGGACTTATAACCTAACTACTCAATATATAAGTTAAAAGGGGCTACTCCACCCATTGCCAATTGGTTTTGGGTTAGATGCTCCAATTCAACAATAGTGGAGGTTTACCCTAAAGAGGAGCGATGCAACCGAGAGTATGCATTAACAGCTGCGGGAAGAGTCTCCCTGGCAAGTATATGATCCTTGAATCCACAGAGATCTGAATCAAGACCGCATAACAAAGAAGTAATCATAAAATCCTCCCAATGATGTTTTTGTTGTTCCCAATCGCATATTGCAATAACTTGTCCCATGGATCTTGCACAATACTATAGTACGCAGATAAAGATTTCTCAGACTGCTTAGAAGAAAATGGATGCTCATATTGGAAAACAAAGTATTAGGGTGATTTTTTCGTTCCACTCGGTATTCATTGCATATACGTGTGTGTGTGTGTATACATATATAAAACTATGCGTACAACGAAAAAGACCAAAATACCTTATAATAATAACATAATAGTATTGAAATAAACTGAGCACTTATTCAACCCGAAATTGGCAAACTTGGGCAGGTTCATGGGTTCGGGCAGTATTGCCAGGTCTAGAGCATTAATACCTGAGAAATATTATGGTTGCAGGGGAAACACTACACGATGAGAGGGCTAATGGAGGGGCATTTATTGGTACAGATGGTGTTCAGTTCCCTCATAAACTAATTCCTGTAAGCTTTGAAATTTTCTTGCCATGCATATCTCTATTAGCTGAACTAGTTAGTGGCTTTACTTGTCTTGCGTATTTCGTAATATCAAAAGTTAAGTTACGTGCTGAATAATCTAGCACACATCTTTACGTATTTTATCCCCTTTTTATGCTTCGTTTGGTTGATGGATTTAGTAAGGGAAAGGAAAAGAAAATATTGAAGAAAACACTTTTCTTTGCATGTAAGGAAAAGAGTGAAGAAAGTAAGAAGGAAAAGAAAATAGGGTGAGGGTGAAAAATAAATTTAAACTTTTGAGTTTTTCGATGTCCCTTCCTTTCCTCTTTTCTCGAGTTGCTATTATGTTTTGAAAACTATTATTTTTTAATGTTATTTTAGCATAGAGGACAACACTAGTGACAATATGGGGGAAATAGTTTTCCTTCTCTTCTTCCTAACCTTTCTCTTTTCCTTCTCAGAATCTGCAAACCAAAATGTAGCCTTACTCCTTGTTTATTCTCCATAGTTCTTGTTTATGCCATGTTCTACTTAGATATTCTTCAGGTGTGGCTTCTAGGAAGTAGTTTTGGTGGTGGTGTTTTGACTCTCCTTTTTCCATTTTATTGGTCAAAGTTGTATGATTAGATGCCTAAATTGTAGGACTGAAAGCAACAACACCAACGTAATTCTAAATATGTACCTTTATTTTTTTGTGATTTGTCAAATTGCATATAAAACTTGTTTTGTATTGTGTGCAGAATGCAGCAATGCGTCTTTATGGGGGTGCTCAGTATCATCGTGCCATGGCTGAATTTCGTTTTGTTGTTGGAGGAATCAAATGCCCCTCTATTACACGCGAAGAAATTGTAAATGCATGTGGAGTCGAAGATATTCATGATGGAACGAACTATTCTAGGTGACATACTTGGTTTTCTGGCTTCTTTAAAGTAGTGGAACTAATTATACATCAGTTGCCACTGATTTTTATCGCTGTTTGACGTCTCTCTCTTGAAAATTAGGACGGCTTGTGTAATCGCTGTTGCAAAGGCTCGTGACACATTTGAGCCGTTTCTTCATCAGGTGGCTGGTTATATTTCGTCTAAGCATCTTTTCATTCTTTACTTCTTGCTGGCCTGAGTTGTATATCCTATGGAGGGTACTTGTGTTAAATTTTTTGGAATACGTCTTAGGATATTGAAATGGGACTTGTGTCTATTGGTGTATCGAACAAGAATAAATGTGCTAGTTTCACAAAAGAAATGCCTTAAATATATATTCTCTGGAGAGGATACATGAAAATTGCAATATGACTAGTCACATGCATTTTTAGTATATTTATACAGGAACGTTTGGTATATACTGCCTAACCAGAATCCTATAAGAAAATTCACATTTAACTACAGAAAATATGTCTCATACCTAGTCTTATATCAAACAGTCCGTAAGGGATATGGATGATGTTTGCATATAATGATTTAGAATGGTGTTGGTCTTAAACATTTATCTGACTCCCGTCTTTTGAAATGTGTAGTGTTCTTGTTGGTTTCCTGTACATGGAATTGGAATTTCTGATTGATACCAGAAAATATATTTTGCACTTTTTGTGTGGCTATATTGGCCAAGTTGGGGTTAAGTCAATGTCATTTTGTTTCTAGGTGAGTCTTTTGTTATGCTGTCACAAGTTAGGATCCAGAAGACATGCACATATGGTTTATGTAGTATTTTTGAGCTGTCTACGTGCATAAAGGTTTTAATTTTTGTAGAATGCTCTCTCAGCCATTCACAGCTGTTCATG
Source organism: Hydrangea macrophylla (assembly GCA_033977485.1). NCBI lineage: Eukaryota > Viridiplantae > Streptophyta > Magnoliopsida > Cornales > Hydrangeaceae > Hydrangea > Hydrangea macrophylla. The sequence continues at coordinate 86,590,333 of CM066992.1, forward strand.
TAATTGGAAGCTTAAACATGGGTTCTGAAATTTCTGTCTCTTCTTTATAGCTACAAGTGAGACTAATTCCGGAATTGTAATTCAGATTGTCTTCCAAGTTGAATTATTCAGGGATTTGGCAGAGTTGGTCTTGGGTTGTATAGATTCCAGTGACTAGAAATTTCTAGGCATATCTCAGTTCTCATGGAACCCAGGAATTTCTATAGGGGAAAAAAATCCTCGTTTCCCTTAAAATTATGGAATTTATCGCTTATATCTGAATTCCATCTTTTCTTGCATCGCAATATTTTCAGAGCATTCTAATGATCTTGGTTTGTCTAAAAAGTGGCTGCAACAATCAGTGGCATTCTATTTATTCTTTTATTATTTATATTTTTTGGTCGTTTTTTTGCCATAGACCAGCCTTTGCGTTTTGGCTAAAAATGGTGCAAATTGACCAGATATGATAGTATACTGAAAAGATTTTTACAACTGATATTTTGGGGCTGATGATAATAGTTTAATCCTATTTAGTTCTTTTTTCGTTTGGGGGCACAGTTGACAGGTTTATTGTTCTGCTTTCTTTCCTTTCCTATATCTATAGCAAAACTAAGTTTCCTACTCTTTCCGAAAGCAGTTGGGCTGTAGGCTTTTGCATATTCTAAAGAGATTGCTTCCCATTTCTGTCTATCTTCTCCAGGTATCATCTAAGTTATGTGTTGCTTGCTGTTTTCTCTCTTGCAAAAGAATCTAAAAGTTCATGCAATTTGTTATTTGCTCATTCCCCCTCTGGTAACTGCTACATTGTACTGTACTTTTGCAACAGAAAGATGGTGAATATTTAAGTGGGCATGAGGTGTTTCTTAGGCGCGTTGCTTCTGCCTTCAATAATTTTGCAGAATCCACTGAAAGTGCATGCCGTGAAAAGTTAAATCACTTGCCATTTTATTTTTATTTTTTCAATTGCTAGATTTTATTGCCTACATATAAAGTATACCTATTAAAGGCTACATTTATGCTTGTGACTTCGAAACAGTCTAGATCTCTTGAGCAAACTGTTCAGCAGTTATCGATGATACACTCTAGGAATACCAAATCAAGGTTACTTGGAACGCGGATCGATTTGGTACGAGGAACGGGACGTGCTATAAAATGTGGTTCGGTGGGAGTATACTTCTTCCGATCTTAAGTGGGAAAGTAGTATGATAGATTAAAACGAGAAACGATTTTTTAATCATTTTATTGTCAAGTAAAGTTCTAAATGAGAAAATATAAACGATGTGAATGTTGTAGTGTTATAAGTTCACTAGATTTTGGTGGTGTAGGTGATTTAAAGAGGGAACGCCCAAATTGGCGTTCCAATTTGCTAGTGTACCACGTTTCGGAACGATCGTACCAAAACGAGGATCGCTAGGTTCTGATAGTTTTCTGGTAACACTGTACCAAATTATTCATCGGTGACAATTTCATGTTTGTTTCACAATATAGACATTGCTCCAAAAGAATTCTATGGATATACATCAATACAAACATTAGAATTGCAAAAAACTGATTGATATAATTGGAATTCCAGTAAGTTTAACATATTTGTGCCCAACTTTTTGGTAATGATATGTTTTGACTTTAAATTGTTCAATTTTATTGTCTGGAAGGCTGAGTTTTTTTGTTTCTAAGGGAAATATCAAAAAAAAAAAATTCCTATTTTCTTTTGGTGTTGATAATATTTGGCTGTCAATTGGAAAAGGATAATGGAAAAAGAGGATCGTACAATGAGTCTAAATCCTAAGGAATGCATGCTAATTCACGTTGTTAAAATTTATAATTCTTGGAAACAAGAATGTAGTACTTTCTGTAATGCCTAATGACCATATAGTTGAACAAAGTATGTGGATCACTAAAACAACTTTAGTGATTTCCATTGGATGTTTACACTCTGCCCATTTTGGAACTCTTTTACGTTTTTCTTTATGTTATGGAACATCATCGAGTTTTGTCATGGACTATCCTTCTGTATCACTATTTGATTTTATTTGGCAAGTGTTTGTCACGCTACTTAGTTTTTTTTGCTTGAAGTAAAGCAACTCATTAAAGCAATTCATTATACCTTATCTAAAGGGCCATTACCTAGAAGTAATCCCATTCATGCAGTATGTAAGAATGTTGGAGATGTGAATTTGAGATGTCTATTATTGTACAAATTGGCTGGTCCTTGCACTTGTTAGCCTGAGCTTTATTACAACTTACAAGGAGTTGAAATAGTGAACTCTAAGAGTTAGATGTAGAAATTTTGATAGAGTTGGAATATTGAGATAGTCATCCATTTTGACGAAAAATGTGCTTGTTAAATAAAATAGAATCCTTTAAAATAAACATAATAAATCTTAATCTTAGCAGAATATTTGATGATATTATTAGATCTTAATCTCGACTCATCAGCTTTAATGATATTTCAAAGTTGTTAGATTTTGCTTACTTAGTTACCCACTAAATTGTTGTATTTAAAGCGATAACTATCCATCATTCTCAGTCAATCAAATTTCTTGATCTAACTCTCAGTGCCCGTGTCAACTACTAACATTCTCTGCTTGTAAGTTGTACGAATGTTTATGGACTTCTTCTAAGTCTTTGAACTATGAGCATGGTGGTCCTTTAAATTCCCGTTAATCACTGGAAGAATTGTAATCGTTAATTGCATCATAGTTCTTGATTAAATATCAGATAGTAGTGGTTAGCTCAAAATTCCTCTTAATTCACTTTAATAACTGAAAGGCTTGAAATTCTTAGTTTGAAAGGACACCTTGAGACTTATTCTTTTTTCTCAAGCAATATATATGTATTAGAATTATGTTCTTTATCTAGTTTTGATTTTTAGCTGTTTGTGGAAATGTTTAAATAATTATGTGCATGTTTCGTTCATTAGCATCTCTCAGCTTTGAACTAATACTATTTCTCTTTCTTCTGTACAAATATGTGACAGATGTATGGAGGATTTAGTGAGCACCACCCGCTATGTGACATGGTCCCTCCACAACAAGGTTAAAATTGTCAAATTTAAGGCATTGTCAAAATAGGTTTATTCTGTTTTCTTTAGAGTTTTTGACACTTCTCTGCTCTATTTAAGATGCCAAGAACTCATCCCTGTTGTCCATTGAGCCTGCCTTAAATAATCCTCCCTTGCGGCATTGTTGTCTACGTAATCATAAAACGTTAACTTTATCCGGAAATTTAGATCATATACTTTGATTTCTGGCCCAGCTTATTCTGTACATATCCTCCTGGAAGTACCACTGGTCCCATTGATAATGACTGGATTTGGATTTCTGTCGGGGTAAGTGTTGAACCAGATCACATAGTCCAGCAACATGAAAAGCTGCGAAAAAGGATATCTGCGGTACTTCTGGAAAGAATATCCTTTAGATTTGTGTTCAGCTTGGTTTGAGTGGGACCATTCATTTTTAGCACCCACTTTTCCATTCTTAGAAGTAAAAGAGTATATTCATGGTATGCTATCCGAACTTACGATGATTGTGTTGTGATGGAACTCTTGAGAGTCTGCTTAAAAGCCATAATCTTGGCAATTTTGCTGGCTGTAAAAAGCTATTATCCAGTTTGGGCTTGCTCATGCAAGGTGTGGGAATGGTTGGACTGGATAAGGACCTAACGGCATCGTTATTGTGCACAACGTGTCTGCTGTGGGGGTCGTTTGGGAACACTAAGAACTAGTTCTGTGGTTCATAATTGAACTAGATTTTTATGTATTTAACTATTTGGTATGCCTAATCTAAAATCACAATTAAAACAAGTTATTTGTCACACCAACATGATCACTGTTTTCCTTAAACCCGATAAAAAAAAAAATGAGAGTTGGACCGAACCTGATCCTATTTTATGTAGAAATTTATAAAATAAAGAGAAATTTTATTCAACTGGCTTGATTATTTTAAAAGAACTTCAACCCTTTATATAAGGTGAGATAAGAGAGATAAGATCAATCTCTAGATTACAATCATATGCTAAAAGGCAAGATTACAATAAGATTTCAGCCCTAATTATTTCAAATCTTCCCATAAAATCTATACACTCTCTCTGGAATATTCTGGAATTCTCTGCCATCAAATCTGCACCAAATCATGATTGGTTCCACAAATCTTCATTCTTCCATATCTTCCAACATGTTATGCACTCCCAAACAGGCACTATTATTTTCAAACCATATTTCTTGGCAACCTAACCTTAACCACTACGCCAAGTTATGGACTCCGTATAGATGATTTCTTTATACTTAATGGCTAATCTATCTTCTCATCTAATGTTGACTTTGTAGAATCGGGCCGGATTACGCCAATTCTTAGACTCATTCGGTGGAACAGAACAGTCTGCTGCTAATGGCAGTTCTGCATCTTCCGGTCTCTCTCAAGACTCATCATTTGGGCCACCAGCTAATGACAGGCTGGACACCAAGTCCAGGACAGATGTAAAACTGAGTCATTTGGCCACAGGGGTGGACTCCAGTGCAGGTATTCAGACAACAGAGACGAGGCTGGCTGACCTTTTAGATAGCACGCTTTGGAACAGGAAGCTTGCTCCTTCATCTGAGAGGATTGTTTATGCTCTGGTACAACAGATATTCCACGGAATAAGAGAGTACTTTTTGGCTTCCGCAGAGCTAAAGGTATTCATTTTTTTATTTTTTATATGGTGCTTGTTATCAATATATCTTCTAAAATGTATTTAACCAACTTTATTCAGAGGCAGAATGATGAGGGAACATAGTAAACATACCAACTGAATGGTGAATGCATATTAGTGAAGGCTTACTTTCTTACTTGCCATTTTAACTTTCTACAAACTTTTTAGTTGCATGCTTCCTTTTATCTCTGCATCTTACAACTTTGGGGCAGTGCGGGTAGCAGGTGGACCATTGTAGCTGAACTCGCTGTTTTTTTGTTCTTTCGATTATTTGGTTTGCTGATCTAGAGAGAGAAATGAGAAGGGAAAGGAAAACTAGTTCCTTTGTGTTTTTCTCCATGCTTAAATAACATTAAATTTAAAAAAATAAAAATGAAAATATAATCGCACTGAATAAAAAGGGTGGGGAGTGACTCACAAAATTCAAGTTCTCAATTTATTTCTCACCATAATTAATTTTCTTTCCCATTTTCATCACTATTTTTCTCAGTAACCAAACAAAGAAAATTCGTCTTCTCGGTGCTTTTTTATCCTTAACCTCACAATCCATGAACCAAACAAAGCCTTTATCTGTCTTAACATTGGTGTTTGCAGTTCAACTGCTTTCTCCTAATGCCGGTTGTAGACAAATTGCCTGCACTTCTTCGGGAGGATTTAGAATCTGCATTTGAAGATGATTTGGATAATGTTTTTGACATCACAAATCTGCGACACTCTCTGGGGCAGCGTAAGCGAGAAACAGAGATCGAGCTGAAACGGGCAAGTTTTTAACTTTTGTGTCATTCTCTCCCTTGAAGCATTCTCTCTTTTTGTTAGTTTGTTCAGAAACTCTGTGATTTTGCAGATTCAGAGGCTTAAAGAGAAATTTAGACAGATTAATGAGCAGCTTAGTTCGCATCAGGTCATCTTGAGGGCATAGTAACTTAATCTGAAATGGACTCCCATCTTTTCGTACAGAGAATCAAACGTATGAGTATTCTTTACTCCTTTTTTTTTGCTCAACCTTATCTTCTCGTTATCTTGAAAGATTAATGACTGGATTGTAAATTGTAAATTCCTTTCACTTGGCTTTTTGAAGTAGTGAATATGCTTCTTGAGTTAGAACACTCCATCATGTTCTTCTTGTCGTCCCACATCGCTTAGATGGTTGTTGCATGTGCGGCTTATAAGGCCTTAGTTCCCCGCTCCTTAATAAATGGGTTTCAAGGAGTTGAATGGGCTGGACTTTGCGATTTGGTATCAGAGCCTTGTTTGTCCCCTATCTCCATAATCCACGTGTGTGCCTTGGCCACACGTGCGGGGGCGTGTTGTCGTCCCACATCACTTAGATGTTTTGTTGCTTGTGCGGGTTATAAGGCATTAGTTCCCCGCTCCTTAATACCTGGGTTTTAAGGAGTTGAATGGCCTGGGCTTTGCAATTGTTCTTAAGTCATATCCCGAGTCATATGTTTTGCTAGGTTTAATCTCATACGTGTCTAGAGTTGCACAGAGAAACAATGTGGGATTCGAGTTTTAAGGTGGCTTTAGACTCTCATGTGCTTGTGGATGTATTAGTGTCTTAAATAGTGAGAACCTGACCAATTACTTTGCTTTCAATCTACAAATCAATCAAACTACTGAATATAAAGAATCGATTTCTTTCAATTTTTAGACTATTGACTTTGTTATCCTGTATTTCTATGAGAGTTTTAAATTTCTAGCCTTGAGTTGTACAAATTATAAAATCACTAGTCAAGTACTGGAGCAAATGGATAGCTGTACTAAATAGCACCTTTTTAATTCAAGACCTGTTAAGTTTATGAACTTAGGGTTTGGTCTTTTCCACCAAAGTATCTCAATATGCTCTTGTTACCATGTTTAAGTCCGAATTTTGGCGAAATTTATTGCAACCATTCTCACAAGCAGTGACCTATCTCGTGCTTCATGACAATAGTCTTGGGAACATTATGATCTGCAAAGGTTTCTGAACTTGCTAGGAATTCCAGTCTTTTGTGTTTAACCTTCAACAATCTTCAACCATTATTTCCTAAGAAAAGGATTTAGTCCTCGTTAAGATCTAGAAGAGTCACTCCTTTCATGGTGAAAACTACACTCGAGGAAATTTGATCTAAAGTATACCCAAGGATCAAAATTTCATTTCGGTCTATTGATTCGGTCTGCCCAGAAACGGAAACGTTTCGGAAATATTTCAGAAACATGTGGAAATAGCCGAAAAAATTGGAAACATTGAGAAACATGGGGAAACATAACTTCAAACTTAATTATATGCGTGTATAAAGCTAATAATTGATTAATTGAACATTTGAGAGGTCTATATATGTAGAGATGCATTAAAAATGTGTAATTCAAATTTAAAATACATGAGGATTAGGTCGCCAATCTACTATCAAACACTTAATAGAATCTAAAAACACTTCATAGAATGCAAAAGATACATATAAGTACATAGTAAGCTAATAAACCATCTCTAAAATAAAATGGTTGTTCATATGACAAGTACACAACCACATGATTATCTCGATGTAAACAAGGATGTTTCGTTGGAAGCAAATGAAACGATGCGGAATCATAGGTTTGTTTCAATGAAAACAATTATGTTTCGATGGAAACAAAAGAAACAAAGTCGTCACGGAATTTCGAGATTCCATGGTTGTTTCGTTTCCATGACCTAGGAAACGGAAACGTTTCGGCCGTTTCGATGGAAATAGAAGGAAATTTTGATCCTTGCGTATACCTCATCTTTATGTATAACTGAGCAAATTAAAGCTTCAGCCTTGGAAGTTGGGGTATTCTACATGGTTCAAGTTTCAACGTAGGTAGTCAGAAATCAGAACATACCTGAACTGATCCCAATCCAACTATTGAGCAAGAGTAGACTGAAGATTCTGAAGTTATCTTAGTTAGGAATCTTAATCTAACCTACGACTGTTTTGCTTATAACTTTTGAGGTGTCAATCGCACTGGCCTTTCTCTTTCCATGACATTTTAGTCATCGTGAGTTCTGACTTGTTCTTTGTAACAACTTGTTCATCTAATCTTGAAAGGTTCTTCATGTTACTTCCATGCTGTTTATATTCCTGTGGTACTTTTCTAGTGTGTTAAATCTCTAAGTATGTGATGAAGGATGTTTAAAAGTGAGCCAAATACACGAGAAATACATGCATTCTCTATAAGAAAGAGTGAGTGAGTGTGTGTGTGTGGTGCGGGGGGGGGGGGATGTTGGGTTTGTTTGTGCTGTTGAAGACATTTTCCCCCCTTGCAATTTGTAATTAATTAACTTTTCTTAGCTGGTGAAGGTTGAGTAAAAAACATACAGAACCTGAAATTGCAGAAAAGATGTAGTTCATTTTGAAGCTGAAACAAAACTAAATCATAGAAAACAATCACTCAACTTCCAAAGTCACAACTTCGTTCAAAATACTTAGAAAGTAACCCTTGTAATCTGCTTCAGAGAAACTTTCTTGCCATAGCTTGAGAAACTACTCGCTCCGTCACATTTTGTGTGTCCCTCTTTGAAAGTCAAATTTCAAGGGAACACAATGATTGCACTCATATGAATTAAAGTGTTTTTTCTCCCCTTTTGCTTTTGTTTGGGTATTTTCAAAATCAACGAAGGGTAGTTTTGAAAAGTAAGTAAAAATTGTTATTAAATGCTTCTAGTGGACAAGAGTGTTGGGGCATCCAAAAATGGAAAGGAGGACACATCAAATGGTAAGGAGGGAGTAGTACTCTTCGACGAAGTGGCCCTACCACATGAAGGATCAGAGTCATCTGGAAAAATGTCCGAGTAGCCTGTTATAACTCCAGCGGATTCAAGGTGAAGATCAGGAGGTAGCCGAGGAAGTGAGGCGTCCCTTAACAGGAATTGAACAACCCTCCTCATACTAGGCCTGGACTCAGGATGGGGATGAGAGCAGAGCAATCCGAGATTTAGCACTAGATCGGCTTCAACTGGATCGTACTCTTCCAATGCAGGATCAAGGGCTCTGATGATCTCTCCCCGGGAATGTAGTTTCCTAACCCAATCTACTAATACCAGTTCCCAAGCATCTTTTGTGGGCTCAATTGGCCTCCTTCCACTTGCAACCTCAAGCATCAGTGCACCATAGCTATATACATCCGTGCTCGTTGTAGCTTTCCCTGTTTTGGTGAATTCAGGGGCTAAGTACCCGAGCGTTCCTACAATGTTGGTTGTCTGGGAATTGATACCGTGTTCATAAGTCCTGGAAAGGCCAAAATCCCCGAGCTTGGCGTTGAGGTCTATATCTATCAGGACATTGCTCGGTTTTATATCTCTATGAACTACCCTCTGATCACATTCTTCGTGGAGGTACAGTAATGCCTGTGCAACTCCACTTAAGATCTTGTATCTTTGTTCCCAGGTAAGTAATTTCTTATTTTGATGACTATCGACCAGTAGCTTGTCGAGACTTCCATTTGGTACATAGTCGTAAACTAGGAGGAGCTCGTCTTGTTTTCGGCACCACCCATGTAGTTGAACGAGGTTACGGTGTCTAAGATGTCCCATGCTTGTGATTTCCGCGACGAATTCTCTCATCCCTTGTCGTGAATCATGAGCAACCCGCTTAATCGCCACTTCTAGCCCGGTGCTCAGAATCACTCCCTTGTAGACTTTCCCAAATCCTCCGGACCCGATAAGGTTTCTCTCTCCGAACCCCCCAGTGGCGGCGGAGAGCTCAGAATACTTGAATCTCCGAGTTCCGTACTCCACTTCCCAATCTTCTAAAATCTCGTCCCCATATTTAATCCTTCGAAGGATATGAATAGCTGCAGATATAACAAAAATGACCAGAGTCACACTCGCTATAGTGATACCCGTGATGAATCCTTTTCTCTTCACTACCTCTACAGATCTTGGTACCGGAGATGGGAGCTCCGAAGGATCTAAATCTTCTGCTGTCCCGCCAATCCTGAAGCTCCATCCGAGCACATAATGAGAAGCAGTGAGCAAACCTGTTGAAGCAGAGAAGCCCACATACATAGACTCGTTTAACACCAGAGAGAGGTCGATAGGGAAGGAAATGAGAGGCCTATATGGTCTCGCAACGCTGGTGGGTGATATCGTGACATTTAACAACTTCTCGTTGGTGTTGTAGTCAATCCATGCATGAACGGGTACTCCACTCTTGAGAATAATTGAGTTGTTAGTGTTATTATTGTTGTTTCCGGATAAGTAATATGAGGCCGGTTCAGAAATTTCAGAGATCAAGCTGGATATATCTATTCCTACATGGTTGTCATTGATGTCAAGGAGTTCGAAATTCTGGACAATATCAAACTCCACCGCAACTATACTTGTGGACGACTCTGTATTGGTAATTTCATTTGGGAGGCCTAAGTACTGGTTTGCAATACAACCAATTGGTTGTTTAGTGGACATGAGTACGAAGGCGAAGCCATGGCCTCCGATATCCGGAGACTTGGGGTTGATGGAGAAAACAAAGTTTGTGCTAAAGGTTACTGTAGAGGACTTGTTTTCTTTTCTTTCGTTGAACCTCAGCGGAGATGGATAGAGTGCGTGTCCCATGACCTTCAGTGAATCATTTGTAACGGCCAGTATGCCATCAGGCCTGATGTACGAAGCTCCATCCAAGCTCAAATTCGCTTGGAGAAACCCGTTGTACGTGAAACTTATCTCCGAACTAACAAATCCTAGGAAGAAAAGTTGCAGACAAAAACAAAATGCTTCTATGGCCATCTTGTGAAATGGGGGAACTTGGGATCAGTTTCTAGAGGGCTACAGGAAATGCATAGATATTTTGTATACTGAGGGAAATTTTTATGTTCTAAATATTGGATCCCAAAGACTTTGGAACTTGGAGAACACTTACACTGAAAGGAAAGGGTGCCCCCTATTTGATTAGTATGTAATGAATTTGCAGGGAAGGTGAGGGGCTTAAACTTCTAACCCTTTTTACTCTAGATATTTAAAATGTTGTTACAGTGGTAGGTAGTAATTTTCTAGACCAATAAACAGTGCAAAGTTAGATATTTCACATATCTGAAGTTTAATCACTAGTTTAATTTGCAATATTGTAACGTATAGATTCTTGCCATAGATCATATCTCTGTCAGTACGATTTGTTTTGCTAAACAACATATTAACAATGATGTAAAAAAATCTGGTTTTTCAGCGGGAAGTCAGGCCAATATTTAAACTTTTTTGTTCCAAATAGACAGGGAAAGGAAGATGATGCTGCAGGATTGAGGTGTCAAATGAACAAACTCTTTGCTTCGGGATGGGAAAGCAAGTTGGTCTAAATATATGCTAGTCTACAGATAAGAACACAGATAATACAGCATTTTATATTGAAAGTCATGTGAATGCTGATGAATCTCTACTTTGGGCTACACCCAATTTTGGTCCCTTTCAGGATTGTATTCCGGTATGTTTTTCTGAATCATGTTACTTCAAGTTTTCTTGTTTGTGGATTATGTATGTGCAAAGTATAGTTTATGAAAGAAAAACTAAATTATGGAAAACCCACTATGGTTCTCCAGCAGATTTAGATCGTACTATTTGAAATGTTTCATATACCCCGAATGAGGATTGATATGAGTCCGGATCGTCGGCAGCGCCTACATGACGGGACTACAATTTTTCTTTTTCTTTTTTCGTACCTTTTGTGAAAAAAAAAATTCAAAAAAAAGGCCAATTTTTTTTTTTTAAATAAAATAAAATTTGTGTCCTGTCAAATGCCACATAGGTGCTGCCGAGGATCCAAAACGGATAGATATTCTTGTGTGGTTCACTTGCTCAATCTGGCTAATATTAAAGTCTCTTAACTAAATGGTTTGTACAGAAGGTTACGAGTACCTGAGAAAGAATTCTTACATATGTGATGTGAGATAGGGCGCTCTTGATACTGGCATAAGTGCATAACTCGTAGTAAATCGCACTCCTATGTAGCACTTCAACTAACGCGGGACACGGATACGAGGCAAATCTCTAAAATGTAGGAGACGGAAACAGCTAGGACACAAAGATTAAGAATATTATATTTTTTAACGCGTTTCTTTATTTTCCAGTGAACTCATTACTTGGCTCCCATTTTATTATATTAAGACTTTTACCTCAAAATTTTAGAACAATTTTCAAAGGAGTCACTATGCAGTGCCCATTTCTGGCCGTGTAAGTCGCGTGTTCAGTTGTGTTTGACGTAAATAAAAAGCATAACAATTATTCACGTGTCAGGCATGGACACAAACACGGCAAGTTCGGCAACCAATCTGAAGTGTGAAGTTCACTATGAATCTTTGGGTATGTTGATACTGGTTCTCGATTATACAAATATCCTGAAAGCTTTCTAAAAGATTTTGAATCCTTGCAAAACCCCAAGGCTCTGTTTGGTTTGCGAATTTAGAGAAGAAAACCTAATAAATGTGTTTCTTACAATTACCAAGCAGTAGTAGACGGGTGGTTAGGGTTTTTTAGTCATGGTGATAATATCCAATTAAGGACATCAGGATGCAGGGTTACCCTTTTGGAATGAGATCAAACCCTCCCATCAACTGGGTTATTAAAAAATAATGGTTAATGTTTTGGATTTGGGATACAAGTTGGTAATCTAGCCATAGAAAATTGTGAGCTTAAATTATTGTTTAGAGCCAACTTGATAAATTTTTTTAAAATATCAAGAGGCATCCATGAAATATTTTTTTTGCCTAACACCTTTCTCAACAGCTGGAGTGAAGTTATTTTATTCTATTAGACAAAGAAAATGGACTTATCTTTTACCCTTCAACTTTGCATTCCACGTAGTTTCCTTCTATATACCACATTGTTAACATTTGAGTTTAATATTCGAGTAATGTTATGCTTCCCAAATTTTTATCCCAAAAATGTTTCCTAAATGATGTGGCAGTGGGCCTGGTGTAACACAGTGAGAGCAGTTGAATTTTGATTGGAAGTTGTTTACTTGGTCTCATTGCCACATCATTTGAGAAGCATTTTTGGGATAAAAATTTGGGAAACATAGCATTACTCTTAAAATTTAGCACAAACATTGATATACGCTTGTGCATTTATGTTTGTTCTAGGAACTTCTGTCTACCGAAGAACTTAGTTATGGGTTAACGTTGCTTCATTAGGGATTTCCCCCCATGCAAACCATGATTTAATGCTAAATTGCACCATTGATTTATGTTATCACCATGCGACATGGGAGAAATTATTCCGTGTCACTGTCACACCGTGTGACGGTTACTGTGACATTTTCATCACTGTGGGACTTAAAAATGCATATATCATAATAAAAGTCCCAGGTGTGATGGTCACGAGATAATTTCTCATGTCCAAAAACAATCACAGCTTAACTCACTCGTAGTAAAACTCCACTAGCTTCTGACATCTGTTAGGTCTCTCTCTCTCTCTCTCTCTCTCTCTCTCTCTCTCTCTCTCTCTCTCTCTCCTATTCTCGGGAATCCACATCGTGAACCATGGGACCAAGATTCTGATACCACAAAACTACATGGGGTTATCTACGGGATTTGAAGTTGTTGAGCACCTTGTTTTTATTATTATTACTCTCTCCGTCACTTTTTTTAGAGTCCTATATTCCATTTTTGGATGTCCCAAAATTAGTGTACACTTTCCTAAATTGGCATACAATTTTTACTTAGTTTCCAAAACTACCCTTCCTTGAAATTTACACCAAGACAAAACTAAAAAAAGTTATTGTAATGATTAGGGGCAATTGTGGAAAGTAGGTGAGATTCTTTTTGTCCCCCTTAATAAGTTGAGTTCTCAAAGATGGACTCAAAAAAAAGGACGGAGGGAGTATTATTTAACTTTTTCTTCTGATGAGTCTCGATTTTAATTGTTGGAGCTTAATTTTAAGACAAAGATTCAACCAAGAAAATTTTAGGGGCATTAGCCTTGTTAAGACTTGGAGCTAAACAAAGGAATAATGACTATGAATGGCCAAATCAGGTTATATAAGTGATCATATCCATCTCTCTATTTTGTTAAACTTTATATTTTTTTTTGGAATACGAGAACAAATCTCCCCGCCTGTTCCCCGCGGCTTTACGTACTCACATGAAGAATCATTTTTTTGTATCCTCATAGTTTGTATCCCTTTTTGGCCCTGAATGCACGCACATTTTTTTTTTTTTTTTTACTTGTGAATTTTGTTTTCCCTATGCTCTTGTTGCTTAGTTGTCAAAGTTGGTGCACATTTGAATTGTTATACGGGGTACACATTTTCCAGTTTTAGTAATACTAATTGAGACTATTATCAGGGAGGAGTTGGATGCTAGGTTTTTTTGGTAATAGGTTATGGATACAATTAGGAAACCTTCTGTGATAGACTAGTTTTTTTTTGCTAAGAAACTACAGTATATATATACATGGGTAAATATCATCTATCTCCCTTGAGGTTTGGCCTTAATACACATCTCTCCTCTCACGTTCCCTTATTTTAGAATTTAGTATCAGATTCTCTCCATTTTTTAACAATAGTTAAAAATTTTAAGAGAATCTAACACTAAATTAAAAAATAAGGGAGGTAAGTGAAATTCTTAAAACGTGAGGAGAGGTGCGTGTATTAATGCCAAAACTCAGGGTAGATAGGTGATATTTATGCTGGAAATCTTGATTGGAATCTCAAGTGTAGAATGGAACATGATGCAATAGGCTAGACAACTCAATCTCTCTTTATCGAAGTGCCTGGAAATATAGGGAGCATGAGTTTCTTGATTTCTCTTTTTCTTAGAAATGACTACTGATTGATTTGAGTTGTAATGCCAACCATCACATAAATCATAAACGCTACTTTCGGCAGCTAATGTCGGTATTAAGAGTCTGTTTGTCTATGTTTATACTTATGCGGTTTTGATCGTGATTGGTAGAACTGTTTAAAAGTATAATTATTTATTATGGTTTGGTTGATATGTCGTGGAATTGATTAAAATAGAGATAATCTTGAAAAGCAACCCCCCACCTGCATATTGTCCAATTGCTCTTTTTATTTTTATTTTTATTTTATTTTTATAATACTGAAACAAACAAATCAAAAGGCAACTGGGGTCACCAAGATTGCTTAAAATAGACGAATAAGTACTAACAAACAGGTACTAAAAGTTCATTCCTTTGTCGAGACTTTGTTTGGTTCGCGGATTTATTGAGGTTTTGTTTGGTTCATGGATTTTGTGAAAAAAAAAAAGAAAAGTGAAAGGAAAACACGGAAGAAAATTAAGAATTGTGATATATAATTGTAATATATGAATACAAAAAGGGATATGACTCACAATATTGAAAAATTTTAATTTATTTCTCATCTTTTTATCTTTTCTTTTCATTTTCTTCATTATTTTCCTTACTAATCATACGAAAGGTTTTCTCAACGATTTTCTGTCTTTTTCCCCACTAAATTCATGAACCTAACAACGCTTGAAGGGAAAAAAAAAATTTAGTTTCCTTGTTTTCTTCGAAGTAATATTAAAAGTTAAAATTTTAAAATAATACTGTAGCCTAAGAAAAAAAGGGAGAAAATTGTTTTCACAACTCAAAAATTTTAATTTATTCTTTCTTTTATCTTATTTCCTCACTATTGTCATTGGGATCAAAGAAATGTGTCACGCCCCGGATCCACACATATGAATCTAAGTCACGTGGCACGCCATCAACGCTTACCAAAATGATTAGAGTTTCCAAAAATGCCCTTACCAAAAGTTTTGCTCCAAAATAATTAACTTCCAAATAGTTTTTCAAAAGTTATATTAAACACGTGCCCAAACACGCCTTAACGAGTTTCGTTTTCAAAAGTAACAGTTTCATAGGTCAAAGGGTCCCCAAAGGTACCTCCATGCCTAATTAGAAGTTGTTCCGAACATTGGAAGTAGGAGTTTGAAATTTCTGGTAGGGGGCATTTCGACCGGTCGAATTGCCCCGTTCGACCGGTCGAATGGGGTCTGTGCAGAATCCAAACCTCCAAAAGACCGTATTCACAATTGCCGGCGTTTTTTCGCAAACGCCGTTAATTAGCGGCACTTCCTACTAACGCCATTAATTCCTGGCGCTTCCGCGACAAACGCCGTTAATAAATCAATACCTCTTTCACCCAAAGAAACCAACCCAATCCATTTTAAATCAAACCAAACAAAACTATTTCCACCAAACCTTTTCAAAATCAAATAATTCAAAGCTTTGCTAAACATTCAAAGAACTACCAAAACATACCCACCATTTATACAACAACCACAAACGCTACCCGGATTACAAGTACCAAAAGTACAAGCTTCAACACGTCTCGGCAAACTAGGTCCTAAAGTGAACCAAGCGTCGTACTCGCATATATAACAAGTCTTAATACAAGTTGCACGGTTAAACAACCGGCATAAGTTAAACATATATATTACAAACGTGATACAAGTTCTATAAACATGAGGAGCTTCCGGTCCCTCCTCGCCTCATTTCCCGCGATTCTCTCCTCCAGTCCTTGCCCCTGAATGGTTATTTATATAACCACAGATATATGGATTTGTTTAAGCTAACGCTTAGTGAATAATATGAATCAAGCATACGGATGACACATATGTTCCAATCCATCATAACTAGGGGTGTCATTCGGACGGAGCGGAACGGAACGGAATAGGCTATTTCGGAAAAAAATTCCAAAATTTTCGGAATCTACTTATGCTTTCCGAATTCCATTCCAAAATTTCGGAATTCTAAAAAGCATTTCCGATTCTGAATTTTCGGAATTTTCGGAATCGGAAATTTTCGGATATTTTCGGAATTTTTCGGAATATTTCGGAATTTTTCAACCACTGCCTACACAATAAAAATAATCTACACAGCTATTACAAATTTCCAACATAAAATACAACACATTTTTTTAAAGCAACAACTAACACTTAAAACACATTAAGTCCATAATATCAACACCTAAAAAAATATCAAACATGGTTACATAGTATATATATATTACATATTTACATTGTATAATATAAGAACTTAGAGTATTATCGGAATATTTTTGGAAATTCTATTCGGAATTCTTTCGGAATATTTTCGGAATTTTCGGATCAGAAATTCGAAATTTTCGAAATTCTAAAAACAATTCCAATTCCGTTCCAATTTTTTTTGGAATTTTTGGAATTTGGAATTTCGGAATTCGGAATACAGATTTTGCTTCCAAAATCGGAATTTTTCGGCTCGGGATCGGTCGGAATCGGAAATTCCGTTCCAAATGACACCCCTAATCATAACACATAACTATTGGTCTCTAGGGAATAAGTGCACCTTCACCGATCCAAAGTCTTAAGACTCAACCACGACCCATGCCCCTTCGACATGTCGCGTTAATGCCTTTCTCGGCAAGTGACCGTCGTCACTACTAATCCTCCTCCTTCGAGAGGACGTCTCACGGTGAATTAGCACAAATCCCCCTTTAACCCACATAGGCACATAAACATTCTCATTTAACACATATCACCATGCTTTCCATTTCAACATAATTTGGGCCTACTTTATACATGAGTTTTGCCCCAATATGAACTACACATGGTATCTATATACATTCCTAGCATATCAAATGCATTAAACCATAGAATCATCCAAAACTCAAGATTTATATCACTCACCTCGGATTTACGCTCTTAAACGTCAATCCAAGGAAAACTCAAGCACAAAGAACGTGCAGTAATTCTTCTAATACGATTCCTATTGATCAAAAAATCCGATTATCAACTTTTTATGAAAATTCTACAAAATGAGTTTTCGAAAAACTTAACCAAACAAGGCCTAATAGGTATCAAAACGACGGCCTTACCTCGTAGAGTTCAAATACGGAATTTGATGAAAAACAAACGGGTAGAACTCTGTCGATTCGAGTCTTGAAGCTCTAAGCCAAGAAATCCTCCATTTGGCCTCTTCTTGAATTTAAGTTAGACTTTATAAAAATTTATGAAAGTCATCACTATCTATATATAGGCAACACTTTCGGTAATTGTGTTTACCTCCCCATGAGTTTTCAAAACTTCTAATCAGTCTCTTAAACTTTCTACACAGCTAATGCATAGCTCTACAGGTGAAACCTCAAAATTAAAAAGGTTTCCGACTAAGTTCCGTTTGGTTGCTAAAACGCAAGTTTCTACAAATTTTACGAAATTGCTAATTAGCTTACCAAATTACGTAACGTGTTCAATTCCGTCCTTACCAGGCATCTAATGACTCCGATGAGTCGCTATCAATAAAATAATAATCAATTATATTCACATATGCCTAAATAAACATTTAAGCACATAACTATGAGTTATTACTCATTTTCCCAACCGTAGGGAATTCTCACATGCCTACCTTCTGGACTGCCTTCAAGGCCAAATACTGGGTTCTCAAAAGACACCCTCCAACAACTAGTGAGTCATCACTCACATCACACGTGTTAATTAACACAACAGTAAGCATACCATGCATGCTAAAATAATATAATTAAATGCCGCGGGAGCGGGTATGACATCCTCTCCTCCTTAAAAGAAGTTTGTCCCCAAACTTTCAATACCTCATGCTTCAAACAGAAATGGATACTTTGCCTGCATCTCATCCTCTCTTTCCCACGTGGCTTTTTCCACTGAGTGATTTCGCCACAAGACCATTACCAATGGAACCATCTTGTTTCGTAATATTTTATCCTTTCTATCTAGGATTCTCACTAGACGTTCAACATACGTTAAGTCTTCTCTGACTTCCAATGGCTCTGGAGTAATCACATGACTTGAATCAGATATAACTCTTCTCAACATCGACACATGAAATACATCGTGTACATTAGCCAACTCTTGTGGTAACTCTAGTCGATAAGCTACTGGTCCCACTTTTCCAATAATCTCAAATGGTCCAACGTATCTAGAATTCAACTTCCCTCGCTTTCCAAACCTCATAATCCCCTTGGAAGGTGAAACCTTCAAGAATACACGGTCACCTACTTCGAATTCTAGTGGCCTTCGTCCCGCATCCGCATAGCTTTTGTAGCGACTCTGAGCCATTTTCAACCGTTGTTGTATCACCTTTACTTTATCTGCTGCCAACTGAACCATCTCAGGTCCTTCTAGCCTTCGTTCCCCTACCTCAGTCCAACAAATCGGTGATCGACACTTACGCCCATATAGTGCCTCATATGGTGCCATCCCAATACTAGACTGAAAACTGTTATTGTAGGCAAATTCAATCAATGGTATATACTTTTTTCAGTCACCCTTAAAATCTAAAACACATAGTCGAAGCATGTCCTCTAGAATTTGAATCACACGCTTGGACTGTCCATCCGTCTGTGGGTGAAAAGCTGTACTAAAGTTTAACTTTGTACCCATAGCTGCTTGTAGATCTTTCCAGAATCTAGATAAGAAACTACTATCCCTGTCTGAAACTATAGACATTGGTGCTCCGTGTAGTCTCACAATTTCTTTAACATACAACTCTGCAAGTTTCATCGGTTCCTTTGTCTTAGTCGGCAAGAAATGTGCAGACTTAGTCAATCTATCTACAATTACCCAAACACTATCGTTCGATCATGTAGACCTTGGAAAACCCGATACAAAATCCATGGTAATCTTTTCTCATTTCCATTCTGGTACATCCAAAGGTTGCAATAACCCTGCAGGCCTTTGATGTTCCGCTTTGACTTGCTGACAAACCAAACATTTGACCACGTACTCAGCTACCTCTCTTTTCATTCCAGACCACCAGTATACCTCTCGCAAATCTCGATACATCTTGGTACTACCTGGATGAACTGTATACTTGGTGTTATGAGATTCTTCAAGTATTATCTCCTTAATCCCATCCACATTAGGTACACATACCCGATTTCTGAATTTCAGAATATTGTCCACTAACGTAAACTCTGGCTGTTTATCTAGCGGTATTTCATCGCAAATCTTCTTTAAAACTGGGTCTTGAAGTTGTTTCATCTTTATCTCATCTATCAATGCCGGTTGTGCGACAATAGCTGCTAGCAAACCTCCCTCAGTTGTTGAAATCACCTCAAGTTCTAACTTTTCCATTTCACCAACGAGTTGTTTCTGTGAAGTCAAATCATAGGCCAAATTATTAGTGGACTTCCTACTTAACGCGTCAGCAACTACATTGGCTTTCCCAGGATGATAATGAATCGACAAGTCGTAGTCTTACATCAATTCTAACCATCGCCTCTGCCTCATATTCAATTCTTTCTGAGTAAACAGGTACTTCAAGCTCTTGTGGTCTGTGTAGATATCACACTTTTCCCCGTAAAGATAATGTCTCCATATTTTCAATGCAAAGACCACTGCCGCTAACTCAAGATCATGAGTTGGATAATTCACTTCATGTACCTTTAATTGACGTGCGCCATAAGCTATCACCTTGTCGTTCTGCATCAAGACACATCCCAATCCTTTATGTGAAGCATCACTATAGATTACAAACCCCCCTGTACCAGACGGAATCGTCAAGATCGGTGCTGACATAAGTCGAGTCTTCAGGTCTTTAAAACTCTTCTCACATTCCGAGTCCCAACTAAATACTGCGTTCTTTCTCATCAGTTGAGTCATTGGCATCGCTATCCTGGAGAAATTTTCCACAAACCTTCTATAATGACCTGCCAATCCCAAGAAACTTCGAATTTCTGATACATTTGTTGGTTTTGACCAATTAGCTATAGCCTCAATCTTCTGCGGGTCCTCTGAAACTCCATCTTCAGAAATTACATGCCCCAAGAAAGCTATCTCAGTCAACCAAAACTCACACTTCTTCAATTTTCCAAACAATTTTCTCTCCCGTAATCGTTGTAATACCAATCGTAAATGCCTTTCATGTTCTTCAGCACTTTTGGAATACACCAAGATATCGTCTATGAACACGATCACAAACTCATCTAGATATTCCTTGAATACTCTATTCATTAAATCCATAAACGCTGCTGGTGCATTTATTACTCCAAATGGCATGACCAAAAATTCGTAATGGCCATATCGAGTCCGAAACGCTGTCTTCTCAACATCCTCCACCTTGACTTTCAATTGGTGATAACCCGATCTCAAGTCAATCTTTGAAAATATCTGGACCCCTTGCAACTGATCAAATAAGTCATCAATACGTGGTAGTGGGTATTTGTTCTTGATCGTCAACTTGTTCAACTCTCTATAATCTATGCACATTCGCATTGTCCCATCTTTCTTCTTGACAAACAATACTGGGGCTCCCCATGGTGAGACACTTGGTTGAATAAACCCTTTATCAAGTAGCTCCTGTAATTGGATTTTTAGTTCCTTCAAATCTACTGGTTCCATTCGGTATGGTGCCTTCGATATCGGTTGTGCTTCCGGTATCTTATCGATGGTAAATTCAATCTCCCTTTCAACTAGAGTATCAGGTAACTCCTCAGGAAATACATCAGGAAATTCTCTCACTACTGAAATATTTTCAATCCCCGATTTGGTGACTCTTGTATCAAGAATACTACATAAAAATCCTTGACAACCCTTCCTCACTAGTCGACAAGCTCGTGCAGCTAATACAATATATGGTGGTGACGTGATCCCTACCCCATGGAAACAAAACTCTTCCTGATCTGGCATTTGAAATATAACTATTTTCCTTACACAATCAATTGAAGCACAATTCGCCGATAGCCAATCCATTCCCAAGATTACATCAAAGTGATGAATGGTTAATGGTACCAAATCAACAGCTAAGGTCTTTTCATTTACCTTAATGTCACATGCTTTGTATACCAAGGAACTTATTATAGGATTTCCTAACGGAATTGAAATGGGCAAATCAAATCCTAACGGTTCTGACATCACATCCAAGCATTTAGCAAATTCATATGACACGAATGAGTGTGTGGATCCTGAATCCATAAGTACACGTGCAGGGCGTGAGCAAATAAGTAGTGTACCTGACACCACAGAGTCCGCGTTGGCCGTCTCTCCTGGCAAAAGGTTAAATGCCCGCGCCTCCCTTTGTTCCTTCTTTCCTTTGTCTGGTTGCTACACTGTTCTCGTTTCACTAGAAGCCACAGAACCTGCCCCACGTTGTCG
Source organism: Hydrangea macrophylla (assembly GCA_033977485.1). Taxonomy (NCBI): domain Eukaryota; kingdom Viridiplantae; phylum Streptophyta; class Magnoliopsida; order Cornales; family Hydrangeaceae; genus Hydrangea; species Hydrangea macrophylla. The sequence continues at coordinate 86,612,047 of CM066992.1, forward strand.
CTTGTTCGGGCAATCCCTCTCCCGATGACCCGGCATACCACATTCATAACATTTACCCCTCATATCCACGTTCGTACTTTGGGTTCTTGTCTGTGTACAATTCTTGGCAACATGTCCCGGTTGGTTACAAATATGACAAATCGTATTTGCCATAAAACAAACACCTCAATGTCTACGGCTGCAAATAGTACACACCGGTTTATTTCCTCCGGAGAATGAACTTCCCCCTTGATTTCCTGAACCAGCACCAGGTTCCCTTGAATAGGATTTCTTAAAGTTACCCTGGTTCCTCCCTTGAATCTCATTTTTCCTCTTCCCTTGTTGGCTAAGCTTGTAGTTCCCAATATCTCTTTCGGCTATTAGAGCCACATCTAGAACTTAAGTAAATGTTGGAAGACGAAATGTATCCACGCGACTATAGATATTTTCCCTCAGACCTTCTTCGAACTGCCTGGCTCTATCCACCTCTTCCAAAACTATACCAGGTGCAAATCGTGCCAACCCATTAAATGCAGTCGCATACTCATTTACTGTCATATCCCCTTGTTTCAAGTTCATGAACTCTCGCTTCTTTTGGGTCTTTACTGAATCCGGAAAGTATCGCTTGTCAAATTCTTCTATGAAACCTGCCCAAGTAGTCGGTGCTCTACTTGCGAGGATACCAACCCACCAATTCTGAGCTCCATCTTTCAAAGTATCAGTGGCATTGTCTATTTTCTCTCTATCGGTGCATGCCAAGTTACGGAATATACGTTCCATATCCATTTTCCAAAAGTCTGCCACATCAGGATCCGATCCCCCAGTGAATATTGTCGGATTCTTCTTTGCGAACTTTTCGGCAATTGATTGCCCAGCCCTTGGTGCCAAATTTGGATTTTCCGGCTCTATTCCCCTTGGTGGCACTCTGTCATCCACTGCTCTAATAAACCCCTCAATAGCGGCCTCTATTCGATCCATTCGCGCATTCGTTGCATTGTCATTATTGATATCCATACTTTCCACCACTTATCCCTGATAACCACTGGCATAATGATATCATGCATGTTATGACATATATCTCAGAGTATGCATGTAAGATACGATGCACACAACCATTATTCATATGCATATATAATGCACTAATCCAAATTCCGCACACATTAATCAATGCTCAAACTCATGACGTCGTCTCTCGTCCCCAAGGCTCTAAACCTAAACCGATAGCTCAAGGTCTATAACCTTTTTGCTCTGATACCACTACATGTCACGCCCCGGATCCACACATATGAATCTAGGTCACGTGGCACGCCATCAAGGCTTACCAAAATGATTAGAGTTTTCAAAAACGCCCTTACCAAAAGTTTTGCTCCAAAATAACCAACTTCCAAATAGTTTTTCAAAGGTTATATTAAACACGTGCCCAAACACGCCTTAACGAGTTTCGTTTTCAAAAGTAACAGTTTCATAGGTCAAAGGGTCCCCAAAGGTACCTCCATGCCTAATTAGAAGTTGTTCCGAACATTGGAAGTAGGAGTTTGAAATTTCTGGCAGGGGGCATTTCGACCGGTCGAATTGCCCCGTTCGACTGGTCGAATGGGGTCTGTGCAGAATCCAAACCTCCAAAAGACCGTATTCACAATTGTCGGCATTTTTTCGCAAACGCCGTTAATTACCGGCGCTTCCGCGACAAACGCCGTTAATAAATCAATACCTCTTTCACCCAAAGAAACCAACCCAATCCATTTTAAATCAAACCAAACAAAACCATTTCCACCAAACCTTTTCAAAATCAAACAATTCAAAGCTTTGCTAAACATTCAAAGAACTACCAAAACATACCCACTATTTATACAACCACCACAAACGCTACCCGGATTACAAGTACCAAAAGTACAAGCTTCAACACGTCTCGGCAAACTAGGTCCTAAAGTGAACCAAGCGCCGTACTCGCATATATAACAAGTCTTAATACAAGTTGCACGGTTAAACAATCGGCATAAGTTAAACATATATATTACAAACGTGATACAAGTTTTATAAACATGAGGAGCTTCCGGTCCCTCCTCGCCTCATTACCCGCGATTCTCTCCTCCAGTCCTTGCCCCTGAATGGTTATTTATATAACCACAGATATATGGATTTGTTTAAGCTAACGCTTAGTGAATAATATGAATCAAGCATACGGATGACACATATGTTCCAATCCATCATAACACATAACTATTGGTCTCTAGGGAATAAGTGCACCTTCACCGATCCAAAGTCTTAAGACTCAACCACGACCCATGCCCCTTCGACATGTCGCGTTAATGCCTTTCTCGGCAAGTGACCGTCGTCACTACTAATCCTCCTCCTTCGAGAGGACGTCTCACGGTGAATTAGCACAAATCCCCCTTTAACCCACATAGGCACATAAACATGCTCATTTAACACATATCACCATGCTTTCCATTTCAACATACTTTGGGCCTACTTTACACATGAGTTTTGCCCAATATGAACTACACATGGTATCTATATACATTCCTAGCATATCAAATGCATTAAACCATAGAATCATCCAAAACTCAAGATTTATATCACTCACCTCCAATTTACGCTCTTAAACGCCAATCCAAGGAAAACTCAAGCACAAAGAACGTGTAGTAATTCTTCTAATACGATTCCTATTGATCAAAAAATCCGATTATCAACTTTTTATGAAAATTCTACAAAATGAGTTTTCGGAAAACTTAACCAAACAAGGCCTAATAGGTATCAAAACGACGGCCTTACCTCGTAGAGTTCAATTACGGAATTTGATGAAAAGCAAACGGGTAGAATTCCGTCGATTCGAGTCTTGAAGCTCTAAGCCAAGAAATCCTCCATTTGGCCTCTTCTTGAATTTAGGTTAGACTTTATAAAAATTTATGAAAGTCATCACTATCTATATATAGGCAACACTTTCGAAAATTGTGTTTACCTCCCCATGAGTTTTTAAAACTTCTAATCAGTCTCTTAAACTTTCTACACAGCTAATGCATAGCTCTACAGGTGAAACCTAAAAATTAAAAAGGTTTCCGACTAAGTTCCGTTTGGTTGCTAAAACGCAAGTTTCTACAAATTTTACGAAATTGCTAATTAGCTTACCAAATTACGTAACGTGTTCAATTCCGTCCTTACCAGGCATCTAATGACTCCGATGAGTCGCTATCAATAAAATAATAATCAATTATATTCACATATGCCTAAATAAACATTTAAGCACATAACTATAAGTTATTACTCATTTTCCCAACCGTAGGGAATTCTCACATGCCCACCTGAGACTGCCTTCAAGGCCAAATACTGGGTTCTCAAAAGACACCCTCCAACAACTAGTGAGTCATCACTCACATCACACGTGTTAATTAACACAACAGTAAGCATACCATGCATGCTAAAATAATATAATTAAATGCCGCGGGAGCGGGTATGACAAAAGGATGTTGGGTGTGGCTCATATTGTAATGGGTCCGTAACATTAGGCCCAAGAGTCAAGGGGAGGGCCCTGTGGCCCATGGCGGAGCGAAGCGTATGGGTATTTTGGGGATTTTGCCATGTACCTATAGGAGATATATATGATGTTACCCTAATTCGTTTTGATATGGTGGAAAATTCAGGCTCTCCGGTGTGGATGTAGGCACATTGACGAACCACGTGATAATTCTTTGTGTCTCTTTAATCTTTCTGTTTTTCATATATTGTTTGCGTGTGATTGTTTCGATCCAACAAAGGAAAACTTAATGACTTTGTGTTTTTGTCTATTTAATTTTTTTACTTTTCTTTTCTTTATTTTTTGCTAAATCCATGAACTAAACAAAGTCTAAGTACTTAATTGAAGAAATTCTTGGTACATCTATCATTTAACTTGCACATATTTCATAAAGGATAATACTTGGGGCACAACCAAAGCCACAATCTTTTTTGCACAACCTCCATTTTGTGTCTATCTCTCTCCTAGTGGGCACTGTGGGGTCACTGGCACTGTGGGACCCATCAAGAGAGAGATAGACACAAAATGAAGGTTGTGCAAAAAAAGTTGTGACTTTGATTGTGCCCCAAGTATTACTCTTTCATAAAACATAATACCCAGTAGTCACATGAGATAAATGAGTTAGCCAAAAAAATGGCGAGGAATTTTATGGCTTCCCTTTTAGCGGTGTGAATTGTGAACTATGGCTATTGTAAAAAGGCTAGAACAAGTTGTTGTGTAGTTTTTAGTTGTCGTATCTATGGTGTTTCACTTGGCGGTCTTCTAGAATGATAACACAATTACTCGATTACAAATAAAATGTACACGCTTGGTCATAAACACATCAATTTCTTTTAACACGATTGATAGGCGGGTTGGATTAGGGTTTTAGGCACATTGACCTTGTAATATCCGTACCCGGAAAAAGGTAGTAATATTTATTTCTCATGCATTAATTAGTGTGATTAATTGCATGTGATGATTAGGGTGAACTGCAGTCACCCCGATGTGATAAGTGCTTGATAAAGGGCACAGTTTGATAGATATGAAGTAGGACCCACAAGAGGTCCAGATTGGATAAATTGCATTTAGTTGCATTTATATGGTTAAATGAATATTTGTTAAAGTGTTTTTAATATTTTATTGTTAATTGTGACCCTTTATGGTACCAGTTTGGGTACCCATGTGAGAGCGAATAGGAATTGAATTCATAACCAGTAAGTTAATTAGAAACTTCATAAAATATTTGGGACCACTTTTGGGACTCATACGTGACATAGATATATACCCACTTAGATATTTGAGTAATTAATATTATTATTAGGGGGTTTCACTTCCACAATAAGAGTTTAAAAGTTATAGGGGTGTAAGTGAAATAAGAAAAGTTTGGTTGGAAAGCTTAAGAGGTTGACACCTCTTTATGACTCATCATCATCACATACCAAAAACAAAAAAAAAAAAAAATAATAATAATAATAATAATAATAATAATAACAGCAAGAGGGAGCTTCGGCCAGATTAGGAGGAAAATTGGTTCCGTCGTCGTTTCGTCACCGTTTCTCTGTCGTCGGTACATCGTTTTGCAAACCGAAATCATATTCGGACTTGTGAAGGTGAAATGATTATTTTTATATCTTTCTTTTTCAATTTTGGTAATATTTTTCTGGGACCCATTTTAAGGGGTGATACATACATGTGATCTATATATGTAGGGATATCATTGGGAGTAACTAGGGCTAGTTTTGCAAAGGAATTTGGGATTTCTAGGCTTTATTTGGACTTATTCGTGAGGTGAGTGTCCTAATCCCAAAATTGGATGTTTAATGTTTATTTAATTGTTATTAAATGCTTAGAATGTTTAATTTATGATTAAGTAGAAAATCATGTGATAATTTATTATTTAACATGTCTAAAATGCTGAAATTGCCATGTTGACATGTTGAGTTGCTTATGTGCTTATTTGGGTCAAAGGGTGTCAATTAATAATCACCATTATTTAGCCCGTATATAAGGGACGCTCATTCCTCAGAGGAAAGGGGGATGATGATGAAATCCTCAGAGAAAAGGGGATAGTGGTGATGACCACAGCGAATTGACTACAGTCAGGAGTGAATGAGAGTGATTTCGCTATATGCGACGGAAAAAGTGAGATTGGCCCGGAATCAGGGGTCCAGAACGATGGTGATTGATTGCTTGACACGCCGGCGACCATTTATTGTTGTGATGTTTAATTGGTGTTATGATCATTAAATATTCCAGTTGCATGATTAGCACCACGTACTCACTAAGCAAAAGCTTATTAGATTTTGTGGCTAATGACCACGCAGGTTCAGATGAACATCACAGTGAGAAGCGTTGAACCACGGGGTTCTGGACAACTTGGGAGTATGTTTCTTTTGTTGTATATGTTAATACGTTGTTTGTGGGCGTACTCAGTTGGGTTGGGAATTGGTTGTAAAATTTGTAATTAGAAACTCATATTGTATGCTTTAGAATTGAGACCAATTAGTGTAAAGATTTTGTAATAATCTAGTTTAATTTCTTCTTAGTTTCTAAGTGTCATGGACATTTTAGTGGATCAGTTGGGAATGAATGATAATGGGTTTGCATGAGTAATTTGGTTTTGGTTATGTTTTAACTCTTAAAAAGGGAAATTGGTGTGGAAATTTGTTGTGCAAAATCCGCAGGTTTATTTTTAGCCTGTCGAGTTTTACGGAAACAGACATAACTCTTTCTAGAAAATTCGGATTCGAGCGCCGTTTTTTGCGTTGGAACCGAGACTCAGAGGGCTATCCTTTGATATAAAATTTGGCTATAAAATGTTAAATGACCTTTCTACCCTTAGGGTTTATTTCAAGCATTTTGTTTTAAAAATGGTTTCATAATGAGTTTTAACTTGTTTAGACACTTAAATCATTGTTATTCTTCCTTGTTACACGTCCTAATCCGTGTGGGGGCGGGTTGGGGTGTGACAGACCTATTTAATCCTAAGTAACTCTTGTAAATTTTAATTGAACTTAATTTTTTAGATTTTTAACAGTTTGTCATTTCTCAAATGGTTTGAAATTTTTTTGGTATTTAAGACAAGAGATGCGTCATAGGCGTTTGTAATTTGTATGTTTAATGGTAAGACTCATGTTATTCAAATGCTGTATGTTTGTATTATTTTTATATTTGATTTTTTTATTATATGGACTTGGTCCATATTTATATTATATGGATTAAATGGTGTATTACACAATTTGTGTTTGGTTTTAGAATTTTATCACAGTTGAAAAACAACATGATTATATTGCGACAAGAAAATAGGGCACGCCTAGTTTCGTCCATTTTTTGTTCCATCAATTTTATAATTCCCATACACTATAGTTTGATTTTGTATTTGCCATGTGTGCAATAAATGTACACTCCACCAACAAAAGTGGTATACAAAAATCACAAACACGTAATAAATATTCGTTAAACAATTAACTCTGCTGCAAATGACATGACAATTATCTTAAGGGTAATATTTGGAATACACTCAAAGATATAATTTTTGGGACACAATCTAAGAAATATGTCTATTTCTCATGTGTCACTGTGAGTTTTAGTGATATCACCGGAGAAATATAGACACATCTTTTAAGTTGTGTCATAAAAATTATGTCTTTAGATGTATCCTAAATTTTACTCTTTATCTTGAAAGAAAGTGGTGATGCGTTCGAGGCTTGAAAAGATACTAGTACAGTTCTTTGGTTTGTCTACGTTGGACAAAACTCCCGACCTTCCTAAAGAAGGTCAAGATTGCAAAGCCCCAGGAATCATTGACTCATTGTTAGTGAGTTAGAATGGCAGACCTCTAATAGATGGACGAACTATATGGGTTCGAATCTTATCGCCCACTTGTAGGGGTGGTAATTTTCGACCAAACACGAAAATAAACAGGTTTTGGTGACCTGTATAAGGGCATGAGTTATAAACGAGTCGACCTGTTTGACACGATTAATTAACGGGTTGGGTCGCACTTTAAGCGGGTCAATCCGTCTAATCCATTTGACCCGATTAGGTGCGGTTGGAACATTTTTTTTTAGTTTTACAAATATTTTTTAATAATCTGGGGGTCTAAAATACAGATAATATAAATAAGAATAAAAAAAAATTATTTAAAAAAAAAAGAATAAAAAATATAAACTACAATTAGAAAACTGATCCGACCGCCCAAATTGAAAAAACGGACCAAAAATTGACCGAACCGACCAATTCGGTTGGTTTTCAAAATATTTAAAAAAAATAAAAATAAAAATAAAAAATAAAAATAATTTCGAATCGTACCAAACTGAACCGATGACACCCTTACACGGGTTAAACGGGTGACCCGTGTATTGCCGACACGATTATGACACGTTTAAGAATGACACTATTACGATCCGACACGATTATGACATGACACAACTATGACCCGACACGATTATGATCTGACACGACTCGATTGTCACCCCTACCCACATGTCTCCATAATTTTTCTGGTACATGTGTTATGGGGTTGGTGCACGTACCCGAAGTTTGCCTCTCTGTTCTATTTCAATTGAAGTCGCGCAAGAGACGATGAGAAGATTTGTCATCATCTAAAAATTTCAACTTGATAATCAAGTGTTGTACCTCAATAAGCATTTTTACCACATGGCCGTCCTATGAGCCATAAGAGTAATATTTGGGACACAACCTTCATACAACCTCCTCAAAAGATGTGTCTATCTCTTTCATGCGTCATTGTGGGGTCCAGTGACATCACAGGAGAGAGATAGACACATCTTTTGGGGAGGTTGTATGAAAGTTGTATGAAGGTTGTGTCCCAAGTATTACCCGAGCCATAATACACTAAGCCACGTATGTTCTGATCTACCACTAATTAATCATGCTAAGACAACGACTTAGCACCCAAACATACAGTTGCTACTAACATCCAAGTAAAACATTTGATTATGTTCCCATAAATGTCAATATAGATGGACACCTCTTCACCTAAGCTTAGGTTCTATTATAATTGGACTTTGTTAGCAGATTGACATTGATTTCTTAAGGTTGAAATTTACCAAATAGTTAGGCATAAAAGTGATAAGATGAAAACATGACATAAGTGTTTGACATAAAGAAGTTTTTTTTTTTTTTTTTTAAACTACAAAGAATGGAAAGTGGCCACCACATCAACATAATCTATTTACCATTTTTCCGAAAAAAAAGAGAGAGAATGATATAACTAATAACTATATACACACCACACGTTCGCAATGCACATATCTATCAAGTCACCTCGAAGTCTATTAAGGTCCTTCAAACTTAAGTCTTCTAAAGTCCTCTATTTGATCTTTTTTAAAGCATAGACGTAAAATGACGAATAATTGCTAATGTCAATATCTCTAAAACACTTTAGGTTACAATAATTGCATCTCTAGTTATAACCACCAACAACATTTTTATAATGATTTGTTTCATGTTTTAAATTAGTGAAACATGAAGGAATTAAGTTTTAGTTATTTGATTGATATTGACTTGGATTTTTGTGTAACTAGTCTTTGTAATTCATAATATAGCTGTTAATAGAAATATTAAATCAACCCTATAAAAAAAAAGAAATATTAAATATGCATGTGTTTGTTTCAAGACGGGCGGATCTATTGAGGGACAAGGGGGCTTAAGCCTCCCTTAATTTTATAAAAATATTATATATATATATATATATATATTAAAAACTCTATATTTTTACACTCAAGTCTCCCTTGAAATATAGAAACTCCCTATTGTTTTAGTTTTTGAGTTTTGAATAATTCTACAATATATCCAAGTATGATACATTCAATTTCTTGGTCTCAATTTGAAGTAGTAAAGTATTATTTTGTTGTACCTTTGGTACCAATCAATATTAACTTTTCTTATGTGCCATTTGATAATAAAAATATGGCTTTTGGTAGTTATTTTAGGTGTCATTTATTAGCTACTCTGTACAATTTTATATGGGTTGTAAAAAATCTTAAAATATTGTAACTTTGATATTTGTATCATACAACGAGAAAAGATTTATTGAGTCTTTTTATTAATATTTATAACATTATCTTATATCATCTGCACGAAAAATATGTCTAAATAAACCCCCAAAAAATATCGCATCAGGGGCATGTCACGACCCATCCCACTATGCGTGGAAATAGGACACGTGGCACGCCACCAAGACTCATCCAAACAACAACATAATTATACGCAGCGGAAAGAACTTCAAAACAACCCTAGGTATTTTAAAACTTAGGAAACATTCCCCTCTGAGTTGTGAAATCCATTGAAAATCGGAGTTACAAAAAAAGTTTTGTTCAATCAAAAGTGTTCACAAGAATCCATTAAAAATACAGAAGTTCAGTCGACTGCCCAGTCGACTGTACTAGGGTCCAGTCGACTGTGCCTGGCAGAAACTAAAACCCTAAACCTTCAACAGAGGTCCAGTCGACTGCTCAGTCGACTGGGTTAAGCAGAACCCAAAATGTGGCATATAACACAGAATTCCAGTCGACTGACATGGGGACTCAGTCGACTGTTTTTCTATTATAAGAAGCAGTAGCCAAAATCAACAGTGGTTCAGTCGACTGATGAAGGGTCCAGTCGACTGCTTTTCTATTATTCACTTACAGTGTCTCAAACACACGAGATCCAGTCGACTGACTCTGGGTCCAGTCGACTGCTCCCCTGCTGGCAGCCCTGTGTTGAAAATTAATAACACATACTTCTAAATTCCAACACCAATACAACCACAACTGATTTCCAACATGCAAAACATAAATATAGACGTTCAATTACAAGATTACGGTACTACGGAACTAATCCATGATTCTATTACAACATCTTACAATATTCAAATCCTTACACAAGTTAGGATTTAAAACAAAAACATATCCAAGTGTGATATCCCCGGCGTTCATCGGCCTCACTCATCGCGCTTCTTCTTATCCTTCTTCTTACCTGCAATGGAGTACATCTCCACTGCTCAGCTATATGCTGAGCGTACAAGTTCTAACATATGCAATATATGATGAAACATGCTTTAATCTCATAAATCATACAATAGTCTCTAGGGAGAAAAATACGCATTCATCCAGTAGCGGCAAGTCCAAGCCTTAAACCGCGATACCAATGGCAAGTCCAAGTCTATCAACCATTGTATCCACAAGTGCCATGGCAAGTCCAAGTCTATCAACCATGCACAGTAGCCGTCGCTACTAAATTCTCAAACATCGAGAAGCTTACTCCGGCATGAATTTGTATAAGACTCCCCTTTGACCCACATAGACAACTTAACGTGCTCGCGTAAATTTAGACATGCTTTTCACAAATTAGCGTGTGCATAATTAACGGGCCTACAATTAACACATGGATTTCGCCCAGATCTCAATTTCGTCGTCGAAATATAAAACATGTATTTCTCTATATTTCACAAGTTAGAACTTCATACCTCGTACGATTTCCCCCAAACTTTGAAGGATTGACTAGGAGGCTAATTAATCGTCGGATTCCGAATTTGAGAAAATTCCTACAAGTTTTACCTGATTTTCCCAAAAGTCTAAAAATTAAGATCTTTACAAAACTTGGCCAAACACGGCCTAAGTGGTATCAAAACGTAGATCTTACCTCCACGAGTTCAAATCTGAAATCTGGAGAAAATCTGACGGACGAACGGTTGTCGATCGGCGTCGCAAAGCCCGTTGGCTCTAAATCTCCCTTCTCTCTCCTCTCTCTAGATATTTATAAAAGTTGTGGATGAGAATGAAATCTCATCCACTTCTATTTATAGGCAAACTTCTCAGAAATTGTGTTTACCTCCCCGCAAGTTTCTCAAAACTTCTCATTCACCCATGAGACTTCGCACACGTCTATTTTATAACTTTACGAGTGAAAACTATAATTTTCAAAAGTTTTCGACTAGGTTTCGTTTGGGTCCAAAAATAGCGTCCGAAACTATATTCTGTGAAATCTCTACACAACCTACCTTTTCAATTAACGTATCACTCACGTTCTCACCACAGTTCTCAAAATGATATATAACAATATCGAAACTATCAGAAATTATACTACACAGGTATAATTACTATTCACAGGAATACCAGATAAAGTCAAATAACATTTAAATCATATAAATGTCATTTACTCATGATTATGCAATATGAACTTCCATATTCTCGTGTTCTTACTGACACCTTACCGTTGACCACAGTCAACCACTTATCCTCAATTATCATATATCAATGATAATTCATAAAATTTCATATCATGCATGATTAAACTATGAAATTCTGGAACAGGCATGACAACTCTCCCCTCCAAAAAGGAAGTTTGTCCCCAAACTTTACCTCATGCGTTGAATAAGTATGGATACTCATTCCTCATCTCTTCCTCACTTTCCCATGTAGCCTCTTCCACCGTATGACTACGCCATAGCACTTTCACCATTGGAATAGTCTTAGTTCTCAAAACTTGTTCTTTGCGATCTAGAATCTCCACTGGTTGCTCCACATAAGTCAAGTCCCCCTGAATTTGCAACGGTTCAGGTACAATGATCTTATTCGCATCTGTCATACATCATCTCAACATCGACACGTGAAATACGTTATGCACACGTTCCAACTCTGATGACAAGGCCAATCAATAAGCCACTGGACCTACTCTCTCTAGGATCTCAAAAGGTCCTATAAACCTTGGATTGAGCTTTCCCCTCTTTCCAAATCGTACAATGCCTTTTGAAGGCGATACCCGTAAATATACGAAATCTCCCACTTCAAAATTCACCGGTCGTCGTTTAAAGTCCGCATAACTCTTATATCGGCTCTGAGCTACCTTGAGTCGCTCTTGAATCAATTTCACCTTCTCAGTAGTCACCTGTATTAACTCAGGTCCTAACAACTTCCTTTCTCCAACCTCGGTCCAACAAACCGGTGATCGACACTTACGGCCATACAAAGCTTCATATGGTGCCATACCAATACTTGACTGAAATCCGTTGTTGTACGCAAATTCAATTAATGGCAAGTGGTGCTCCCAATCACTCCCAAAGTCTAATACACACAATCTCAACATATCTTCCAAGGTCTGAATCATACGCTCTGACTGTCCATCGGTCTGAGAATGAAATGCAGTACTGAAACTTAATTTCGTACCCACAGCTACTTGCAAACTTCCCCAAAACCTTGACGTAAAACTACTATCACGATCTGATACAATCACAACTGGGACTCCATGTAGTCTTACAATCTCTTTCACATACAATTCCGCTAACTTGGACGGTTTAGTCGTCTTGATCGGTAGAAAATGAGCTGACTTGGTTAATCGGTCAACTATAACCCAAATCTTATCATTCTTATTGATTCATCGTTGAAATCCTGAAACAAAGTCCATCGTAATGTCGTCCAACTTCCATTCTGACACAGGTAAAGGTTGTAATAACCCCGCGGGTACTTGTCTCTCTGCCTTGACCTGTTGACATGCCGAACATTCGGATACAAACTTGGCAACTTCACGCTTCATACCCTTCCACCAAAAGTTTTCCCTCAGGTTTCTGTACATCTTATTACTTCCCGGGTGCACTGAATATTTCGTACTATGAGCTTCCTCCAAAAGTCGTTCTTTCAGGTCTTTTACATTTGGTACACATAATCGGTTTTCAAACTTCAGAATCCCTTGTTCCAATACCAAACCAGGTCGCTTTTCCACAGGTATCTCATTTCTCATTTTGCACAAATAAACGTCGTGAAACTGTTCCCTCTTGATTTCATCAATAATATCTGGGTGTGCCATGATTGCCATCATTAAACCACCATTAGTCTCTGGAATCACATCCAAGTCTAAACGTCCCATTTCTTTTACCAATTCTTTTTGTTGTGTTAGCTCGTCGGCTAAATTCCTCGGCGTCTTCCGGCTTAATGCATCGGCGACTACACTCGCCTTTCCCGGATGGTACTCAATCGAAAGATCGTAATCCTTCATCAACTCCAACCATCTTCGCTGTCTCATATTCAAGTTCCGTTGGGTGAAAATATATTTCAAACTCTTATGGTCCGTGAATATCTCACACTTTTCTCCGTATAAGTAGTGTCTCCAAATCTTCAATGCATGAATTACAGCGGCCAATTCCAGATCGTGAGTCGGATAATTAATTTCGTGCGTCTTCAATTGTCTCAAAGCATATGCAATTACTTTACCACCTTGCATCAACACGCATCCCAACCCTTGATGTGAAGCGTCACTATAGATTACAAATCCCTCGGTTCCGGATGGTATTGTCAAAATAGGTGCTCTCGTCAAACGTGACTTCAACTCTTGAAAACTGTCTTCACACTCCTGACTCCATTCAAAAATAACACCCTTTCTCATCAACCTTGTCATAGGCAATGAAATCTTTGAGAAATGTTCAATAAAACGACGGTAGTATCCCGCTAATCCCAAGAAACTTCGAATTTCGGACACGGAAGTCGGCCTTTGCCAATTAGATACAGCTTCTACTTTGTGAGGGTCAACTGATACTCCATTCTTGTCAATCACATGACCAAGAAAAGTAATGCTAGGTAACCAAAATTCACATTTCTTGAATTTCCCAAATAAATGCTTTTCCCGTAGTCTCTGAAGTATCAATCTCAAATGATTCTCGTGTGTTATCTCACTTGGCGAATAAACAAGGATATCGTCAATGAACACTATCACAAAATCATCCAAATAGTCCTTAAAGACTCGGTTCATAAGATCCATGAACGCAGCTGGTGCATTAGTAACCCCAAATGGCATAACTAAGAACTCATAGTGTCCATAACGCGTTCTAAAAGCTGTTTTCTCAACATCTTCGGCCTTCACTTTTAACTGATGATAACCCGATCTCAGGTCTATCTTGGAGAATACTTGTGCCCCACGAAGTTGATCAAATAAGTCATCAATTCTGGGTAGTGGATACTTGTTCTTGATTGTCAATTTGTTCAGTTCCCGATAATCCACACACATTCTCATTGAACCATCTTTCTTCTTTACAAACAACACTGGAGCTCCCCACGGCGAAATACTTGGTCGAATGAAACCCTTGTCAAGTAACTCTTGTAGTTGAACTTTCAGTTCCTTCAATTCTACTAGTGCCATTCTATACGGTGCTTTGGATACCGACCTTGAGTCTGGTATAATCTCAATAGTGAACTCGACCTCTCTCTCAATAAGAACATCTGGTAGCTCATCAGGAAATACATCTGAATATTCTCGCACTATCGGAATGTCTTCTACTTTTAATTCAGTCGCCGAGGCATCAGTCACTGAACATAGAAATCCATGACATCCCTTTTTCAATAACTTTCCCGCTCGGATAGCTGAAATCAAGTACGGCGGCGGTGTAACCCCACTCCCTTGAAAACAAAAGTTCCCATATACCGGTGATCGAAAATTAACCTCTTTCCGTTCACAGTCTATCGTAGCTTGGTTAAGGGCTAACCAATCCATTCCCAGTATCACAACGAAATGGTTCACCACAATCGGTATAAGGTCTACGGTCATCAACTTCTCACCTAATTTGATCTCACAGTTCTTATATACAGTAGATGTCATTATCGCTTTACTAAGTGGCACAGCAATAGACAAATCATATCCTAACGGTGCCGATTTAACATTCAAATGTTCAACAAAAGCATGTGATACAAATGAATGCGTAGATCCCGAGTCAACAAGTATGCGTGCTAAGTGCGAACATACAAGCACCATACCTGAGACTACTGTCTCGGAAGCAGTCATATCTCCTGGGTTCATCTGATATGCTCTTCCTTGACGTTGTTCTGTCCTTTGTCCTCCGTCATTGGATTGTCTAGGCTTCAACCCACTGGAAGCCATAGAACTAGCTCCTTGCTGAGGATACTTCCTCGGGCAATCCCTGGCTTGGTGCCCAAATACTCCATAATCATAACACTTGCCTCTCATGTCGGGTGTTGAATTTATACTACCCCCGCCTTGGTTCCTGTTCTGGGATTTGGTCATGAAACATCGGCCTGAGTGTGGTCGGTTGCAAAGTGAACACAACGGTATATTATTTGGCGTCCTCCTGAATTCACTGAAACTAGAACCAGAGCCTCTTTGAAACGGCCTCTTGAAAGATCCGCCTTGGTTCCTATCCCCACTCTCATTGCTTCATTTTCCGTGCTGATTCTGCCTCGACCTTTCCATCCCACTCTTGGCCACTAGTGCCGTTTGTTGTACTGCTGCCACGGTCGAATGCTCGTAAGTCTCTACCCTAAAACGGATATTTTCCCTTAAGCCCTCTTCAAATTTCCTTACCCTATCTTCCTCCTCTGGTACGGAACCCTTTCCAAATCTCAACAAAGCGTTGTACTTAGAAGTATATTCGGTCACAGTCATTTCTCCCTGCTTCAAGTTATCAAACTCTCTCTTCTTTGCATTGTAGGCGGCTCGTGGAAAAAACCGGCGATTGAATTCTGCCTTGAATCCTTCCCAAGTAATCGGTGCCCCTTGATCTAGTACATTTACCCACCAGTTCTGAGCTTCACCCTTCAGTACATCACTTGCATTTTCCATCTTCTCCCTATCGGTCATCGGGATAGATCGGAAGATTCGTTCCATGTCCATTATCCAATGTTCTGCGAGCGTTGGATCGGGTGTTCCATGAAATTCCATCGGTTTCTTGCGAGCAAACTGTTCAGATATTGATCTCATACCCTTATTTTCGGGTGCATGTACTACGGTTATTGGTTCCACTTCAATGTGAGGTGTGGGAGGCAATCGTTCCGATATATTCCGTATCATTTCCCCCATATTCCCCATCATTTCTGCCATTTCATTCATTCGTCGGGTATGGGGTGATAACTCTCGGTCATCCATGATTACAATCCTGTAGTTCTCAATGCATAAACACTATGCATGAACAACAATAACAATGTCATGTATGTAAAACAACATCCATATGCATCAAACATCTCTAAGATGTATGAATGAAATTTAAAACATGTGACAATTCACTCAACACTCCACTCGTCGTCGAACGTACCCAAAATTTTGTTACCTATAGCTATGATACCAATAAATGTCACGACCCATCCCACTACGCGTGGAAATAGGACACGTGGCACTCCACCAAGGCTCATCCAAACAACAATATAATTATACGCAGCGGAAAGAACTTCAATACAACCCTAGGTATTTTAAAACTTAGGAAACATTCCCCTCTGAGTTGTAAAATCCATTGAAAATCGAAGTTACAAAAAAAGTTTTGTTCAATCAAAAGTGTTCACAAGAATCCATTAAAAATACAGAAGTACAGTCGACTGCCCAGTCGACTGTACTAGGGTCCAGTCGACTGTGCCTGGCAGAAACTAAAACCCTAAACCTTCAACAGAGGTCCAGTCGACTGCTCAGTCGACTGGGTTAAGCAGAACCCAAAATGTGGCATATAACACAGAATTCCAGTCGACTGACATGGAGACTCAGTCGACTGCTTTTCTATTATAAGAAGCAGTAGCCAAAATCAACAGTGGTTCAGTCGACTGATGAAGGGTCCAGTCGACTGCTTTTCTATTATTCACTTACAGTGTCTCAAACACACGAGATCCAGTCGACTGACTCTGGGTCCAGTCGACTGCTTCCCTGCTGGCAGCCCTGTGTTGAAAATTAATAACACATACTTCTAAATTCCAACACAAATACAACTACAACTGATTTCCAACATGCAAAACATAAATACAGACGTTCAATTACAAGATTACGGTACTACGGAACTAATCCATGATTCTATTACAACATCTTACAATATTCAAATCCTTACACAAGTTAGGATTTAAAACAAAAAACATATACAAGTGTGATATCCCCGGCGTTCATCGGCCTCACTCATCGCGCTTCTTCTTATCCTTCTTCTTACCTGCAATGGAGTACATCTCCACTGCTCAGCTATATGCTGAGCGTACAAGTTCTAACATATGCAATATATGATGAAACATGCTTTAATCTCATAAATCATACAATAGTCTCTAGGGAGAAAAATACGCATTCATCCAGTAGCGGCAAGTCCAAGCCTTAAACCGCGATACCAATGGCAAGTCCAAGTCTATCAACCATTGTATCCACAAGTGCCATGGCAAGTCCAAGTCTATCAACCATGCACAGTAGCCGTCGCTACTAAATTCTCAAACATCGAGAAGCTTACTCCGGCATGAATTTGTATAAGACTCCCCTTTGACCCACATAGACAACTTAACGTGCTCGCGTAAATTTAGACATGTTTTTCACAAATTAGCGTGTGCATAATTAACGGGCCTACAATTAACACATGGATTTCGCCCGGATCTCAATTTCGTCGTCGAAATATAAAACATGTATTTCTCTATATTTCACAAGTTAGAACTTCATACCTCGTGCGATTTCCCCCAAACTTTGAAGGATCGACTAGGAGGCTAATTAATCGCCGGATTCCGAATTTGAGAAAATTCCTACAAGTTTTACCTGATTTTCCCAAAAGTTTAAAAATTAAGATCTTTACAAAACTTTTCCAAACACGGCGTAAGTGGTATCAAAACGTAGATCTTACCTCCACGAGTTCAAATCTGAAATCTGGAGAAAATCTGACGGACGAACGGTTGTCGATCGGCGTCGCAAAGCTCGTTGGCTCCAAATCTCCCTTCTCTCTCCTCTCTCTAGATATTTATAAAAGTTGTGGATGAGAATGAAATCTCATCCACTTCTATTTATAGGCAAACTTCTCAGAAATTGTGTTTACCTCCCCGCAAGTTTCTCAAAACTTCTCATTCACCCATGAGACTTCGCACACGTCTATTTTATAACTTTACGAGTGAAAACTATAATTTTCAAAAGTTTTCGACTAGGTTTTGTTTGGGTCCAAAAATAGCGTCCGAAACTATATTCTGTGAAATCTCTACACAACCTACCTTTTCAATTAACGTATCACTCACGTTCTCACCACAGTTCTCAAAATGATATATAACAATATCGAAACTATCAGAAATTATACTACACATGTATAATTACTATTCACAGGAATACCAGATAAAGTCAAATAACATTTAAATCATATAAATGTCATTTACTCATGATTATGCAATATGAACTTCCATATTCTCGTGTCCTTACTGACACCTTACCGTTGACCACAGTCAACCACTTATCCTTAATTATCATATATCAATGATAATTCATAAAATTTCATATCATGCATGATTAAACTATGAAATTCTGGAACGGGCATGACAGGGCGCTACGGGCGTGAACCCCTGTACACTTAACTACCCCTAAACCCTCTCAACTTAAAATTTCTAGATCCGCCCCTGGTTTCAGAAGCCATGTGGTACATGCATGTTGGTGTTGTCACACTCAAACGAGAATTTTCTCATAGGTTGTGCAAATTTTCTTGAATTTGAGGTACTTTTTTTCGGATGACGAGGACAAATCCCCAGTCTATCCTCCGTGACTTCAGGGTCACTCCTTATTATTCCGGGCACGTGGCCCACAACACACGCACCAGGTAAATCAAGGAGGTAAGTGAGCGGTAGGATTCAAACCCACGCCAAACTTTGAATACGGGTCTTCCAGCTACTTGAGATTTGTCCTTCCAATCCACTCGCACGACCCTGAGGGCTTCGAACCCATGACCTCCCTTTAGAAGGCCAAGAAAATATTCTGGCTACAACCACTATGCTATTGTGGAGTTTCAAACCCTCAACCAAAGGCATATAACACCCCTATACAACAGACTTGCTTCCACTAGACCAAGTGATCGTGGTTAATTTGAGTGAGTGTTGAATCCATTTAATTAGTTATTGGGTTACATATGCATAAAAAATAGGGATAGAGAGAGAGAGAGAGAGAGAGAGATTGGGAGAGAAACCATAAACTCGATCAGAATGGGAAGTTATAGCTATAGAGTAAATTTAGGTAGAGTAGAATTAGGTAGAAACTAGACAAAAATATGTTTGTCACTGACATAGACAAATGCCAAAGTGAGCTTCTTCTTTTCCCTTTTTTTTTTTTTTTGGTTGGGGATAGTGCTTCAATGTGGATGAAAAGACGTGTCATCTTATTATAGTTTTAAAGGTGGAAAGGACCTTTTTGCTTAACACCCAAATAAAATGGTGGGAAGTACATTTGAGTGTTTAGTTGGTTTATGGAGTGAGCATGACAGAGGAGAGGCATCTTCTTAGGTTTCTTCTCTGCAACCCACCATTAGTTTCCTAATGAAGGGGCTGCAATGACTTTGAATGATGCTATGAAGTCATTGTCCTTGTTTCAACTTTCTAGTCTTTTTCTCATAATTTCTCCACTATGGAGCTGCAATATATGCTTTGCTTCTTTTGTATCAAATTAAAGTTTAAAATCATCAACTCATGACCAATTATATCCTAGCTAGTTCTCTATTGCGCAATATATACATGACACTATAACACGTAGATAGATACAAATATGCACACACACATATATGGTGTCTTTCAACAATGGTTAGTTATGGCTACTAGGGGCATTAAGTCGAATTCCATGACCAATCCTTAGGCACTCGAAAAAAACAAAACTTTAGAAACACATTATATTACGAATAACGCTATGGTTTTTAAAATTGAGTTATTCCAAATACTATGGGAGTAGTATAACGTATAGTTGCCAAAACATATGGTATAGCACTCTCATAGCATTTGAAATAATCCCGTACCTTAGATGTGTAGTAAGTAGTATTCTAATATTATATAATCACTAATGCAAATGATATTGGATGTGGACGTACATACTCATGCTACTATTAATTGAATCACTTAAATTTTATTTAAAATTACTTTGAATGATCTCACTTTAACCCAAACACAAGACAAATGTTTTATAACTATAGAATTCCTTTAGGCTCTGTTTGGTTAATGGATTTAGTGAGGGAAAATTAAAGGGAAAGGAAACATGAAGGAAAATAAATTCCCTCATCTTTTCTCTCATGCTTAAATAACACAAAATTTTAAAATTTTCTAAAATGTAATTGTAAAATATGAATAAAAGAAGGGAAATAGTTCGCAACATTCAAAAATATTCAATTTTTTATCAACTTATTTTCTTTTTCTTTTTTCCCTATTTTCCTTGCTAACCAATTAAAGGAAAATGTTTTCCCTATATTTTCCTTTCTTTTCCCTCAATAAATCTAAGAACCAACAGAGCCTTAGAGTTCTAATATTTGTTGATTGACAGAATTGTTGTTACTCTGGTACATGGGAAAGAGAGAGATGGGCTTGGAAGGCCCATCTTGGACAATACGTCTCCATAACATGCATCTAAAACCCTTGAATTGAAAGGAACATAAAAGCTAAAATTTTGAGAAGTAAATGAGTAAAATGATTAATAATACGTACTTCTAATTTTTAAGTCCACTAACAACTTAAGCCATACTCATTATAATGATTGTTTCTTATAAAAAGAGAAAATCTAAATTAAAAAGCTCATAATTGAGTTATTAGTTAATTTATATCATTTACATTAAAGTTCACTTTGTTTAAAGAGTAATACTTGGGGCACAACCAAAGCCACAACCTTTTTTGCACAATCTTCATTTTGTGTCTATCTCTCTCTTGATGGGTCTCACAGTGGCAGTGACTCCACAGTGCCCATTAGGAGAGAGATAGATACAAAATAAAGATTGTGCAAAAAAAATTGTGACTCTGGTTGTGCCCCAAGTATTATCCTTGTTTAAAATCTCAGAACAGTTCATTGTTGTTCATAAATTAACCAGCGAAACAAAGAGAATAATCCAAAACCATATTAATGATAATTATTGGTTCATGTTCACTCCATGAGGTGGGCCATTTAGATTTTATGATCCACCTTAGGCCCATATATTTGAACCCACACATCCATGCCACGTGGATGACAGCAAGTGATGATCTAAGCATGAAGTGTGATGAATTTTTCATGCATATATATATATATATATATACGTACACATTTGTATATGTATATACACAGATCAGATCTTAAACGGATCTTAAAAAATAGACTTAAAGAAGAACTGTGAAAAAAGTGAGATTTCTGAGAAAATTTAGAAGTGATAAATTTCCAAATGTGATAAATTCTCACTTTTTTTGTAAAAAATTCTCACTTTTTATACCGCTTATTTTTTAAGATTCGTTTAAGATGCAGACTATATATATATATATATATATATTATGGGGGTGACAATTGAGTTCCCTCGACAACTATAAGAGAAGCCCGTTATCCAAAGCTCCGTTACCCGCCGCCTTGGAGAGGAGAGGCACCCACTACTCACTACTACTTAAAATCCAAAAGAGAACTCAAAAACTTGTGAATAATATTGATGATCAAAACACACCTTCAATCTCACGTCAGTCTCTTAATTTCTCTCTCCTGATCGATCACTCTCTCTTCACTATAAATATTACTTCCCCCCACATTCACCCACACCTTCAATAGATAACACCTACCATTTCCAACCTATCATTAATTCTTCTGCTTCTTCTTCTTCTTCTTTAAGTGGTCGATCGATCAATCAATCAATGGGTGACAAAAATGTGAACCTCCCACCTGGTTTTCACTTCTATCCCACGGATGAAGAACTCGTCGTCCATTTTCTTCATCGCAAGGCCTCTCTCTTACCTTGCCATCCGGATGTCATCCCTGATCTTGACCTCTACCCATACGATCCCTGGGAGCTAGACGGTATATATATATATATATATATGTCATATCTATTTATCTGTTTATATACATACTCAGATCATTTCATTTCAATTTAAGAGTCTTTTATTCCATTTCTATATATATATCCACTCACGTAGTTTTAACTACACACTTGCATTATCTTAAATTTTCACTTGCTATTTGACGTGACACTTAAACTTTAGAATGACAATATGATCAAAATTTGAAATGTTTTTTTTTTTTTTTATAGTAATAGAATAACCCTCCTCCTTAAATAGTACTCCGTCAGTCCTTTTTTTTTAGTATTATATTCCGTTTTGGGATGTCCCAAAATTAGTGTCCATTTTTCTAAATTAATTGGTAAACAATATTTACTTACTTTCCGAAACTATTCTTCATTGAAATCTATACCAAGACAAAATTAAAAATGTTATTGTAATGATTAAGGACAATTGTGGAAGGTGGGTGTAGATTCTTTTTGTCCGCTTAATAAGTTGAGTTCCCAAAGGTGGACTCAAAAAAAGGAACGGAGGGAGAGTACTGGAATTCCAAGTATAATTATGTATATATTGGTACAACCTCTAAAATTTAATATATGCTATATATACACACACGCATATATGTATACATGTATTGCAAATAGAGGGGTTTATATTTCAATTGTATATATAGGTAAAGCTATGGCCGAGGGGAACAAATGGTACTTCTATAGCCGGAGGACACAGAACCGGGTGACAGATAATGGTTATTGGAAGCCATTGGGTGGTGATGAACCAATTTGTACAAATACTAATAAAATAGTTGGAGTGAAAAAATATTATGTATTTTACGTGGGAGAACATCCAGCTGGCAACAAAACAAATTGGATTATGCAAGAATACAGACTTTCGGACAGTGGTTCAAGTAGTAGATCATCAAAGAGAAGAGGAAAATCAAAAATAGTAAGTACTATATGTACAACTAAATTAGTGTAGTGCCCAAAAAAAAAAAAAGACTCCATTTTAATACATTGAAAAAATTAAATGGTAATGGTGTTTGATTTTAATTATTTAATTTCTTTTGTGTACAATATTTTCAGGATTATAGTAAATGGGTACTTTGTCGAGTGTACGATCACGACGAGGACGAGGATGACGATGGACCAGAGCTTTCATGCTTGGATGAAGTTTTCTTGTCGTTGGATGATCTTGATGATGTTAGTTTTCCTAATTAAGATCCAATTTAATCGATCTAGGATCTAGTTAACAATGTTTTATCATGCAAAGTGTATAATTGCAATATTATTTCCATTAGCGAAATGTTGTAACAAATTTCTATAACAATTCAAAGTAGGCTTTTGTGTTTTGGGGTTCCTGAATCACCACTAGTCACATGGCGCTCTTGTACAACGAGGCTTATTATTGACATGTGATACCAACCATTGCCCAACCACATGTACGTTTTGCCCAAAAAGATTGGATGGAACATATGTAGGAGAATTTTTGGGATATATCATTAGAGTATCACATGACATGCCGAGTGGAATGATAGAAATAGTTTTTTTTAGATCGAGCCTAAAAAGATTGGATGGAACATATGTAGGAGAATTTTTGGGATATATCATTAGAGTATCACATGACATGCCGAGTGGAATGATAGAAATAGTTTTTTTTAGATCGAACCGGCAAAATAGAGACATAAGTTTTATCCAAAAGACCCACAATCAACAACACGTATGATACCCTGAAGGTATTCTAAAAAATCTCCAAATATAGAGATGAGTAATGGCTTTGTATGCCTTTTTATCTTAACACGTGTCAAGTAGTGGATCCAATTTTGTCTGAAAATTGTGCAAAGTGAAATAAATCTATGATTTTCAAATGTTTGGCAAGTCGTACCACATAAAGTGAGATCAACTCTAACTCACAACTCAATTTCAGTGTCAATCCCATTATTTGGCATGAGCGACCGACCGTGGCACTCTACGTCATGTCAAATGACTTGTCAAAATTTGGTTTTATGGTACATCGTGTCATATTTGGCACAAAAAAATAGCATATGTCATTTTTATAATATCATTATTTTAGTCAACATTTTCACCACTTTTCTTACTTTTCTTCTCAAATTTTACATCTCAAATGCTTTTCAAATACATATGGTGGTGTACCACTTAATTTTTGTTCGAGGATATTGAAGTGGTCTCATCATTATTGAAAGTGATCCTACTGCCACATGTAATTAGAGGAGTATTTGGGATGCAAAATTTAGAAAGTATGGCATTATCATTTTGAGCACCAACAACTACTTTGCTCTAGCAGATACATTTAGTAAATGACAATTTTATCCTTAATGTAATGCCAAAATGTGACAAAAATGTACCATTGGAAATAACATGGGGCAGTGGAGCAGAAATGTCAAAATATAGCATTTGACAATTGATACTATTGCAATGCCAAAAAATAACATTGGCATGCTATGTTTATTTGACACTGTAGCAATGTCAAAAAATAACTTTGGCATGCTGAAAAATAGAATTGACAGATGAAAATAAAGCAGCTCCAATGCTACATGTCATTTTTATCATGCCAATTATATTTTTTGGCATTGTTAGAGCATCTCCAATGCACCATGCTATTTTCAGCATGCCAGTTCTATTTTTTTGCATTGCTACAGTGTTAAATGCTATATTTTGACATTTCTGCTCCAATGCTACATGTCATTTCAAATGCTATAATTTCCAACTACTACTCCCAACCACCATTCATCTTCCAAAAACATTTTTGGCATATGTCATTTGTCAAATTCCAAATGATCCCAATCATTGGTTTTGAAACAAGAAAATGATAACAGTTGTTGGCAGAATTGGCATATGCCATTTGTCATGCCAAATTTGGCACGAAATGTTATCCTGCCAAATTTTGGCATGACAAATAGCATGGGGTTGGAGCAATTATTTTTACTTTTCATGCTATAAAATAGAATTGACATGGCAAATAGCATAGGGTTGGAGATGGTCTTACAGTGTCAAATGCTATATTTTAACATTTTTACTCTAATGCTACATGTCATTTCAAATGCTATATGTTGGCCCAACAACCATTTGTCTTTCAAAGTAGTCTTTTGTTAAAGGGCAAAAGGATCATTCAATAAATGTATATGCTTCCCAAATTTTGCATTCCAAATACATGTGACAATGGGACAATGTGACAATGGGACGCTCAATATCCTGTGACAATGTGACAATGGGACACTTTGTAGTCCAAAAAAAAAAAAAAAAAACCATGTGACAATAGGACACTTCAATATCCTTCAATCAAAATCAAGTGGTACCGTACATGTATTAGGAAAGCATTTAGAATGCAAAATTTGTAAAAACATAGCAAAGAAAATGGTAAAAATATATCATTTAAATACTTATATGCTAATGTGGCACAAATAATCTGTCATTTATTATGCCAAATATAACATGAAAAGTGATCATACCAAAATTTGCATAACAAATGACCTTGTATTAGTCGGCTGCTTGAGAATCAACTGTCATATTCGATAATCATGCTATAAAATTGAATTAACAACCGAATTAGCAGCCGTATTGAAAATGGTCTTACATTAAAGTTGCTCTAATACGTATAATCATCCATTTATACCATAACATTTAATACAACTACTAAAAAATTTAAAATTCAAATTTAAAAATCATACCATATCATAGTAGATGCATTTATGCTTTTGTTGAGCTGAGATTGTCACGTGCAGGGATTGAAGTTATTGGGAAAGGTGGAGCCCACTTAGCACTGTGGGCTTTTTGGATTGGGGGCATTGAGAATTCTTTCCTACTAGTAGTTAGTAGTAATTCTACTTAAAACAGGAAGCCTTTTTCGCTTTTAATTTTTTCATATACTTTTTGGTGGGTATTTGGTAGTTGTCTTTGTATCACAAACCTAAGGAACAATTTTTTAATGGGTACCTGCTTAGGGAAGCTTTGAGTCATGTATGACGCAAGCATCCACACGCCTACATTTCCCACACGTGTGCAAATTTTGTGTACATGAAACTTTCTTGTGTACCGTAAAGTTTTAGGTCCCATATGCTAGGGTACCAAAAAAGGACCCTTATGGTACTCAAGGTTTTCATATACGTTTTTGACATTTTACAACAAAATTATGGGTATTTTGAGTTTTGTCGGTCTGCTCTTAGGTTGGAGATTTGTTTCTTGGAAATTGAGGCTCTGGTTGACATTCTAGATGTTCTTCAATTTTCTCTTAGTTTCATCAAATCAAAACCAAATTGTATAAATTCTTATAGAAATGGCTGAAACAAGGTTTGCTTTACAATTGAGTTGAACATTTATGTTTTTAATTTATATGTTTACTAATCTTTCAAAATTTAAATAGGAGCCACACTGTAGTGATACATGATGTCACCGTCGTATGAAAGAAAACCCCCCGGAGGCAATGGGTCAATTTAAGTATGTGGAAACATTTTAAGACTAACGAAATTTCGTTCATGGCACATGTCATCATTATCCGAGAAAAATAAAGAGACTAGCCAAAATAAAAGCTTAGTTTCATTGGATATTGAATTCATGTATCATACACAATCCACGTGTTGGTGTATTCAATTCAAATATTCGACCAAATATTAGATGAGTAGAACCAAATTATATATATATATATATATATATATACGCGCGCACAAAGAAACACTGGTCACTATCCTTAAACTTTCTTGTGTTATCCAAGTTGGGCCATGTTAATCTTTCAAGATAAAATACCCGAATAAATGGCTACCTTTTAAAAAAAAATCTTTTTTAGTGTACTATTCTAGAGGTTTAGTGTTCGAGTCAAGTTAGTTAGATCTAAATAACCAATGTTACACTAGTACCTCACTAGAAGACTCCAAATTATTTCATGTGATCATCGCACCTGTATCGACCATGTCGATTTGAATACTTGTGAGCTTGCTATAAAAGAGTGAAAAATAAAGTAGCCTATCATATCAATTTTACAAACACATATTTCAAATCTCTCTTCAATTAATGACTCAAAAGAAACCTATAACTTCATCTGAGTTGATGTCTAACCATAAAAGAGAGAGCTTTTTGACTCACCAAATGGCAGTTAGGTATGATCAACTTGTCCCAGTCTAATTAACTTACCTAGTTAACTAGAAACAATCACCTTCACTTTGCACAAAATGCTCACCTTTCCTACTCTTTCATATTCTCTTACTCTAACTCACTTCAAATTTTTACAAATGATGGAAATACAAGCCAATTAAGATGCAATTATTAAGTCGTTTTGCACTACAAGGTAATTATTATGTCATGTGACAAATGCATATTATTCGCTTGACATCTTGAATCTAGTTCGATATGGTAATTTTTTCCCCCTGGTTATTCTAGTCTATTAAAAATGTCATTCTTCCATAACATTTTTCAAGTCAATAGAAAGGTTTTTCTTTAATTTAAGTTTCCAAAATTCTTGAATATACTAATACTGACATGAAAATAGAATAATAGAATTATCAAAATTCTGAAATTTCATGTAAACCTGTTAACTTTTCAATTTGGATTCAAATAAAACAGTGAGAGAAATTCCGCGGTTCAAAATTTTGGATGAATTAGTGATAAATCCAAATTACAAAAAAATTAGTGGTTTAGGTACAAGTAGGAAATGTTTTTGCGATTAGGTCCACTTCTTGGTTTTTTGATAAAACTACCCCGAACATACACAAAGAGTTGCCACTGCTCCTCCGGCGACCACCACTATGACCTCGCCTGAGCTCCGACAACTTCGCATGTGTTCCAGTGACCACCACGACACCTTCCCTAACCTCCACCGACCACCACCACCACCAGACCAAACCTGCGATCACCACCATAACCTCACCTGACCTCCGACGACCACCACAATTGTTTTGTACTTGATTGATAACATATGCTATGATTACAAACAATTTTCTTAAATTTAACTTTTGATTATACCACGGAAAAGTAAAATTCATGAAGATTCACAAACAAAAAAAAAGTTGTGAAATTTCACAAAAAAAAAAATCACACAGAGGTTGTTTTTGCAAATTCATAAGAAGAATGGAGAGAAGAGAGTTAAGGCATTTTAGTTGTAGATGGAGTGATTTCTGACCACAAAGTTAATAAATTCGATCACGAGAAAGGAGTTGAGATATTTAAGTTGTAGATGTTGCAATTTTTTACCACAAATATATATATATATATATATATATCAAATTTCACATAACAGTACTAATGTTAAGAAATTTCTTAAACTTTTTTGTGTGAAATTTCTCAAGTCTGATCTTGGGAGAAACTAAAGGGGAGAGAGAGAGAGAGAGAGAGACAGAGAGAGAGAGAGAGAGAGAACCAAAGAACAACAGCAACAACGAAGAAGATGCTCACATGGAGGATCTACATCTAGATCTCAGATTTGGATATGGATATGGATCTGGATCTAGATCTCAGTCATCTCTATTTTCGTCGGTGGTTCTTGGCAATGGCAGTGGTGTCGACGATGGTGGTGGTGGCGACAACAGTATTTGGCGATGGCTATCTCGTTCAACGTTCGTGATTGTGGTGGTGAAGTCCGAGGAGAGAGAGAGAGAGAGAGAGAGAGAGAGAGAGAGAAAGAGAAAGAGAAACAGACAGACAGAGGTGGTCGCGAAGGTGGAAGATGATCTTAGCAGATGTGGTGATGGTCTCGTCGGCGGTGGCTACGAGATGGCCGTGGACAGTGGTGGTCGATGATGGTCGTGGTCGGCGGTCGTGGTGGTAGAGAGAAATAGTCGGCTTGGTGGGATGAAGTCTGTTTGTGTTGGAGATCGAAGAAGAAGAATGGGTAAGGTTGTCACAAAAAAATAGATGGTCAATGGTCAAAGGACCTTAGGCTATAATGTTTTAGCATCTAGGGACGATAACACTATAAAAGTTTCTTTGTATCCTATAACCAAATACATTTGGTAAAGAGGGATTTAATACCAAATTTCTATTATTATTATTTTTTGGTTCTTATCAAGGTTATGATGTAGTACTCAAACTTTAAGAAATCTGATAAACATTTGGTTATGTCTTTTGCATGTAATAGCTTAACTCAATTTTACAACATAATCAACCTATCAATTACAACATATTCCCAAATGCTTTTTGGATTCATGTAACTAAAACACCAATGAAATACTCTTGTTTAATTTAATATAAGGTCTCTCATGCTCTTTTGGTCGACTTAATTAATAAAGCATAAAAGTGTAACATAGAGATGTGGATAAAAACACATAAAATTTGTCTTGTTTGGGGATTTAATTTATCCTACACTAATTTTGTCCTTATCAATACGTGTCCAAATTAGACTTCAATTTCATGAAAATCCCAGTTCATTAAAATATGTAACATGGCCTAGTGTTTAGAATATTACTATTTCATTGCTTAATTAGCTCGTAAGCACTGAGCACACTGTACAGTGTATATAATCTATAGCACATGCATGAGACAGAGGGGAAAAAAAAGTGGGAAGGGAGAGCTATAATGTGCATGTGTAAGTGCACACTTTGAGCAACTTAATTGCAACCAAAGGAACCCCCAATATATAAATTTTGTGGTTTTGCTTTGGACTTTGCCATGATGATTGCACAAGACATGCCCCTCATGGCCCAATCCCACCTTGTTCATAAAGCTTTTACTTCTTTGACAAAGACACAGGCGTGTGTGTGTATATATATATATATTATATATATATATATATATATATGTGTGTGCGCGCTTGTGAGGTTAATTGTTTGGGTAATGTTAGAATTGGTTCAGTAATTTAGAAACGAACTAGTTAATAGTTTGATGTTGGTAGTTACACTGAACTGAAGTCCATTTCTTTGCTTTTTTATTTTATTTTTTAAATAAGTGATTCTTTATCAAACCAATAATGCTAGTTTTAATATTAAAAAATTAAAATAATAATAATAATAATAATAAGATAAAAATAATACTGTCTGATCTCGGTGCTATTTTAAGCATTTCCAAACAGACGAGTGAGAGAGGGAATTGTCATCCACCCATCCAGGGACGAATTTAATAAAGGGCAAGAGGGCTCAAGCACATTCTTAGTTTTAATAAAACCCAGATTAAAATAATATTTTATCTGATCTTGGTACTATTTTAAGTATTTCCAAACAAACCTAAAAAGAGTGAGTTTTTGAAATTTCATGCTCTTTAAGGGCATATATGAAACCCCCCACCCACACCCCCCCCCCCCCCCCCCCCCCCCCCCCTTTTCTTCACAAATTCCTCCCTCTTTTCTTCACAAATTCAATTCTTCCCAAATTCAAAAATTCCCTATTGTATTAGTATTTGAGTTTTTGAAAAATTACACAAGACAGCCAAGTATGAACTGTATGATGCATTTAATTTCTTGGACCCAATTGATAATAACTAGTCATTTTGTTGTAATTTTGGGGTCAATCAGTAATAACTTTTCTAATGTTCCATTTGATAGTAACTTTTAGGTGCTATTTGTTAGTTATAATATTATAGTTGGTAGTCAAAGTGTTTAACTGAGATGTATGTATCCTAAAATGGTAGAAGATTTTTTGAGCTTTTAATTTAATTTTTATAGCATTAGCTTAAGTATAAATATCATCTACACGAAAAAAAATATGTATTATTTGACCCCAAATAAAAATAAAAAATCGCCTTTGGGGCGTTAACCCCGAACCCACGTAAATTCGGCTACTCCAAGTGTAACTTCTTAGTTTCTTCTTACCAAGCTCCCAATTTCAAATTTATGCATCCAACCCTTTTCATTTGCTTATCTAGGGGTGGTTTACTCATATATATATATATATATATATATATGGATGTATGGGCAAAGAGAAAACTAACAAAGAATCATTGTTGGGCCAACATATGTATATCTTTTTTGAGTAAAGTAATTATATATACTAGTCCAAAAATCCATATCAGAAAGTCAAACAAAAGTTCTAAACGGAGTCAACCACTTCTCTCGGATTTAAAGTACAGAGGAATGGAGTAAAGATGAAATGGGTAGTCACGAGGGATATAACTTGTGCCAAGTGGAGAGACCACTTATAGCACAAATTGACAAAGCTCAAGAATTAGAATTGTATGGCCCCAATTTGTAGTTTTCTTTGGTTGGGTGTTAAGTCTAGGGTTGACATTCAATCTATGGTCATTCGTTAATTCATTGGAGTGAAAGTTAAAAATGGACTTGTGAGTAGAGTTTGAATTGTTAATCTTAGTGTAATTACACGGATATGAAGTAGAATCAGTTCACTCTCATACGAGTGACACGGATTTAAAATTCAAAAACAACAAAGGTCAGCATCTCGTAAACAAACTCTCCTCTACTTGGCATCTAGTTTGCTGCTTTATTCTAGATTTTTAAGATACAAATTAGAGTGATATGGACCAGATCATGCAAAAATATGTGTGTGTATATATATGTATTCTCTCTACTCTAAATTAAGAATTTATTTTGAAATTTTCAATTATTAAATGACCATTTGTGGTTCTGAAAAATTTATTAATCTCTCATTGCCCTTCTTTAAAGTTCGAAATTCTAATGTCAAATCAAAAGAGAAGTGTGAGAATTTTATATACTAATAAAGATAAATCTTGAAAAGTGTATAGTTAAACTATATTAACTTTTCAAAGACAATTCTTAAATTGAGATATCCTCAAATATAATAAAAGACTGTTAATTCGGGATATAAGGAGTATATTTGTGGCTGTGTATTCGTATTTAAGAGGTAAGCCTGAGATCACATTTAGTGGCAATTGTGGGGTTGGGGTTGTGTGCATTATAAAGAAACAGTGATATTTTTGTAGGGTATTCAAGTGCTCTTTTATGATATATCATTGCAGTTATATTGAGCAGAAGAGCAAACTGCATATTGAAGCAATTTTAAGGCAATTGCATTTATGGCCACATAATAAATATACTTATATATATATATATATATATACACACACACAATACTATATATAACACAGAGAAATATGTAAGTATTTCGCTTTAGGCGTGGGGATGACTACATATTGC
Organism: Hydrangea macrophylla; assembly: GCA_033977485.1. Classification (NCBI taxonomy): domain Eukaryota; kingdom Viridiplantae; phylum Streptophyta; class Magnoliopsida; order Cornales; family Hydrangeaceae; genus Hydrangea; species Hydrangea macrophylla. The sequence goes on from CM066992.1 coordinate 86,644,249, forward strand.
ATAAGCATGATCCTCCAATTACACAAATTTAAACAACTAATATACTTGGGCAGAAGCCCAATATGTCAGGTCCACTTTTGGTTTTTAGTTCAATGTTGAGGCCTGTACCAAGCCTAAGCAAAGTCCAGCTGGTGAGTAGCTGACATTCAACCGATACCCAGATGGGTCCTAAATTTGAATCGGGTCGAAAGACTAGTCAAAATTGGCTACATATTGGGAAGTTTAAGCAATTTATACTCATAGGCTCATAGGTAGGGGTGAAAGAAAACTGAACCAAATTGACACACCGAACCAAATTGATCAGTTTGGTCGGTTTTCATTTAATTTGTGCAGTGTAAAATTGAAACCGAACCAAAATTTTACACGATTCGAACCAAACTGAAACCGATCGGTTTTGCAAAAAATCACATCGAACCAAACCGAACCGTTTACACCTTTACTCATAGGCCAAGTTGGAAAGGGTTGGTATGTAGCGCCCTCATGTGTATTCAAGTTCTATGTTCAAACCTTCCCGCTTCCCATGTAATAAAAAATAAAAAAAATAAAAAAGTAGAGGGATAACTTGTAAAAAAAAATAGGGCAAATTATACTTTATTCCACTTGTTTTCAATTGGCTCCATAATTTTTTTGTTTTTTTTTTTTTTTTTTTTTTTTGCAATAGGGTCTTTAAACTTCAAAATTTCATTCAATTAGACCCAAATTCTGACACTGTTAGAGTAAGTTCTATACAAACGATAGAATGCAATTATTGCATTCAAAGACAACCAAACAGGTCCTTCATTTTTTAGGTACTACTCGTCCTACTTTGAGAATACTGTTGATCTAGCTATGTGTATCACATAAGTGTCACATATTTGAACTAAAAAAATGTGAGTCACGTAAACATACTTGTATACGTAAAATACGAATAAGAGATTCGTCACCCGAAGCTTTAAAAATAATATGGTACCTCTAACAACTAGTTTTGACATTACAATTGTAGAAAAATATGCACGCAAGCATACGAGTCGGGTTTAGGTCACTTACCTAGCGGAATAACCCAACAGATCGCCGAACGGTGTTGTTACAAGCCCAGCGTTTTCACCCACGAACTATTGCTCCATGTTGCCTCCGTGTACTCTCTTATGCTTCGCGTAGGTCGTGAAGATCACTACTAGAGCGGTCCTCATACGTATCACGTGCTAAATCCCATGACTCCTTTGGTGATGGCCAAGAGAGAGATGAACAGTAGGGAGAGAGAGAGAGAGGCTACTGTGATGTTAGGGGATGGTCAAATATGTTGTGTTTATATCATATATATATACACACACATAATATCCAAACCCTAGGGCTCCAAGAGCCATGGCCCATTGGACCCGGTCCAATATATGCGGGTGCCCGTATGCCCCACATATTTCTTACATCTCCCACTCACCCACATAGGGCTAGTACTAAAACCAATCTCTCGAAACAGAACTTCTCATCTCTTCATACAGGGAAATAGAACGTGCGACCTTACGAAAAGAAAGTACAGCGACAGGAGTGAAATGCCAAATCATCACCATAACCAGCAAGACACATCACTCGGAAGCTTCTCGTGTATGCCTTAGACGATTCAACCACACCGGACACAGCATTCTCAATCCCTCGGTGAAAAGAATTGATGTACCACCTCAATGTAATGCACTCATGACATATCAGTAACAAATTACGATTGTCGCAGGCCTGCTAATGAGTCACAAAAAACATGGTGTGTTATTGAATGGTCTTCCCTGAGCCCACATGTCAATCCGACTAACTTGACCGCTTGCCCAGACACGCCCCATAGAACGGAATTGTCTCGTCGTCCTAGGATAGCATGCTAAAGTAGCTGTCATCAAGCGTCCTCTTCATGACATAGTCTCAAGTCGTGAAGGCAACCAGTTTGTAGGATAACCAATGTCTTGGATATGCTACATGGCTCACACAGCAATGAAGAGGAATCCATTCACTGCTCCACAATCGATCGCGAAAGCACATACAGTATGAAATGTATGCTATGGCGTTCTTCCATAAAAATGGGCATGTCACTCTGTGTTTGGAAAAATAAGTAACGCCATACGAATCTTAGTCTAGACGTTACACAAAACGTCTAACCTGAGTCTCCCAGCACAGTCGCTCCTCTTAGCGCCCGTCTGAAAACTCACATTCGGCTATAAACAGGCTACATAGAGTCATGGGATATCTCTATGTTCGACCAAGTATAAGGTCTCATCTTAGATCCATCTAAGGCGACATATAGAAATAATAGGGTTTATATCTAGCTCGCTGTTCTTATACTGCGTAGATATGAGTGTTCAAGCTCGCTTTCTAAGCGCTATGGACACACATGTCCTAGCTAGCTATCTAAGCGTCATGAACACAAATGTCTCATCTTGCTCGCCATCTAAGCGCCGTAGACACGCATGTCCTACTTCGCTATCTCGGCGCCAAGGTGAATCACCCGTGTGAACAGGTCGATTCAAGCCCGGTGACATATACGAAATGTGCATTCGTTCCACTTATAACAAATATATATTTGGAAACCAACTAGTTTATAAAAACTTGAATAATAATGTCAATATCACAATAAAATGTCTAAGCACATCAAATCCCCAATTGGAGATATGCCTTAAGACAACTTCCCTTTGCGCAAACCACATCTCAAATGTGACACGTGCTAGAATGGTTTTTGAAATCTTTTGCATATGCTCAAGCTTACGTGCTATCACCTTTGATGAGCACAACTTCATCACTATGAGATAAAGAGCCTAGCCATTGCAAAAAACTCTTCAACCAAAACAGCTTCTCTTACAACTGCAGAGCACACCACATATTATACTTCCATCGCGGACAGCATAAGGCAAGGTCCACAGTACTCCTGCGAACATATCGCAAGATACTCTTCACTACTCTCTAGTGACAGGACCATGGTTGCTACGACAACGACTAATTAAACCAACCGCATAGCAGACATCTGACCGAGTACACACATTAGCATACTTCAGATTCCCTATTGCGGACGGATATGGCAAACTGGACATTTGTTTCCTCTTCTCATTATTCTTAAGACATTGATCTAAGGTCAAGGTGAGTCCCCCAAAAATGGGATGTCAATGGGTTTTCAGTTTTTCATGTGAAAACGTTCAAGAACCTACATCTTGTAAGTCCCTCGAGACAAACAGAGGAGCTTCTGAGAACAATATCTCACAGTCTAAACTTCCAACACATAGTTGGAATCACCCATGTCCTCAATCTCAAACTGAGAGGACAACCACTCTCAAGTGGCGACAATGGAACTCATCTCATTCCCAGTTAAAAGGACGTCATCAACATATAAAGAATTAAAACACTTTCCTTGGACCATTTAATGTACACACATTGTACCACTGCCTAGACGATTTGAGAAAATAAATAGATCGTTTGAGACAGCACACTTTTGCGCTCATTCCCTTTGGTCACAACACCAATGGGATGATCCATATTTATCTCGTCGTCTTGTTCTCCATTGAGAAAAGGACAGTTTAAACATCCAACTAAAAAGGTTCAAAAAACTAAATATGCGACAATTGCTAGGATAAGGCGAATGGAGTCAGATCTCACCCTTTGGGAGAACATGTTTCCATGGTCTATACCCTCTCTAGGTACAAACTATCGCCACAAGGCGCGCCTAATACTTGTCAATTGAACCATCTGCCTTGCATTAGATTTTGTAAACACACTTGTCTCCAGTAGCCTTACGCACAGGCGGATTGTCAACTAACTCCCAGACCTTATTCACGTCCATAGAACTCATCTCATCTAGCATAGCAACTATCCACTCAGCTTCAACAGACGAAGAAAAACGCTTCAACAAAAGAAGCAGACTCATCCTCATCCACTTGTGCACACATTTGCACACATATGAAAATGTCTTCCTCAATTTCAAAATAGCGATAGAGACCTTTTTTCTCATCACCATACAGTGTACTACCTGAGAATCTTGAGTGCCTAGTGGTGCACTCCCACTATCTGGTACACTCCCACTAGCGTCTAGCGGTGTACTCCCACTCGGCTGGAGACTAGTACCATTTTACAGCGATTATTGGATGTGGATTCTCAATCTCCCCACCCTCGCTTAAAGATGGTATGTTGTCTTCAACATCCTCCAACTCATAGAGGTCAAGATATCTCTCAGTAATACAAATCTGGGGAAGTCATTTTCAATATCATGTGGTACCATTTATGTCATTCCTATACCCGTTTGTTCTTTATACGTAACATAGGCTGTCGAGCTATTAGAATTCCTTATATAGGTATGCTTTCTAGCTCTCGAGCATAGTTTCTCGCACTTATGCGAGGTATAGTGAACATAGCCTCCTGAGCTCCACGGGCGCAAATGCTCCGAAATGAACTTTCCGCCTTTCCACAGCTCATAAGGGGTAGAAGGAATTGACTGAGGAGAGGCACTCTAGTATGTAGGCAGCAATCAAGAGTACATCCTCCCAAAACAACTTTGGGAGGTTGACTTGCGCCATCATAGTCCTAGCCATATCTAGGAATGTCCTATTCCTTCTTTCTGCAACACCATATTGTTGCGGAGTTTTCGGAACAGAAAGTTGTCTGGGTATCCCCTTTTTCCTCACACAATTCCCAGAACTGATTAGATAATCACTCGCGATTCTCACATCGCGCGAAATCATCTATAAAAGTGAAAAAATAAGAGGCGCCATGACGTGCCTTTACAATCATAGGTCCACAGATATCTGAGTGAACTAGTTCTAATGCTTGAGTAGCTCTAATAGCCTCTCTAAAAGGCTTTCGGCATGCTTTGCCAACTAAGCAAGACTCACACATAGGTAGGTCAACCTTAGCGAGTGGGCCCAAAAGGGCTTCTCGAGCTAATCAAGTCATCCTATCACATCCTATGCGTTCAAGTCTAGCATGCTATGTCTCAGAATAAATGAATTAACAGAGAAAACTAGAATTTATGAAAACAATTCTTAAGAAGTTATCCTTAGATAACCATGTCCTAGTAACACTACCACCCAAAAATGTCCATCCTATTACCACCGAACTGAAAAACGCCCTCGATTGCGCTCTTCCACCTTGTTAACCTTGGGCGCAAACTTGCTAGCCTCACCCTGCATCTAGGCGGATTTACCCTTACCGTTGCGTTTAGGCCCACTGGCCTTGCGCTTACTTCCACTTATGGAAGTTGTGGTCAAGAGTATAACTATACGGTTCGCCTTACCTTTTTGGCGCTCCGTATTCAGCTCAACATGTCAGAAAATGTCAAAACCAAAAATTTAACATTTCCTTTGTGGATCATGATTTGTTTTCTATGGATCCGCGAATCAGGCAAAGAACTAATCATAGCCTGAAATTGCAGCTTGCCAGTAAAGATGTTCCGAGTATTTTGAAATCACGAATCATACCTGTCATCGACCTTAGATGTCCAGTCATCGTGTACTTGGAACGTTTCCTTCACTTTCCCGAACTTCATAACTAGATGCTTAATCTAGTAGTGAATGTGCCATCGAAAACAAATTTGAGCTGATCTCATAATACCTTGGCTATTGGGTAGTACATATACTTCCCAACAAGATCATGGTGCATGCTGCTTATCATAAAGCGCGTGCTATGATCATTCTCGAGCCAAGTATTATAGGCTATTAAGGTTGTAATGATATTGGGCCGGAGGCCCATTATTCGGTTTAATGGGTTGGACCATAGAATAAGCCTAAAGCCCACAAGCTCTTACTCATTCTATCGGTGTGTTACTTTACAGTGCCATATTACAAAAATTAGTCCATTTTAAACTTGTTACTTTTATAAAGATCGACAAAGTGTGGTTTGGAAAACATTTGTTTTTGTGAATCAAAAAAAATTTGAAGAATATTATTTGAGAACATGCGCAAGGGGTTGACATTATTATTTGCACATTTCATAAGGTTTGTTTTAAAATCCAATTACAAATGAGTTTTCCCCTTTCTACAATTTAAGACCAAAAAATTCGCTATTGCTCATTAATCAAATCTTAATTTTGTAAATCAAGAAAAACTTTTTATAATTGATTTTTCTAAACAAACATCAATTAGATGGTATAATTACCTATCTAAGATCATCCACAGGATATAAAGTGCGCCATACAACAAAAGTGCGCATGGACCCCCACGTGGGTCCGAATTGACAACTTAGAGCTCATGTTAAGGTAATTCAAGTGTATGATTTATGAACAAAGAAAACCATCCCTTTACAAGTAGGCTTTTCCAATACAAGAAATGTAAACACTCGTCCTCATATTACATTTATAGCCCATAAAAAAATAGGGATGCTTTGTTCATATACATACACAGAAACAACCTTAAACATACATCGTGAGGACACAAGCTCCATAAATTGTCAATTAATTGTCCATTCATTTAAGCCAGATTAAAATCTATATTAATCACATACTCCAAGCACTCATGCGGTCTTATTATAAAATGAATGGACTCATCCATCACTCCACTTAAGGAGGAGGAATTAGAGGTCATAGGGTCAACCAATCACAAACAACAGTAATTAAACGTGACCAACAATGCAATGAGCCTCTAAAATGTGCAATAAAATGAGTATTGCACAGCCCGGATAGCTCCCGTAAGATAAGTAAAATCAATGAAAAAAAAATCCTGAATTTTCATTCATTTTAACCCAATTTTAGGTCTTAAAACATAATTTAAAACCAATTTATTGAGGTCCTTTTAAATTAACAAATTAATTTAAACCTTATGGAAAATTTAATTAACTGAAAAACAGATTTTCATTATAAATAAAAATTTCCAGAATTTCATCAAGGCCCAAAAACATTTTGAATCAATTTAACATAATAAATTGATATTAGTTAAACAAAATTTACTATGAGCAACAAAATTCCTAAAAATACAAAAATTTTCAAGAATTTGTTCTCCAAAGATTTTCAGTGGTCTAATATGGTGTTCTAAACACCCCATATTAATTTCAAAAATTAATAATCTATTTTGGCTATTTTCAGCAATTAAATAAATGCCCATATGCATAAATTTTATGCTCTAGAATACCAAAAAATTGAGATAATTCATAAAATTTTCTCAAGTCTCCAATTAGTGTATAAAAAACACTAGACATTAAATTCAAGAATTAACAACTTTAATTGGTTATATTTTAAGCAATTAATATTGCATATTCAACACAATAAATATGCTCTAAAATATGTCCCAAAGAGCGAGAAAATACAATAAAATAATTTTCTCAAGCTTCCACTAGTGTTCTAAACACATTGTGTTAATTCTTTGAACTAATAATCAATAAAAACATTTTAAGCAATTTTAATACGTGTACAAAAACACATAATTATATGCTCTAAAATATTAATATGATTGAGATAATTTACCAAAAATTATCTATGGGTCCCAAAAAATTTTACATGGTCTTAAAACAGTGTCCCTTATGTCCCATATTAATTACAAAAATTAATAATGTATTATGGCTATTTTAAGCAATTAAATAAACGTCCATAAACATTAATTATATGCTCTAAAATACCATAAATACATGATAATTTACACAAAAATTATCTTAGAGTCCCTTACAGTGTCCTAGACACTATATATAAATTTTCAATTTGTTTAGCAATTTTTCAGAATTAAAAAAACTGATTAATAACTAAAATTGATAGTGGGGTTTGTTTACAAAAAACACACACATGAATAGTGCGGGGCCCATGGTCCAAAAATCTGTGCGTTGTTATAAAACCCCAAACATTGCCAATGACAAACTCATGAGACACATGAGTTGACTAAGTTCGGGCCCACCAAATAAAAAAAAAAACCAAGTGAGCACACACACGGTGTGACACACGCACATAGTGCGATTGGGAGTGAAAAAAAAAAAAGGAAAGTCTTGGATCATCTTCAACCCTTAAAAAAACGCAGCCCTTTGGCTGCTCAGCGTGCAGTAGATTTTGCAAGGCTGTTTCGGCCTTGTTTGTGATCCAAAATCCTTTTATTTTATATGGTTTGAAAGCCCTTGTGGAATAGATTTTGAATATGTCAAAAAACATAATGATTGAACATCAAAACCGATCACAAACAAAGTTTAAAGTATCAGGAAAAATAAGGATTTTATAAAATTCGAAAATTAGGGTTGTCCATATCTTACTCGTTTGAGATAATCAGGCCATGGGACTTTAGGGGGGGACTCTAGGGATCATAAGAAACACATCCATGTTAAAAAATCGGACCTTTATTGGAGTTTGGTACTAGACCCACATCAAAATCAAAATTTCAAAGTTTTGAAAAAAGGTTGGTTAAGCTTTAATGGCAGATTCAATTTGGGTGATCTACGGGCGAATCAAACACCTACAGGCTCTGATACCAATGTAGAAAAATATGCACGCAAGCATACGAGTCGGGTTTAGGTCACTTACCTAGCGGAATAACCCAACAGATCGCCGAACGGTGTTGTTACAAGCCCAGCGTTTTCACCCACGAACTATAGCTCCATGTTGCCTCCGTGTACTCTCTTATGCTTCGCGTAGGTCGTGAAGATCACTACTAGAGCGGTCCTCATACGTATCACGTGCTAAATCCCATGACTCCTTTGGTGATGGCCAAGAGAGAGATGAACCGTAGGGAGAGAGAGAGGGGCTACTGTGATGTTAGGGGATGGTCAAATATGTTGTGTTTATATCATATATATATATATACACACATAATATCCAAACCCTAGGGCTCCAAGAACCATGGCCCATTGGACCCGGTCCAATGTATGCGGGTGCCCATATGCCCCACATATTTCTTACAACAATCATCTCCAACCAATTTGTCAAATGATGAGTTGACATTTGAAATGTTGATTGACATCTCAAAAATAACATGTGAAAAAGGCACATGATCTTTGTGTTTTTTTTTTTCCCTTAATAAAAGTGATTTACAACACCAAGTAGATCTTTGAAATGTCAAATTTTTATATGCAAATTTGCCACATAAATCGTCGAATATATTTGAAATATAAAAATTTGGGGCTTCAGTTCAGTAGGCGTTTTCCAAAGTGTAAAAACCAATTGATATATTTGTGGCCCAGTCCGGCCCATCGCCACTCTATCAGACACTTGAGTCTTGAGCTAAGATCCAAAAACTAATCCATGGTGCTCTTTACACACACACTCTCTCCCTCTCTCTCTCTCTCTCTCTCTCTCTCTCGAAACGACGACTTCACTGCCATGAACTCAACAACAATATACAAAGCGAACACACCCACTTGGCCACACCCTTCTACGTTCTTCCCAGAGCTCAGAACATGCAAAACCATGCGAGACTTGAAGCAAGTTCACTCCAATATGATCAAAACCGGCCGCATTCACGACCCTCTCGCAGCAGCCGAAGTCCTCCGCCTCTGCGCACTCTCCGAACCTCCCCACCGCAACCTCGATTACTCCATTCGCGTCTTCAACGACATTGAAAAACCCAATTGCTTTTCTTGGAACACCATCATCAGAGCACTCTCTGAAAATTACCCATTGGATGCCTTGAATTTTTTCTGTCAAATGCTTCACAATGACCTCGTCGAACCCAATCGATTCACCTTTCCGTCTGTGCTCAAAGCCTGCGCTCGAGTGGGTCTGCTCGAAGAAGGTAAGCAATTACACTGTATGGTGATAAAGTATGGTATTGATTTTGATGAGTTTGTTCTTAGTAATCTTGTTAGAATGTATGTTACTTGCGGATTAATTGATGATGCTCACGTACTGTTTAATTCGAGTAATGAGTTAGCGAATTTGAAGTTGGAGAAGAGAGGGCAAGTGGGTAATGTAGTTTTGTGGAATGTGATGGTCGATGGGTATATTAGAATTTGTGACTTCAAAACTGCAAGGAAGATGTTTGATGAAATGCCTCAAAGAAGTGTGGTGTCTTGGAATTCAATGATATCTGGGTATGCACAAAATGGGCTTTTTAAGGAGGCAATACAGTTGTTTCGTGATATGCAGATTTCAGACGTGTCCCCAAATTACGTCACTTTGGTTAGTGTTCTTCCCGCGATTTCAAGGCTTGGGGCACTTGATTTAGGTAAATGGGTACATTTGTATGCAGAGAAAAATAAGATAGAGATTGATGGGGTCCTTGGGTCGGCTTTGATTGATGTGTATTCCAAGTGTGGAAGCATTGAGAAGGCAATTCAGGTCTTTGAGGACCTACCTAAAAGGAACGTAATCACTTGGAATGCTATCATAAATGGGCTGGCTATGCACGGTCAAGCAAAGGCTGCACTCGATCATTACACGAGGATGGAACAAGAGGGTGTAGAGCCAAGTGATGTAACTTTTATAAGCATATTGAATGCATGTAGCCACGCAGGTTTGGTGAACGAGGGCAGGGCAATGTTTGATCATATGGTAAGAATAGCCGGTATAGAACCTAGGATTGAGCACTATGGGTGCATGGTTGATCTCCTAGGCCGCGCTGGACTTTTAGAAGAGGCTGAAGCGATGATTTTAAGTATGCCGATGAAACCCGATGATGTTATATTGAAGGCCTTGCTTGGTGCTTGTAAGATGCACGGAGTCGTTGAAATAGGCAAACGCGTTGCAGAACTTCTAATGGGTATGTTTCCTCGTGATAGTGGATCTTATGTGGCGTTGTCGAATATGTATGCCTCGTCAAGAAATTGGGACGCAGTTGCCGATGTTAGGTTGATGATGAAAGAGAGGGACATAAGGAAAGATCCGGGATATAGTTGGATTGAGCTTGATGGTGTGATTCATGAGTTCCTTGTCGAAGATGACTCTCACCCAAGAGCGAAAGATATACATTTGATGCTGGAAGAGATATCTAAGCAATTTAGTTTGGTGGGTTATCGACCAGACACTACACAGGTCTACCTTAACATCGACGATGAAGACAGAGAAAGTACATTGCACTATCATAGTGAGAAAATTGCTATTTCCTATGGGTTGATTAGTACAGCCCCCCAAACACCAATCCGGGTGGTTAACAACATCAGAATATGTGATGATTGTCACTCGTCAATAAAACTTATTTCAAAGATTTATAATCGTAAAATAACTGTGAGGGATCGGAAGCGCTTTCATCATTTCGAGAATGGATTATGTTCTTGCATGGACTACTGGTAATTTCTTGGTGATGTGTCTTCAATTGTCAGTTATTTAAATCAATGCTAGATATGATTGATTTGTATAGATCTGTTCCGAACACAATATCCTTCTCAAATACATATGTGACTTTAGTTCTGCATTACATAGTGGTGGTGGTATAATTTTTGTAAATAGGGTAAAATCCTAATTACACTTTGTTTCTGGTAAATGTAAGAGACGACATCATTTTCACAGAGGGAGTATTTTACAAGGGTAAAATCACAGATATAGTTAAGATTAGATTGATGTGAGGTTCAAGGCTTACAACGGCGATTATAGGCTACTCACGACGATCTACCGTTGAACATAGCATATTCGTGTGTCACATCTCAACCGCCAAAGGTAACAAAAACCGAGCAGTGTCATGGATAGGCCCAGCAAATGACAGTCTAAAGTCCAATGTTGATGGTTCCTCGTCAACATTGGATTGATGTGAGGTTCAAGGCTTACAACGGCAATTGTAGGCTGCTCACAACGATTTACTGTTGAACATAGCATATTCAATATTCGCGTGTAACAACCGCCAAAAGTAAGGAAAACCGAGCAGTGTCTTGGATAGGCCCAGCAAATGACAGTCTAAAATCCAATGCTGACGGTTCCACGTTGGGAAAGCCGGGTTCGGCATGTATAATAAGGGCAGTACTCGGGACAAAAGGTAACATCCGAGGTATATTTGCACAAACATTGGGGTGCCCGACTTGAATTAAGCAGAACTAAACACAATTAGAGAAGTCTTATCCATGTTTCTTTTGTGGGACAGAAGGGACGAATTCAAGTTGGTGACTGAGAGAGTGACTCAAAAGTGGCAGTCTTTTGTGGGTATGTGGGGACGGTGCTGGGAGGTGTATTCCAACAAAAAAGTTTCTTTCGTGGGAGAGAAGGGAAGAATTCGAGTTGGTGATTGGGAGAGACTCAAAAGTGGCCGTTTCGTAGGTATGTGGGGATGGTGTTGGTAATTGGGAGGTGAATGCCAACAAAAAAAGTTTTTAACGACATTTCCAACAAATGCAACATTGAAAAGAAAAAAAGAGAGAGGTACGTTTTGTACACCCTTTTGAGGAGAATTCCTTCGCGGGTGATCCAACGAAAATGGGAGTTGTAAGAGAATCTGAATCGATCTCATGGATTTAACGGTCAGGTGGTAACAATGGACAGTCAGCGCCACGTACCTGATGTTCCTTTGGTGAGACGTTGAGTTTTGGTGGAGTTACTGGAGGATGGTCTTCTTGGGACCTGTTGTGTTTAGTGAATTTTATTTATAGTAACATAAATAGGAGCATGAGGCAACCAGGTGCGATTCACCCATGTGCCAAATTTGTATACCAAATTTTTGCCGTCAATGAAATATACTTTCTTGTTCAAAAATAAAATGTAAGACACATTACATTTGCATGGAGTTGATTGGAGGAACTAGCAGCGTTTATAATAAACAATGTATCCTAAGGTTGGTCATTCATGGTAATTACATTATTCTTCCAATGAAGATCAAATGAAATGAAAGCAAGACCACTCTAAAAAAAAACTGTCAATAGTTTCTGATGAATTAGTACAACTTATGCAAGTACATATCACCTTCCAAGCAAAGCAAATTGTTCCATAAATGAATGTCATGCCAGACCCAGGGACGGACATAAGAAAGGGCAAGGGGGACTCAAGCCCCCCCTTTGATTTTTGAAAAATATCATATGTACCCTAAAAAAGTATATTTTTACACTTAAACACCCCCCCCCCCCCCCCCCTCTCAACCTAAAAAATTCTCTATTTTACACTTAAGCCCCCTCTCAAGTATAAAACATTCAACTTCATGGTCTCAATTTATAGTAACAATGTGTCATTTTACTGTACCATTGGTGCTAATCAGTATTAACTTTTCTAATTTCTTCATTTGTCCAAAAAAATAATGTATGAATAGGCCCAAAAAAAAATGGCCTCGGAGACGCTGCCCCCGAACTTCCGTAAACTCACTACCACTTTTACCCTACCAAGCCCCCCCAACTCAAAAATCCTAGATCCGTCCCTGGCCAGACCTGTTAACATCGAATACTTTGTGATATCAAAGTACCATAAAATTTCTCCTATTTGGAGGCTATGGCACATCAGAACACCCCGCCATCTAGACAACTTGAGAAATTTATTATTCAGATGGAACACAACAATTTCTGCAAGCCAACAAAAGAAGATCCGCATAATTCACAATCCGTTCCCTTTGGTGAGAAGGGGGAAAAACAACCACCACCACCTTAACAACTGTATAGTATAACCAGGAAGAGTGTTGATGGAATATTATTTGACCACATTACCCTAGATGAACCAAATATTAGTTGACCCTCAATATGTTATTTAGTATGTCTACACATTCTACATCTCTAAATACCTATTTGACCTTCAAAGATTATTTCTTTCAGAAGATAGTAACAAATGAAATACTGGCGAGGATTCCGAAGTCGTGGAGGACAGGTTGAGGTTGAGGCTGGGGATTTGACCTCGTAACCGGAAAAATAAATAACTAAAAAGAATTGAATTGTAGACCCATCTACACCACCACTGTGCCACACAGCATCAACTGGATAGAGCATTCTTACAGTATAAATTAACAGATGAAACATTTTCAATTTCCCGGATTCCATGTCACTCTGACCAATTTAATGGGAACATCAATAAAGTTATTTTACAGCTTTCAGGGTAGGAAAAAAAAATAAATGCCCCCACAATGATCATTTTCTTTCTTCCTCTTTTTTTTTTTTTTAATTAAAAAATATGAGGAAAATGAATGGAATTTCATATACCCCCAAAACTAGACTGCAATCCCTCTTTGCTGCTCTCTTTCTCTCTCATAAGAGGATTAAATCCATCTCTGATCCTGGTGGCACATACCCACTGTCTTGGGGTTTCAATGTCATCACCTGCTACGGTTGGGACATGCCAACTCCCTTGTTCAGACTCCTGAAATAACGTCGAACACATTCATAAATCACTCATTGAGAGTTGGGATAGATTAGAAAACAACCACCCAATTCTGGTCTCAATGATGTAACGGTAAACATAGGCTGCACAAATCACCTGAATTACAATTGAGTATGGTGGAGGCATGTGTAGGCTAGGTCCACGAGTTGAGACCGTCAATCTGACCTGCCATTCAACAAAACAGAAAAATAAAATAAAATAAAAAGATGATAATAATAATAATAATAAATAATCACTGATTCTTCCATGGATGCAGACTATGCAGTGAAAGGCAGAACTTAACTTCTGGAGATTTTAATGCAAAGAGAAAAGCACTGCTCTTGCTTTCCACGTTCTCTTTTAATAAAACAAAGAAACATGTATGCAGAAGCTCTGCCCAACTACCGAAGAGGAAAGGAAAAGGTGCCCTCTCTTAAAAGAGATGCTTAAGAGTGCTACTCTCTACAAGACTACAACCATATTATGCATTAGGGAGTAGTATACGTAGCATCTCCAGTTATACATATGGGTGTAGAGAGAAATTCGGTGGATGCATGCAGCAACTCCCATACATACATAGAAATGTACAAGCTTCCAGTCTTGAAAGATAGGTACTTCAGTAAATTTCCTTTGAAAGAGTCATTCCCTCAATCTTTCTCCTTTCTTTAATCCCACGGAACCCTCACCACCAACATTAGGTCAACTCTTCTCAACTGAGTTTTTGGAATTTAACTTTCGGGAAAATCTCAATGATTGCGAGATGATGAGATAGTTTGGCAGAATAATTTGCTTCGGGTGTGCCAGAGCTTAGGTAGCTCGATTGTGTCTGTGTCAGTGTCTGTGTCTGCAAACATGGTTTTCCAATACTTTGTGCGAGTGATGCACAATCTGAATTCTATCCTATTGGGAGTGTTAAAAACTAGTAGGAAAGTACCCTAGTTATAGGTTCCTTGATAATATTGAAGCACACAAGTCAAAAAGTGGTGAAAAATAATATAAAGCAAGGCGTAGAAAGTGCAAATATTGCATTAAAGGAAATTACAAGGAAATGAAATTACTTAAGAAAGTAAAAATAAAACAGTGTAAGAACACTAAAGAAAATGCTAAGGGAAATGCTATTGTAATGCAAAAAATTATGCTTTTTTGGGAGGTTTGTGTGTTTGATCAGGCTGCTGGCAAGATTTTGCTGTTGGGGAGGCCACTGTACATATAGAGGGAAATGAGATATGTTGGTCCAATCCAATGGTTGCTTTCCTTCCATGTAAAGTCTGCTTGGGCCCCCACTTTGTCATTTCCCATGTCCCTTGGGACTCCCATTTGCCCATGTGCAATGTATCTTGGGATTTGCAATATAGACACCATGATTTCCCAAACAAAGGCAAGTTGCCCGAATGGAATTTGATGTACAGTCCGAATGCATTAATTACTTTGGCAGTAGACGAGACCTTTGGCATGATGCCTTCATACCCCAATGGTCCCCACAAAATGGCATGGCATGTAAGCTCAATCATCGGCCATTAATATGTTCGAAGAAGTTTCTTCATTGGTTAATCCCTAAGTATCAAAGCAACCAAACATGGGCCCTACCATGATGGAAATTGTGTGAATTGGTATTTCACAAGTCAGTGGCCAAAAGGAATCTGATGCCATGGCCGATGGTGCATATTTGCCACTTCACATTTTTAAATACCCATGTGTTTGGATCTTAGTTGCACGAAGCGGGAGCGGGAGCGGGAGCGGGGAAGCGGGAGAACATAGAAGAGTTTA
This sequence comes from Hydrangea macrophylla, assembly GCA_033977485.1. Lineage (NCBI taxonomy): Eukaryota > Viridiplantae > Streptophyta > Magnoliopsida > Cornales > Hydrangeaceae > Hydrangea > Hydrangea macrophylla. Next base: position 86,660,108 of record CM066992.1, read on the forward strand.
AGGTTTGGGGCGTGGGGGGGAGCTTTGTTATTATTAAATAAAAAAAATATTACTAAAAAATACTTTAAAGGGTAATATTTAATTGAGAAAATGATCATTTAATAATGATTTGACTATTTTAAATTCCTACAATTAAAATGTAATAGACATACTGTCACATGTCTATAACATATATACAAATGGTAAATTTTATTATGCACATAAAATACGTAATGTGTATATATATATGTAGTATATGTATGTACTCATTTGCATAGATAGGTGTCTTCCATTATCTAGTTGCATTAAAAACAAACCTTGAACTATGTGAACCACATTTCCTCAAAATCTCAATGTTCTTGAAATAGTGAAAAGAAATAGGGTTAGGTGGGAAATAGAGGTTAGGTGGGATGGGAAGTAGCATTTAATATTTTCTACTTAGTTGTAAATTTTGACAAATTGGTACATGTGTTAAAAAAAAATGCCAAAAAAATTCTACTCCCTAACTCAAAAAGTAATTAAAAAAAATTTAAACAAACTTAAAAAAAAAAAGTGTAGTAGTTGTACTTTTAAACAAACTTAAAAATATAAGTGTTGCACTTAGGTTAGTAATATTCAGTCTTCATCAAATTCACTACAGACCCAAAAGAGGGTTTTCTCCTCCCCGCAGCCACCAAGAGAGAGAGAGAGAGAAGAAGAAGAAGAAGCAACTGCCGAGGGCCCAGAAGAAGAAGAAGAAGATGACGCTGATGGAGAAGGAGAAGAAGACAACTTCGACGCTGTTCTAGATATGCATCTTTTTTTTTGGGGAACAACTCTTGTCTGGTGGGAACCGCGAATCTGTTGTGAGAGATTCGCGATTCATAAATGACCCTCTCTAAGAATCGCAGAATCGCGATTCTCCTTGAAGTTCGTTGATGAAACTAGCGATTCCTGCAACTAAGGTTGGATATTTAACATTTGGTCTGGATGACAAATGCCCTTTAGTCCGAATGTGCAACATTCATTTGTCCATGACTAGCACCATTGACCAAATGCTCCAAATAATCGACCATGTAACAAAAATACATATTTTGGGTGCAAACAAAGATTCACTGGTTTTCTTGGAAGAAAGAATTTGGAGCCTTGGCCCTTGGGAGTAAATCCACTTCTCCATAGAAGTCACTTCAAGCTCATTGAAAACTGTTCCTTGTGTCACACCTTTCCTATGGCTAAATACTATATGGAAGGCTATGACACCCCCCCAAACTGAACGCCTATGGAGATCATCCAACTCTCACAATGCCTCATTGTAACTTCTAGAAAGACTAATCGATTTCCAGTTGATAAGCTTTAGGCTTGCTTCCAATTTCATTCTTTCGATAACCAACTTTGCATGGGAAGCTTGTGAATTTAAAGTCTATGAAGGTCCATTGTATCTGGTCTTTTCCTTTTAAGCCAATTGTTACAACTTGTTGAAACTTGATATACATTGTTGGGCTCATTCTCTAATAACTTAAACTTGTAGATTAGTTAGTAACTTAACATGGTATCATAGCTTTGGTGTGCAATTTCGCATTTGTTATTTGTCTCCACTATGATGGAGTTTGGTTTGTTGGCTCTCCACGTGCGAGACGGGTCACACATAAGGTAGGGTGTTGAAACTTGATATACATTGTTGGCCCATTCTCTAACAGCTTAAACTTTTGGAGTAACCATGGTGACTCAACATGGTATCACAGCCTTATTTGTGGGAGCTCTTGATTTCGACTCTCCATCCCCACGTTGGTGTGCATATTTGCACTTTGTTATTTATCTCCTCTATGATGGAGTTTAGTTTGTTGGCTCTCCACGTGTGAGACGGGTCACACGTGAGGGAAGGTGTTGAAGCTTGATTAACTAAGAAGCACAGACACGGACACACCGACACGACAAAATCCTAAAAATTTCCACGTCGACACTCCATCGCGTCCGACGTGTGTCAGACACGACACTACACGTGACACGTTACCTTCTTAGAAGTGTTGGTGCTTCCTAGGCTTGATATACATTGTTGGGCTCATTCTCTAATAGCTTAAGCTTTTAGAGCAGTTGGTAACTTAATACAACTTTTGACCTAAAAACTGATACCAATCATACCACAGTTGTTATGGGGGGTATAGACTAGTTGGGTTTGTCATCATTTTCATTGTGATAGAATCTTAGAGAATCATATGGAATCATTTATACAGAATGGTAAAGGGGCACTTCAATGTAGGAACCCATAGAGATGTAGATTCATTTAGCTAAATTGAAGAAGTTAAATTCTTACATGGCAACATTAGGCTTTTCTTGGTCCAGGGATTTAGTGAGGGTAAAGAGAAGAAAAAGAAAACATAAAGAAAACCTTTTGCTTTGTTTGGTTAATAAGAAAAACAATGAGAAAAATAGGAAGGAATAGAAAATAAGATGAGAAATAAATTTAAAATAGTTAACAGACCAGTCCAAACCCCCAGAACAGATTACATAGTAAAACCCAACCCAGTCCATTTATTCTGGATTGAACCACACCAAAGTCACCTTAAAAACCCAATTGATTTAGCCAAACTCACCTTTCCCTCTGGATGGCATTTCATCCCTAAAAGCCCCGAAAAATCCCTTAGTTACTACAGGGACATCTTGTACTCTACTGAGTCTGTTGTTGTCAAAACAATCAAAGAAAATGCGGAAAACAAGTCAATTCCAGAAGAAGAAAAGAAAATTCTGTACCACAAGTTATACATCAATAAAATTATCTCAAGCAAAGAATGGGGTTCCCATCCATGCGTTCTTAAGTCACTTCCCAACCAAACTAAATATAATTATTTTGATTATATTGATGCTTGGTTCTACACTTTCCTATACCAAAATGAAACATTTACCCATTCTTGGTACATCAATTTTGATACCAAATTCAAAAGTCAGTTACCCACTTGGTTCCTTCAATGGTGGTCCCGGCATGGTCCCATGCCAGATCTTCTCCCTCAAGATCTCCAAGATATGGTCAAATACTTCTCCACCAAGTATACAATAAGTGAACACAATACCCAGTTCCCTATTTTTCTCATATTTACAAGTAAATACAAGGTTCCATGGATTATGAAATGGCAGTATCAGATTCAGAGTAATACTATCCAAAGACAATATTCAGTTAAATGGTGGGATAAGTTTGGTCACCAAAGGATTATTAATCAAGTAAATCTTGAATTTCCACCAGTAATCAGCCCTCCGATTCCAATCACAGGCCCCATGGCTAAATGTTCAATTACCGGTCCCAAAGACAAGTCAAAATCCAAGGCCAAGTCAAGCCTCAAGCAATCTAACGCACAGTTAATGGCCTTGGCCCAGCAGATTATTGCCCAAGTCAGCCAAAATGATCAAGATAATGACAGTAATAGTTCAGAAGGATCATGCTCAGTTGTACAGCCTTTTGATCCTTATTCCAATTCACCATTCCAGGATGCTCAAGATCCGTATGAAGAAAGCCAGGAATAGGTAAAACAGAATTAACCATGGGTAATGCAAAAGTTTCCCGGTGAAACTCCCATTACCTATGGCAAATTCTACAGTAAAAGACAAACAGTCAAATCAGCCTTTCGGCCACAGTAACAGACAACTTTTCAAGATTCTACGTGATCAAACAGTTACAAGACAGTCCACTGCTCATCCACAGTCATCCCATGTGACACTCCAGCTTTTCAGAAGTCCTTTACAGCTCATTGCCCATTCACGAGCCCAACAGGAACTTTTGAAGGCTATAAATAGACCCCTCATTTCTCAGTTACAGGCAGAGGTTTTTAGAAGAGAGTTTTTGAGTGTACGTGAGACTCTCTTTGAGAATAATTCATCTACTCCTCTTATAAGATCCTTGTATCTAGTTATATTTGTATCCAGTTCATAATCTGTAAAGCCTGATGTATCATTCAGTCCTCATTCATTAATACAGTCTGTAAGTTCCAGTTATTTCTTGTGTTTACTATCTTCTTTATTTATCTGTGTCTTTCTTCTTCAGTCTTTGCTACTCTGATTTTAATGGTATCTGTTTCCCCTCTTGGTATCAGAGCCAAGACCCCGTTGGAGTGTTTGTATCTTCATTAGTCATTCTATCTTCCTGTGTTTTTTATTTCAAAAAACTTTTTCAAAAGATAGCGAGGTCAACCACCTAGGCTGAGAGACCACCAGCTGAGAGGCCACCTGATTAGAGTCCTGCCAAACAATAAGACCTGCAGAAAGGAGCGTAAGACGGGCATGAGCGGAGGATAAAGGGTATGAGGCTTCTGGTATGAGTCTTCCTGGGTATGTGTTGAATAGTTGTCCTAGATTAAGGATTTTGTTTTGATTAAGCCTTTTAAGATGGATAGACTATTTAGATCAAACTCAACAATAAGTTCTAGCTCTAGAACCCCAAGAGGGGAAGCAGATACCATTAAAATCAGAGTAGCAAAGACTGAAGAAGAAAGACACAGATAAATAAAGAAGATAGTAAACACAAGAAATAACTGGAACTTACAGATTGTATTAATGAATGAGGACTGAATGATACATCAGGCTTTACAGATTATGAACTGGATACAAATATAACTAGATACAAGGATCTTATAAGAGGAGTAGATGAATTATTCTCAAAGAGAATCTCACGTACACTCAAAAACTCTCTTCTAAAAACCTCTGCCTGTAACTGAGAAATGAGGGGTCTATTTATAGCCTTCAAAAGTTCCTGTTGGGCTCGTGAATGGGCAATGAGCTGTAAAGGACTACTGAAAAGCTGGAGTGTCACATGGGATGACTGTGGATGAGCAGTGGACTGTCTTGTAACTGTTTGATCACGTAGAATCTTGAAAAGTTGTCTGTTACTGTGGCCGAAAGGCTGATTTGACTGTTTGTCTTTTACTGTAGAATTTGCCATAGGTAATGGGAGTTTCACCGGGAAACTTTTGCATTACCCATGGTTAATTCTGTTTTACCTATTCCTGGCTTTCTTCATACGGATCTTGAGCATCCTGGAATGGTGAATTGGAATAAGGATCAAAAGGCTGTACAACTGAGCATGATCCTTCTGAACTATTACTGTCATTATCTTGATCATTTTGGCTGACTTGGGCAATAATCTGCTGGGCCAAGGCCATTAACTGTGCGTTAGATTGCTTGAGGCTTGACTTGGCCTTGGATTTTGACTTGTCTTTGGGACCGGTAATTGAACATTTAGCCATGGGGCCTGTGATTGGAATCGGAGGGCTGATTACTGGTGGAAATTCAAGATTTACTTGATTAATAATCCTTTGGTGACCAAACTTATCCCACCATTTAACTGAATATTGTCTTTGGATAGTATTACTCTGAATCTGATACTGCCATTTCATAATCCATGGAACCTTGTATTTACTTGTAAATATGAGAAAAATAGGGAACTGGGTATTGTGTTCACTTATTGTATACTTGGTGGAGAAGTATTTGACCATATCTTGGAGATCTTGAGGGAGAAGATCTGGCATGGGACCATGCCGGGACCACCATTGAAGGAACCAAGTGGGTAACTGACTTTTGAATTTGGTATCAAAATTGATGTACCAAGAATGGGTAAATGTTTCATTTTGGTATAGGAAAGTGTAGAACCAAGCATCAATATAATCAAAATAATTATATTTAGTTTGGTTGGGAAGTGACTTAAGAACGCATGGATGGGAACCCCATTCTTTGCTTGAGATAATTTTATTGATGTATAACTTGTGGTACAGAATTTTCTTTTCTTCTTTTGGAATTGACTTGTTTTCCGCATTTTCTTTTATTGTTTTGACAACAACAGACTCAGTAGAGTACAAGATGTCCCTGTAGTAACTAAGGGATTTTTCGGGGCTTTTAGGGATGAAATGCCATCCAGAGGGAAAGGTGAGTTTGGCTAAATCAACTGGGTTTTTAAGGTGACTTTGGTGTGGTTCAATCCAGAATAAATGGACTGGGTTGGGTTTTACTATGTAATCTGTTCTGGGGGTTTGGACTGGTCTGTTAACTATTGTTTGAATGGGCTGAACAGCAAATGGGTCATTGACTAAGTATTGACTAGAAGAAGGCTTTGCCAATACTGACTGGTAACTGGGCCTGTGTATTGATCCAAAAACTTGGTATCTGTTAACTAATCCAATTGGGGAAGTGACTGTTGGAGGGATAATTGATAACTTGTTATCCTTCTTCTTGTCCTCCATTTTTACACTGTAAAAATTCACGAGTAAGAAAATCAGGGATTGAATTATCACTGCCTTTGATATATTCAATATCGATATCAAAAATAGATAAAATGGATTGCCATCTGGCAAATATTTGTTTTGAAGCTAGAATTTTGACATCTTTTTCTAAAATGATTTAGCACTTTTGCAATCAATCCTGACTAAAAATTTTTGATTTAAAATATCATCTTGAAATTTACTTATACATAATACTAAAGAAAGAATTTCCTTTTTTATGGTACTGTAATTATTCTGTGCATTGTTCCAAATTCCAGAATGGAATCGAACAATCTGCTCTTTGGATGAACCATTGATCCTTTGAAGGAGGATTCCTCCATAACCACTCTCAGAAGCATCTGTTTGGATAATTTTGAATGAATTTTCTGAAGGAATGCCGAGACATGGCAAGGATTTGACATATTTTTTGACTTCTTGAACAATGGAAGTATGAACATGTGACCAAAGGGGAGGGTTAGATTTCAATCTATCAAATAGAGGTTTACACTTTGAACGAAGACTTGGATAAAAATCAGATATATAATTTAAAGAACCTAAAAATCTTTGTAACTGGGTTTTGTCCAGAATTTCATCTGGGAATTTATCAGCAAATTGAATAGCTCTATCAACAGGAGTTATTTTCCCACGATGAATATTGTGACCAAGAAATCTGACTTTGGACTGAAATAGACTGATTTTTGAGGCTGAGACAACAAGACCATTGGCTTTGATGGTATTGAAAAACGAATTCAAATGTTTCCAATGTTCATCAATTGATTTTGAAAAAATAAGCACATCATCAATGTAGACAATTGAAAAATGACTGAATGGGTTAAATATTTCATTCATAATATTTTGAAATTCACTGGGGGCATCCTTAAGACCAAAGGGCATTACATTCCATTCATAATGTCCAAATGGGGTAGTAAAGGCAGTCTTATATCTATCACTCTCATGAATTTGGATTTGCCAAAATCCACTTTTCATATCAAATTTACTAAAAACAATAGCTTGGTTTAATCGGTTGACTAAATCTCTCTTATTGGGGATAGGGTACCTAATCCATTCTAAGACTTTGTTGAGAGATTTGTAATTGATAACTAACCTTGGTGTTCCTCTTTCTAACTCAGCATTCTTTCTAACATAAAAAGCAGGGCAAGACCATGGTGACTTACTTTTGCGAATTATTTTTTTATTTAACAATTCACCAATTTCTTGTTTACATAATTCCATGTCTTCTTTACTCATTTGAATTGGCCTAGCTTTGGTAGGGATATTGGCTTCATTAAAATCTTTAATATAAGGAAGGGTGATTATATGTCTTTTTCTATGCCAAAAGGCATTAGGTAAATCAGAACATAAATTACTGATAATTCTAGACTCAAAATCCTTTATTTTGGTTTGAAGTAATTTACTGGTTAATTGATTTTCAATTTTTATGTATCTAACTTCATCTTGTAAAGATTTTAGGTGCAAAGTTTTACAGTAAAGAATATGTTTGTTATTAAAAACTGATTGATCCTTCAATTGTTTCAAATCTCTAAGTAAAGGTTTATTAAGGAATTTAAATTGAATTCTTTGTCCACATGCATAAGTGGTTAGTCCATCATTATTGACAGTGAATGGGTAAAGTAAAACTAAAAATGGTAATCCTACGATGACCCTATCAGTCATATTTTTAACTAAAATAAATGGAGTTTTAAAACAGACTTTGTCTTGACAAACATGAGCACTAGGTAATTTATATTCAATCTGCATTTGACTACCATTAGCAGAACTAAGACGTTCACTAGTTTTTTCATAATACTTAGTTGGGATAAGTCCTTCTTGAATACAATTAAGATCAGCACCTGAGTCAATAAGCGCCATAGTTTCTATTTCTAATTCTTTGCTTATGGCTATTTTTACTTTACAATGCCATTTTTGTAGGTGTATTTTACTTAAGGCTTGGATTGAACTAGGTTGTTCTAATTCTTTATTCTGGGATTCTTTGTCAGTGTCTTCATCACTGGGATCACTATTAAGGGGAGTATCATGACTGGGAACATTATGACCTTCATTTAATTTAGTAACTTGTTCTTGTAAGTCTTTAATATTAGTTTTAACTTGTTTTATTTCAACTTGTAAATCTTGAACTGTAATTTCTTTCTTTGGCTTATTAAATCTTTCTAATGTTTTATCAAGGCTGATCGTGGAATGACATGGTTTACTGGTTTCCTCTTGTTTTAATAAATTTTTAAGCTTGTTTAGATATGTTATTTTCAAATCTTCATTATTTAGTTTACTTATTAATTCTAGTAATAAGTATTCATGTTCTTCCTTTTTGTGTAGAACATTTATACTCTCTTCCTTAGATTCTTTAGATTTTTTTGTTGTCTTACCGAGTAATTTACTATTTGTATCTTTTTCTTTTTTGGGTTTAGATTCTTTAGACTTTATAGACTTAGCATCATTAGACTTTATAGACTTAGCATCATTGCGTTTACTTTCTTTTTCTGTATTAGTGGCTTTTAATCTAATAGTTGGTTGATTATTAGCATCCTTTAATGCTTTTTTGATTCTTTTTTCCATATCATAGAAATCATCATGATAATTTTCTAAATACTCAAAAAGATATATATTTCTTTTAACTAAGTTCATGTATCTTTTCCAATACTTTCTATGGGACTTTCTTTCTTCTAAACTCCAATATTCAACATAACCAAATATTTTACTGTTATTTTTAAATTCTTCTTCCAACATTTCCATATTGATTTTAAATTCTCTACTTATGGTAAATAACTCTTTATTTGGACCTTGAAAATCTGATTGAGTAGGGGACGTAGGACAACTATCTTCACTTGGAACTTGGTAACAAGGACTATTAACTTGTGCCGTAGTTTTGATTCCTTTTAACTTAATATCAATTTCATTGAGAAGATCTTTATCTTTTCTAACTTTTTTAGATTTGTCAGAAATACACGATGTACTTGACTTTGAATCAAAATCTCTAATTTTTAAAGAGGGTAACCTAGTATGTTGTTCATCAAAACTAATTCTAACTTTTCCATCATTAAATTGTTGAATTCTTTCTAAGTTGACTATATTATTGTTTGAAAAATTATTTGAATGATTTTCATTTTCTAAAATCCAACATTCTGGTAATTCTACATCTTTCCATAGAATAGTTTTGGGAATTTGAATATTAGCATGTTCAGAACTTCCTAACACAAGTAATGTTTGATTTTTTGGACTTTTAATTAAAGCATGAACATTAAGATTACTTTTAATATATTTATAATAAATTCTGTAAATTAAAGCAAGACATTGAGAACCATTATGCATATTAGTGATTTGACCAGCAGTTTTGATATTTAATGTTAAGGCTTTTAACAAATGAAGATCACTAAGACTTAAGGGGAAATCAGGGAAACAATTAAAATGAACTGGTCCATCATGAAGACTGGACTCCATAATTCCTATTATACTAGTAGTGAAATCTAAAAATCTAGCGTCTCTAAGACATAATAAAACTGAAGAATTTATTCCTTCGAGATTGAGGGGTTTAACTGCAACTTGTATTAATCCTAGGTGAATGAAGTTGTAACCATCAGATCTATGTTTTTTAATTGACTCACTGGTAAAAAGTTGACACTTTTCATGTTCTTTATTAATACTATAAGTTTTCTCTACTGTTTTAATATTGTAATCAGTTCTAAAATTAATCCAACTTGACTTGTAAATTTCTCTAGTAGAAATCTTAGGGATTGTCTAATTACTGTAATCTTGGTTGACTCCTTCATACCTATGTTCTTCTTCATTAACTATTTCTGGAAATGTGGGAAATTGGGTTCTAGAGCTAGAACTTATTGTTGAGTTTGATCTAAATAGTCTATCCATCTTAAAAGGCTTAATCAAAACAAAATCCTTAATCTAGGACAACTATTCAACACATACCCAGGAAGACTCATACCAGAAGACTCATACCCTTTATCCTCCGCTCATGCCCGTCTTACGCTCCTTTCTGCAGGTCTTATTGTTTGGCAGGACTCTAATCAGGTGGCCTCTCAGCTGGTGGTCTCTCAGCCTAGGTGGTTGACCTCGCTATCTTTTGAAAAAGTTTTTTGAAATCAAAAACACAGGAAGATAGAATGACTAATGAAGATACAAACACTCCAAGGTTAGTTATCAATTAAAAACCTCTCAACAAAGTCTTAGAATGGATTAGGTACCCTATCCCCAATAAGAGAGATTTAGTCAACCGATTAAACCAAGCTGTTGTTTTTAGTAAATTTGATATGAAAAGTGGATTTTGGCAAATCCAAATTCATGAGAGTGATAGATATAAGACTGCCTTTACTACCCCATTTGGACATTATGAATGGAATGTAATGCCCTTTGGTCTTAAGGATGCCCCCAGTGAATTTCAAAATATTATGAATGAAATATTTAACCCATTCAGTCATTTTTCAATTGTCTACATTGATGATGTGCTTATTTTTTCAAAATCAATTGATGAACATTGGAAACATTTGAATTCGTTTTTCAATACCATCAAAGCCAATGGTCTTGTTGTCTCAGCCTCAAAAATCAGTCTATTTCAGTCCAAAGTCAGATTTCTTGGTCACAATATTCATCGTGGGAAAATAACTCCTGTTGATAGAGCTATTCAATTTGCTGATAAATTCCCAGATGAAATTCTGGACAAAACCCAGTTACAAAGATTTTTAGGTTCTTTAAATTATATATCTGATTTTTATCCAAGTCTTCGTTCAAAGTGTAAACCTCTATTTGATAGATTGAAATCTAACCCTCCCCCTTGGTCACATGTTCATACTTCCATTGTTCAAGAAGTCAAAAAATATGTCAAATCCTTGCCATGTCTCGGCATTCCTTCAGAAAATTCATTCAAAATTATCCAAACAGATGCTTCTGAGAGTGGTTATGGAGGAATCCTCCTTCAAAGGATCAATGGTTCATCCAAAGAGCAGATTGTTCGATTCCATTCTGGAACAATGCACAGAATAATTACAGTACCATAAAAAAGGAAATTCTTTCTTTAGTATTATGTATAAGTAAATTTCAAGATGATATTTTAAATCAAAAAATTTTAGTCAGGATTGATTGCAAAAGTGCTAAATTTATTTTAGAAAAAGATGTCAAAAATCTAGCTTCAAAACAAATATTTGCCAGATGGCAATCCATTTTATCTATTTTTGATTTCGATATTGAATATATCAAAGGCAGTAAATTTATTTCTCATCTTATTTTCTATTCCTTCCTATTTTTCTCATTGTTTTTAAAATTTTGTGAGTTGTCTCCCTTCCTTTCTTCGTAATTTATAATAATATTTTGGAAGTTTTAATTTTCTGATGTTGTTTAAGTATGAAGGAAAACACTAAGGGAACTAGTTTTACTTTCCCTTCTCTTTTCCTTCTCTAAATCCACAAACCAAACAGAGCCTTAGGTGCAGAAGAAATTATTTGATGTAAAACATCAGTTTGTGAGAATACCTGGTGCTTCTCCTTCCATCTAGGGAAAAAGCTAGTCCCTAGTAGCTGGAATAAGTGATCTCTCATCTCGTCATTTGTCACCAGCAAACACTTGCAACTAACAGCAGCATATAACCAGTACCTGTCAAGTGGCAATAGCAAAAGACACATGGTCACAAAGCTAAACACTGAAATCAATTTCGCGCAGCTATAAATAGGATGCTTATCTAGAACACAACTTTTTTTCTGAATCAAACCATGACATCTGATCACTCTCTCAATGAAACTCATGAATATGTATGCAAGATTCTGGAAATCCAAATATTCAATATGAACTTTACGCACGCTTACTAAAGAATTCAAGATATCTTTAAAAAAAAAAAAAAAAAAAATTGTTAGCAAATAATCTAAAACATGTATTTGAAAAAGATGTCTCACCAGTCATCATTTGAACCAGGAGGAGTAGCATAAAGTGCACCGGACTTTTTCCAACTCTCCAACAATTTTTTATTATTGGGATTCTGAGCAGGGCCACCAGTCACGCGACTTTTATGCAAAACAACAAGAGGTAATCTCTTTGATGGACTCATTTTCCGTAACTGATTTACAACAGAATTAAGCTACAACAAAAAGGAATCATAAGAGTACCATCTTATCTATCTATTTGTCTGTCTTATCTATATATATCAATCTAAATAAAAAAAAATATGCGTGCCTAAATTGTTAAAAGCTGATCATATAAACTTCAATAGTTTTCCCTCAGTATCCTCACTTACCTGGAAAAAGCTAAAATTGTGTTGATTTATAAGACCGACATTTGCACCATCTACAACTGCATCAAATGGACCATGCTGCTGAAGCCACTCCTGAACAAGGTGTACGTTTTAAGTTAGTCAGGCTGTAACTAAAATTATTTTTATGTACTAAATGCCTAAAGCATAAACAAGTAGCAAGATATCTTCAATGAGTCGGTAAAAACATTCTAAAAAAACTTTGATTTGGACACTATACACATTAATACACTGTTTACGTTTATATTGAAGCTTAATGTTGTTGGCATCACGAGCAGCCCCAGTCAAAACGCAAATGAGTTCTACAGTAGACATAAAAGACTACTTGTATGCACCTTATTTAAATAGAGATGCTCATGCTGTCACCGCCCATATAGGCAATTTACCATCTATGCCGAAATTCCATCAAGCACTTGCATGAACCGACCAAAACAAGAAGTATAAATAATGACATTGCAGGTTTTGCAACACCATCACCTATTTTTAACCATATGATTGTCAACATCATTATATAGACATGAATTCTACCTGAGGCCAGATTTAAGGGAGTCTGTGTAGCACAAATACATACAGACGCGTACATAGCGACACGGCAAATTACAATAATGTAGGTTACAGATACGGTAAATAAAAATTTATTTTCAATTAAGTATTAAATATACTGTGACATGTCCACTACCGTTTCCTAAATTCTCAAATAAACCAATTACTTATCTCCCATTTATTATTTTAGGTTTTTTTTTTCCTCAAAATTTTAAAAACATTTCCCATTCCACCATGCCGTGTCCACTCCCCGGCAGTGTAGGCTGCTTGTCCATCGTGTCTCCGTCGGTAATCTAGACCAAAATTATTTACCTGATTACCTCTATATGTAGTAGCATATGTTTACGGGGTATGAAAATAATGTGCAAGAAAGTTAAGGGATTAAGCGAACAATTGGATGTAGTGAACGACCGCTAATTAAAGGTAACCAAGAAAGCGGTGTCATACCTGAAACTGAACAAAATCAGCCTTAACCTCTCTTTCACAAGCCAAGCTGGTCAAAGAACTAGCAAAGTTTTCTGTCTCCTTAGGATCAATATCAATGGAAACAATTTTTTCGCCGCAAGAACCACAAACACCGGTCACATCCATTTCAGTCCTCACCACCCTCCATTTACCACTCCCTAGCCACCCTTGCCCATGCCACCCACCTCCTCCCTTCACAACCCCTTCCTTTACCTTCCCCACATCCCAATTCTCCTCCCCAACCTCCATAGCAGTTTCTGACATAAACCAATCTTCCAGTACTCCAGCAGTCTCTTCTGAGACTTGCCTCACCGTTGCTCGCAATCTGTGCAGCATTTTGTAAGCTCGGCCCACTTTCTTAGCATCGCAGCTAATCTTGAAAAGAGCCGAAAGCTCGGGCTCTTCAGCCATAACTCCAGAATCAACCATGTGGGTATCAACCTCATAAGCCTTATCAGCCATCCCCTTCTGACAAAACCCAAACAATGCCGGCCCGTACGACCTCAATTTGGGCGGAATTCCAAAACTCTTCATCTTCTTCACCAAATCAAATGCCATTTCTGGGTCTTCCTTAGCAGCAGCCAATCTCGCAGCACTCGTAAACGTGGCCTCATTTGGAGTAACCTTGTCAATACCCATTTGCTTAAAAATCTCAAAACCCCTATTCAAACCCAAATCGCCCGAAGAACACAAGTAGAGCAACACGTTGTAATGATGAAGAGACAGAGGAATTCTGTTGATTCGAGCATCGTCGTAAATGCGAAGAGCTTCGACGACGTCTCCGTTCTTCGAGCACATGTCGAGCTTGTGCCGAAGCAACCCTTCGGGTGAATCGTGGCGCACTCTCTTCTTCGATCTGGTCGAAGGTTGGGGGGTTGTGGACGAAGAGGGTTTGCGAATCAGAGCAGCAGCAGTGCAAAGATTCGCTAATTTGGTCATAGACGAGCGATTGAGGTACCCAATTGAAGCATTTAATGGTTTGAAAGAAGAGGAGTATTGAAGACGGGGACGTTGAAAACGGTAGCTCTGGGAGGTTACAGGCAGATGGGTTTTGGTGAAGAAAGAGAGACAACCAGCGCGCAACAGCATCACTGCTTATATGTGTGTGTGTATATATATATGTGTGTGAGATTTCACTATTTGTATGTGCGTTCTTACATTCATAGGAGATAGGGGGAAAGGTGGAGAGAGTTTCCAACCGTCGAAAACGGCAAAAACCCTACTCCTATTTTTGGCTTGGTGATTGGGTTTATTGTCCCAAGTGATGGTCTGGTTAGCAATAATAGTATGCATAAATAACAAATCACGATACCAACCGCAAAGTACCAACCCGACACCTTTGTGACTGGCTTCTCCCAAAGTGGAGGCTAATGTTCGACTCTTATGGGAGTCCCTCCTTTTGGGGAGTTTGCCTATGAGGCCGGTTGGTTGTGGGTCTGTGGCCTCCCAGTGTGTATGCGTGGCACCTGTAGGTGCTTTACTGTCAAAAAAAAAAACATGAAGTATCATATTTAAGCACAATATCCCACATTTAAAGTACACGGTACATAGCATTATTAAGGTGCATTGTCCTTCAATGTGGTGACATATGCTTTAAATGTGATACTTGTGTGATTGATATTGTGGTTTATGATATGTGCCTACCATTACTCGTCGATTAGGTCTACTCACACTTTGAGTGACATATCTAGGGAAATGAGTTCTACTTTTTCAAATTTTGTATTCCAAATAATTCTCAAATATATGCGATAGTGGATCCACTGATTTTAATTTGAATCCACTGTTAAATATGTTTAAGAATTATTTGAGATACAAAATTTAAGTATAACATTACTAGAGGAAAATAAATATTTACACTATTATCCTTTTCTTTTTGTATCCTTTTTAAACTCTATAAAAGTGTTGGAAAAATATCTACAACTAAAGCTCAAGAGTTTAGGGTCCAATTATTTTTTTAGTTTGTTAAAAAGTCCCTCTAGTTGGAACTTTAATTTGTTAAAACATGTGTGGGCATTAGGAGCGCAATAATTCTTTCTAATTTTTCCCTTGGAACTAAACCTTAGCCAATTCTTTCATCACTCCTCTCTCTCCAACTTTCTCTCTCCTCTAAACTATGGCCTCCGAGCGAGCATCGTGAGCCAGCACCATCGCACACCACCGCAAGCCACCACCATCACCAACACTGCCCCTTGGAACTTAATCCCTAGCCAATTCTCTCTATCTCAACTTTTTCTCTCCTCTTGACTATGGCCTTCGAGCCACCACTGCGAGCCAGCACCATCACCATCGCGCACCACCGTGAGCCACTACCACCATCACTGCCCTTAGAATTAAACCCTAGCCAATTCTCTCATCTCTCTTCTCTCTCTCCAACATTTTCTCGCCTTTCGATTATGGCCTCCGAGCCACCACCGCTAGCCATCACCATCACCATCGTGCACCACCACCTTCATCGAGAGTAGGGGTATAAACGAGTCGTGTCGTTCAACAAGGGCTTGCAACTCTGTTCAATAGAGCTCGTGAACACGATTGATTAAAGTTTGTTTGTAGGCTGGTGAAAAAGTTGTTAATAGGCTCGATAAAAAGCTTATGTCACGCCCCAGAACAGCATAAATAGAAAAATAAAAAATAAATTTCCTTTATGGGTCTATAGGGAATAACTGATGAATGTCACTATCTTCCACACCACGCAGTTTCTAGATAACAGAAAGAACAACCCACAGTAATATAAAGGAAACCTATTATATTACAACATCAGAGTTATTACAATTGAAAAGCTACAGCGGAAGTATATAAGGTTTGAAAGCAACATATGCCCAAGTACCAAATATAACAAAACATTTAAACAGAAAATCAAAGAGTAATAACTATCTCTAAATCTTCAGTTGGCATAAACATCAACATTGTAATCCTCCCTGGCATAAGTGTCATCAGCGGAGCCACCCTCTTCGTACTCCTCTCCTGGATAGTAACCGTCGTTGTAGGATCCATCACCTATAGAATAAGGTACGGGATAGTCTGGATGGAAGAAGGTCCAGGCAATAAAAGGTCATCAGCTTACTAAGAGCTGAGTGAGCATAAACTAACAAGGTACCAGTTATCTGAAGTGGAACAAATTCATGAAGACATGAGTTAAAATCTTAATATAATAATATCTTCTTCTTTATTCAACATCGTTAACCAACCTTTATTGTCTTGTTACTCAAAGACTAAATTCAACATACTCTCCAGAAAGAACAAACTCAATCGTTTCACATATATAGACATACCAATCATTTTGTCCATTTACTCGTTAAGGATATAAACCATCCACCGCATTCATGGACACCACGTCGGTTCATCCCCCGTTCGTTAAGGATATAAACCATCCACCCCATGTTAGGGATACAATGTTTTGAACAACAGTACATCAAATCTATTGCCACGACTTCTCGTTGTATACCAGTGATCCTCCATCCACCGCTCGTTAAGGATATAACATGGATCATCTAGCTACCTTAGGACTACATGGTCTTGCCCGCTGCTCGTTAAGGATATAAACCATCCACCGCATATGAAAACATATTATGACTATGCGTCTTCCCACGTATCATTCCCAGAACTTATCAAACCTACTTAAACTCAGCACTTCTATTGACACATGACAATTCCCATGTAGTATGACTACTCTGATTAAAAGAAACGAATACATCAAACTTATACCAGAAAGCAACATGTCACTCACGCCGTCACGTTAATCCACTATTCTTAATAATACTTTATCTTTGATCAACCCAGAATCGCATAACAGAAGTTCGAATCGAGAAACGAACCATCGAACCCTTAAAATAATAAATAGGCAAAGGATTCCATGTTCTGCCTATACCAATCGATTGGGATAAGGTTCAATTGATTGGAATAAAAATCATGTCAATCGATTGCTAACAATGTCAATCGATTGCTAATAATGGTAATCGATTGGATATCCAATCGATTGGGTCCAGACTAATGGCAATCGATTGGTAATTATGCCAATCAATTGGCACTCCGTCTTCACCAACATATTGTGAAAACAACATATAAAAACGTACACCACATGCATTCTACACATCTAAGCTTCATAAAAACTTGTAAAACATCAAATTAAAGGGACCAAGTGAGTTGGAACTCACCAAGGGTGTGTTTGGCTTGCGTGTGTCACGATCCATCCCACTACGCGTGGAAATAGGACACGTGGCACGGCACCAAGGCTCATCCAAACAATCATATAAATATACGCAGCGGAAAGAACTTTAAAACAACCCTGGGTATTTAAAACTTAGGGAACATTACCCTCTGAGTTTGTAAAATCCATTGAAATCAGAGTTATAAAAAGTTTTGTTCAATCAAAAGTGTTCACCGGAATCTATTTCAAAATACAGAGGTTCAGTCGACTGCCCAGTCGACTGTACTAGGGTCCAGTCGACTGTGCTTGGCAGAAACTAAAACCCTAAATCCTCAACAGAGGTCCAGTCGACTGCTTTTCTATTATTAGAAGCAGTAGCCAAAATCAACAGTGGTTCAGTCGACTGATGAAGGGGTCCAGTCGACTGCTTTTCTATTATTCATTTACAGTGTCTCAACCACACGAGATCCAGTCGACTGACCCGAGATCCAGTCGACTGCTCCCCTGCTGGCAGCCCTGTGATGAAATATACTAACACATGCTTCTCAATACCAACAACAATCCCAACCATAACTGAATTCCAACATTCAAAACATAAATACAGACGTTCAATTACAAGATTTCCATACTGTGAAATTAATCCAGGTTTCTATTACAACATACTACAATATTCAAAACCTTACACAAGTCTAGGATTTAAAACAAAAACATATACAAAGGTGATTCCCCGGCGTTCATCGACCTCACTCATCGCGCTTCTTCTTATCTTTCTTCTTACCTGCAATGGAGTACATCTCCACTGCTCAGCTATATGCTGAGCGTACAAGTCTAACATATGCAATATATGATAAAACATGCTTTAATCTCATAAATCATACAATAGTCTCTAGGGAGAAAAATACGCATTCATCCGGTAGCGGCAAGTCCAAGCCTTAAACCGCGATACCAATGGCAAGTCCAAGTCTATCAACCATTGTATCCACAAGTGCCATGGCAAGTCCAAGTCTATCAACCATGCACAGTAGCCGTCGCTACTAAATTCTCAAACATCGAGAAGCTTACTCCGGCATTAATTTGTATAAGACTCCCCTTTGACCCACATAGACAACTTAACGTGCTCGCGTAAATTTAGACATACTTTTCACAATTTAGCGCGTGTATAATTAACGGGCCTACAATTTATACATGGATTTCGCCCGGATCACAATTTCGTCGTCAAAATATAAAACATGTATTTCCCTATATTTCACAAGTTAGAACTTCATACCTCGTGCGATTTCTCCCAAACTTTGAAGGATCGACTAGGAGGCTAAATAAACGTCGGATTTCGAATTTGAGACAATTCCTACAAGTTTATACCTGTTTTTCCCAAAAGTCTAAAATTAAGATCTTTACAAAAATTGGCCAAACATGACCTAAGTGGTATCAAAACGTAGATCTTACCTCCACGAGTTCAAATCTGAAATCTGGAGAAAATCTGACAGACGAACGGTCGTCGATCGGCGTCGCAAAGCCCGTTGGCTCCAAATCTCCCTTCTCTCTCCTCTCTCTAGATATTTATAAAAGTTGTGGATGAGAATGAAATCTCATCCACTTCTATTTATAGGCAAACTTCTCGGAAATTGTGTTTACCTCCCCGCAAGTTTCTCAAAACTTCTCATTCACCCATGAAACTTCGCACACGTCCATTTTATAACTTTACGAGTGAAAACTATAAATTTCAAAAGTTTCCGACAAGGTTTCGTTTGGGTCCAAAATAACGTCCGAAAACTATATTCTGTGGAATCTCTACACAACCTACCTTTTCAATTAACGTATCACTCACGTTCTCACCACAGTTCTCAAAATGATATAACAATATCAAAGATTACTAGAATTCCCACAACACAGATAAAATTACTATTAAACAAATACCAGATAAAGTCAAATAACATTTAAATCATATAAATGTCATTTAGTCATGCCCATGCAATATGAACTTCCATGTTCTCGTGTCCTTACTGACACCTTACCGTTGACCACAGTCAACCACTTATCCTCAATTATCATATATCAATGATAATTTATAAAGTTTCATATCATGCATGATTAAACTATGAAATTCTGGAACGGGCATAACAGCGTGTGAGTTAAAACTCAAGCTTCCTCTCTTTCTCTTTCTCTTCTCATCTATCTCTTTCTATCTCCTCTGTCTCTCTTTCTTCTTTCTTCTTGTTCTTCTGTTCTTCTTCTTATTCTTTTGCCAAGAGAGTGTGTGTGTATGTATATATCTATATAGATATAGATATAGATCGATATATGAATATATGTATAACACAAGATGTATGTCTCTCTCTCTCTCTCTCAAGTTGCCAAACTGGCCCAAGGCCACAAATGAATACATATATATAGAGGTGTGAGGGTGCCACACGTTCAAAGCTAAAGAAAAGAAGAAAACTTGTCTCAGCTTATGCCAATCGATTGGGATAAATCGCAATCAATTGGTAACAGATATTTGAAGGCAATCGATTGGAAAGAATGCCAATCGATTGGGATGTTGCCACATCATTACTTTTTGTCAGTAAAATGGCAATTGATTGGTAAGATGTCAATCGATTGGAATGTCAATCGATTGGTATCAAAAAATGGTAATCGATTGGGAATTTAAGGCAATCGGTTGGTAACCAAATTTCACCAAAAGAAAAAGAAAAAGTTATATAAGTATATGGAAAAGTAGTTTTATTTATTAATACTCTCCAGAAATTTAGGGTATTACAGCTTATATATTGGCCTTTATATATGACTATTATGAAACTATATAATTTTAGAAAGATAATCAAAAACCTCGTAAATAAGCTTGATAAATGGCTTGTATACTAACCTCTCTCTCTCTCTATATATATATATATATATTATTGACCTATATAGTTTTAAAGGGCTCGTGAAAAAGCTCGCGATCACTGAAATTAAGGCTCTTGAAAAAGCTCGCGATCAGCTTGGCTCGTATATACCCCTAATCGCGAGCCGCCACCACCGCCGCCATCATCACGAGTTTCTAGTGAGTTTTTTCACATCACCATCATCGTTGATTGCTCGTCGGGCCAGTGAGTTTTCATGACTGACCTTGGTAGGATGCCTAGGGATGGCAATGGGGCGGGTTTTCCGGGTTCCCCGCCCCGCCCCTAATAGGTAGGGTATGGGGGGCTTAATAGGGTTAGGGGCGGGTATGGGGGAGGTTTTCAAAACCCAAATCGGGTTCGGGTCGAGGTCGGGGTAGGGTCAAAAAACCCGAACCCACCCCGAATATACTTGTATTTAAATTTTTACCCCTCAATAGTTATGTGTATTACCATTTAAAAAAAAAACTGCACTATTGGGGAACTAATTGGGTAAGTTAAAAAAAAAACTGCACTATTAGGGAAAAAAATGCATTAAAAAATTGCTTTTTCAATTTGTGTACCAAAAAACAAAAAAAAAATCATAATCGAGGCGGGGCGGGGCAGGGTCGGGGACCCCGGGGGCGGGGCGGGGAGAGGCACTATGCGGGGCGGGACGGGGCGGGGTTAGGGGGAGGGTTTACTAAAGCGGGGCGGGGGCGGAGTACGAGGGCCCCGTCCCATACCCACCCCGTTGCCATCCCTAAGGATGCCAAGGCCTTGTTGCAGACAGAACACTTGTAGATAAGGTGAGTGAAATTTTACTTCCACTGGCCTAACAACTTGACGGGTCTGCCACATTGGCCCTTAAAAACTCTTAAGCCCAAATTATTGGTAGTAGCCCACTTCGTTCTACATGTATTATACTAACTTACTCCTCTGTCACACTGCCTACGGCGCTCTTATAGGACCAGAGTTGGCTCTAATACCATTTGTAACACCCCAAGTGATCCACTGGCCTAACAACTTGACGAGCATGCCACATTGGTCCTTAAAATGCTTAAGCCCAAGTTGTTAGTAGTAGCCCACTTCATTCTACATATATCATACTAACTTTTTGAATTTATCCGATGTGGGACGGGATCTTACAATTTTACTTAACTTAATCCTATATTAAGTGAAATTTCACTTTATTTTTTAGTGAACAGTGACGTGAACAGGCGAGGCAGTAGGGGAAGTTGCCAGATTTCAGGCGAGCTCATGGGGTAATCGCCAGAGGTTAGGCACGGTTGTAATGGTGGTGGTCACCAGAGGTCAGGTGAGGGGTAGTGGTTGTTGAAGGTCAGGCAAGACGGAGGTGGTCGTCGGAGCTAGCAGAGTTGGTGGTCGAAGGTCTGGCAGGGAATGGTGGTAATAGCGACTAGAGTTTGGTTGTAGACTTGTAGGGTTAGATAGATGATGAAAATGATGAATAAAGGTGCTTGTATTTTAGTCTAAGAAGTAATTATTATTTTTTTGGTCAAAAGTCTAAGAAGTATTGGATGCACTTATCCTTAATAGTAGATTTTGAAAATCGTATGCTAATATCATTTTCACTAATTCCCCTTAATAACTCCAACATGGTGTTGAATATTTCTAAGGTTCTAGCCTTCTAGAGACGAACATGTAAAGATGAGACCTCAAAACAAGATTGGTTCATAATTTTAGTTCTTTTAAGTTTCTTCTTCCCAAGCCGTTTCTAATTTTGTCTACGCTCATATTTCCACTTCTCCGTAGATAATAAGGTAGATCATTGATTATAATTTGTAAAGTTTGGACGACATAAAATAACATTATTGAGCTAAATTAGAAAGTGAGAAGGAAAGTGTTAAAAAAAATATATGTAAGGTGAGTTGAATTGCACTAGAGCGATATACTGCATATAATCTTTTATATTAAAATATGTGGATGAGCTGGATTACTAGTGGACCAAAATATTACACATCAAATTGGGCGTAACTCATTATTTTTCCCGGTCTTTTAAAAAGTAGAAAATGAACAAGGTCTCTCACCTAGCTATAGCTTAAGCTCTTTTGTTGGATACAAAACTTTCTTCCGTTATGATGCCAATCCAACCAAATGAGTAAGAGTGAAGAGAGGAAATGGGGGCATGGAAGCTCTAGATAAAGCATTACAGTATTCTAAACTCCTCAATGCACATTATTTCTCTTGCATCCCTCTCGTTAGACTCATCATTCATCAGCATACGTTTCACTCATACATTATAATCTCTCTATCGCTCTATGAATTTCAGTGTAATCTATTATTAAATTCCATGAATGAATGTAAGTAATCCTTCGTGTACTTGTCAATGTTATATCTCCAACGCTATGTTGAATCGTTCTTATTGTCGTTGGAGTAATGCTATGCTTCTCAGTAAAAATTTTGGGGTACTCCCAAAGTAGCACGTGGCATGTCATTTGGTACCTCTTGTTGGGTATACCATTAGTATGGTGCTCCATAGTCCATACTACATGAGAGTATAAGTCTTCTAATAGACTTTGGGCTTTGTTTTTTACTTAAGCTTTAATTTAGCTTAAATGTAGGCCCAAGTGGGCCAAGCCCATTAACAAGTTTTGCTAGCATTATAATGAATCAAGAGAAAGGAGATGTTGTGATCTCCATCAGAATTCGGTGCAGCTATTAAGAAAACACAGAAGGTTTTTTGGGTGTATAGCAGCGGCAGATTGAGGAAGAAGGTGAGGCGCACCATTAAGGGTTTGTTTGGCTACGAAGAATTATTTGGGACTCTTGAAGAAGTACTCATTTACTTGTATTTCCTTTGGGTATTGAACCCTAAGAGGTAAACCTTGTACTCACTCTCTAATTGATTGAATACCTCAAGTTTAGGGCAAAAACTTGAGAGAACATTTGTATTCCTTATTTTGATAGAGTGGAATTATTCGGAGTTGTCACGCCCCGGAGTAGCCAAAAATAGGGAAAATTTAAAATTTCCTTTCTGGATCCATAGGGAATGACGAGTTACATAAAACTGACCTGTCCATGCAACATACTAACAAAATATATGTAGATCAGAGTACAATATTTGCAAAAGCATCTACTGGTATTCATGGGGGAACTTAGAGTGTTTTGCTACTTAGGCTATTACAAGAGTTCCAAATGAAAACCACAAAAGATAAGTTTGGGCGATTTACGCCACTTAAATATTACATAAACCAAAAGATAATTAAAACATAAGGGTAGTCTTAATGCGGAAGTAGGCCAGGGTCCTCTTTCTAACTGGCAAACCCGTAACCCTCGTTATCGAGCTCTTCTTGATAGTCTGCCTCAGGATCAACTTCCTCATAGTTCCCAGCCTGAGCATAGTCATATGCGTCTTCATTGTTACCTTGATAGTTTTCCTCATTATAACCTAGACGTAAAATGTCCAGGGCAGAGAAGGAGCCGTTAGCTTTTGAAGCTAAGTGAGATTGTCTTAACCGATCACTCCTAATACAGGTAAGGATATACAAGTACAACATATCTTGAAACAATCATAAATGAGTATATGACATGTAGAATGATGACACAATGCATTATCGATATATTCGACTTCAACTCGACCATGGACGCCACAACCGACTCATGTGACTTGTTACATTACCAGTGTAACGCCGTTAGCTCAGAGTAGAATGATTACGTTGATATCGTCGCCTAGCAGGGCCCTATAGCAGTTTTGGTTTTAAAAAGAGTAATCATTGGACTCTTAGGTCCTCGTGACCTTGCCGGAAGAATAGAATAGTTACAGCGCTATCGTCGCCTAGCAGGGCCCTATAGCATTTGAAAAAGGTAACTATTGTATTCTGTTAGATACATTGCTATCGTCGCCTAGCAGGGCCCTATAGCGTATCAATCATCAATTCATGCATCACTTTAATGATTTCAATGGAAACTCTGGCTATCGTCGCCTAGCAGGGCCCTATAGCAGTTTCATTGTTGTTTCCATTTACTTGACTGTACCACTTGGACCACAACGGTCCGTTCAATGTGTGTAATGATAAGACTGGGTTAGTCCCCGTGACTAACCATGCAGACGTCAAAGTTGACATCAAGACTCGACCATGTTCATGTGAATGTTCATGTGACTTTATAAACGTGAAATCATGATAAACAAGAATATTAACAAATATTAACTAAGCATGGAGTATAGCTAATTAACATGCATTCATTATATGAGAAACAATCTTAACATTTACATAAGTCATACTTATCAGCTTCGTCCACGTAGGACGTACTGGGTATACGTATATGAACAAATAATAATTCTATAATATACCAAGTGAGTTAGGACGACTCACCTCGATGCGGGTGCGTAAAAACAAGCGTAGCGGTTCCTACAAAACATTAAGATTATATAGAACATAGATTAATAAGTCTACTAAAATCAGGGGCATAATGGTAATTGTGCCGGGTGGGTCCCTAAACTTCAACATGATGATCTAGACATCATTTTGAGTCTAACGCCATTGACTAGGCTCAAATCGGAGTCCGTCGCATAAAAGGCTGGGTTTCCTATACCAGTATGGGCCCTAAAGATAAGCTGTATTTTTGACTGTGTCGAAAGGTCACCAAACTTTAAGGGAATATTCTCGACATTATTCTAAGGCTCTGGGAACTGACCGCGTATTTTTCTGAGCTACGGTTTATTTATTATGAATTTCCGAAGTTTAAATCGTCTAATAATAGACTGTGGGGTCCCATAATTATAAAATATGATTTGGGGAAATATTTGACCCTTATAAATATTTTTATTAAATACTAGGCCTTAAATTAGGCTAGTAGTATTTTTCCCATAATTTTCGGGGCTCGTTTGGTATTTTAAATAATTAAAATACAACCAAACGGGTACTGTATAAATAATTAATAATTATTAAAGTATTAAAGCTAGGGTTTTGTAAATAATAATTTACAATATAGAGGTTCTAGACCTTAGAAAAATCTAATATAATTTTTCTATGCTTGAAAATGGTCATTAGGTATTTATTACCTAATTATTTAAAATAAAATAATATTTACTTATTATTTATTTAAACCCATAAATAATAATTATAACATATGATAATAATAATCCATATTTTCAGATTTATAAGCATATTATAAAAATAATATTACAATTTCTTAAAATATAAACTATATCATTATTGGAATTATTTTAGATATTTAAAATAATTTAGAAATCATTTATAATTATTTATAATACTAAATATATCATAAGTAATATATTTATACACTAATCTCGATTAATATATACTAATCTTAATTAATA
Organism: Hydrangea macrophylla; assembly: GCA_033977485.1. NCBI lineage: Eukaryota > Viridiplantae > Streptophyta > Magnoliopsida > Cornales > Hydrangeaceae > Hydrangea > Hydrangea macrophylla. Next base: position 86,685,876 of record CM066992.1, read on the forward strand.
AATACCAATCCTTATTAAAACAGATTATTAACATACTGATTATAATTAACCGAATTATTAATAACATAAAAATAGATTAATAATCCTTAATCAGGATTAACGGAATAATTAATATTATAAAATAGTTAATTATAATTCTTAGTGGAAACCCGTGGATCAACCCAGATCCAAACCCGTGCCCACGGGTCGCCCGAATACACACTCAGGTCGATCCAACTTAAATAGTCCGACCCGGATCCGTTTTGATTTAATATAACCCGAACCCACCACCATTTAGCCTAACAAACTAACCCATACCCACGACCCAAGACCCGACCCAATCGGGTAAACGATATAACCCGAAGACCCACGGGTCTTGTCTTCTCCGGCGAGGCCAGGCTGCCGCCGGCGAGCCCGATTTCTGCCGGAAATCTTCAAATGCTCGTAACTCTCTCTCTACTACGTGAAAATTGATGAGACCGACGCCATTATGACCGGATTTCCTCCCTCTACAACATACTAGGAGCCCATGGTCCGGTTTGTTCGTTTTCCTAACCCACTGTTCGATTATTCTTTTCGGGTTTTCTTGAGGATAATGCTCTGCATGGAGGTCCAAACGTGGATCTCTTTAAAAACCGTGACTAGGGGGTCTATCTGGGTCTTAGTGGGTCTGTTTGGTACCACTTTTACGAGCTTTAGTGGTGGTTTCAAAATCAAAGCTCTAAGGAGCTTTAAATGGTGACCGGACTGTCTTTCTAGTCCAAGGCTCGGTTTGGTTTGTACGTGGAGAGTCCAGGGGGTGTGTGAGGGTGTGTGGGTATACAAAAGTTACATAGGGGGTATGGGATTTACCTGTGGGGGTCTCGGGTTCTTTCTCTCTCTATTTCTCGTCTCCGGCGAGCTCTCTCTCTCCTATCTCCTTCTAGCTGCTTCTCCGATGGTGTGAGTGAGACAAAGAGTGTGTATGGGTAAGGTGGAGAGGGAAGGCAGTGAATGTGCTGGGTTTTGGGTCGCCCCCTCATCAACTCTCGGTGCTCTCTATATACACAAGGGCGTGTATACACATACCTATACATATGCATGCACCCACATGCAGCTGAGGCTAGACTGAGGTGACTGTGCCCAGGGAAGATGAGCCAGCGTGGGACTTGGGCTAAGTCTGCAAGTCACTCTTTCATTCTCAATGGTCCAATATGTGCACAATCCCACTCATGCACGCAAACTTCACGTTGGTATAATAACATCTTTGAAAATCTGTGGGTGAGGTGGTTTAAATGGTGGGAGATGTTTGGGTAATGGGTTTCCATGGGTTGGGTAAGAACACCAATGTGCAAGCCAGTCCAGACAATTACAGATTTTACGAGTTTGCGTGATATGTTAGTCCCAGTCGTAATTTTACAGTCTAAGTCTCAATAATGTGAATTATTCCTATAGACATTATAATTAGCGAATTTAAAGTACGGGGGGCCCAATTTATAATTAACGGAAATTATGGGTATTACATCATCCACCTCCTATTAAAGATTCCGTCCCCGGAATCGGAGTTAGCTATACATTGAACAGGTAAGGAAATTTCTCACGCATTTCTGATTCTAACTCCCAAGAAGCTTCACGTTCATCATGATGTTTCCACTGAACTTTCACTAGAGGGATCTCCTTAGTCCTCAGCTTCTTAGTTCCTCGTTCCATGATCTTCACCGGTCCTTCATTGAAAGTCACATTGTTGTTTACCTCGATATCTGTGAAGTTGATCTCATGAGACGGATCATGTACGACTTTCCTCAGCATACTAATGTGAAACACATTATGCACTCCTGACATCTTGGGCGGCAGTGCAAGTCTGTAAGCAACTTTTCCCACGCGTTCCAGAATTTCGAATGGTCCGATGTAATGGGGTGAAAGCTTTCCTCTCTTCTGTCCAAATCTGACAATTCCTCGTACGGGTGATACTTTTAGGAATACGTGATCTCCAGCACTGAATTCCAAGTCCTTTCGGTGCTTATCTGCATAGCTTTTCTGTCGGCTCTGAGCTGCTTTCATCTTCTCTTTGACGATATTGATCTTTTCGTTCGTCTCTCGAATCATCTCTGGTCCTAGCAGCTTGTCGTCTCCAACTTCTGCCCAACATAAGGGTGATCTGCACGGTCTTCCATATAAAGCTTCAAATGGTGCCATTTCTATACTCGTATGGTAGCTGTTGTTATAAGCAAACTCTATCAACGGTAGGTTCTCTTCCCATGAACTTTCAAAATCTATTGCACAAGCTCGAAGCATGTCTTCCATGACTTGATTGACTCTCTCAGTCTGTCCGTCGGTTTGGGGATGAAATGCTGAGCTTAACTTCAACGAAGTTCCAAGTGATGTTTGTAGGCTTTCCCAAAATCCTAACGTGAAACGTGAATCACGATCTGACACGATTGACACGGGTACTCCATGTAGTCGAACAACTTGTTGTACATACATTCTGCTCAATTTCTCAACCGGGTAAGTCATGCTATAAGCGATAAAGTGAGCCGATTTGGTGAGTCGATCCACGATTACCCAAACGGCGTCATGATTTTGCCGTGACCTTGGCATTCCGACGACGAAATCCATCGTTATGTGCTCCCATTTCCATCCGGGAACGGGTAGTGGCTGTAACAATCCTCCTGGCTTCTGGTGTTCAGCTTTGACTTGCTTACAGGTCATGCATTTGGATACATAATCTGCTACTTCTCTCTTCATTCCGTCCCACCAGAAGTTCCTTTTTAGATCCTTGTACATTTTTGTTCCTCCGGGATGAACAGTCATCCTTGATTTGTGTGCTTCCTCTAATATATCTTTCCTTAAGTTGTCCTCATTGGGAACACAGAGTCGATTGCGACATCTAAATCCTCCATCTGCTCCTATATTCCACTCGGCGGGGTCCTTTGCCGATGTTTTTTCAAACCATTGACGAAGTCCTTCATCCTTTCCTTGTGCTTCAAGAATACGACTTATGAGTGTCGGTTGTACTACAAGACATCCAAAAAGTCGTCCTTCGCTTGACTCAGAAATCTGAAAATCAAACTCCGTTAGTGTCTCCAACACTTTCCATTCTCTGACCATGAGAGAAGATACGATGAGTTTTCGGGGTTTCCGGCTCAATGCGTCAGCAACAATGTTTGCTTTGCCTGGGTGGTATTGCAGCGTGAAATCGTAATCTTTTAACAATTCCATCCATCGTCGCTGTCTCATGTTCAACTCCTTTTGAGAGAACAGGTATCTCAGGCTCTTGTGATCTGAAAATAGATCGAACTTCTCTCCGTAGAGGTAGTGTCTCCAAATCTTGAGGGCAAAGACGATTGCAGCTAGTTCCAGATCGTGCGTAGGATAGTTAAGCTCATGAGGTTTCAATTGTCGTGATCCGTACGCTATCACTCTTCTGTCCTGCATAAGCACACATCCAAGTCCTTGATGTGATGCATCGCTGTAAATGGTGAACTGTTTACCGCTCTTCGGTATTGCGAGCACTGGTGCCGTGGTTAGTCTTTTCTTCAATTCTTCGAATGCGCATTCATGCTTGTCGCTCCATTCGTACTTCAAGTCCTTTCTAGTCAATCCAGTAAGAGGGGCTGCGATTTTAGAGAATCCTTCCACGAATCTCCGGTAATATCCAGCTAAACCGAGAAAACTTCTGACTTCTGTTGCTGTGGTCGGTCGATTCCAATCTAAAACAGCTTCGATCTTTGATGAATCCACCGCTAATCCTTCTTTGGAGACAACATGTCCCAGAAATTTGACTTCCCTTAGCCAGAACTCGCACTTGCTGTATTTAGCATACAAGTGGTTGTCTCGTAGAGTCTGAAGTGCTATCCTCACATGTCCTTCGTGTTCTGCCTCTGTCTTAGAGTAGATGAGGATATCATCTATGAATACGATGATGAACTGATCCAGATAAGGTCTGAAGACTCGATTCATTAAGTCCATGAATACTGCTGGGGCGTTGGTCAATCCAAATGGCATAACCAGGAATTCATAATGCCCATACCTGGTTCTGAAAGCCGTCTTGGGTACATCCTCTGTCCGAACGAGCAATTGGTGGTATCCAGATCGCAGATCTATCTTTGAAAATGTGGTAGCTCCTTGTAGTTGATCGAATAGATCGTCAATCCTCGGTAGTGGGTACCGATTCTTGGTTGTGACCTTGTTCAACTCTCTGTAGTCGATACAGAGTCGAAGTGTTCCATCCTTCTTCTTGACGAATAGTACCGGTGCTCCCCACGGTGAAGTGCTTGGACGAACAAATCCGAGGTCCTGAAGTTCTTGCACTTGCGTCTTTAGTTCTTGCATCTCCATTGGGGCCATTCGGTAAGGTGTCTTTGATATCGGGGAGGTTCCAGGCATTAACTCGATACAGAAATCGATATCTCTCTTGGGTGGCAATCCTTTAACTTCTTGAAAAACATCTTCGAAATCTCGAACTACTGGAATTTGGTTAATAGGAATCTCATCACTTGTGGTTCCAAGGGTGGCTAGGCAGTTGGTGAGGAAAACGTCACACGAGGGATTGCACTTGAAGTCAAACGGTTCACCATTAGGTACTGAAAAGAGTATAGATTTGCTAGCACAATCTAACTTGGCGTGGTACTTCGTAAGCCAATCGATTCCTAGGATCACGTCGAATTCCTTCATCGACAAAACTATCAAATCAGCGGGGAGATTCTGATCTTTCAAGTTTAGAGGGCAGTCCTTGCATACTTTTTCCAACTTAACGCTCTTTCCTAGAGGTGACGTAGCATTCAAAGCCATATCCATCGTTTGGGGTACTAAGCCTAAGCGTTGCACGATTCTTATTGCAATAAAAGAATTTGATGCGCCAGTATCGAACAAAGCTTTCACTTGACTGTTAAAGAGGGTTAGAGTACCTTCCATATTCTCCTGCTCCTCCTCATCAAATCCTGCTTCCTCTGGAATAATAGCATTGAGACGCGCCTGTCCTTGAGTTGACGCTCCATAGTAACCTCCTCGAGGTGCTTTACAGTCCTTGGACAGATGTCCCTTCTTGTTGCAGTTGAAGCAGACCACATCGGAGCGACTATTCCTTCTCGGGGCACGACAATCCTTAGACATGTGCCCGGGAAATCCACAGTTGAAACAGACTCCAGGGTTATTACTTGTGGACCCTGATTGTCCTTGGGGCGGAGTCGGCTTAAGTGGCACAGCTGGTTTGTTGCGGAATAGAGCTGTCTGCGGCTTCTTCTCGCCATTCCAGCTTCTCTTGAATCCTTGCTTGCGAGCCGGGGCTTGTCTCAGTCCCTGATTAAATCTCGGAGGGGGTGGTCGGCTTACAAAGCGCTTTTGTTCACGACCGGTGATTTCCTCGAAGCCATGGGCCATTCCTACTAAGGCTTTGAAAGTCTGATTTAGGTGGCCATAGGTCAGCTTCTATAAAGGTAAGGAGAGTCCCTGATGATACTTTCGGTTCTTCTTTTCCGGGGTGTCAATCATGTGGTGTGCGAATCTGGAGAGACGCTCGAATTGTACTGTGTACTCTCGTACAGTTCGGTTACCTTGCGCCAAATCAATGAACTCCTTCTCCTTCTTGTTCCTTTCTGTCTGGGGAAAATAATTCTCGAGGAATAGTTCCTTGAAAGTTGTCCACGACATCCTTTGTGCAGCTCCTCCCAGAGTTGCCTTCTCAGATTCCCACCAGTCTGCTGCAGCATACGTCAGTTGATATGTAGCCAGTCGGCGTTTCTCGATTTCAGAACATCCCAGTGTATCGAAGATGATATCCAATCCACGAAGCCACTGTTCAGCTTCCCATGGCTCAGTCATCCCGTTAAACTTGTCTGGCCGCATTGCCCGGAATCGTTCCATTGTACGATCTTCTTGTGGTCTGGGTGGAACTATGGGATTGACGTTAGCATTGTTGTTTGAGCCGTGATTATTTCCGATGTGTTCCAAGCGTTGTAAGAATGCTCCAAAGATTCCAGTGGGATCCATTCCAGCAGGAATGGGCTCCGGTGCTCCTTCAGCGGGGTTCGGAAGTCCTAAGCGTCGATTCCTCCTTGGTCGGTCTGCCATGGCGTACCTGGTTCACCTACAGAAGTATTCTACTTAAGACTCAGATGCAGGATACATCTAGATATCTACTAACATACTCATAAATTCATCAAACAATCAAGGCAAACATAAGTATAAGTGTAGTGCTAAAACATCCACTTTCATTTAATATTAAAAACAGTGATTACAAGATTGAACTAGCCGAGAATACATGGTTACAAAATGGGGGTATTACCCTATCGCATGTATTCATACCATAAGATGTGTCATTAGCCCAAGATAACTTAGATACAACTAAACTACTAGCATGTAATAATAGATTATCCCCAGTTAATCATCCATATCTGACTCGGATGTGATCTCTCCCATATCAGAGTCGTTAGGCCCATCTTCATTCACAACGGGTTCACCCAAGTCCCAATCTTCAATTCCAGCGTTGCCTTCATCCTCTTCGTTATCATCATTGTCCATGGGCCCTTCTATTATAGGGTGAACCTCCATAGGTTGATGGGGTGCTTCCTGTTCAGGTTCTTCTTCGGGGTCCTCTTCTTCGTCATCCTCTTCCTCATCTTCTACTTCTAGGTATGCACCTGGTTCATCGTCAGACATTTCTGCATTAGCAGGGTTAACAGCAGATGCTACTACTGGGGGTGCCACACCTGTAGGGGCATTCTCATTCGGTGGCCAGACAAGATTGTTTCCTGGGTAAATGGAGGGCTCTTGCAGTATCTGATTTACTAGTGGTTGGAAGACAGTGTCATTCATGGCCAGCCTCCTTATCTCCCCATGCATTAGTCCCTTTGCATATGCAGCATGTATGGTTTCGGTTTGTAGTCGGTGAGGATCGGTGATATGGAATACTTGGCGCTGAATTCTTAGTCTGCTTTGGAGGCGTCGCTGGGCTTCCTGTCTTACCCTTTCCATAAATTCTTCAGGGTTAGTTGGTGTGATTCCATCCGGATAAATTGTGTGTCCTCCGAATTCATCGTTCACGTGGTATCCCGTCTGTTGGATTGGCACTCGGTTCGTGGGTATTCCCTGATATGAAGAGGAGGGTTGTCTGGTAAGTACGGGAGGCGGTGGGGGCATTTGATAGGCACTATTGTGTATCCTTTCGAAGTCTTCAGGGTTCTTAAGTAGTCTGACCATCTCGTCCTGGACTTTCTTGACGATTTCAGCCTCGTAGATCGCCTCCAAGCGTAGAGTGTCATAGTTATAAACGTTGCTCTTGTTTATTTCAACCCATAAGTTTCTTTTTCCTTCGTCCCTGGCTAATTCCCGGATTTGGTGATGATAAGTATCTGGGTTTGCTGGCACTACGCGGTCGGAGAAGATCAAACGTCCTCCAAAGGGATCCTGAACGTAGTGGGGTTCCATTTCCTGTTTCAAAAGGACTATCTTATTAAGGTGCTAGTTTGAGGCATCTTAAAGTTTATTACAAGTAATATGAACACAGAAAAGCAAGAAGCAATTAGGTAGACTTTCATTAATAACAAAAGTATTTACATGAGAAATTTTTTTTTTTTTTGAACTACAACTTTTACATACATAGCCGCCAAAATGTGGGATTATAATCCCAATACAACTTTAATACTACATAAATTAACTAGGAGGGGGTTCTTAATCTTCTAGTTGTGGGAGTTCTTCAGAGATATCCCTCTCTTCTGGCGGGGTAAATGCCATCCATCTCTCGTTATCCCACCCTAATGGCCAGTCAGGGTCGTAGGTGTACAGTGTTCCTTTTTCGATGAGATCTTCGTCAGCCAGGTAGATCTCTACTTCTTCATCATCTGAACTGTCATGTGGTTTGACAGAAATCTCTAGAGGCATGATCTCGTTCTGTGTTTCTTCCAGATCAATCACTGCAGGGTTATTAAGAGTGTCGGGGGCTTCATCCACCTCTATTGGTGTTAGACGGGGTGCTACGACTATATGGCGCACGGTCTGGGGGACCTTTTTCATAAGGAAGAGGCATCTCATCAATTTTCCTAGCTTTTTGCAAGTCTGATGGCGGAAAGCAGCACCAAAGCAAACTAAACCTTGGGGAAAGGCTCCTTTGTAATTCTCCATACTACCTGGTTGACAAAAAGACTATTTTAGTATTGGTTGTCGTTTCTAAAGTACCTTAAGGTTCTTGACTTAAGGGTGTCGGACAGTCAGCGAGCACAACTAAACCTAGTGCTCTGATACCAAAAATCCTGTCACGCCCCGGAGTAGCCAAAAATAGGGAAAATTTAAAATTTCCTTTCTGGATCCATAGGGAATGACGAGTTACATAAAACTGACCTGTCCATGCAACATACTAACAAAATATATGTAGATCAGAGTACAATATTTGCAAAAGCATCTACTGGTATTCATGGGGGAACTTAGAGTGTTTTGCTACTTAGGCTATTACAGGAGTTCCAAATGAAAACCACAAAAGATAAGTTTGGGCGATTTACGCCACTTAAATATTACATAAACCAAAAGATAATTAAAACATAAGGGTAGTCTTAATGCGGAAGTAGGCCAGGGTCCTCTTTCTAACTGGCAAACCCGTAACCCTCGTTATCGAGCTCTTCTTGATAGTCTGCCTCAGGATCAACTTCCTCATAGTTCCCAGCCTGAGCATAGTCATATGCGTCTTCATTGTTACCTTGATAGTTTTCCTCATTATAACCTAGACGTAAAATGTCCAGGGCAGAGAAGGAGCCGTTAGCTTTTGAAGCTAAGTGAGATTGTCTTAACCGATCACTCCTAATACAGGTAAGGATATACAAGTACAACATATCTTGAAACAATCATAAATGAGTATATGACATGTAGAATGATGACACAATGCGTTATCGATATATTCGACTTCAACTCGACCATGGACGCCACAACCGACTCATGTGACTTGTTACATTACCAGTGTAACGCCGTTAGCTCAGAGTAGAATGATTACGTTGATATCGTCGCCTAGCAGGGCCCTATAGCAGTTTTGGTTTTAAAAAGAGTAATCATTGGACTCTTAGGTCCTCGTGACCTTGCCGGAAGAATAGAATAGTTACAGCGCTATCGTCGCCTAGCAGGGCCCTATAGCATTTGAAAAAGGTAACTATTGTATTCTGTTAGATACATTGCTATCGTCGCCTAGCAGGGCCCTATAGCGTATCAATCATCAATTCATGCATCACTTTAATGATTTCAATGGAAACTCTGGCTATCGTCGCCTAGCAGGGCCCTATAGCAGTTTCATTGTTGTTTCCATTTACTTGACTGTACCACTTGGACCACAACGGTCCGTTCAATGTGTGTAATGATAAGACTGGGTTAGTCCCCGTGACTAACCATGCAGACGTCAAAGTTGACATCAAGACTCGACCATGTTCATGTGAATGTTCATGTGACTTTATAAACGTGAAATCATGATAAACAAGAATATTAACAAATATTAACTAAGCATGGAGTATAGCTAATTAACATGCATTCATTATATGAGAAACAATCTTAACATTTACATAAGTCATACTTATCAGCTTCGTCCACGTAGGACGTACTGGGTATACGTATATGAACAAATAATAATTCTATAATATACCAAGTGAGTTAGGACGACTCACCTCGATGCGGGTGCGTAAAAACAAGCGTAGCGGTTCCTACAAAACATTAAGATTATATAGAACATAGATTAATAAGTCTACTAAAATCAGGGGCATAATGGTAATTGTGCCGGGTGGGTCCCTAAACTTCAACATGATGATCTAGACATCATTTTGAGTCTAACGCCATTGACTAGGCTCAAATCGGAGTCCGTCGCATAAAAGGCTGGGTTTCCTATACCAGTATGGGCCCTAAAGATAAGCTGTATTTTTGACTGTGTCGAAAGGTCACCAAACTTTAAGGGAATATTCTCGACATTATTCTAAGGCTCTGGGAACTGACCGCGTATTTTTCTGAGCTACGGTTTATTTATTATGAATTTCCGAAGTTTAAATCGTCTAATAATAGACTGTGGGGTCCCATAATTATAAAATATGATTTGGGGAAATATTTGACCCTTATAAATATTTTTATTAAATACTAGGCCTTAAATTAGGCTAGTAGTATTTTTCCCATAATTTTCGGGGCTCGTTTGGTATTTTAAATAATTAAAATACAACCAAACGGGTACTGTATAAATAATTAATAATTATTAAAGTATTAAAGCTAGGGTTTTGTAAATAATAATTTACAATATAGAGGTTCTAGACCTTAGAAAAATCTAATATAATTTTTCTATGCTTGAAAATGGTCATTAGGTATTTATTACCTAATTATTTAAAATAAAATAATATTTACTTATTATTTATTTAAACCCATAAATAATAATTATAACATATGATAATAATAATCCATATTTTCAGATTTATAAGCATATTATAAAAATAATATTACAATTTCTTAAAATATAAACTATATCATTATTGGAATTATTTTAGATATTTAAAATAATTTAGAAATCATTTATAATTATTTATAATACTAAATATATCATAAGTAATATATTTATACACTAATCTCGATTAATATATACTAATCTTAATTAATAAATACCAATCCTTATTAAAACAGATTATTAACATACTGATTATAATTAACCGAATTATTAATAACATAAAAATAGATTAATAATCCTTAATCAGGATTAACGGAATAATTAATATTATAAAATAGTTAATTATAATTCTTAGTGGAAACCCGTGGATCAACCCAGATCCAAACCCGTGCCCACGGGTCGCCCGAATACACACTCAGGTCGATCCAACTTAAATAGTCCGACCCGGATCCGTTTTGATTTAATATAACCCGAACCCACCACCATTTAGCCTAACAAACTAACCCATACCCACGACCCAAGACCCGACCCAATCGGGTAAACGATATAACCCGAAGACCCACGGGTCTTGTCTTCTCCGGCGAGGCCAGGCTGCCGCCGGCGAGCCCGATTTCTGCCGGAAATCTTCAAATGCTCGTAACTCTCTCTCTACTACGTGAAAATTGATGAGACCGACGCCATTATGACCGGATTTCCTCCCTCTACAACATACTAGGAGCCCATGGTCCGGTTTGTTCGTTTTCCTAACCCACTGTTCGATTATTCTTTTCGGGTTTTCTTGAGGATAATGCTCTGCATGGAGGTCCAAACGTGGATCTCTTTAAAAACCGTGACTAGGGGGTCTATCTGGGTCTTAGTGGGTCTGTTTGGTACCACTTTTACGAGCTTTAGTGGTGGTTTCAAAATCAAAGCTCTAAGGAGCTTTAAATGGTGACCGGACTGTCTTTCTAGTCCAAGGCTCGGTTTGGTTTGTACGTGGAGAGTCCAGGGGGTGTGTGAGGGTGTGTGGGTATACAAAAGTTACATAGGGGGTATGGGATTTACCTGTGGGGGTCTCGGGTTCTTTCTCTCTCTATTTCTCGTCTCCGGCGAGCTCTCTCTCTCCTATCTCCTTCTAGCTGCTTCTCCGATGGTGTGAGTGAGACAAAGAGTGTGTGTGGGTGAGGTGGAGAGGGAAGGCAGTGAATGTGCTGGGTTTTGGGTCGCCCCCTCATCAACTCTCGGTGCTCTCTATATACACAAGGGCGCGTATACACATACCTATACATATGCATGCACCCACATGCAGCTGAGGCTAGACTGAGGTGACTGTGCCTAGGGAAGATGAGCCAGCGTGGGACTTGGGCTAAGTCTGCAAGTCACTCTTTCATTCTCAATGGTCCAATATGTGCACAATCCCACTCATGCACGCAAACTTCACGTTGGTATAATAACATCTTTGAAAATCTGTGGGTGAGGTGGTTTAAATGGTGGGAGATGTTTGGGTAATGGGTTTCCATGGGTTGGGTAAGAACACCAATGTGCAAGCCAGTCCAGACAATTACAGATTTTACGAGTTTGCGTGATATGTCAGTCCCAGTCGTAATTTTACAGTCTAAGTCTCAATAATGTGAATTATTCCTATAGACATTATAATTAGCGAATTTAAAGTACGGGGGGCCCAATTTATAATTAACGGAAATTAAGGGTATTACAGGAGTTGCCCTGTGGTTTTTTTCCCTCTACATTGGATGGTTTTTCCACATAAATCTTGGTGTTATTTATTTCTTGCTTGGGTGTTTTATTATTAAATTATTTGTGCTTGATTGTGGTGAAAGGAAATTATCCATTGTGGCTTGGATATTATTTTTTATTCCTATATAATTTACACTAGACAAGGGTTAGGAAGTGTTACTCCTAATATTGGGGATTTCTGCATTTTTCCCCAACACCCCTTACCCAATAGATGCGCGCCACACGAACAATGAAACTCACTACAAAAAATTTAAATAGCCCAACAATCCTATGTGGCGCTATCTCATTGGGTGTGGGACACCACATAGGCGCTACCTTCAAGGTACACAAAAACTTCTCGCTTCTCAGATAAGTGTGCTTACTGCCACATCATTTGGATATGAATTTAGGATTTGGATCTAGGAAGCATAGCATTACTCATTATTGTTGAAGTGGGCCTACTGCTACATTTTTGAGATATGAATTTAGGGTTTGGATCTAGGAAGCATAGCATAACTCATTATTGTTGAAGTGGGCCTACTCCTACCTCATTTGAGATATGAAATTAGGATTTAGATCTGGAAAGCATAGCATTACTCTTTGTTATTGAACGTGGATATGAAGTTCAAGGACAACTGGACAAGTGGATGTTTGTATTTCTTTCCGAGAACAAACTCTTTGTTGATCGGTTGATAAATTTTCATTTCTTTGCCTTGCAATCAATTCTAAATATCAGGCAATTTTAGTCAAAAGTCCGACCTTTTTTGGGGGTATATTATATCAACTATGCTAGGGGCATTAACAAATCTCACTAACACTCACACCCACACTCTATCTCTCTCCAAGTGACACTGTGGAGCCCACTGCGGATTGAACAAGTGATGTCTCCATTTTTTTTTGTTTGAAACGAAATTGTTACCTACTTCCAGCATGAGTGTTTTTTTCTTTTTCTTTTCCGTTTTTCCCTTTGGTTAAAGCGTATATTGCATATTCATCCGCAAATGAATCCTTCTAAGAGATGGGAACTTTTTTCGTCTTTCTTCCATATACGTGTATATATGTCCACAACATACATTTAATTACTTGGAATACATATGCAACATTTGGCAGAAAAATGATTTTAGCCATATCTCCTACAAACTGCAGGATATAATAGAGATATAGGTGGACCTCTAGGCGAATAGTGCAATAAATCACAAGTTGTATAAGAACGCTTATGAGTTTTGGCCAATAGTACACAATAAATAGGTACGCTAGCCTGGTTTTTATCTCCCTATAAAATCTGTAATTTTATCCTCCTATCACAGTTTCTCAAATCTCAATGTTGTTCGTTGTACGATTAAATTGTAGGTTTCATATTCCTTCCTGTAAAAGAAAGGAAAATGATATATTGAATTCAAATTAAAAAATGATTACAAGAGGAGCCTAATGTATATAGGCTTAGCTAGAAGCTACACTTTTACAATCTAACCGATGTGGGACACTATAACATTACACTATTTACAATATTATCCTCTAACACTCCCCCTCAAGCTGGAGCATACATATCATATGCACCAAGCTTGTCACATATATATTTAACCCGAGTCCCAACTAATGCTTTTGTGAACAAATCGGCTAACTGATCCTCGGATTTCACGTGAACGGTATTGATTACTTTCTCTAGAAGTTTTTCCCGAACAAAATGACAATCAACCTCAATGTGTTTTGTCCTCTCGTGGAATACTGGATTGGAAGCTATATGAATGGCAGCTTGATTGTCACAAAGTAAATTCATAGGACAAGACTGAGTAAACCCAAACTCTTCTAGTAGATGCTTCATCCACACTAATTCACACGTAGTATGTGCCATAGCCCTGTATTCAGACTCAGCACTCGACCTAGAAACTACTGTTTACTTCTTGCTCTTCCAGGACACAAGATTACCACCAACCAAAACACAGTATCCTGTAGTGGATCTCCTATCACCAGGAGATCCAGCCCAATCAGCATCACTGTAGCTCTCAATACGTATATGACCGCGATCCTGGTACAATAAACCACGGCCTGGAGCTCCTTTGAGATACCTCAAAATACGCATCACTGCCTCCCAATGTGTGGTACGAGGAGAACTCATGAACTGACTGATGACACTCACTGAAAAGGCAATGTCAGGTCTAGTAACAGTAAGATAATTAAGCTTACCAACCAGACGTCTATACTGCTCAGGATCCTCCAATAACTCCCATTGATCTGATAGTAACTTGGTGTTAGGATCCATAGGAGACTCCACAGGTTTGGATCCTAACATCCCTGATTCTGATAGGAGATCAAGAACATACTTCCTTTGAGATAAGCAAATTCCTTCACTTGACCTGGCAACCTCAATACCCAAAAAATATCTAAGCTGCCCGAGGTCCTTGGTTTGAAATTTGTTTTACAGAAATAACTTCAACTCCAAAATACCCTTGCAGTCATCTCCGGTTATAACAATGTCATCAACATATACAAGCAAGAAGATTTTACCTGCTTTAGTATGTCGATAAAAGACTGAATGATCAACACCACATCTCTGGAGTCCAAATTCAGCAACTACATCACTGAACCTACCAAACCAGGCACGAGGAGACTGTTTCAGGCCATACAAAGATCTTCTTAATCTACATACCATATTCGACTCCCCCTGAGCAACAAACCCAGGTGGTTGCTCCATATATACCTCTTCCAACAAAGTGCCATTAAGGAAGGCATTCTTGACATCAAGCTGATGTAAGGGCCAGTGATATATGGCTGCAAGAGAAATGAGGAGACGAACAGAGGTGATCTTAGCCACAGGAGAGAACGTCTCGGAATAGTCAAGGCCATAAACCTGCGTATAGCCCTTGGCAACAAGGCGGGCTTTCAGGCGATCTATTGTGCCATCAGGGTGCACTTTAACAGTATAAACCCAACGGCATCCCACTACTGTCTTGCCCGAAGGAAGAGGAACTAAGTCCCAAGTACGAGTATCTCGTAAGGCAGACATCTCATCCTCCATTGCCTCTCTCCATCTGGAGTGGGTAAGAGCCTCTGCAACAGTGTTAGGAACAAACACAGAAGACAAAGAGGTAACAAACGAAGAAAAACTAGGAGATAGACGATTGTAAGAGACAAAGTTGGAAATAGGATGAGAAGTACAAGAGCGCTTACCCTTATGGAGAGCAATGGGAAGGTCAGATTCTGATGGAGGTGGATCTGAAGACGCAGAGGCGGTTGACGGAGTAGCAGAATCCGGAACGGTCCGAGGGCGGCGAGTGTATGTCTGCAAGTGTGGGCGGTCCAGGCGGGAGGAAACCTCTGGGGTGGGAAGGACAGGGGATGTGGGAGGTATTGCAAGAGGTAAGGGAAGCATAAAATCAGGATCGCTTATAGAGTGGGACTCTGAATAGTATGGAGTGGACTCAAAAAAGGTAACATCTGCTGACACAAAGAAACGACGCAGGGTAGGGCTATAACAACGATAGCCTTTCTGAACACGCGAGTACCCTAAGAAAACACACTTAATAGCACGTGGGTCTAACTTGTCAGTGCCCGGGGTAAGCTGATGGACAAAACAAACACATCCGAAAACACGTGGACTAACTGGAAACAGAGACTCAGTAGGAAATAATGTAGCATGAGGAGTGCATCCATCTAGAATAGAGGAAGGCATACGATTAATTAAATGACAAGCAGTAAGAACTGCATCCCCCCAGTAACATTTTGGAACCCTCATTTCAAACAACAAGGTGCGGGTGATTTCTAACAAGTGACGATTTTTCCTTTCTGCAACACCATTTTGCTGAGGTGTGTGCACACACGATGATTGGTGGAGCATCCCACATTTGCTCATGTAGGTGGTGAATGGATGAGAGAAATATTCCTGTGCATTATCACTACGAAGAATTTGAATAGGAACATTAAATTGAGTTTTAACTTCATTACAAAATGCACAAAATATTGAAAATAACTCGGAACGATTTTTCATTAAATAAATCCACGTTATTCTGGAAAAATCATCAACAAAGCTAACAAAGTACCGATACCCCTTAATAGAGGTTATACGATGTGGACCCCAAACATCTGAATGTACTAATTGAAATGGACAAGACACTCTTTTATTAACTCGAGGAGCAAATTGGACACGGTGATGCTTCCCCAACTGACACGACTCACACTCTAAAATAGACAAATGACTCAAACTAGGTACTAGCAGCTTCCAGTTGGCCAAAGAAGGATGTCCAAGGCGGCAATGAATCTGGTGAGGAGATACTGTAGCAGAACAAGCAGTGGGAGAAGTGGGCGGTGGAGATGAACCATCAAAATAGTAGAGACCATCGGATTCATGCCCTACGCCAATCGTCTTCCGAGTCGTCAAATCCTTAATAAGAACAGAATCAGGAGAAAAGGAGACACAAGCATTAAGATTCTTTGTCAATTTGCTAACATAAATTAAATTAAAAGGAGACCGAGGTATGTAAAGAACAGAAGATAAAGACAAGGATGAAGACAATGAGACAGTCCCTATTCCTTCAACAGGAATAGAGGAGCCATCGGCTAATGTAACCGGGGGCAATGAGGATGATTTTTCAAGAGATGAAAATTGGGTCGATATACCTGTGAGGTGATCAGTGGCTCCAGAATCAATTACCCAAGGAGCAGAACGAGAGGTGAGACAAGCAGTGGAGGTACCTTTTTGAACAAGAGAGGTACTAGGAGAAGATGCCTGGAACTGTAAGAACTAAGTATACTCATCCCGAGAAACTGAAAACTGATCAGCCACAACTGGAGAGGAAGAATGAGTATCACCAGGAGTAGTAGTAGCAGCATGGGCAAACCGAGCAGGACGGCCAATAAGTTCCCATCAAGTCTCCCGAGTATGACCATCCTGGTTGCAATTATCACAATGACGCATGGGACCGCGACCACGACCTCCTCGTCCACCACG
Source organism: Hydrangea macrophylla (assembly GCA_033977485.1). Lineage (NCBI taxonomy): Eukaryota > Viridiplantae > Streptophyta > Magnoliopsida > Cornales > Hydrangeaceae > Hydrangea > Hydrangea macrophylla. The sequence continues at coordinate 86,702,882 of CM066992.1, forward strand.
ATAACCCCCTCCACGACGAGGAGCACCACCACCACCCCGACCGATAGGATGTTGCGAAGCCTGAGTAACAAGGGCTGAATGATCGGTAACGGGAGGAACAGGAATAATCGGATCCCGAGAAGTACTCCTCAAAACACGCTGATATGTCTCAGCAAGAGAAGGAAGAGTGGCACCACCAAGAATTTGAGACCGAACTGGCTCAAAATCACTCTAGAGACCTGCGAGAAATTTCATCACGGCCATTTGTTCACGCTGTTTCTGCTGTTCCTTCGCATCAGTAGTGATAGGAAGGACGCTATTCAACTCTTCAACCAACCGTTTAAACGAAGCAAAGTAATCAGTTACAGATAGATCACTCTGTTGCAACTGAAAATACTGAAAAGAGAGATCGTACATCCGAGTCAAATCACTGGAGTACAAGAGATGAGCATACTCCCAAATCTCCTTACATGTGCCCAAATGACCACACATGTCCGCAACCTGCGGTTCCATAGAATTCCAAATAAGTGCAACAATTTGAGCATCCATTTGTCTCCAATTCTTAATCGCCTTCTCATCGGTGGTAGGAGCAGACTCGGTAAGGTGATCATCAAAACCCAAGCAAGTGAGGGCAATATTGACAGCCCGGGACCATTGAAGGAAATTTGAGCCGTTCAACTTTCGTGTAGTTAGTTGGGGAAGGACTTTGGATTCCATAGATAAGGGCTAAAGATAACTTTGGATTCAAAAAAAAAAAAAAAAAATTTTTTGGGCGATGAATAGTGATTCTGATGAACAGTAACTGCGATGAACAGTAACTTTCTGATGAACAATACCCGCGATGAATAGTAACTGCGATGAACAGTAAATTTTGGATGAACAGTAGCTTCGGATGAACAGTAACTTTCTGATGAACAGTGCCCGCGATGAATAGTAACTGCGATGAACAGTACTTTCGGATGAACAGTAACTTTCGGATGAACAGTGATTCCGATGAACAGTACTTGAGGGGGTAACGGCTAGGGTTTGAGGGGCTGCTAGTCTTCTCGGATCTTGGACAGAGATCCGGCAATTGATAGAACACGAGAAACACTCTCGATCAACTATAATCGGCAATAACAAAAGGAGCGGACCCTAAGATCGGGTTGCTCTAATACCATGTAAAAGAAAGGAAAATGATATATTGAATTCAAATTAAAAAATGATTACAAGAGGAGCCTAATATATATAGGCTTAGCTAGAAGCTACACTTTTACAATCTAACCGATGTGGGACACTATAACATTACACTATTTACAATATTATCCTCTAACACTTCTTCCTAATGCCCTCTGCATCAGAACAGTACTGATACATCAATTTCAAGGCAAAGCAAGGATTCAAAAAAAATGAAAGAACTAAGAGATTGGATAACATATTAGTTTTGAAAGTGTTACCCACAGTATGTATCATGTATGCTTTACACAACTAATTAAAAAATCATCTCTATAGTAGACTCATGCACTTATGCTATATATCAAAAGAAGTAAAAATACAACAAAATCATATACCGTCTCTTCGAAAGGACTCAAAAGGACCCCTGAACAACTCTCTCAATTGTATGTTTCCTACATGTCCCTTTGCTTTTAGGGATCTGAAAAAATAAGAAAAAAAGAAGGCCATACACATCGGTTACCTATGTGTGTAGCCTCCCATGTTATAAGGATAGGTGTTTTGTTGTAGGTTTGCTATTCCAAGATGTCCTTGCATTCCATCTCTTGTATAATGCTGCCACATTATCTGTTCTTCCACTAATAATCTTTGCTTCCTCTCCATCTCTGATATTTGTACAAAAGGTGGTGGGGCCAGCGCGAGTGAAGCTGCAAATGGATCTGCACTTGTGGTGGTGGTACCACCATTTGGTGCAGGTGGTGCCGGAAGTGCCAGCATTGCAGGACTTCCTGCGGACCCGAATGCCACACTACTAGCACTACCCGTAGTTATATAACCCACTGAAGCCATTGCTGCCGTTGTAGCTCCTTGTTGGTACATACCATCAAGCAACAACATATCAAAACCACCGGGAAGAGATGCCTTCTGATTCGACAAATGGCTTGCGGATTGAACAAGTGATGTCTCCCAATCACCTGACTCATTGAAGGCTTCCCATGCCGGAGTTGTCGAACCAGTTGTGCCTGTCGCTAGACCACCGTCAAACAACGCTAAAGCCAATTTATCTGCATTTTCTTCTGTCGTAGGGGCATTTTCTCCCAAGTTCAACAAATCAGCTTCTTGTTGGGATTTATTATCTTTCTCTGTTGTCTCCTCAGCTTCTTCTTTTTTCTCCTCCTTATTGTTCTCTTCGGGAAATCCTTCTGGTGCTGGTAATGCTTTGATTGCATTCATGTCCTCTTCAATGGCTTCTGACTCCTCCTCTTCCTCCACTTCTATATTCTTTGCTTCCAGAGACTTGACATTCCTGTTTTGTGCCATTGCCGACTTGTCACGTATCAAATCATCCATAACTTGCAGTTTTTTGCGTGTAATCTTATCAACCTCTGGGTAGTCAGAAGGGCGTGCAATCCCAACATTCTTGCACCAGCTATAGAACATGTCAAGATCATCGAATTGCTTTGCAACACGACAGAAGATCTCGTAAAGCTTGACTGAGTCCGAAACCTCTAGGCCTGAGAACCGTTCGAGCAACGTCCCCAATATTTCTGTTATGTCATAATATAGTTGGAAACTCTCTCTCACTATAGGGTAGAGGGCCACATGGACAACCCTATTATTCTTGGCTGAACCTGTTTCAAAGATTGAGCAGAACAAAAGGAAAACAAAGAAACATTATGTCGTGATGAAACAAGTGCCAGAGGCATTTTTTTAGATTTAGGTGAGGGTAAATATCACTGACCTCTCCTAATGCTTGGCTTTATATTAGTTAGTTTAAGATTTTGACATAAGTTCAGTGATCCCTTGACAATTTTTATTTTTATGAGTTTAGAAATAAAAATTCTGTAATTGTCAAAAGACAAATTTTTTCGTATCTTTTTTTTTTGACAATTGTGAATCTTTGAATTCGTAAATTTGTAGAATATATTGAAATGCAATAAAAACACAAAAGCATGACGAGGCAACGAAATCTATACCCTTTTAGGTAATGGTAGCACAAACCTGTTGGACGACACGCTAAAAAGCGCTCAAGGAGTTGCATCAAATGTTGAACCCTTGAAAATATGCGCTCATTTTTCATGTCATGCACCGGAGTGGGTTTGGCCGCGGGAGGACCAACCTCCTCTTCATCTTCATCGCATAGAAATGCACCCCGCTTCCCCCTCCGCCCTTGCACCCTGAACTCAAGTAACTCATCAAGATACAATGCGTACGTGCGCACAAACGCAGAATAGTCCCACGAATTGGACTTTGAAGCATCACGAAAATCCGACATGTTGAGAAGGCGTGTCCCGCGTCTTGTTGCGAAGAAAATCTCTTGTTCGTAAGCTGGATCACCGTCGGTGAGAAGTCTTTGGACCAACATGATTGTCTTCAATGCCACAATCCAGTTCTTGGTCTTGTTGAGACGCCTTGCGATGGTGCTAACACATGCACCGATGTAGGCACGAGAGTAACAAGTCAAGCTCAGGATTTCTCGAATATGTTTCTCCTCGGCTGGATACTCTTCGTGCCGTGTAGCCTTCACGATGGCTACATCAAGGTCTGAGAGGGAGGCACTGCTACCGACTTTGGCTAGGCCTATGCTGGTCTGGTCCTTCACTACCCCAATGGCTTTTCTCAACTTGCTCGGAGCCATCGTGAAGTTGGTTTGTGTATCAGTCCCCTCTCGTCGAGGATTAGTATCTACCAAATAGGGCAAAAATGTCAACCTGAAATAATAAAAGATGAAAATTCTTAAGAACAAAAGATGATCCTTGTAATGTGCATGAATGTGTCTCTCGCTCCCTGTGAATGTGATCCTTGTTATTGCACACGCTCATTTTTTTTATTTTTTTTTTCAATCTCTGCATATCTTGAGCCATATATATGTAACTCTACGTACGTTAGTTATTGCTTTGTGTTTTTGTTTATACATAAAAGTTTGTTTTATTTTGTTTTGTTTAAATTGGAAAATTTTACAATCATTTGAAATTTTAATAGATTTTCAAAGCAGAGTATATGGACGCTTGTAAATTGTTGAGCCACTTTCAACTTAGTATGACAGACGTTATAACATTTCTTTGACAAGGAAGAAAAAAAACCTTGAACAGTGAACATTCATGGATATTTGGTTTAGATTTTGCAAATTAAAATACTTTCTTTTTTTTTTTTTGAAAAGAAAATAGATAAATTATGAGGACCCACCTCCTTCAGAAATACATTGGTCACACAGAGCAATCTTGGAAGGATGGTCCAAAATGTTATTTTTTTGGTTCTATTGTAGACAGGGGACTCAGTTTTATATTTCTTGTATGGAGTATTATTCTTCTTCAACCTCAAGGAGATCGAAGTCCACAACGGTAACTCTTTAAAATAGATTGTTGTTTACAATCAGAATTTTAAAAAAAAAATCAGAGGAAAATGAAAACAATATATGGGAAGCTAAAAGGGAGACAATAAACAGGTAAATGTCTCCTCTCTCTCTCTCTCTCTCTCTCTCTCTCTCTCTCTCTGTGACTGGACATCATCCTTTATTTTAGCATGATAAATGGGAAGTGAATGGAAGTAAAAAGAGCCATATGTCATTTCTGTATCTCTATGGGTTAGAAGATGTTGACCATTTCTAAGGTTGGGAGATTGGTAAAAGGTTTGAAGACCATAGGGAAATTGTCAATCTAACTCTAAATCCCTATGCTCTTCAAAGTTGTGACATTTAAAACTAAAAATTAGAGGAATAAATTACATTTTGATTCGAAAATATATCAGAAACTAGTTGAGAACCCGTGCAAATGCACGGGCTCATAAAACAAACAAAGTCACATAGTCACGAAATTTTTAGAAGCTAGAAATATGAAACATCCTTAGAAAATTGAGAGGGAAATAGTGCGTTTGGAAATTTGTAAACTTAAGAACAATAGCAATATAATTTAAGAGTATTAAACTATCAAGCTGCAGATAGTTGCACACCAAGATTTGTCTCCTCTTGGTAAAGAAAGGAAAGGAGAAAGATGGAATATTAATGTAGAAATTACTATTGTTGAAGTGATTTAGATCAAAACTTTAGTGATATAGAACAAATAAAAGGTAACATTTACCTCTACATATCGATGCCCCAAGAAAAAAGATTGTCTCAGTGGAAAAAAGTTGCTACCAATTTTGTTCATGAGAATGCCCCGATACACATGGGAATTGGGAAGGATGACGACAAATATTCTAATGCTAAGCCTTTCATATCCATGTAAAGCTCTGTGTGGTATGGTCTGCATATGTATATATGTTTGTTGGAAATAGTGGAGATATATAAAAAGTTGGTGAATACAAAGGTTGAGGATTCCAATAGCCATAGCCATTTATGGGAAAAGAAAGTCAAAAGACTTTCGGATCAATATTACGTACAAGTGGATGAATGTGTTAATGTCCCATATGAAGATAGTTATTACACTTATTAAGAGAGAGAGTGAAGAGAAAATGAAAAGAAATGAAAAATATATGAAAATATATGAAATACCATGTGGGAAAAAAGAAAATTCCACAAAATTCCACGTGGCGCAATGAGAAAGCTCCTTTGGCCTTGGCTTTTATATATATATATATAATAGATATAATAGATATAATAGATATAATAGATAATAGATATAATAGATATAATAGATAATAGATATAATAGATATAATAGATAATAGATGTAGAAAGGTGGTTTGGAAAGTCTAAAAATAGGTTCTGTTGTGAACTGGTTTTAAATGTTTAAAGTGTTTGGTAGATGCATTTTTATGAAATTGAAATTTTTAAATGATGTTAAAACATTCTCAAATCAACATGTTTTCATCAACTAAATAGAGAAATGTCCTTTAAAATAGACTTTTTTTTTTTAAGTATTAGGTCTAATCCGTTTTTTATATTTTAGTGAAAAGTCCATGCGCTATACTCCCTCCGTCCCATAATAAGTGTCCACATTTCCTTTTTTGGATGTCACACAATAAGTGTCCACTTCCTAAATTGGCATATAGCTTTTATTTACTTTCCAAAACTACCCTTATAATAAAGACAAAGTAGCATTCATTTGTGGTCTCAAAACAAGCAAAAAGTCAAACAACCATCACGTCTAAGGGTAAAATTGGAAAGTGGCCATTTAATGAACCCAAAAAACTAATATAATACAACTTTCTTAAACAATGTGCAAAATGAAAGTGGACACTTATTATGGGACGGAAGGAGTAATAATTATGTGATAAGGATTTGACCCGATTAAATTTCACTAGTTATAGAGTTTTGACCAACATAAAAAAACGAATTGTACTTTAAACTTAAAAAGTTCAAAATGAGATACTTTTTGCCAAATTTCTATTGAAACAAAACACCGGTAAGTATTCATAAGAACTAGGGGTGCAACTCGGGCGGGCTAACCCGTGGTCAACCCGGGCCCGGCCCAAAAATTACCGGGCTTGGGCCCATGATACTTTCACCATGGACGGGCTTGGGTAGAAAAATGCAAGCTCGAATTCAATTCGGGCCGGGCTTGGGCAGAATTTTGCTAACCCATGGAACCCGAGCCCGAGCCCGAATTCTATATATGTATTATTTTTTACATTATATTCTAGTATTTTTTAGTGATAATAATACACTATTAGATATTATTCTAGTACTAAATTAATATATGAATGTTTTTTCTCCAATCTAAACAAAAAAAATATATTTGATACTCTACATATTGTTGTTTACATACTAAAAATCAATTTGTACCAAAAAAAATTGTAATTCGGGCTCGGGCTTGGGTTTGGGTTGGAGAATTAATTCACAAACCGGGCTCGGGTTGGTAAGTTTGGGTTTATGTCGGGCTCGAACTTGGACAGACTGCTTGAATTCGGACTCGGACCTGAGCAGAGCCAAAATCCTTTAAGTCCCGCTCAAGTTGCACCCCTAATAAGAACTATCTCGAAGCCTTGTAATTGTTAAAATACAAAAAAGTGATTCAAGTTCAACGTTGAGGCGCTATAACTCATGTATATATGCCATATTATCTGAAGTCAGCTTAATAAATGAGCTGATGAGGATGAGCTTCTTGAAGCGCACAAAATCTTACAAAAGGTGAAAAAGTGTGAGACTTCCGAGTTCCGATGAGTAGTAGTTCATCAACTTCTCGTGACTTATTCGCTTTTTTATTAAATACATTTTTGCTCACTTTAAAATTATCATATTTACTCACCATACCTTTTTTATTTAGTTAATACAGTGAGGTTCAGAATTAAATGAGAATTAATTAATGGTGTAAGTACTAGGCCCCATTGTATTAGCCAATAAAAAAGGAGTGTGAGCAAAATGTGAGCAATTTTGAGATGAGCAAAACTGCACTCTTTTTTATTTGGGCAAATTACACTAACTTCTCCCGAGGTATCTGACAATTACAGGGACCTCCCCTATATTTTCAAAAATTACACTCACCTCACTTCTATTTTGAAAATGACTACTATACCCTTGGACAAATCATCAAAAAAAAAAAAAAAATTATCCACTAACTTTTAAAAATGAAAAAAATAATCGTAACAATTATGAAAAAAAAATCATCGACAAAATTTTAATATATACCAAATCAAACTTTTACTATTTGTTTTTTAAATATCAATAGTAAATTTAAAAAAATAAAAATCATCAACAAAATTATCTACTACCACTTTAAAATGAAAAAAATAATAATAACAATAATGGAGAAAAAATAAAAACATCATTTTTGTCTGCTTTATATTTTTAAAATTGTGAACTTGCTCCCAACATTGTGAATGAGCTGCTCCAATGAAACTTAATTAGTACATTCCTTACACTGGCATTGCCTTAGTATATATACATATATATATATATATATATATATTTAAGACCCACTTAGCATGTTTTTTTTTAAAAAAATAAATAAATAAAGCAGACAAAAATGCACTATAACTATTCATTTTTTGAAAAAAATTGTTGATGTTTTTTTTTTTTTTTTTTTTTTCCATTAGTGTTATATTCTTTTCATTTTAAAGTGGTAGTAGAAAATTTTGTTGATGATTTTTTAATGTTTTTAAATTATTATTGATATTTATAAATAAAAGAGTAGTGCTACGCTTTCAAAAGTGTTTCTCAACACATGTGGCAGTGTACCCAGTTAATTTTGATTGGTTGTGATGTTAAAGTGGTTCAACTGCGGTCCCACTTTAACATCATTTGGGATGAAAATTTGAGAAGCATAGCATTACTCTAAATAAATGTTCTAATATCTTTCACCTACTATTTGGACAAAAAAGGTAATGGCTTAATATTAAAAAACTAAATCTGTAAACTATTGTAAGTTAAGCTAAATATTGTAAAACCTAAATTTGAAATTTTTATTAAAAAAAAAAATTCGAGCTTGCACACACACTCACACAAATGCACACACACACACACACACACGCGCGCGTACACACACATATATATATATATATATATAATGAGATGAGGGATAAATTAGAAATCTTGCATTCAAAAAGGAGGAGAGTGTTATTTTCCAAATTAAAGGGAAGGTCTCTGTATTTATCATATACCTCAAAGGAGACAAGTGTAATATGCCCTTTTTATTTTAGGCTACTCAACTTAATTATGAAAGACCTATAAATGCATATAGAAAACAGCCCAAATTAAGTCAAAATGAGTATTTCATAGAACACTTGCCAACTATGAACTAGACTATAACTTATTGGCGATGAATTTTTGAGAAATATGAGCCATGAACCATGGGCTATTACACATTTTATTTAATTATTTATTTATTGTCATTTGGTATACTAGTTTTATGTGAGGACATAAGTGTCATGGGGAGAGATATGAGATTCAAACTCTGATATAAATGTAATATTAAGAGCTTTTTTACCAACTAAATTAAGTGATTGCTCGATTATTTAACATTATTACTCGACATAATTCAGTGCTTTTCCTTTTGTATGTATAATATAGTGTCAATACTTGATTAGTCTGTTCAGGTAATACTATTTGTACGAAAAAAAATACTTGTACATATAAAGAAATAATGTTACAGAACAGTGTTGCACATACATAAAAACTACTGTTGTCACATTTACAATTAACATACTTCGCATAGCTAGGCAAAAGTAGCAGGAACATTTAGTGTTGATCCTGCATAATACCAACAGCCCCAAAAAAAAAAAAAAAATTTAATAAATAAAATAAATTATACTTTTCAAGCCAAATATGATAATCAGCACATGAATATTCAATTAAAAGCCCGACAAACGCTCCTAATTTCCCCCTCGGACCCTGTCTTCACATCAATTTTGCCCATCTTCACAATGGAATCAACAAAATCATTCTCAAAAAATGGTCCAAATACAGGACTTAGTAAATTAAAGTAGGAGTCGACGACGCCCTTTGTTCCCTCGTCCTCATACATCCTTGCGTCGGACTGAAGCACTGCAAAGCCGTTCTTTATGTTCCACAAAATATTGTTGTCAAATGTCTTCCCACTGCCGTCATCTATTTCTAATCTGACATTAACGTTTCCATTTTTTGGGCACTTTGCTTTCAACTCCGGCAATAATCGAGGGTTTATGGCCGGATCGGCGCCGCCACCGGGGGAAAAATTGTACAACCTATCGGTCATGAAGAAACATGCTGTGGTACCAATTGTATGTGCAGCTGAAAAAAAAAAAAAAGACACAAATTGTTATCAAGTCTATTACAATTACCAATGTGAAAATATCTCATTCAAATTGTTTCTCAAAAAATAAAAAAAGAAAAGAAAAGAAAAGGGACATAAGTATTATTTAAGGACATATGAGCACATTTCATTCGTTCAATACAAGAGTAAAGGGAGTGTTAAGGGGACAACATTTCAGTGTTTTTTCTTTAGTATTTTTTGTTCTATTCTAAAATATTATTGGTTCGCTTAAGTCACATATATATTATATAGACACTTATATACGTGGAAACATGGGCGGACCCAGGTTATGTTCAGGGGTGGCACAGGCCCCCCTGAGTTTTTGAAAATTACAAAACTACATGTAATAATTTGTAGATTTTGGAAATAGGCTCTCTTAAATTTCACAAAGGCCCCCCCTGGACTTCTAAAAATTTTAAATTTACATGTACTATTTTACAAGTTTGAGACACAGGCCCCCCGCACTTTTGAAAATTCTAGACTTACATGTAATACTTTACAAGTTTTACACATAGGCCCCCTAAAATTACATAATTTACCCCAAATTAGGGGTGTTAAACCAATTTTACATACAATTCTATCTTTTTACACATAGGTAGACCCAAAAATTTTTGCCTCGGGGGCGCTGCCCCCGAACCCCCGTATAATATAGGCCCCCCCTGACCCAAAATCCTGAGTCCGCCCCTGCGTGGAAACAATCATACTTCGAAATAATAGTTAAAAAATCACCTAACTAAATAGTACTCCCAAGTCTTTTTTGTCAATGTAGGTGTCAATTGATTTTTGACACATACGTACCCATGTAATGGTGACCATCACATCGTATAGCAACCACTTTTCTTTTTCTTTTTTTTTTTTTTGGTAAAATAACATAACATAACAAATCAGTCCACATTGAGATAAATATCATTACAAATGAGCTTAGACAACTCACAAAGAAAAGAGATAAATCAACAAGTAAGCTGGTCTCCAAGTAAGGCAGATCTCCAAAGCTTGGCAACCAGTTTACTTCACACAATGTTGGGACTCAAAAATTGCTCAAAGCCATGATGGTATCACAATGGCTCCATAATGACTATTTGACTATTCCTCTCCAAGAAATTATTAGCTCTCAAAAATATCCGAAAGGATAAACAATTTATCCGGCAATTAAATGAGAAAATAAACTAATAAACACCAACAAAATGTGGTCTCTCTAGTGATCGACCATCACATATGGGTGGTTGAGTCACATTTAACACACTAGAAATTGATAGCTTTTATTTCTTCAAAAGACTGATTAACACCCATACACACAGCCTTCTTTCCTTTAACATCCAATTTGATTTTAAATTGACTAATATGGAGGTCCACTAATCAACCAATAAATAGCAGAGTAATGTTAGGCTTCCCAAATACATCATGACAGACTTTCATTATTCAACAAGTGGACTCACTTGCCACTTATATTTTAAAAATATTTCAGATTCAAAATTTGGATAACATAGCATTACTCTAAATAGTATTGTATATATCGTCAATGGGACTACATTTAAGATGAAATCATCTTGGATCCAGATGATATGGGTCATCACAAAAGTTCTCCCTCTTTGAAGACTCTAGTTTTTATTTATTTATTTACACTTACCTGAATTATGGTTCTGAATTATGGTTGAAGACACGCATACTCTTAACCCAACTTCAAAGCTTCACAATGACACACAATAAAACTCAACAAAGGTCATTCATTCCGACTGAAAAACAAACTGGGACAAGCAAAGACTACCCGTAAGGGGAGTCGAGCCGTCAATCTCCCCATTGAGGAAAGAGATGGCACACCATTTGGACAAAGCCCACTTGGTTGAAGACTAGTTATTTAGTTCTTACTTCTCGACTCTTTGAAATAAAACAATGAAAATTGTATAAAAGACAGACTACATCATTGCAATTTATTACCCATTAAATTTAAAGTATTTCTTTTCTGGAATTTTCAATTATTTAAATATCATTTTTTATTGTTGTAAAAAATTTCAACTTTTTTCATAATTATCCCTTTTTTTTTTAAATTCAAAATCTCATTTGTGATATCAAATGAAGAGAGAGAGGAAATTTTTTCAACTTTTCATAATTTTCCTTTATTTAAAAAATTCAAATGAAGAGGAGAGAGAGGATAAACTTGGCATCTGTGGGGTGTTAGAAAACCAATTGGACCGAACCTGGGCGTGGAGTTTTTTTTTTTTTTATTATTATCTATTTATACATATTTTGTGTATATTTTGTGTAAATGATATAAGTTAATACTATAAAAATTATCACAAAAACATAAGAGAGAAAGAATTTTATATAATTAGCATAAAAATATAAAAGATGTGGATTAATATGATAAATTTATAATATCAGAGAGCTTTTATAATTTTCAGTGGCTTAACTATAAAAATATACTTTTTAAGCATAAATTTAATACGTTTCAAAAACCTAGTGGGACTTGAGCCCCTTGTCCCTGATCATCAGGCTGCTCGACCGAACCGATCAATTTCCATAAAAATATATATAGTTCAAAAATCGACAAAATCGACTGGGCCGACGCTATGCGGTCCCTTTTTTAACATGAAAAAAAGAGAGAGAGAAGACCGTTAACATCCTACCGACGTTTGCAATTTGCATTTAGTTTTATAAGAAAACTCTTAACATGGGTCCAAATGAAATAAATGGCTCATAATTGACCCAAGTTTTTCTAAAATAAAAAAAATAAATAAAATAAAAATTCCTTTTCCATTTCAAAATAACTAACCAAACTCGTCTGGTGTGTTTCTCTCTCTGTTTCACAAAGCAGAGTGTTTTTTCAAAACCAAATCAAACAGGTCCTAGTTTTTCTTTTAAAAGGTTGGAGTGTCATTCATAACTTGTTTCTCTCTCTCTCTCTCTCCTCACACACACACACACTCATGGAGGCTTATGCGGTAAGAGACAGAGAGAGAGAGAGAGAGAGAGAGAGAGAGAGAGAGAGAGAGGATTATGGATTCACAATAACAATACCACTGAGAACTACAAGGTCTTTATCTGACAGTCCCTTCTCAGAAAACCTGGCTTTAAGTTTCTCAATTGAGTCACTCACATCTGGCATATTGCCTGCCATATTAATATTCGAAATCACTCCGTCTCTTCGCCCTGTCGGTACCTCATAAGACGGTCCATTCACCTGTGCCACAAAAAATTAACAAAATTAAGTGTATATAAACATATAAATATAAATAAATATATATATATATGCACTCATATGTAGTATATATATATATATATATATATTTACCAAAGAAATGGCATCTCTAGCAGCCAGGGCGACTATATCGGCACAAGAAACAACACCCGGACACACACCTTCCAATTGTGCCTTTGCTTTCTCAATCACATCAAAGCCCCCAACACCTTGATGACCAAATGCATGTCTCTCTGAATTTGGTCCTCCATCTATTAGTATTGACCCATCACACCCCTGACCAAAACCCAACCAATTTCAAAATTTTCACACACAAACACATGAGAATTAATTACTAGAATTTATATATATATATGGGGACCGACCTGAACAAAGCAGTCATGGAAGTGGAGCCTAAGCAAGACTGGGGCAGTCTCGGAACTGGACTGAGCCGCGTTGCGAACAACGGCAGTGACAATGGACTCTGCGTTTGGGCATGTCTCGGCATAGAAACCAACTTTGAGTTGGGCTTGTGAAAACCCAATAATTAGACTTAAAATGAGGACTAAAATCATACCCATTTAAAAAAAAAAAAACAGTAAAATTTAATTGTGTTTTGAAAATAAAAGGACGAACAAAATTAGATAATGATGAAGGAAGGAACACTGAAGAGAGCGTTACACCTCTCTCTCTCTCTCAATGTATATGCAGTTCTGCACATACCTATCTGTCAATATATATATATATAGTTAAGTTTAGTGTGCACTGGGGACGCACTAGACTTAAAAAGTTAGAAGTCCTGCGCGTGTATGGGATCATCACCCACTCTATCTGGCTTTTTATGTCTAAGTGTGTCGCCTAACGCCCATATATATATATATATATATATATATATGAGTAATGCAACACCCACAATTTAGCTATTTCACAATTACACATTTTGGCCATTAATTTTGATGAGTCCTATAAAAGTCTCACATAAATTCTGCAGGGGACTCACTAAAATCAACGGTCAGAATGTAGAGTTATAGAATAAGTTGTGAGTATAGCATTTTTGTTTGAGCAGTTCTAGGGAGACTCCCTATTTGACACTCCCTTAGCCCGAATTTGCCATAAATGACAAGAAAAACAGTTTTCAATGCACCTACCTTGCATTGGAAACTGTTTTTCTTGCCATTTATTGCAAATTAGGGCTAAAAACTTGGGAGACTCCCTATTTGGGACTCCATAAATGGCAAGAAAAACAGTTTCCAATGCAAAGTAGGTATATTGAAAACTGTTTTTCTTGTCATTTATGACAAATTCGGGCTAAGGAAGTGTCAAATAGGGAGTCTCCCTAGAACTGCTCATACATGTGTATATATGCATATGTATCCATACGTAAGTGTAACATGTGCTGCAGGTCCAAGATCCTAATCGCAATTAAGGCAGACTAATACGTGTCAACCAAGCGGCATGTGCTTTGCTTTCTTGCGCTAGCTGTTTTTTTCTTTTTCTTTTTCTTTTTCTTTCTTTTTTTTTTTCCTTTTTTTTTTTTTTTCCCTTTTTTTCATTCAGTGTGTAATGATTTCCATAAACAATGTGTCTACTAGAAGACAAAATGGAATTATTTGATTTGCTTATACGAAACTCAATGTAATATTTTTCTTTATTACTCCCTCCGTCCCATAATAAGTGTTTGCTTTCTTTTTACACAATGTTTAAGAAAGTTATATTATATTAATTTATTTGGTTCATTAAAGAGTCACTTTTCAATTTTATCCTTAAATGTGATAGATATTTGACTTTTTGTTATTTTGGGATCACAAATAAATACTTTTTTGTCTTTATTATAAGGCTAGTTTTGGAAAGTAAGTAAAAACTAGGGACGCTCAGTCATAGCACCCTAAAATTAATACAATACTACATAAAGCCCAATGCTCAAATATCTAACTCAATAACCCCTTCCCCAACCAAAAAAATCAAAATGACCTAATTTACTAAGAAACCAAAAATGACCTCTCCTCTTATACGAGACAGAAATCAAAATCAGGATGAAGGTCACGTAGTGGTGGAGGTGCTGTGATTGTAGATGGAGGTAGCGATGGTGATGGAGATGACGATGGCGGTGGTGTTGTTGCGATAGTGATAAGGGTGACATGGTGGTGGAGGTGCTGCGATTGTAGATGGAGGTGATGATGGTGGTGGTGGTGCTGCGATGGTAGTGGTGGTCGTGGTGACGATGGTAATGGAGGTGACGATGGTGTGATGTCAACGACAACGGTGACAGCGATGACAACGACAACGATGACAACAGTGGTGATTGCAGTGGTGATGGTGAAGTGGTTGTGGTGCTCCGATGGTGGAGGTTGTGCTGAAAAATTCTCAGTTTTTGCAAACAGATAAAAACAGATAATATTATCTGTTTGCAAAAACAGATAATATTGTGGTGCTCTAGTGGTGGACGTGGTGGTGCTTAATGGCTGTGATTATGAACTGTTCTGTTAAGGGGGAGGTGGTGGTGGTGGTGGTGCAGTGGTGGAGGTTGTGGGGAAAAATTCTTAGTTTTTGAAAATTGATAATATTATCTGTTTGCAAAAACTGATAATATTGTGGTGCTCTGGTGGTGGTCATGGTGGTGCTGTGATAGCTGTGGACATGAACTGTGCTGTTAAGGGGGAGGAGGTGGTGGTGGTGGTGGTGGTGGTGGTGGTGCAGTGGTGGTGGTGGTAGTGCAATGGTGGAAGTTGTGGTGAAAAATTCTCAGTTTTTAAAAATAGATAATATTATCTGTTTGCAAAAACTGATAATATTGTAGTGCTCTAGTGGTGGTCATGGTGGTGCTGTGAATGATGTGGTTATGAATTGTGCTGTTAAGGGGGAGGAGGTGGTGGTGGTGGTGGTGGTGGTGCGGTGGTGGAGGTGCTCCGATGGTGGAGGTTGTGGTGAAAAATTCTCAGATTTTGAAAATAGATAATATTATCTGTTTGCAAAAACTGAGAATATTGTGGTGGTCTGGTGGTGGTCATGGTGGTACTGTGATGGCTGTGGTTATGAACTGTGCTGTTAAAGGGGAGGAGGAGGTGGTGGTGGTGGTGGTGGTGCACTGGTGGAGGTTGTGGTGAAAAATTCTCAGTTTTTGAAAACAGATAATATTATCTGTTTGCAAAAACTGAGAATATTGTGGTGCTCTGGTGGTAGTCATGGTGGTGGTGTGATGGCTGTGGTTATGAACTGTGTTGTTAAGGGGGAGGAGGTGGTGGTGGTGGTGGTGCAGAGGTGGATGTTGTAGTGAAAAATTCTCAGTTTTTGAAAACAGATAATATTATCTGTTTGGAAAAACAGATAGTATTGTGGTGCTCTGGTGGTGGTCATGGTAGTGTTGTGATGATGGTGGTTATGAACTGTGCTGTTAAGGGGGAGGTGGTGGTGGTGGTGATGCAGTTGTGGTGGTGCTCCGATGGTGGAGGTTGTGATGAAAAATTTTTAGTTTTTGAAAACAGATAATATTATATGTTTGCAAAAACTAAGAATATTGTGGTACTCTGGTGGTGGTCATGGTGGTGCTGTGATGGCTGTGGTTATGAACGGTGCTGTTAAGGGGGAGGAGGTGGTGGTGGTGCAGTGGTGGAGGTTGTGGTGAAAAATTCTCAGTTTTTGAAAACAGATAATATTATCTGTTTGCAAAAACTGAAAATACTGTGGTGCTCTGGTGGTGGTCATGGTGGTGGTGTAATGGCTGTGGTGACGAACTGTGCTGTTAAGGAGGGAGGGGAGGGGGGGGGGGGGGGGGGGGGGGGAGAGGTGGTGATGGTGGTAGTGGTGGTGAAGTGGTGGAGGCTGTGGTGAAAAATTCTCAGTTTTTTAAAACAGATAATATTATCTGTTTGCAAAAACTGAGAATATTGTGGTGCTGTGTCACGCCCCGGAGCAGCATAAATGGAGAAAAATAAATTTCCTTTATGGGTCCATAGGGAATGACGGGTGAAGTCACATGATTGTCCACACCACACAGTACTAAACAACAAGAAGTAATGGTGTAACAAGAATGAAGTCTAGGTTCTGATCACAACATAATATAAAGTCAACGGAAGTTACTAACTATTACATATCAGAGTCTCGAATCAAATATAAGGCAGCGGAAGTACAAATGCCAAGGCAACATATGCCTGACTACAAAAAGATTCTAAAATGGTAAAGATAATTAGCTACAATTCTAGTCTAGTCTTCAGTTGGCATAAAGATAGTCCTCGGTGTAGTAGTCTTCTTCAGTCTGTCCTCCGTCGGGGAAATTCTCCATGGGGACGTCGTTACTAGCATGGTAGTCTTCTTCTGCGGGCCCTTCATCTGTATAGTCATAACCAGGGTGCGCTGGAACGTAAAAATGTCCAGCGGCATAAACGCCGTCAACTTAATGAAAGCTGAGTGAGTTAGATACTAACAGGGTATCAACTATTGAAGTTATTACAAGTTATAAACCGTTAACAAGTTAGAGTTCTGTGAGGGTAACTTCTTAGACCAATCCGATTATCCGATTACTAGCGTCTTCCTCATTTAAGACCGATAACACGTCTAGATAGGGAAACAGACTCGACAGTAGTTCAACTCTATAACACACCATTGCTCTGTCCACCGCTTTTAAGAACATATGCACAGTTCACCGCATGTCATGGATACCACGTTAGTCCATCCCCCGCTTTTAAGAACATATGCACAGTTCACCGCATGTCAGGGACATTCTATGCCACGACTTAGCGACGTCTACCAGTGATCACGGTACACCGCATGTCATAGACACCTTCGTCTGTCTACCGCTTTTAAGAACATATGATTAGATCATCTGGCTATCTTAGGGCAAATGGTCCGGTTCACCGCAAGTCATAGACATCTTCGTCTGTCTACCGCTTTTAAGAACATATGATCGACCAAAGCCCGCCCACGCAAGGTTCCCGAATCTTAGCAAACCTACTTAAGTTCAACTCTATCACCGATACATGACAATCCCAATGTGGCCTGACTACTCTGAATGAAATGAACGTTAACTCCAAGGGATTCACAATTATTCCGTTATCTAACATTATAAACATTATCCAATAATCTTATTATTACTACGATCCTACGCCGCATTAACTCATTATCATGTCTGTATTACAATAATAAAGCATGCTGGGAAATACTGAACAGTAAATAAACAACTAAACAGTTATTATAAGAAAACAGTATTCTGAAACTTCCAATCGATTGGCATAGAGGTCAATCGATTGGTATAAAAGTGGCATCAATCGATTGGAAGAAGGTTCAATCGATTGGTATACAAGTAGTGTCAATCGATTGATCAAGGATTCAATCGATTGGGTCAAACCCATGTCAATCGATTGATCAAGTGTCAATCGATTGGAACATGAAAGATGTCAATCGATTGATAAAGTGTCAATCGATTGACACTTCGTCTTCTTCACAGAGAAGACTGCCCAGCAACATATAAACGGAAACACATGGTTTACACTCCATTTCTTCATTTAAACATGTCATAACATCAATGTAAGGCTACCAAGTGAGTTTAGAACTCACCTTAGACGTTAGGGGCGTGTTTGGTTGTGTGAAATGAAGCTTGGAGCTTCAATGGTGCCCTCCCTCTCTCTCTCTCTAGTTCTCTGTCTTCTCTCTTCTCCTTCTCCTTCTTTCTTCTTCTTTCTGGTCTTCTTCTTCTCAGTCCATCTCTGTGTGTGTGTGAGTGTATGAATATATGTATATATGTGTGTATATATATATATATGAGTGTATATATATATATAAACACACACAAAACCCTCCCTCTCACTCTCTCTGATTTTTCTAAAAAGAAAAACGCAGGAAAATGGCTTGTATATATAAGGAGAGAGTGTTCACGTGGCTTCTCCCCAGCCAGAGCAAAAGAATCTGCCCAGCTGCCTCCAATCGATTGACATAAGTGTCAATCGATTGACACAATCAATCGATGGGCATAAAGTTCAATCGATTGGTATAATCAATCGATTGGTATACTGGTCAATCGATTGGTATCAAAAATATACCAAGGGTAAGGCCAAGCTCATACAAGTATTAAAAGAAACATACAAGGTCTAGTTATATAATATATTACAAAAATACAGGGTATTACATCATCCACCACTCATTAAAGATTTCGTCCCCGAAATCCGAAATAAACTAGGTTAAAACAAAAATGGAAACTTCTCTCGCATTTCTGATTCCAGCTCCCATGAAGCTTCTCCTTCGTCGTGGTGCTTCCATTGAACCTTCACTAGCGGAATATCCTTGTTTCTGAGCTTCTTCACTCCTCGGTCTAGAATACGCACTGGTCCTTCGTTGTAGGTCACGTTCTCGTTTACCTTGATATCTTCAAAACTGATCTCGTGCGCTGGGTTGTGGGCACACGTCCTTAACATGCTGATGTGGAAAACGTTGTGTACCCCTGACATCTTTGGCAGTAACGCAAGTCGATAAGCAACCTTCCCAACACGTTCTAGGATCTCGAATGGTCCAATGAATCGCGGCGATAGCTTGCCTTTCTTCTGTCCGAATCTGACGATACCTCGAACTGGCGAGACTTTAAGTAGTACATGATCTCCAACTGCAAACTCTAGATCTTTTCGTCGCTTGTCGGCATAGCTCTTGTGTCTGGATTGCGCTGTCTTCATCTTCTCTCGTACAATCTGGATCTTCTCGTTGGTTTCTCGAATCATCTCGGGCCCAAGTAGTTGAGTATCTCCGACTTCGGCCCAACACAGCGGCGATCGGCAAGGTCTTCCATACAAAGCTTCAAACGGTGCCATCCCTATGCTCGTGTGGTAGCTGTTGTTGTAGGCAAACTTGATCAAAGGTAGATGCGTCTCGCATGAACTCTCGAATTCAATGACACAGGCTCGCAACATATCCTCCATCACTTGATTGACTCGTTCTGTCTGACTGTCTATCTGTGGATGAAAGGCTGAACTCAAATTCAATGAAGTTCCCATTGCTGCCTGAAGGCTCTTCCAGAATTCTGCGGTAAAGCGTGAATCTCGATCTAAAACTATTGAGACAGGTACTCCGTGCAGTCGCACTACTTGCTCTAGATACATCCGGCTCAATCTTTCAACACGGTACGTCATGCTGTAGGCGATAAAATGTGCTGACTTGGTGAGTCGATCCACTATTACCCAAATAGCGTCGTGGTTTTGTTGAGACTTTGGCAATCCAACCACAAAATCCATGGTGATGTGCTCCCATTTCCATTGGGGAATCGGTAGCGGTTGTAGGAGTCCAGGTGGTTTCTGATGCTCTGCCTTCACTTGTTTGCAAATAAGACATTGCGATACATATTCGGCCACTTCTCGCTTCATTCCTTGCCACCAGAAGTTTCTCTTCAAGTCCTTATACATCTTGTTTCCTCCTGGGTGGATAGTCATTCTTGACTTGTGTGCTTCATCCAAAATGTTCTTCCTCAGTCCATCGTCATTTGGCACACAGAGTCTACCTTCGCATCTCAGTGCTCCGTCCGTACTAATACTCCATATCTCGGGTTCCTTTGCGGACATCTTGGCAAACCATAACTTTAAATCCTCGTTCGACTGTTGAGCTTCCAAGATACGGCTGATGAGGGTTGGTTGCACGACAAGACATCCAAAGTGTTGTCCTTCTCCTGATTCCACTGGTTGAAGGTCGAATTCGACTAACGTCTCCAATGCTCGCCATTCCCTAATCAAAATTGAAGAAACCAAAAGGCGTGGTCTCCGGCTCAGAGCGTCGGCTACAACATTTGCTTTACCCGGGTGGTATTGCAAAGAGAAGTCGTAGTCCTTGAGTAGTTCCATCCATCTCCGTTGTCGCATGTTCAACTCCTTTTGAGAGAACAGGTACCTTAAACTCTTATGATCTGAGAACAAGTCGAACTTTTCTCCATACAAATAGTGTATCCAAATCTTCAAGGCGAACACGATTGCGGCTAGTTCTAAGTCGTGCGTCGGGTAGTTCTTCTCATGTGGCTTCAATTGTCTTGATCCGTATGTGATGACATTCCCCTCTTGCATTAGCACACAACCAAGTCCTTGGTGTGATGCATCACTATAGATAATGAATTGTTCACCACTCTTAGGTATCGCAAGCACGGGTGCTGAGGTTAGTCTCTCTTTCAATTCCCGGAATGCATCCTCATGTTTATCAGTCTATTCGTACTTCGTCTCCTTCCTAGTCAGGCTTGTCAACGGTCCTGCGATTCTAGAGAATCCTTCCACAAATTTTCGGTAATACCCAGCCAATCCAAGAAAACTCCTAACTTCGGTTGCATTGGTTGGTCTGTTCCAGCTCAAGACTGCATCGATCTTAGATGAGTCTACGGAAACCCCATCCTGTGATATCACATGTCCCAGAAATTTAACTTCCTGGAGCCAGAATTCACATTTGCTGAATTTCGCATACAGACTATTGTCTCTGAGAGTCTGTAGAGCAATTTGTAGATGCTTCTTATGTTCTTCTTCCGTCCTTGAATAAATTAGAATGTCGTCAATGAATACTATAATGAATTGATCCAGATAGGGTCTGAATACTCTATTCATTAGGTCCATGAATACGGCCGGGGCATTAGTCAATCCAAAAGACATTACTAGAAACTCGTAGTGTCCATATCTCGTCCTGAAGGCAGTTGATCGGGAGAGAACTAATCCTAATTATACGCTTTAACGTGCATTTGTTAGACCATTTTATCTTGTTTTTGTATATTTTTACTTCGTTTTCTAGTTTCTGACAGGTTTCGGAAGAAATCAACTAAACCAGGATAAACAGGGTGAAAAGTCAGAAAGAAAGAAGCTGAAAAACCAATGTCGCGCGCGCGGTCCGCGCCCGCGAGAATCCAGAAGTCGCGCGCGCGATCCGCTCGCGCGAGACTCCCAATAACTCGCTCGCGCGATCCGCGCGCGCGAGGTACCAAAAGTCGCGCTCGCGCGACCCGCTCGCGCGATATGCCCAAAAACTAAAGTTGCGTATTTCAGTATACTGAAGACTCCTGTGCAAACGAGACTGCTAAACGACGTCCAGACTGTAAATTACATGCGTTTCAGTTCGTTTCGGGTTAGGAAGCCTTCCAAAGCTTGTATAAACTCTATATAAACTCTAAATTTACTCAATTAGAGGGTTGGCAACTATTATACACATTCATATACAGCCATACACACACACTTCCAGCCCTTGAAGAGGGAGAAGCAAGGAGAAGAAGAAGAAGACCAAGGATTTCCATGGCCTCCTCCATCAACCTCTTGCTATCTACTACTCCTATGGCAGCTTAGATCATTGATCTAGGGTTTCAATGAAGCCCTAGATGAGTAATAGGGTTTTATTTATGCTTTTATTTTAGTTGTATTATGTATGGATGACAGTCACATGTTTAGAGGATTTTTATAAATAAATCGTACTACTATTGATTAAATCATTGCTTTCAGAATTTATTCTTGTCTTAGATCCTTTTTGAATGTGATGTGCTCAACGATCTATTCTTGCTGTGCTTGTTTAGATTGTTTACATGTGATGGTGCTTTATTGATTCGTGCTATCAAGTATCCGAATAGTCCATGCCTAGGTTAGACGGATTAGATCACAACCCTAGTTTAGTGTGAGATAATTCGTGCTATCCGCAGATGGATTATGTTGGTGCTTGAACCATGATTATCTTCTTGTCGGAGGAGTTGGGCTTGTAGCTACAATTCCCCATATTCATCCAATGTAATAAGCTAAAGTAACTCATAAATATTCCTATTATGAAGCTAGTGGTGGATTTGCAATCCTAGGTTCCTTTAAATATTATTTAAAACACTTTTAATTGCTTTCATAGTTTAGATTTATTTTTATTGTTATTAGTTTAATTAAATCCAAATCAAAATCCATTTTTCCTAATTAATTAGACTTAGGTTTTAAAATTAAGATGCTGTAGTAATCCATCTCTGTGGGTTCGACCTTTACTTCCACACTGCAAATCTTTTGAAAAGTAAAGAATACTTTTTATATCTTGATTCTGACAAGATCAGCAGTTTTCGGTATATCTTTCGGCCGAACTAGTAATTGATGGTATCCTGAACGCAAATCGATTTTTGAGAATATCCTTGATCCTTGTAGTTGATCGAACAGGTCGTCTATCTGGGGAAGTGGATACCTATTCTTGATCGTGACCTTATTCAGCTCCCTGTAGTCGATACAGAGTCGTAGCTCTCTGTCCTTCTTTTTCACAAATAGAACTGGTGCTCCCCAAGGTGATGTACTCGGGCGAACAAAACCTAAATCTTCAAGTTCCTGAACTTGCTTCTTCAATTCTAGCATTTCTATTGGCGCCATCCGATACGGGGTTTTGGAAATCGGCAACGTTCCGGGTGCTAACTCAATGCAGAAGTCTATCTCTCTCTTCGGCGGAAGTCCTGAGATACTTCGGAACACATCTTCAAAGTCTTGAATAATGGGGATCTGGTTGATAGTAAGCTCCGTGCTTGAAGTCTTAATCGTGGCTAGGCAGCTTGTGATAAACATGTCGCTCAACGGTTGGCACTGAAATCTGATCTGCGGACAACCAGGCGTCGAAAAGACAATGGTCCGACTAACACAATCCAGGTTAGCGCCATACTTAGTAAGCCAATCCATTCCTAGGATCACGTCGAACTCTGACATGGACAAGACTATCAAGTCTGCTGGGAGATTCCTATCCTCTAGTGTCAAGGGACAATCCTTGCACACCTTACCTAACTTAACGGATACTCCCAAGGGCGAAACGGCATTAAGGGTCGGTTCAAGTGCTAGGGGTAACAAACCCAAATCACACACCATCTTAATAGCTATGAAAGAATGGGCGGCACCGGTATCAAACAAAGCTCTAACTTAACAGTGAAATAAAATGAGTGTACCTTCCAAGTTTTGCTGTTCCTCCGCATTATACCCTGCATTGTCAGGGATGATGGCATTCACCCTAACCTGTCCTTGTTGTCCTTGCTGCCCTTGAGCAGGCGCTCCATAGTAGCCTCCACGTGGTGCTCGACAATCCTTGCTTATGTGACCAGGCTTGTTACAGTTGCGGCAGACGAGGTCATTACGGCGGTTGGTCTTGGGGGCTGTGCAATACCTTGCAATATGTCCGGGCACTCCACAGTTGAAACATCCATCAGTGTTCTGTCGCTGGGCGACGGGCTGTGCTTGAGGTGGTCCTCGCTGTAGATTCTGTTGTCGAGAAAAATTAGCTTGGGGCTTCCTTGTCCCATCCCATGTGCGCTTGGTTCCCTGATAGTGGTTGGTCTGGGGTTTCCATCCTTGATTGTTCCTTGATGATTGCGCGGGAAAGTTCCTTGGTTAGAAGGTCCTGGGTGGAGGTCGATTCACTTGTGGTCCTTGCACAGGGTAAGCATCCGTTTCCAAACTTGAAGCAAGACGGACAATCCCTTCAAACGACTGGCCCAGATGGCCTATCATCATGTGCCGGAGGTGGGGGTTGAGTCCTTGGTGAAATCGCTTGACCTTCTTGGCGGAGGTGTCTATCATATGCGGAGCAAAACGGGAAAGTCGCTCGAATTGTGTAGTTTACTCCCTGACTGTCCAGTTTCCTTGGGTTAGACTCAGGAAATTCCTTTCTTGTTGATCTCTTTCGTCCTCAGGGAAATACTTCTCGAGAAATTGAGTCTTGAATGCTTCCCAAGGCATTCTCCTTGCAGCGTCAATCCCAATCGTGGCTCTCTCGGCCTCCCACCAGTCCGCGGCAGAGTAAGTTAGTTGAAATGCGGCTAGACGTCTCTTGTCAAGCTCACTGCACTCCAGGGCTTCAAAGATTAGCTCCAACTCTCGTATCCATTGCTCTGCTTTCCAGGACTCTGCCATGCCGTCGAATTTCTCGGGTCGTAGGCCACGAAATCGTTCCAATAGCTTATCGCCTGTCTGCCTTGGAGGGACAAAGTGGTTGTTGCCATTGTTGTTGGTGGCATGATTGTAGGTATCGCTGATGTGTTCCATCCGTTGCATGAAAGCTTCAAAGACTCCAGTTGGGTCCATACCCTCGGGAATGGGTGCTCCCAGTCGTGCTTGGTTCCTTGTGGGTCCCACCATAGTGATCCGTGTGAGGTGTACCTATGAAGGACCTAACGATTAGCTGACAATCTTCTCGGGAAAATGATCATACTTAAATAACAGAAAGCATAACATGAATCAAAATCACAACCATAACATAACAATGAGATGATAACAGAAATAACCAAGAGAAACGAACTGCCATATATATACCCAAAAGATGTACAGCGGAGTACACAACAGATCATCTGTGTACCGCGTAGTACATGATCCTATACAAAATCTAAACAAAATAAAGATATACACAAAACCACTACTGGTGGCTACCTATACAAAAAGGCTATGGTCCATAGCTGTCTATGTAAGCGTCAAAAGTAAGTGGAAAACATGTCCTAAAGTCAAGCGTAAAAGTCTAAGTCCTAAAGGTACTGGACTCAAAAGTTGTCCACATCGGATCCATAGATGGAAGCCTCGTCCTCTGGGGCAACCTCAGACAAAACATCATCCTCGTCCATGTCATCGTCATCCATCATGTCCTCATCCTCTATCACAACATCCTCGATCAGCTCGGGTCCATCATGCTCCACAACAGCTCCCAAATCCCCTGCATCAGCGGCCATGTCATCCTGGGCTGCATCAAATGCGGCTGCAAGTGCCTCAGCCTGTACCATAGCCTGTGCCAACTCCGGTGCTCCGATCTCAAATCCATGGGGATGTGCAGCCATCTCTGCGGCCCACTCAGCTGCTAGTTGTGCTATAACTCCTCCTGGTAAGACTGGTACTACTGCATCATCACCTACATCATCGTCTGCGGCTACCTCTTCTCCCTCTATCGGATAACCCTATGCAACTACAATATCTACGCCAACTGGCACGTCCATACCGGCTGGGTCCACGGGGTCCTCCTCCTCCGGATCATACTCTGGCTCCTCGTCCTCGTCCTCCTCATCCTCCATCTCCTCGTTGTCATCCTCTGGCTCATCGTCGTCATCGCTCTCATCATCATCCTCCGGATCCTCATCTGCTGGGGGTGCATCGGCCATGTCCTCTTCTGGTGGGGGTGGAGGTGCTGCTCTAACCTCTGCAAGTAGAACCTGGTATGAAGAACGGTCTCGTAACATCAGTAGAGAATCTTCCTCGATGCGTTTGAATGTCTCCTTGCGGTAGATCATCTCATGACGTATCACTTCTGGGTCCTGAGTCCCAAATCTCTGCTCGATCTGCATGTCTCGCTCTGTCTCTGCAATAGCTCTCTGTCTAACCTTCCAGGCATAGTACTCTGGATCTGCTGGCGCAATACTACTCTCATACACATAGTGTCCTCCGAACTCGTCTGGAACGAACAGCGGCGGTGCCATGCTACCTGAAAAGGGACTACCTTAAGTCAGAACTAATCTTAATACTCATCTATAGAATCTTAAGATTCTAGGACCAGATGGTGTGGGACAATCTATGAGCGAAAGGTATACAACCTAGGCTCTGATACCAAAAATCCTGTCACACCCCGGAGCAGCATAAATGGAGAAAAATAAATTTCCTTTATGGGTCCATAGGGAATGACGGGTGAAGTCACATAGTTGTCCACACCACACAGTACTAAACAACAAGAAGTAATGGTGTAACAAGAATGAAGTCTAGGTTCTGATCACAACATAATATAAAGTCAATAGAAGTTACTAACTATTACATATCAGAGTCTCGAATCAAATATAAGGCAGCGGAAGTACAAATACCAAGGCAACATATGCCTGACTACAAAAAGATTCTAAAACGGTAAAGATAATTAGCTACAATTCTAGTCTAGTCTTCAGTTGGCATAAAGGTAGTCCTCGGCGTAGTAGTCTTCTTCGGTCTGTCTTCCGTCGGGGAAATTCTCCATGGGGACGTCGTTACTAGCATGGTAGTCTTCTTCTGCGGGCCCCTCACCTGTATAGTCATAACCAGGGTGCGCTGGAACGTAGAAATGTCCAGCGGCATAAACGCCGTCAACTTAATGAAAGCTGAGTGAGTTAGATACTAACAGGGTATCAACTATTGAAGTTATTACAAGTTATAAGCCGTTAACAAGTTAGAGTTCTGTGAGGGTAACTTCTTAGATCAATCCAATTATCCGATTACTAGCGTCTTCCTCATTTAAGACCGATAACACGTCTAGATAGGGAAACAGACTCGACAGTAGTTCAACTCTATAACACACCATTGCTCTGTCCACCGCTTTTAAGAACATATGCACAGTTCACCGCATGTCATGGATACCACGTTAGTCCATCCCCCGCTTTTAAGAACATATGCACAGTTCACCGCATGTCAGGGATATAACGCTTTAAGCAACAGTACATCATTCTATGCCACGACTTAGCGACGTCTACCAGTGATCAAGGTCCACCGCATGTCATAGACACCTTCGTCTGTCTACCGCTTTTAAGAACATATGATTAGATCATCTGGCTATCTTAGGGCAAATGGTCCGGTTCACCGCAAGTCATAGACACCTTCGTCTGTCTACCGCTTTTAAGAACATATGATCGACCAAAGCCCGCCCACGCAAGGTTCCCGAATCTTAGCAAACCTACTTAAGTTCAACTCTATCACCGATACATGACAATCCCAATGTGGCCTGACTACTCTGAATGAAATGAACGTTAACTCCAAGGGATTCACAATTATTCCGTTATCTAACATTATAAACATTATCCAATAATCTTATTATTACTACGATCCTACGCCGCATTAACTCATTATCATTTCTGTATTACAATAATAAAGCATGCTGGGAAATACTGAACAGTAAATAAACAACTAAACAGTTATTATAAGAAAATAGTATTCTGAAACTTCCAATCGATTGGCATAGAGGTCAATCGATTGGTATAAAAGTGGCATCAATCGATTGGAAGAAGGTTCAATCGATTGGTATACAAGTAGTGTCAATCGATTGATCAAGGATTCAATCGATTGGATCAAACCCATGTCAATCGATTGATCAAGTGTCAATCGATTGGAACATGAAAGATGTCAATCGATTGATAAAGTGTCAATCGATTGACACTTCGTCTTCTTCACAGAGAAGACTGCCCAGCAACATATAAACGGAAACACATGGTTTACACTCCATTTCTTCATTTAAACATGTCATAACATCAATGTAAGGCTACCAAGTGAGTTTAGAACTCACCTTAGACGTTAGGGGCGTGTTTGGTTGTGTGAAATGAAGCTTGGAGCTTCAATGGTGCCCTCCCTCTCTCTCTCTCTCTCTAGTTCTCTGTCTTCTCTCTTCTCCTTCTTCTTCTTTCTTCTTCTTTCTGGTCTTCTTCTTCTTCTTCTTCTTCTTCTTCTCAGTCCATCTCTGTGTGTGTGTGAGTGTATGAATATATGTATATATGTGTGTATATATATATGAGTATATATATATATAAACACACACAAAACCCTCCCTCTCACTCTCTTTGATTTTTCTAAAAAGAAAAACGCAGGAAAATGGCTTGTATATATAAGGAGAGAGTGTTCACGTGGCTTCTCCCCAGCCAGAGCAAAAGAATCTGCCCAGCTGCCTCCAATCGATTGACATAAGTGTCAATCGATTGACACAATCAATCGATGGGCATAAAGTTCAATCGATTGGTATAATCAATCGATTGGTATACTGGTCAATCGATTGGTATCAAAAATATACCAAGGGTAAGGCCAAGCTCATACAAGTATTAAAAGAAACATACAAGGTCTAGTTATATAATATATTACAAAAATACAGGTTATTACATGCTGTGATGGCTGTGGTTATGAACTGTGCTGTTAAGGGGGAGTAGGTGGTGGTGGTGCAGTGGTGGAGGTTGTGGTGAAAAATTCTCAGTTTTTCAAAACAGATAATATAATCTGTTTGCAAAAACTGATAATATTTGTGGTGCTCTGGTGGTGGTCATGGTGGTGCTGTGATGGCTGTAATTATGAACTGTGCTGTTAAGGGGAAGGAGGTGGTGGTGCAGTGGTGGAGGTTGTACGTGGTGAAAAATTTTCAGTTTTTAAAAAACAGATAATATAATCTGTTTGCAAAAACTGATAATATTGTGGTGCTCTAGTGGTGGTCATGGTGGTGCTGTGATGGATGTGGTTATAAACTGTGCTGTTAAGGGGGAGGAGGTGGTGGTGGTGCAATGGTGGAGGTGCTCCGATTGTGGAGGTTGTGGTGAAAAATTCTCAGTTTTTTAAAACAGATAATATTATCTGTTTTGCAAAAACAGATAATATTATGTGCTCTGGTGGTGGTCATGGTAGTGTTGTGATGATGGTGGTTATGAACTGTGCTGTTAAGGGGGAGGTGGTGGTGGTGGTGGTGGTGGTGGCAGTGGTGGTGGTGCAGTGACAATGGTGGTGGTGATGGCAATGACAATGGTGATGGCGATAGTGATGGTGATGGTGATGGTGACGACGATGGTAGTGGTGCTGTTATGATGGTACTGGTGCTGGTGGTAGTGCTGTGATGGTAGACGTGGTGGCGATGGTGGTGGTGCTGCACTGGTGGACACGGTGGGGTGGTGGTGCTACAATAGTGGACACTGTGGCGAGGGGGGTAGTGCTTCAATGGCGGCGATGGTGGTGCTGCGATGGTGGTAATAATGGTGCTGTGATGGCAGTGGTGGTGGCGTGGTGGCGATGAAATGGCGTGGTGGTGACGACGGTGGCAATCGTGCTGGTGATGAAGATGACGATTGTGATAGTGGTGGGGGTAAATTTGTCATAAAAACAAAAAAAAATTAAAAAGAAGGGGTTTAGCTTTAAAACAAATAAACACTTTGGATTTATATTAAAAAAAAAATAACTTTTGTTGGATTTTACAAACTATACACTAATTTTAAGGGGTTTATCACAAAATTTTCATAAAAAGTATATGCCAATTTAAGAAAGTGAATACTTATTGTGGAACATTCAAAAAAAAAATATAGACATTTATTATAGGACGGAGGGAGTATATTATTTTAATTTTTACTTCACATAGACCCATTATTTTGTTACAAGTCTGCTAAAAGTCACTCCGAGTCTCTGGTATATGTATATGAAGAATCTTTTGTAATATGTTATCGGAGAAATAATCTTGTATGATTGTTACAATTATATGTAATTTTTATTATGATTTGAATATTTTATCATTTTTATGTAAATTCTACGATAATAAAAAAATTTCTATGGCCGTCACATAACATGACGTTCACGAATAATTAATGTTGTCTTATGTAAGAAGATATCTCTGTTAACATTAAAACATACAATGTGAAACCACTTAATTTTACGCCAACTCATTTTTGAAAGATGAATTATTGGTACCTATTCATTTCTTGCATAAAATGATCAGGATTAATATCAAGTTTATTCTTGGATATTTGGCCCAAACAATTACAATTTCATAGAATTTCATAATTAAAGTACGGATCGGAGCTATATATATACGGATGAGTATATAGTGTTATACACACACTTTTTGACATATCTTTTGACACAAAGTGTCATCCGGTCATTGATTGGTGTGGACTTTACCACCGAACACATCTCAAAAAATGTGTCAAAAAGTGTGTGCCAAACATTTTCCATATACGGATAATGCATTTGTTGATCTGAAATTTACTTGAACTTTGGTCATTGCGGCAATTCCTAAATTACCAGGCAAAATTAAAGCACACAAATATTTTTTCATGTATTATCTTACTTCTGTATGTTTGTACTGATTTATCTTGAACTCTGCTACTAAAAAAAATTATTAAACATTTTTTTTTTGGGACAGTTAGAGATATATCCCTTGTCAGCTAAAAATTTAACAAAAAGTACCTTCAATATCTGCATTTAATCAAAAGTCCCTATTCTTTGACAAAAGGACAAAATCTCCATAACTTTTGATATGCAACTTTATTTTTCTCAAATTTTATACCGTTGGAATCGTATCGACGATAGCTACAAAAATAGTACCATTGTTGATATATTTTCAGCAAAAAAAAAAAAAAAATCAAAATCTTACATGCTTGTGTAACTGAAAATTTCACAAAACTGCTTTTGTGATACTTTTGTGAAGTTTCACAAAACTACTTTTGTGAAATTTCACAAAACTCTATTTTTTTTTTAAATTTCTTCAAATTGAAAAAAAAAATGCTCAAAACATATCAACAATGGTACTAGTTTTGTAGCTCTGGTCGACACGATTACAGCGGTATAAAATTTGTAAAAAATGGAGTTGTAGATCAAAAGTTATAGAAGGTTAAAGTTTTGAAATTTTTTTTGTATTGAGGAATGCTATTGTACAGCCACTCACACGGTGTGAGTGGCTGGAATGTTTGGGGCAATGTTTGGCCACGTGCTTGTGAGAGGGACTTTTGACAAATTCCCCAAAAAAACGACTCCTATAGACTTTTGTTTGCTTTAATTAAGGATTTAGTCATAATTTACCCTTTTTTTCCTTTTTTTTTTCTTCAGCAAAAGAACTACTCACTTTCACTTTTTTTTTTTTTCAGAAAATCAGTCCTTTCAACTGTGTAACTTTCATTATCCAAATTAAGAAGGAACAGATTATCATAGAAATGATTTCTCTTTTCTTTTCCACTTCACAATAATTATGAAATCTCATTATATTAAGTTTTCTCTCACATCAACCATGATTCTTAAACACGATCCTTAACACGTCAAGTGCACCTCATATCTTTGTTTGTTTTCTCCAATTTCTTGAACAATGGACCTTCTCAAAGTTTTCCTTCATTATAAAACTAAGAAATACTCACTGCAACATTAAAATCCAGAAATTGATGGTTAACTGTGACAATCTCTCTCTCTCTATATATATATATGTGTGTGTGTGTGTGCGCGACAACAAC
Source organism: Hydrangea macrophylla (assembly GCA_033977485.1). NCBI lineage: Eukaryota > Viridiplantae > Streptophyta > Magnoliopsida > Cornales > Hydrangeaceae > Hydrangea > Hydrangea macrophylla. The sequence goes on from CM066992.1 coordinate 86,734,727, forward strand.
ATTTAAGATAAGATTGAAAATATCTCTCCTCTTTGGAAATTACGTACATAGCACAATTGGACAATTCTATCACCCAACTAAAAACATTCCAGCTAGTGTCAGTTTGAAGCTATTCACATCCTTAATGTAGTACAGCACTGAACTAAATCATGAAGAGGCTGCCAACTAGGGCCGGCTTTGAGCTTTAAGGGGTTTAAAGCGAATTTTTAAAATGGGATTCAAATTATATGAGTCTCGATAATTTTTTTTGGAGTACGTATACATATTATGTATATATATTAGTTTTCAATGTTACATTGTAAAATGTTCTTATAACATGCAGTATAATTAAATATTTATTTGAACAATCAATAATTTGAAACCAAGCTATAAATTGAAAACAACATACAATTGGAGGGTTGTTTGGGCTAAAACTAAAAAGAATTCGGGGAATTGAGAAAAACCTAATTTTCTTACATTTTTTGGGTACACAAATTTATTTTTATTTTTTTTAAAAGTGTATCACACGATGAGTTGATCAATTAGTCTTTTTTTTTAATACTAAAATAAATTATAGTCTTATTCTCTCTAACAGAAAAATATAGTCTTATTCTAGAGGGTTTGTTTGGGCTTAGCTTTGTAGTTTTATATTTGAAAATTTTGGGTCATTTTAGTTTGGGTTGGGGTCTTTATTAGACTAGGTTATAGTAAGTTTTTTATAAGGGCCCAATATAGAAATACAAATTTAGTACCAAAAATGGGGCCCCTTAAATTAGCTAAATATCTGGGAGCCCAAAGCGGTCGCTTTAGCGGCTTTCCCCTAGGGCCGGCCCTGCTGCCAACTCAGCAGCCTATATATAAAAATGGGACAATGTAAAAGATGGTGTGCTGTCAAGTTATTATTGGTGTTGTTGAGTTGGCAGCACCCTCTCTTGCTACCGGGGACCCAAATTCATGAGAATGATAAGACCAATTTTTAACCATCTCAATCCAGGAATAAATTAATCCAGAATTATAAACCCAAAACAAAAATATAAAGACTTTGGCGGGTTTTGGTTTTCGATTTTTGTATTTATAAGTTGACTCTAATATGAGAGAATTCAATCCAAAAACAATAATTATAAACCACAACACTACCATGCGTGCCATAAATAATCCTACAAACTTTTTGTTAGCAATTGATGCAGTCTGTTCGATAAAATTGAAAAATTAAGTGCTTAATTTTAAGTACTAAAAATTCTAAGTGATTGAATTTGTAATACTGAAATTAATGGTATACATCGGTCGGTTCGGTCAGTTTTTTCATGTTTTAAAATCTGGCGAAATGGTCGGTTCAGTTAGTTTTGTTGATTTTTTGTCAATTTCAGTCGGTTTGGTGATTAGCTAGTCTCGTATTTTGCATTTATATCATCGTTTATATGTGAAAAATACCATTCCCGGAACTTCTAAGCACACTTTTTGTATACACTTTTCTCACTTAACCTCTTTACTTCTCATTCATATCATTTAAATGGGTTTCGTGTTTGTAGGTCAAAATTAAAAGAGCATTACATGCTCAAAGGAAGATCCCGATAAGAGATAATGACAGTTGTAGCCACTTCTAGCCTAATTTGAGTATCGAAGTCTTTGGATTGAGAAGCTACCCTAAACAAGGAAAATTTAGTTCGGCGAGTTAGCTTCGCGTAGCCGTAACCCGCACATCAATCGGAGGCCGGAGCAAGAAGATATGGCGATTCTACGATCTGCGCGCAAAGTTGGAAGTGAAGTTGCAACAGTCTTAGTTAGAGGGTCTTTCAACCGGTTGAACGTGCCCCGGATTTCTCCTTTTCTTATTTACAACTTTTCCATCCATAGGCCTTGTATATATATGACACTTAGAGTAACAACTTGAAAATTCATAAACATTTAATTTCAATGTCATATTTAAATTCAATTTGTATTATTGCTTTCATTTTAGTTTCAATTCTCACGTGTTAATTCTTAATTCTTGACTTAATTATTACTAAAATTATTGTTGGGGCCAAACTGCAATTCCTGTAAATATTAAGAAATACCTGAGTTGGATTTTAAAACTGTATTTTAAAACGGTGGAAATGTTTTCTTTTAATTCAAACTGTATTTTTATAAAACCAGAAAATCATATCTTACGTTAAAATAAATTTTCCGTATTTTTGTGGTGATCACCGCGTCACGAAAATACCAGTTTACTTTCAAAACTGTCCGCGCTGTGCTAAACTTCCATAGATTTTGGAAGTGATGTAAAGTTTGATTAGACTTGTGCTTTATTGCCATTTATGGAAACTAATAATTGACTTAGGCTTTGTTTGGTTGTGCATTGTGTGAGTGTTATATTTTTATGCCATAAGTTCCATTTCCCAAACACCCACAATTTGCCTCCTAGGAGCCTATTCTTGACTCTTGGCTAAATTGTGGAGGTTATATCATCTGTGTATATGCTATATACGTGTAATAACCTGCATTTTCATTCATTTGCATTGTCATATTTAATATTCATTGTCCACTTTTATTTTAATTACAATTCTTGTGTGTAGAAATTATTTCTTGCTTTATTTCATATTTAAAATTCTTTTGGGGTCAAAATGCGATTTTATAAAATTTAGCAATACCTGTGTTGGATTTCAAAATTATATTTCAAAACGGTGAAAATAATTTCTTTTGACTCAAACTGTATTTTTATAAAACCAGAAAATCATTTCTTACGTTAAAATGAATTTTTTGTATTTTTGTGGTGATCACCGTGTCACAAAAATACCAGTTTACTTTCAAAATTGTCCGCGCTGTGCTAAACTTTCACAGATTTTGGAAGTGATGTAAAGTTAGATTTGACACTTGCTTTACTTTCCATTTATGGCAAATGATCATTAGCTTGTGCCTTGTTTGGATCCATCTATCTTGTGTGTGTTATTGTTGTACCCATAAGCTATTTTTCCAAACACCTCTAGCTTGCCCCCTACAAGTCTATATGGACCCTTATATCAACTTAAGCCTCAATCAAAGCAACTCTATAGCAGCTTTGGATGTATAATCTGTGTATACGTATAGGTATATTGTAGATATTAGTTAATTGAGAATTAATCCTTTTGTTGAGTATAACTCAATGAACATGGGCTCCAAGACTTGTCTTTCTATATAACTCTCCATCTCTCTCTCAATCTGCATTTTCTCTTCAAAACATTACTATCAGATAGAAAGAAACAGAGAGAAAAGAGAGAGTTAAGAATTCATAGTTTCAAATTTTCAAAGAGAGGAAGAACAATCCCCATAGCCAAAGCTTGGGTTTGAATTTCTTAGCTTGTGATTCTTTCTCAAACACACACTTCATCTATATCTCAGTGAGTATTTTAAACTCACTCTTAAATGTAATTCATGCTTAGTTACTACTTTGGTGAATGTAATTGTTAATCCCCATTGATGATCATACGTTTGAATTTCAAAGCTTAGAAACATAGATTTTTCAAACTTAACCAAAATTCGTTTTTAGAGATGATTATGAAAGATTTTACATCATATATGCTATGTTTAGAATTTTAGAGCTTAATTTGTTCATATGAAAAAGTATTAGAAACTAAGTTTTGTTAACTTTTAGTTTTTCATAAAATTCAAGAGCTATAGATTGTTTCATGTGAAATTGATGATAGATTCTTAATCATCAATGAAAAACAAAGAGATTCATATATTATAGGACATATATAGTTGCAGAATTGAAAATGGGTCAAAAGACCCCCTGAAATCTGAAACAGGGGAGTTCCAGCGGAGAAGATGAAGCCTCTGCTTCATCTCGCGCGCGCGATCGCGCGAGCGACCCGCGTGGTTTCAGGCAGACAGAAAAGTTTATAAAGAAAAAAAGAAAAATAGGCAAGTCGCGCGAGCGACCCGCGCACGCGAGGTGGCTGATTTCAGGCAGAAAGAAAGGTTTTTAAAATCAAAAGAAAAATGGGCAGTTCGCGCGAGCGGCCTGCGCGAGTGACCTTTCGCGCGAGCGGCCCGCGCGCGCGACTTCTGGCAGTTTCTAGTTTTTGCCTATTTTGTGATAAGGGACTGTTTGGGATAAAATTTATATACTGTTAAAACTCTGCTTGGGAAATTTACTAAAGCATAATCCTATTTGATTATGTGTGGACGATTAAAACAATGAATTGTGAACTATCAATCCCCGTACGCACGTCGATTATATGATTCAGTTAATTGCCTCATGTTTTAAAGTTTCATGACATACATGTGGTGTCAGTTGTATATGCATGGTGAGTGTGAAGGTTGGTCAGTGTGGAAAAGAGTAATGGTCAGTGTGGCATAGTGAGTGCGGTTGAGATTGTGATGTGGACACTCCCTGGTAAGTGAGTACCAAAGTGTGTTGTGATTGAGATTGCGGCAAGGGTGTCTTTGAAATGCGACGGTGGCAAAACTGGACACTCCCTGACGACCATGGTAGCGTCAAAGTGTGTGAAGCTGAACTTGGACATTCCCTGGCACCCATGGAAGTGCTAAAGTGTGGCCTACGGACACTCCCTGATACCCTAGTCTGGATACTGCGTGAGGGTTCCTCCGGTATTTGCATGGAGGATTAGGTAGTCAAAGTGTGAGGCAATGGACACTCCCTGGTACCCCGAACCAAAGTGTGAGGCAAACTGGACATTCCCTGGCACCCCTGTGCTAAAGTGTGGCTATCTTAGCGTTTCAAAGATACCGGTGTGTGGTGGTGGGTTGTTGGGTTTTTGTCAAGAGAAAAGAGTCGGTAAGATGGGATGCTGCATTGTTCTCATACACGGTCACATATATGTGAATTTATCTCTCAAATAACATTGTGGTTGTTTTTCTAAAATGAATTCTTTATCTCAAATATAAACTTGTGGATTTAAATAAGAATTGGAAAATGGTAAATGAATATGTTTTACATTCAAAGTCATGTTTTTAATACTCACCAGCTTCTTGAAGCTGACGACGTTGATGCGTCCTGGACATTCGTGTTCAGGCTTTTCCGGTTACAACTATACTGAGCCTTATGACTATGCTAATTGAGAACGGCTGCTTTTGGAAGAGAAACTGTTATCGTCATTGTATATTTTAAGATTATATGCTTTAAGGTTATATGTTATAAACTATTTTGTAATAAGGATGACTGTATTAGACGTTAAGTTATTGTTTTGTTTTCAAGGCGGTCTGAGCCTTAGATGACCCGTGCTGTAATATTTATTCAGTTAGAATAATATTTGTAAGCTTTGATTGCTCTACTTTGATTATTATTTTTGTTGTTCGACGTTTGGGACGGAATCGATCCTTCAAACTGTCGAGACCTACGGATCCATAAAGGAAATAAAATGCTTTCCATATTTATGCTACATCGGGGCGTGACAATACGTATGTATAATGCTAAATCATTTTGTGTAATATTAGAAAATTGAAAAATAAACCATTTTGTTGAGTGTATGTGAATGTTCTTGGCCTCCAAGCAAGGAGTTTTATTTATAACCCACATCCTCTAATCTCACAACTCACATTCTGTTTATACAAGCTGAAAGGGAGTGTGATACACAGTGAGAGTTCAGAGAGCTTCATTACATAAAATTTTGTAGAGAGAGAAGCTTAACTCCATAGCCAAGCTCAAGAGGATTTCTTAATTGGTCTTTCTTTCTCAAACAATCTCTACACTCTTAATCTCAGTGAGTATTATTAACTCACTAAGAATGTAATTTCATATTTAATTGCTGCATATTCGTTTAATTTTGTCAATCTCCATTGATGATTTTACGGTTGAAGTTCAAAGCTTAGAAACATGAATTTTTCAAACTTAACCAAATTCCGTTTTTAGAGATGATTAGGAAAGATTATGGTATATATAGACTATGCCTGAAGTATTGAAGCTTAATTTGTTCATATGAAAAAGTATATAAGTAATAAAGTTTTGGCAACTTTTAATTTTTCATAAAATTTGAGAGCTATAGTTTGTTTCATATTAAATTGATTTCACATTCATAATCCTCGTGAAAAACTAAAGAGATCCATATATAATATGACATATATACTAACAGATTTGGAAATGGGTCAAAAGACCCTAAAATACTGAAACAGAGGAGTTCCAGCGGAGAAGATGAAGCCTCTGCTTCATCTCGAGCGCGCGAGCGGCCCGTGCGAGCGACCCCTCGCGGGAACGACCCGCGCGCGCGAGACTTGTATTCTCAGGCAGACAGAAAAGTTTATATATTAAAAATGAAAAATGGGCAGGTCGCGCGAGCGGCCTGCGCGCTCGACTTTGGGCAATTTCTAGTTTTGCTTGTTTTGTGATAAGGGACTGTTTGGGACAAAATTTATATACTGTTAGGATACTGTTTGGGAAATTTATTAAATCAGAGTCTTAATTTATTATGTTTGAACGATTAAAAAGTTGTACTGAGACTTATCAATCCCCGTACGCGCGTTGTTTATATGATACAGTGTTTTGCCTCATGTTTTAAAGTTTCATGACATACATGTGAAGTCAGTTGTACATGCATGGTGAGTGTGAATGTTGGTCAGTGTGGAAAAGAGTAATGGTCAGTGTGGCATAGTGAGTACGGTTGAGATTGTGTTGTGGACACTCCCTGGTAAGTGAGTACCAAAGTATGTTGTGGTTGTGATTGAGATTGCGGCGAGGGTGTCTTTGAAATGCGACGGTGGCAAAACTGGACACTCCCTGACAACCATGGTAGCGTCAAAGTGTGTGAAGCCGAACTTGGACATTCCCTGGCACCCATGGAAGTGCTAAAGTGTGGCCTACGGACACTTCTTGATACCCGAGTCTGGATACTACGTGAGGCTTCCTCCGGTATTTGCATGGCAGATTAGGTAGTCAAAGTGTGAGGCAATGGACACTTCCTGGTACCCCGGACCAAAGTGTGAGGCAAATTGGACATTCCCTAGCACCCCTGTGCTAAAGTGTGGCTATCGGAGTATTTTAAAGATACCAATGTGTGATGTGGGTTGTTGGGTTTTGTCGAGAGAAAAGAGTCGGTAAGATGAGATGGTGCATTGTTCTCATACACGGTCACATATACGAGAATTATATCTTTTAAATAATATTGTGCTTGTTTCCTAAAATGACTCATTGCTTTATTATTGGATTAAGTGAGAAATGTAAAGAGGTAAGTGAATATGTTTTACATTCAAAGTTATGTTTTTAACACTCACCAGCTTCTTGAAGCTGACGACGTTGATGCGTCCTGGACATTCGTGTTCAGATTTTTCAGGTTATGATCAGGCTGAACACTATGACTATGCAAATTGAGAACAACTATCTGTTGAAGAGTTTACTGTTATATGCTTTAAGTTGAACTGTTAAGGATGACTGTAATAGACACTAAGTTATTATTTTGATTTAAGGCGGTTTGTGCCTCTAGAGACTCCATACTGTAATATGTAATAAGTTAGAAAAATATTTGTAAGCTTTGATTGCTCTATTCTGATTTTATGGTTTTATTATTGTTCGACGTTTGGGACAGATTCGATCCTTCAAACTGTCGCGACCTACGGGTCCATAAAGAAAATTAAACGCTTTCCTTATTTATTCTACGTCGGGGCGTGACAGGATTTAGTGGTATCAGAGACAGGTTATTATTTATCTCAAGATAGTTTAGCCAGGTTAGGGTTTACCAGTTTAGACCTGATTCCACGATTTGTTAGCTTAAGCTTTGCACCCGATGTTACGACAGGGAGGATAGACTCAGAACCCAGACGCCTATGATTATCCCTGTCCTGATTTAAGTCAGTACCTTTTTCAGGTATGGATCCAGCTCAGCCTCTTTTTGTATCTGATGCTTTTGGAGGGCATTGGGTTATTGTGGGAGCGATAGTACCGGCTTCTGCGATACTTTATTTCACCACTATTGGGCAGCGTGTAGCTACTACTACCGTCGAGTTAGACCTCTGGCACCAGATTCATGTTTTAGGACTGGTCGACTTGTCCCGTGCCCGCCTCGAGATCCTGTACTTTATAGAGATTCAGCGCTTAGTGCTTGTAGAGATGGTTCGCTTGGTTAACAGCGATGCCTTCTATTTACCTCTTGAGGCTCAGGTTGTGTAGGCTCACCTTGCCCAGCTAGAGATGCCTCCACCAGTCGTCCCCGTTGTTGAGGATGACGGTGACGGTGACATTATACTTGCTCCTATTATCGAGGATGCTGAGGAGGATGACATGGGTTGGGACGACTTCGCAGTTGACCTTGAGGAGGCACTAGCACTCGAGCTAGTTTTGCCAGAGGCAGATGCCCCTGGACCTGCTTCGTTGTTGACCTCACATAGCTGTAATTTTGGGGCAGGCCCCTCTCATGTTCAGCGACTTCATTAGGCCGACTCGCTTGACCTTTTGATGGCTACCTATGGCAATGACTGACCGTTTAGATGTCGCCTTGTATATATTCACCCTTTTTGACTAGTAGCTCTATTCTCTTTTTGCAAATTGTAACTACATGCATTGGTAGATAGGGCAATGACCCCATTTTTGTAACATTAACTCTTGCATGCGTCCTAACCCATATAAATAGGGTAGGCATTGACCTAATCATACACACTTTTTGTATCAACTTGACAAGAAGTTATATATAAAATATACTCTTTTGAATGTTGTCATCATTTGAATTGCTTCATAGTACTGCTTCATGCATGTTTCTCATTCTACTATCACTATCATGCATAGAATGGCTGGAGGACTTAGGAGGAACAGGAATTTGATTGAGGGAGCACCTGAGGCTGCTGATCCCATAGGAATGTTTGAAGCTTTCGTCAGACGTCTCGAAAGGGTTAGTAATCAGAATGAAAACTGACAAGACCGCCAGACTGGAGATAAGCTGTTGGAGAGATTCTGTGCGCTAAGGCCCGAGCAGTTTGCGGGTACCGCCGAACCCTGGAAAGCGGAACAGTGGTTAAGACAGATGGACTGCATGTTCGAAGTTGTCCAGTGCAATGAGATGGACAAGAGGAGGTTGGCTACATTTCAATTGACTGACGCCGCCGCAGATTGGTGGGACTCGGTGATAGCCACTATTGGGAACACAACTATAATAGGGATGACGTGGACTGCGTTCAAAGGTAGATTTTTGGAGAAGTATTTCCCGGCTACGGAGAGGCACAGAAGAGAGAAGGAGTTCATGGACCTGACGCAAGGAACCAAGTCGGTGCAAGAATACACCACACAGTTTGAGAGACTGTCTCGGTTTGCTCCACACCTGGTTGATACTGAGGAGAAGAAGATAAGGAAGTATAACCAAGGGCTGACACCACAGATTCGCCGCCTGACTCTCGGTCACCTAGATAAGTCGTTTGAGGGATTGGTTGGCTTGGCTACTGATCTAGAAGAAGACGCTCGAGTAAACCGTAAGCAATTTGAATTCCGACCGCCTCAAAGGGGTAATTTTGGAAATAGACCACTAATGAACCGTACACAAGGGCAGAAGAGGAATTTTGACAGAAGCAAGAGGACTCAAGCTAGCTCCTATCCGACTCAACCCCGAGTGGGAGAAGGTAGTAATGCTGGAAAATGTTTCAACTGTGGCAACCCCGGTCATCTGGCTCGAGATTATAAGGCACCAAGGCGTGTTGCTCAGCAAGGCATCGTTTGCTACAACTGTGGTGAACCAGGTCACATCACCAAGTTCCGTACTGCCCCTAAGCAAGTGACTTATGGTCAGTAGGGTCAGACTCGAGTGAATGCTGTTATCCCAGATGCCGCTGGATATTATGGAGAAGCTCAACCTGATCAGCAAGCAGTGGAAGGTACATTGACTCTGTTTAACTCTCATGTTAAAGTGTTATTTGATACGGGTGCTGCTCTTTCGTTCATATCTATTAATACAATTTGGAGATTGGGTATCTTACCTCATCGTTTAGAGAAAGCTTTGAAGGCTATATCACCATTAGGAGCTGCAATTAGATTAAGACACGTGTGTAAGGATTGTCCCTTACGGTTAGGAGACCGTGAAATCCCTGCAAGGCTGATTGTCCTATCGATAAAGGAGTTTGACGTAATCCTCAGAATGGATTGGCTCTCTCAGAATCAAGTGAAGTTGGATTGTGCGAGGAAGAGAATTACATTCTCCGACAATGAGAATCAACCCTTTGATTTTCAATGTAACCCTTCGGGAGATATGTTCCTCACCAGATGTTTAGCAAACATCGAAGTCGTCAGTACAGAGATGACAGTGTCGTCTATACCTGTAGTCAAGGACTTCGAAGAAGTATTTCAAGACATTTCTAGTTTGCCGCCCGAGAGAAGTATAGAGTTCTGTATTGAGCTTATACTGGATACCGTACCGATCACGAAGGTTCCCTACAGAATGGCCCCCACCGAACTATTGGAATTAAAGAAACAAGTTCAAGAGCTCGAGAACCTAGGTTTTGTACGTCCAAGTACATCGCCTTGGGGAGCACCGGTGTTATTTGTGAAGAAGAAGGATGGAACACTTCGGTTGTGTATCGATTATAGAGAACTGAACCGTGTGACTATCAAGAACAAGTATCCCTTACCTCAGATTGACGATTTGTTTGATCAACTACAAGGAGCTACGGTATTTTCCAAGATAGACCTTAGGTCGGGATACCATCAGTTGAGGGTACTGAAGGAAGACATACCTAAGACTACTTTCAGAACCCGATATGGTCATTACGAATTTCTGGTGATGCCGTTTGGAATGACGAATGGCCCGACAGTGTTTATGGATCTGATGAACAGAGTGTTCAAGCCTTATTTGGATCAATTTGTCATCGTCTTTATAGATGATATTTTGATCTATTCTAAGTCAAGAGAAGAACACGAGCAACACCTACGGATTGCGATGCAGACGCTTAAGGACCACCACTTATATGCCAAGTTCAGTAAGTGTGAGTTCTGGTTGCAAGAAGTAAAATTTTTGGGACACAAGGTGTCATCTCAAGGAATTTCTGTGGATTCATCCAAGACAGATGCTGTGTCGAACTGGGTTAGGCCGAGCAACCCTACCGAAGTTCGGAGTTTCTTTGGACTCGCAGGCTATTACAGAAGATTTGTTGAGGGATTTTCTAAAATAGCTGCACCGTTGACTGGATTGACGAAGAAGAATTTGAAGTTCGAGTGGGCAGAGAAGTATGAGCGTGCCTTTCTAGAGTTGAAAGAGAGACTCACTACTGCACCGGTACTAGCTATACCCAAGCCTGATGAGAAGTTCACTATCTTTAGTGACGCGTCATATCAAGGACTGGGGTGTGTACTTATGCAAGATGGCAGAGTTATCACCTATGGATCCAGACAGCTGAAGCCGAATGAGTTGAATTACCCCATTCATGATTTGGAATTAGTAACAGTAGTTTTTGCACTCAAGATTTGGAGACACTATCTCTACGGTGAGAAGTTTGATTTATTCTCTGACCACAAGAGCCTAAAATATTTGTTCACACAGAAAGAGTTGAACATGAGACAACACGAATGGATGGAGCTGATCAAAGATTACGACTTCACATTAGAATACCACCCTGGTAAAGCTAATGTGGTCGCTGATGCTTTGAGTCGACAGACTCGTGAGACGATCGCCTCCTTAATGGCTAGAGAATGGCAAGCATTGGAGACGTTGGCGGAGTTCGATGTACAGAGTGCTGAAGAAGGAGAAGGACAACTTTTTGGATGTCTTATCCTACAGCCTGTTCTTATCGACCGCATTATTGGAGCTCAGAAAGAAGATGAGAAGTTTCAGACATGGTTCGTGAAGATGTCAGAGAAAGACCCGACCGAATGGAAGGTGGGGAGTGCTGGAGGGTATCGATGCAGAGATAGATTATGTGTGCCAGGTGATGGAGAGCTAAGAAAGGATATTCTGGAAGAAGCACATAAGTCAAGATATATAGTTCACCCAGGAGGAACGAAAATGTACAAGGATTTGAAGAGAAATTTCTGGTGGGAAGGTATGAAGAAGGATGTGGCCGAATTTGTATCCATGTATTTGATGTGTCAGCAAGTCAAGGCCGAACATCAGAGACCGTCAGGATTGTTGCAACCACTACCTATTCCTGGTTGGAAGTGGGAGCACATTACGATGGATTTTGTAGTAGGATTACCTCGATCACAGCAGAATCATGACGCTATTTGGATAGTTGTGGATCGATTGACGAAATCTGAGCATTTCATCGCTTATAGTATGACTTACCTGGTAGAAAAGATGAGCCAGATGTACATACAACAAGTTGTGCGACTTCACGGTGCACCTGTGTCGATTGTGTCAGACCGTGATGCGCGTTTTACTTCTATATTTTGGGAAAGTTTACAAGAAGCTATGGAAACTTCGCTCAAGATGAACACTGCTTTTCACCCTCAGACGGATGGGCAAACTGAGCGTGTTAATCAGATCATGGAAGATATGCTTAGGGCTTGTGTTATTGATTTCGAAGAATCTTGGGAGACATACTTGCCTTTGGTCGAATTTGCTTATAACAACAGCTATCATACGAGTATCGGTATGGCTCCGTTCAAAGCATTATACGGACGACCGTGTCGTTCTCCGTTGTGTTGGGTAGAAGTTGGGGATACAGAATTGCTGGGGCCAGATTTGGTTAGAGAAACCAACGAGAAAATTTCCCTGGTTAAGGAAAGGATGAAAACCGCTCAAAGCAGGTATAAGAGTTATGCCGATCGACGCCGGAAAGATTTGGAGTTCAGTGTCGGAGTTCACGTACTTCTTAAAGTTTCACCAACCCGAGAACTTGTACGTTTTGGTCTCAAGAGAGGGAAGTTAGCTCCACGTTTCATCGGACCGTTCGAGATTTTGGATCGTGTCGGAAAAGTGGCTTATCGACTCGCGCTACCACCGAAGATGTCTGGGGTTCACAACGTATTTCATGTGAGTATGCTAAGAAAGTACATACGAGACCCCTCGCACGTGGTTAGTTACGACGATATTGAGACGAGTCATAACGTTTCTTACAAGGAGTGACCCGTGAAGATTCTAGATCAGAGTATCAAGAAACTGAGGAATAAGGATATTCCGTTGGTGAAAGTTCAGTGGAATCACCATGACAAGAATGAAGCCTCATGGGAAGTTGAAGCTGAGATGAGGAAGAAGTACCCGGAGTCGTTTCAGGACTAGTTAGTTTTGATTTCGGGGACGAAATCCTGTTTAAGGGAGGAAGGATGTAACAACCTGAAAATTCATAAACATTTAATTTCAATATCTTATTTAAATTCAATTTGTATTATTGCTTTCATTTTAATTTCAATTCTCACGTGTTAATTCTTAATTCTTGACTTAATTATTATTGAAATTATTGTTGGGGTCAAACTGCAATTCTTGTAAATATTAAGAAATGCCTGAGTTGGATTTTAAAACTGTATTTCAAAACGATGGAAATGTTTTCTTTTAATTCAAATTGTATTTTTATAAAACCAGAAAATCATATCTTACGTTAAAATAAATTTTTCGTATTTTTGTGGTGATCACCGCGTCATGAAAATACCAGTTTACTTCCAAAACTGTCCGCGCTGTGCTAAACTTTCACATATTTTGAAAGTGATGTAAAGTTTGATTAGACTTGTGCTTTATTGCCATTTATGGAAACTAATGATTGACTTAGGCTTTGTTTGGTTGTGCATTGTGTGAGTGTTATATTTTTATGCCATAAGTTCCATTTCCTAAACACCCACAATTTGCCCCCTAGGAGCCTATTCTTGACTCTTGGCTAATTGTGGAGGTTATATCATCTGTGTATATGCTATATACGTATGTATAATGCTAAATCATTTAGTGTAATATTAGAAAATTGAAAAACAAACCATTTTGTTGAGTGTATGTGAATGTTCTTGGCCTCCAAGCAAGGAGTTTTATTTATAACCCACATCCTCTAATCTCACAACTCACATTCTGTTTATACAATTTGAAAGGGAGTGATACACAGTGAGAGTTCAGAGAGCTTCATTACATAAAATTTTGTAGAGAGAGAGCTTAACTCCATAGCCAAGCTCAAGAGGATTTCTTAATTGGTCTTTCTTTCTCAAACAATCTGTACACTCTTAATCTCAGTGACTATTAATAACTCACTAAGAATGTAATTTCATATTTAATTGCTGCGTATTTCGTTTAATTTTGTCAATCTCCATTGATGATTTTACGGTTGAAGTTCAAAGCTTAGAAACATGAATTTTTCAAACTTAACCAAATTTCGTTTTTAGAGATGATTAGGAAAGATTATGGTATATATAGACTATGCCTGAAGTATTGAAGCTTAATTTGTTCATATGAAAAAGTATATAAGAAATAAAGTTTTGGCAACTTTTAATTTTTCATAAAATTTGAGAGCTATAGTTTGTTTCATGTTAAATTGATTTCACATTCATAATCCTTGTGAAAAACTAAAGAGATCCATATATAATATGATATATATATACTAACAGATTTAGAAATGGGTCAAAAGACCTTGAAATACTGAAACAGGGGAGTTCCAGCGGAGAAGATGAAGCATCTGCTTCATCTCGCGCACGCGATCGCGCGAGCGGCCCGCGCGAGCGACCCCTAGCGTGAGTGACCCGCGCGCGCGAGAATTGTATTCTCAGGCAGACAGAAAAGTTTATATATTAAAAATAAAAAATGGGCAGGTTACGCGAGCGGCCCGTGCTAGCGACCCCTCACGCGAGCGGCCGCACGCGCGACTTTGGGCAGTTTCTAGTTTTGCTTGTTTTGTGATAAGGGATTGTTTGGGACAAAATTTATATACTGTTTGGATACTGTTTGGGAAATTTATTAAATCAGAGTCTTAATTTATTATGTTTGAACGATTAAAAAGTTGTATTGAGACTTATCAATCCCCGTACGCACGTTGTTTCTATGATTCAGTGTTTTGCCTCATGTTTTAAAGTTTCATGACATACATGTGAAGTCAGTTGTACATGCATGGTGAG